>CAKLNU010001117.1:0-600000 GCA_922788865.1 Poeciliopsis turneri | reverse complement strand
GTCTCAAGAAATCCAGTGAAGGTTTCCAAACAGGTTATTTCTCCAAACACAGCAAAAGGTGACATTTTCATGCAACTTTGCCAATTCTGGATCTGTTTTTCTTCACATTAATGATTCCTGTTGCATGTAAAAATTAATTAATATTTAGGTCAAGATTTTTTTGAGTAGATAACCAGCAGACAGAGTTTGCATCTCAACAACGTCTGAAAAAGTGTGCACCACCATCTTCAAGTAATTCTGGGGTTCAGGGCAGTAGAACAATGAGTCTTTAGATTCAAAACATTTCAAACAAGCATCTGGAATGCCGAGGTGGAAAGCTGTTTATACGGCTCACGCGTTAGAAAACATCTGTATAATATAAATGAATAATTTTTGGAGCTGTACCTTGTATTTTTGCAGGCAGAAGAGCAAATATTTTAGCAATGTAGCGTACATTTCTAAGAGCCGGTCACACTGCCAGCAGATCCCAGTAGCTTCAAGGAATGTGCATTAACTAAACGGTAGATTAGAGGGAGCACTAATTTTAGAAACAAAAACGGTTCAAAACAAGAAAAGCTACTAAACAATCTAAAGCTGAGCAATCGATCTATGGAATGCTGTGCATGTCGAGTTTGTTTTTTTGCACCAAAAATACAATAATTTAGATTTGACACAATCAAAATTAACCTTTAGGTTTGTTAATTCAGGGCATTCTCTGAAGGAAAATTTGTATACGTTATTTGTTTAGGAAATCAAATTAAGTAGAAACGTCTTTGGCGTACAGATCAGAGTTGCACCGCTCAGTGAGTTTTGGTTTGAAACCAGCATAAAGAGAATGACAAACAGATCTCAGCTTATTAAAAGATTGAAATCTGATCATCTTTTTATCACGCTTCCAAAACACATCTGAGGATCAGTGTTGTGTAGCAGTGCATGTGCGTGTGAATTGTGTTTTTATTATTTAATATTCGCTTGTGCAAGATGATGAAACAAGATGCGTGGCGATGCTCTAAAACATAACGCGCAGAGCACTACAAAACAACAACAAAAAAAAGAAAAGGAACAGGAACGAAGCGAGAAAGAGCCTCCTTCCTTTCTTCTTCTTAATTGTTTCATATCAGTCGTCATCCGCTGCATCCGCACGGTTGCATAACGAGTTCAGAGCTCTCTGGCTTCAAGAGAGCAAGAAAGCGAGTCTTCTTCAATTACCTGGAGCGAGGCCACTTCCCTGGTGCACCCTCCTTCGGAGCCCCGCTGGGACTGGCAGAGCTGCTGGCGCTCGACGAGATCCGCCTTTAACTGTGTGAACATTCCTGCAGCGGCTGCTCTGCTCAATTTATTGGCTGCTTGATTAGATGTGTGTTTACTTGGCAGACTTGTTGACCCGCTGGAGAAGGGGAGGAAGATGAGGAGGCGAAGGGGAGCGAGAGAGAGCGTCCAAGTACTGTGCTCCGCCGGGAAACGCTGGAGCTTCTGGGGGTCCAAGCTTTGATGCGCCATTTATCACAGGCGGCGGCGTGACAGGCAGAGGACGCTTTCAAATGTGCAACAGGAAATAATGAGACTGAGGATGAAGTCCTCCTTCTGATTTTTCGTTTTTTGTGTTCATCAAACTGACTAGTAGTATTCCAGACTAATGTGAGTAAATTGAAGTAATTACCCCCTAAATCTGACATCTGGTTGTTACCACTTTTGCTTTCTGGTTGTTACCACTTTTGACTACAACACCTGCAATCAGGGGTTATTGATAACCCTTTCCTGTCTAGCTCAGAGATTAGTCACCGTAACTACGCAGACGATACGCAGCTCTACGCTGCAACGTCACCAGGAGACACTGAACACATTCAAGCGCCGATTAAATCCTTAAAACAAATCAATGTGCGGATGTGCCGTAACGTTCTTCAGCTGAACAGAAACACAAACTCCAGTGATTATATTTTGGACCTAAAGATGACTGACCCAGAGTCGCCGCGCAGCTTCAGTTGTTGACGATCGGGCATGAAACCGTTCCTGGATCTTGGAACCCGTACATGGAGAACCGGAACTGAGTTTTTAGGCTCTTTTAATCTGGAACAAACTTCCAGAAAACTGCAAAGCTGCTGAAACACTAAACACTAAAATCCCATTTGTTTAAGAGTTGCCTCTCACTAATGATTACTGGATCATTGCCACTGTAATGTAATGGTTTGGCTTTTTACTACACAAAATTCACAGTTCAAATCTATTATGACTACCGTCGGCACCAACACCTTAGTAGGATTACCGACTAGAATCAAAATTGAAAAGTATCCATAGAGAAATTATATAGTTCCTAAATTATGTGTGATATATAACTGAGATGCTTGGTGACATCAATTGACAAGAAAAAGCATCAGGAAAAAAATGTGTTTAGACCACAAATGACAAAATCACAAATTATCGTGGCAACCACAAAAATGTATACAAATAGTGAGTGGGATTTAATAAGTTCATCTACTCATTTTCAAGCGAAATGCATTCTTATTTGTCTAAATAGGACAAATAAAAGGTGAACTGAAAAACTCAATGTTCTGTTTGTCCTGGACTCGTCTTAATCGGCAATAAGTCAACTTGAGGAGGGTTATCGAGCAACTGCTTTTTTTTATTTTATTTATTTATTTTTCTTTTAAGGAGAGTCGTTTTCATTCACACACATTGGGGGATTTTCCAGCGTAAGCAAACAGCCTCCTTAAGGCCATGGCACACAAAGAAAGTCCGATTTTACGTCACTCTGATACCTCCAATTGTTCCTGAACCACTCAGATGACTTTCTGCTTTTTTGTGAAGGGTCGTCATTTCTCATGCAGAAATAAAATATGAAATAAATAAATAAATAGTGTACATAAACATACACTGTCACTGCCTTCTAAGTCCCAAAACCAGAATTATTCCAAGAAATGTCTGAGTGTGGGAAGTGTGTTTCTTGAACACACTTCTGACTTTATTGTTTGAAAAGTATGTAGTTAAGTTTGAACAACAATTGCACACATAAAAATAAATAACCAGAACATTTCTGCCAAAGCTTGCCCATTGCTTGGAATGCAGCATTCCGATGCTAAAAATTCACATCAATGCTAAAGTAAGCATTAAATACATTTTACTCAATAGCATGTGGAGAGTCACACGCATGTTGAGTAAAAATAGTGTATAAGCTAAAATTTGCCAAAATTCTAATGTTAGCCTAAATGCTACCATCACTAGCATATTGACTTATATTCACTTCTTCCATTCAGTGTGTTAAACATGGCTGGTAAATGAAATAAAATGTAATGTAAGAAGCTTATTTTAGGGAAAAGACTACTGGCAGTCTGCTAGTGAGAGTCAGTGCACTGCTGATGTCAATGCTCACTTTATGTCACTTGGTGACCAGAGAATGCGCTCGTCTCTTAGCAACAGATTAACAACAAATATTGTTTTGTTATTGTTCAAAAAACATAAGATTTCTTCTGCTCTTTTAAATATTACTTAATACAAAATAAGAATTGTACATTTGGCGAATTTGGCAGAAAAGTGAAAATAATTTTCTTTTGCAGGCCCCCAAAAATAATGTCTACTCAAAAAAAATCAAACATTTAGCTTCTTTTATCTCCCATTTATTTATTTATTTGTCAGTATGTCAAAAAATTTTCTTTTACATTTGGTCCGGAAGCAGGTAAAAACCTTTAAATAACCCCAAAAGAAGAAAACGTAAGTAAATACTAATACCTGTATTAGCAGCTAATACAGGTATTAATTTTTTTCTTTCTTTTTACAATACTTAAGGGACAGCTCAGCTAGAAATAAAAATAAAACAATGTAGTAATGAGAACCTTCTGAAAACATTCAATTGTAGGTCAAGCACTGGATGTATTTACGGTCTACATCCAACTGGAAGATGAACCGTTGCCATGGTTTCAGGTATTTTGGAGCTTATTTCCAAGCACCTCCATCATTAGTATTAAGTTTACATCAATTATTTTTATTCAGACTTCAAAGAAACCAACCCTAAACACACCACTGTGAATTTCTACCCCCCAAAAAAGTGCTTGAATAGTCGAATGGTCAAAATAACCATAAGGTTCTTATTTGACTTATTCCTTCATGATCAAATAAGTCTAATACCAAGAACGTCCTAACAATGTCACCGACGGATACTTTATTATTAGTATACAGACATTTCTGGCCTGAGGGGGGGGGGGAACAAACAACTTTACTATTTTTCCTCTGCATGTACTCGACTTCCAAGAATACCGTAGTACATATCAATCTGCACGAGGAGCTTTGTTTAGGTTTTGTTTCTAGAAGCCGCTCTGCAGGCCTACTGTGCGCCTTACCTGTGCGATGGTGTGCTTTTTGTCAGCGTTGTGAAGACACCACGGCTGTGACATTTATTAGAGCTTGTCAGCGGGGGAAGAAGAAGAAGAAAATAAAAGCACACGGAGTTATTTACAGCAACTCCTCGGCAGAAGAGGAGCTCGTTTCCAAGCAGCTTCGTCAAAAGCGTCACTGAAGCATCCCTCGGCGGTTTCTGTACCCGTGACTTTTGCGGCCGCGCAGATAAGCTTTGTCCACAGATGGACGAGCCGCCCGGTCTTTTATCTCGCCTCGATGCTATCTGTCGAATTTGCTCCCAATCTCTTGCCAGCATCTTCTGGGTGACCTTTGACCAGATGAGTTAACGCTCTTTATTGACAGCAGCTTGTTCGTTTTAACGCTTCCTCCTCCCCTGAGGTCAGAGATGAATGAAATGGGTCAGTCGTCTTGCTTTTTAAGAGCCGCAAATCTCTGCGCGTTTTATTTCCTCTGCTTGAGCTAATGTGGAGACGGGTAAAGGAGAGAAGTGTCAGTGTTTTATTACCATACGGTTGGATCTTATAAGGATTATTAGAAGCTGCTTACATGCAATATGTGGGTTATGGGGTAAGGATGAAAAATATTCAGGTTCCAGTTGCATTTGCCTACAATTTTATGCAATTTCATCAGAACTACTGACATGAATGAGTGAATCAGAGCCTTGCATGAGTTGTGTTGGTGTCCGCTCTCCGATCCGCGAGTTTGCTCAAAAGAAAAAGACGGAAAAAAAACGGAGCTTGTCAGACACCGGCAGGATAATGAGCTACAGGTGCCACCATCTGGGTTTTCTTTCTCCGCTCGCAGCTTTCCATTCGCTTTCTCCAACAAACTGTTTCACTTTGATGCTCGTAAATTCCCTGCTGACAGAAGAAGACGCTGTGCGGTGCAAGTTAGTCAAAGTTGAGGAACGGTGCGATGTCAGGTTGTCTTCCACTTAGAGCCAGCGGAGCTGTTATCGTTCCGCCGGCTCAGATTGATGGCAGGGAAAGTCAGAAACCGTCCATCTGCCGAGGTAAATCTCAGATTACACTGTAAAACATCAGCGGGAAAAGGGGAAAAGATCGGAGAGATCGCTGAAATTTACAGGAGTCTGGTTTAGAAGGCCGTTTCTCTGATCCAGCAGGTTGTTGAGGGGAAAAAAAAACGTTTTTTTTCTTCACACCAAAGATCTCTGTTGCATAACATCAATGTGAAACCCAGCAAATAAATAACAATAAAATACAAAAACTGAACTAAATAAGAACGCCTGATGAGACTTTCTGCCTTGTTTTAGATTATAATCTGAGGGTTATATTTGAAGACTGCAAACTTTAAATTGATTGTCACTTTATTCATGACATTATTAACATTTGAATGCAAATTATTTTTAAAATTTGGGGGGGTTGTCTACAAGTCATAACACTACACATTTTCCTGATTTGTCTGTGTAGTAAAGGGTCATTTCTCCATTGGTTTGGCATTTTGAGCTTAATTACATCAATTAAATCTGTAATTCTGAAAATCTAACCTGGATGACATGTTTTTGATTAAAAACAGACAATTTAAGCCAAAGTTTGCAATTACTATTCCCCTTCACTTTGCAAAATAAAAAAAAGAGAGAACACGCTCATCTCTTAGCAACAGATAAACAACAAATATTGTTATTGTTCAAAAAACACAAGATTTCTTCTGCTCTTTTTAGTAGTACTACTTACTACTAAATAAGAATTGTGTATTTGGTTAACTTTTCACTTCACAGAATAAAATAAAAATAAAAAAAATAAAAACAGGAATTTCAGTGCTAAACCAAACATAGTTTAATAACTGCATCCAGCTTTAGAGCCAAAAGTGAAAAGATCTAGAGACCAGTAAAACTGTGACTTATTTTATATGCAAATATACATCAGTTATAGCAGAAATATGAAGGTAATAGAAAACCTAATGCGGTTTCTTCCCCAGTGAGACTCTGACAGGTTACTGGTTTCTCCGTCAGAAGCTGGTTGCAAACCTGAGGCCAGCAGGTGTCAGTCAGTTTGTGTCAGCGGTTTGATGAGAAACTACAGACTGAAGGGAGGAACCACAGAGCTCTGCTAAGGCAAAGGCAGAAGTTGGGACATAATTAATTTAATTTCACAGAATTGTCGCGGTAGAAACCATTTGTTTAAAATATATTTGTCCTATTTGATGTTTGTTGTGAATGACTCATACTCACAAATGAACGAGGTGATTGGTCCAAGTTTGTCGCTTATTGAACGTTCTGTGATGCGCCACAGCGAAGGTAAACAAAGGCGGAACAACCTGAACAGGTGATCGACTCAAAACCTCGAGTCGATTGACCAATCGACGTGTTGATCCCCCCTGATCTGAACGAATACAGAAATCCCTTTGTTGGTTCCATTTTCATCTTTTACACAGTGAATTAAAATCTAACCTGAAGTCTCGAAACTTTTATCACATCAATTTTTCCATTTTCAGCCTTTTAAAACACACAACGTCACTCCGTAAGCCACAACAGCTTTCCATCACCTATGACCTTTGACCTCTCAGTCCCACCTTTGCCCCTGAGCATCCTAAAGCTGGACAAGTTGGATTTAGGGGATTCCCTGGATCAACAACCTTCAGTTCCTTCCTTGTTGCTACTCTGACAACAATCTTTGCGTGCTCTTCAGCCCTTTTCCTTTTAAAGCGACGCGCTTTAAAGTCCAGATAGAGCCGCTGCCATAAATATGTCATAAAACGAACTATTTGGCACAAAATATGTCAATTTTTTTGAGAGCTTTATGCATCGTGTTGATGATCTGGGGAGCGACCGCTGCCCACCCACAGAGGCCTTTTCATTGTCTCTTGTCTGGATCTCTGCAGTGTCCCCCCCGTGTAAACAGCCTCCCTGCAGCCAGCAGAGTCGCCCTCGCCGTTCACTTCTAAAGAATGCAAAATGTAGGTTGAAAGAGCTCCCTTCGCCTTTATCGACGCCGGACAAGCAGCGTTGAGTTATTGGGAGGATTATGAATAAGTTTTGAGTTTTTTTTTCTTCTTCTTCTTCTTCAGTGGAAAAAGCTAGATGTGGCCAAGACGGAGTCATCATCAGACGTCCCTAAAATAGCAGAGCAGTCTGAGAATGGAGCACGGAAAGGTGAACCGCGCCGGTTGGTGTGCTACGGTTAAGCCGCCTCTGCCCCCAAAATATTCAGTGATTCATCCCGCTGAAATCCGGACTCGTCTTTGCTGGATAAAGCCAGTCCGGGTTCTGAGAGATGCTGCGGCTTTGCGAGTCGTTGAGGCATTAACTGTTTTCTTTTAATAAACGGCCTTTTGTGAGATGTTGAACGTAAATGTTTTCACTGAGGCGTGCTGTGTGTGAGTGTGTTTACGTTGGCCGTAGTGGCGAGCATGCTACTTTTTTTTAAATTTTTTTGTTTACAAGAATTATTAGCTCTTCACTCACACACTTCAGTTGCCATTTACTTATTCCTCATCCAGCTCATTGTGTTCCATGGATACCAATATCTGCAGGACATGCGCCCTGAACATCTGCAGGGAGTACAGATGTTCAGATGTGCGCCCACATTTGCTAATGACAAATGAGCGACTGAATCGGAGATGCAAATAGAGAGACGCACTCTGGGACGGCTGTTTTACTCATTTATTCAGCTCAAATCTCCACAGACAGTTCTGCACGGTTCCCATGGCTGGGTTGCAGCAGATCAATGGGCGGTTCCTGCCAGCCCCCTTTATTTTATTTTGGACCAGGGGCTCATGGGAAAGTTATTTCCAGACCTTTTTTCCTGTCGCCCTCAGTAAACAGCGGCAGCAGTTTGCTAACAGGTGCAATATGTGACTTGCAGGATTTTTAAAATAGCTTTGTTTTTACCCATGAGCTTAATATAGCCATCTGTTTGTTTGGGTTCTCGTTGGTGCGTGTAGCACCGAGGATGGCGGTTCTGAAGTTTTCTCAATGAAAAAAACAAAAAAATTATTCACATGTAGGGATTAAAGGCCTAGCATCTATCTTTCCATTTCAAGACTTTTTTCCATCAGCTGTACATTAGGAGTGGCACGTTGGCTGCACAGATTCAGAACACGCATTTCTGCTTGTTCCCTCAGACCAAACTCGTGCATCTTAGCTTAAAGGTGCAGTGTTATGTGTTTTCCAAGCACATAGTGCCTTTTTCCAGCATAATCAAGTAACTATGTTACCTTCAGTTGTTATAAAAATGCTGTGTGTGTGTCAGATATGACTTAAAAGAAATTCTACGGGACGCCGGGGTGGCGAGGGGGTTGAGCACGGGCCCCAAGCGGAGGCCCTTGCTTCAAATCGTGCCACGCCAGGTGCGCGAAATGGCCCTACACATAGAATTTGAATGTAAAATGTGTCTGATGTGCGACGCGTTTGGTGTGAACGCACAATTAAACTCCGCCTTCGGGAAGTCATCACAACATGGCTTCCCTATTAACCCTATAACAACATTTTTACCAGTGTTGCATTGAGAAGTAGCTCGCATAATGAGCTCGGCAGATTCCCAGTTCCACCAGGTGTTTGCTAATTGCTCCTGGCTAGTCTGAAGGAGCACTATACTTAGACTATGGGTAAGCCTGTGTCTTTTTCATGAAACAAAATAACATTGCTTCACATGTAATATATTTTATCCGGCAACCTAAGGGGTTGCCGGATAAAATATCTAGGTATTTTATCAACACCTCTAAGGCCATATCAGTAAAAGTTAGCATGACGTAGTTCCTTCTTCTGAAATTATGTGAAAAAACCCCCCCACCACTTTCTTACATAACATTTTTTAAGCCAAAAAACAATTAGAATGCCAAGCCTCCATAAAAATGTAGTCCGATGGGGATAAACATACAAGGAAGATGTGGTCTGAATAATCAGCATTCTGACTTCTGCAATAAACAAAAAATGCACTAATGAGAAACACGAGGGTGGGCTTGTCAAGCGGGCAGAAGGAATGAGTGAGGGGCTGAAGGGACGGAGAGAGAGTTGCGTCTTTGGGAGCAGGACGACCCATGTGACTCGGCCGGCCCCTCTTTGTGTTTCCCACACAGTCTGACATGACTGGAGCTATATCCACGCCATCGCATTCACAAGGGCCACTATCTGCGAACTTCCCTCCTGCTTATGATTCATGCCCCCGTGAACAAGGGCACCATGTTTGCTTATGCTGCTGCCGGTCGCACATGATATCCACCATGAAGGCTGCACAGGCTGATCGGTCGCCCTATTCTTTTATCCCCCCATTCGCAGTCAAACAGACCCCCAACCTTCCCAAAATGACGAAGACACTGAAATTCAACGATCATAATGAGAGCTGCTTTAATGACAAGCTGACACACGCTGACGACGGCGCCGTGATTAGCATTGCGGCTAGCTAGCACTTGGGTTTATCTTTGAAATTTAGCTTGTTTTTAAGATGTTATCAGACTGAACCCTCATTATCATTATTAGTAGAAGTAGTAGTTTATGGTACAGTCATTGACTAAAGAATGAAGCAATCAGAGTGACAGGAATAGAAACAAAGTGGGTGCACTGAAAGGTCATGTGACTTTACAGCAACCATTGAGAACAGGGTGTAGTCTGACAAGTGGAATTGGTTCGATACCTGTGCTGCATGAAAGACACGGTTCATATGGATCTAGTAAATAATGAGGCTCTCTTTAGTGTGGCCTTTTGATGTGACCTGAACCTTCTAGGGCAGGAGTGGGGAACTCTGTGTCTCTCTCGCCAGCCATTTCAATTTTTAGAAAGTCCTCTGAGGCCTCTGAGGTCCAATCAAGTACTTAAAAATGCATCATAATCCACCTGCTCCTCCAAAATGAAGTAGAATGCATAAAAATCACAAGCAACCGGTTGCCAGTGATACAGTGATATTGTGGAATGCAGGCCAACATGGGCGACCAAGAAAATTCGACAGCGTCAGCTTGAATAGTGTGTTCAAAAACACAACTGATATAAACACAAACGTTGTAAATACCCAGATCCGATGAGTAGGAAGAGATGTCTTCTGGTTAGACGTTTAGATGTTTAGAGTAAATGAGCCATTTAATTGCAGTAAACTACTTTGTTTTCCATGAAGATATGCAAGTTATTTATTTGAACTCTGAACTCAAAAGTGCCTAATTGTGTGAACAAGCCTTTAGGATTAAATACTTCATGTCCGCCATTCCCCGTTTAGTGTTGTCACCGTGGTAATGCCAGGCTTACATGGAATTTTGGCAGCGTCGCCTCCCTCCAGTCCCGCGCTCCCCCAGGAGCTCTGGAGAACAGGCATCCAGCTTGTTTCCCATCTGCAAGGACCACAAACAGAATCAGACAAAATATGTTGAGCGACTCAGCCAGAAAGGACCATCACTTAACGTCACTCCTCAACAACAACTGCTGTGACTACGGCTGGATGTCCAGCAGGCGGGCCTGTGGTCACTATCCCAGAATTTTATAGGGGCTTTCCCTGGGATCTGGGGACCTATTTTCGTCCGCTCTCCTCTAAACGGCACACTAGCTGTCCCCATGGGAGACTCCTTCATCTTGGCAAAAGCCCAGAGCCATTTTGTGAAGGTTCCTCTTCCTCCTCCTTTTCTCTTTTTTTGGTTTAAGTCTTCGCTGGCTGTCGAACAATCTTTCACAAGATAATTGGATGAGCGCAGAATTTCTCTCAGCCAAGTAAACAGACAGTGCAGTAGGTTACTTGGAGCTGTTGAACATTATATTGGGTTTAGAAGCATGATACTCGCCGACTGTGATTTGTGGGTCCCCAGCCTCTTGGCCCCTTGACACATTCACTGTCTGAAGAATGAAAATATGGGATTTCCCATAGATTCTTTGTTAGCTATGTTAGCAGCCAACCAAATTTAGGAATCGTAATCTTATTCACTCTAAAGTGTTTAGTTTCTTTTATTTTTGTTTTTTATTTTTTGTGCATGAACTACCTTAATCAGGCTTTTCGTCTACTCCACTATACCACTGTATTTTATGCAACCGTCCAACACAAATTAGTGCATAATTGTGAAAGGGGAAAAAAAGAGAACTCTTAGCTTCCTGGAGGCGAGGACTCTGTGGTTGACATTTTAAACTTTACCCAATTGGTAACGGATGTCCGTGACTTTTGCAATCCCCCAGTTCGACTCTATGAGGCTTACTGGAACAAGCCTGCGCTTTAAACAACCATCTTCCACTGCTAGTAGAAAAATGCGATGGCTGTTCATTTTTCTTTGATATTTGGAAGCAAGGCCGACACGGACTAAACGGCTTCGTTCACTTCCTCCGCTGCCATTGCTAGAACTACAAGCAGACTATACTTCTAAAACCGGCGTCATCATTCACAACTTCTTGTTTTGTTCGCTGGTTGAAATTCTACCAGAGAAATCCAACTCAATGGGAGAAATCCCAGATGGATCTTTGGAGGGAGATGAGAACTGAGTGGAATGATTTGTTATGTATGTACTATATCATGAATTATCTGAACTTATAGCAAGCCCTGAAGTTTGTTGTTCACACATTTCATCTAATCACCCTGGGATTGATTTTTGATTTTATTGTGTGTGTATATATATATATATATATATATATATATATATATATATATATATATATATATATATATATATATATATATATATATATATTTTTGGGGTAGAGAATTGGAATAAATTTAACTGAGGACATTTAAAACAAATAGAGACATACCCTCAAAGACTTGCCGTTGTAAATGTAGTGAAAGGTAGTTCTACCAAGTATTAAAGAAAGTTTATCACATATATATAACACACTCTTCAGATTTTTGTAGAAACCTGTGAAAACTATCTGAAAGAAATGTTTCACTTTTTTTCAGATACAACAATGTGCGCAACTCTGGACAAGGATTGATGATGCTGAGACTTTGGCACAGAGCACTGCGTACGTTGGTTCCCATTCACTTTATTAGACCACTAACCGATTCCGTTCCTGTGTCAAGTCTTTGGCTAAAACTTGTTGTGTGATGGCTTTGGATCTTGCACTGTGACATATATCAGAATTAAAGTCTCTCAAGCGTGCAAATATTTTCATATAACAATTTGTAAAAGAAATCATAACACGATGTCACAGAGATCTGCAAATCTGTGAATCAGTGGCTGACCACAGGCCAGACCACAGCTTCGCTTCCAGTCGACCCCTCCTGATATTTATTTTCTCACAACCACACACAGAGTACCAGAGTAACGGACTCACAGCTAGGGAACGCAGTGAGGAGACGGCAGAAGGAACAGCTGAAGTCAGAGTGAAAGTCCAAGGTACTGACGAAGGAGCAGAGCCAGAACGAGAAGACATGAAATCATGCAGCTCCCAGGTTCAGGAGGAATGCCAGCAGAGCCAATTGGAAGTATTTTTAGTATAGGAACAGAACGTGATTCTCCCCTCTGTCTTTGGACCCCGAGGGGGTCTGGTGATGGGATTGGGATACAGTATACTATGTTCCCAGCCCAGGATCCGGGGCAGGAAACCTCCCCTGCGTTTCTTGGCGGTTCCTGCCACACAGTGAGTGTGTCTGGAATTGGCGTTCCTTGGAATCACAAGCCACCCCCGCGGTCCCCAGACCTAGACACCACAGCCTGTCTCGTCTTCGCTATTGAGCAGCTGACCCTTGCTGATAGTAAGAGAAATAAATACAGATGAACCCAAGAGCAGGACAGGAAAACAAAGAAAGTTTAAAGAGAGGTTTTATACTGAGCAACAACTGCTTGTTGTTGTCACCTTAAGGGGAAGGTCTCCTAAGTTTTAAACTTATCTCAGAATATGGCACAATTGCAAACCTACCAATATATGTTCATCCACCTAATTTGTCAAACATGAGGCCCCTGAAGGAGGCTTAGATGTTCACAGTTCAGACAGAGGAATCAGGCTTAGGAGACAACAGCAGACCAACATCTAGATATGGAATGTATGAAAACATGACAAGAGGGTGGTCTGTTCAAATAAGGTCAAAAATTGACCTTTTTGGTCTACGTGCAAAACGATTTGTGTTGCAGAACAATAGCAATCGCATCAGCTGTGTTTGAATGATCCAGTGGAAAAAAACAATGTGCAAGGCTGTGAATCCTTCAGCAAAACATTGTATTACCTTTTAAAATAACATTTTAAACTAAACATATGTTACATTAAGTCCACATCTCTGTTTCCAAATTGTTTTATTTTTTTTTTATAGGTCTGATGTAATATTCTAATTGTAAATGTCAAGGTTGCATTACCTGTAGGAGGAAAATCATAATCAACACCAAGGGTTTCAAGCGTCCATCTGCGTAATTAATCTGTTTAATGTGTTTCCCTTACTGATAAAGTTCCTGAAATAAATGGGCTTATCAGCAATCGCCTAATTTATTGAATGGGGTCTGCGCTGTCTTGTAGAAATAATAACGGGATTGATGTGATTTCTGCTCATACTGAGAATATTATGGGCGGATTGTTCAGCTGAACAGGAGTCATTCAGTGGACAGCACTGACAAAGATGGAAAGTGTTTTTACTTTCCTCGGCTGACAGCAGCAGTTTCAAAGCTAAATCACCATCAGACTGTAGGAGAGAGTCGGCCCAGTTGGACATCAACTCAGCACTCAAGTAACTACGTAATAACTGTAACTCAGCAGAGGCAGCATGCTGTAAGAAAGCACAGATAAAGCATGCACCACGCTGCTTTTGATCCAATCTGCTTCGGAGAGCTATTACTTATGTACAGAGGGGAAAGAGTTCAGAATGACAGTGTACAACAAGAGTGGAAAATTGAGAAATAACCCAAAAAGAGACAGCAGAAAGCTGAAGTCTCGCTAAAAGACTCAAGAGAATCTCTGAAGGGCAAAGAAGAGATTAAAACGGACAGCTCTGGACAGCGCCGCGGAGCGTGTGCGCCGTAATTGAATTTCATGCTCGCTGCCTTCTTCTGAAGTAGTGTAGCAAAGCGATCATTTGAAAAGAAAGTTATTAGTGAAGCCCTCGGCTGTGAGCCGGGCACCGTGTCGTAGGAAGTGTGGGATTATGAAGGCAGCAGGGTTCGGCGTGCTTTGTCAAAACACAAATGTCGCACCGTCATTTTTCAATAACGGGACGGAAATTCTCTAAAATGCCTGAGGCTGAACATGCAGACACAATGCACTGTATACCACCGAAATATAACAAAGTACTGTATAACACATTTCCTCTATTGCTAACTTTTTAGGTATACACTAAAGGTGCATTCACACCAGCTCTGTTTACTCTGGTACGTTTGCCTAGAAAGTCCAGTTTGTTTGGTTAAGAGTGAAGGTGCAATTGGCCTGATGCGGACCAACACAAGTGAACTCAAAATTTTTCACCTACAAACCTTGGTCTCAGTTCAGTTGAAGTGAACTCTGGCGTGGTTCGAATGGGTATGTGGATGTAAGTGGACCAAAAGCAGGAAGCAGACTATAGCGCAGGGCATTCTGGGTAAATATGACCAAAACAAAGGCGCAAGTCTGGTGATTGTGGGAGAAAAGGCTCATGGTCTTTTGCCAAAGATGAAAGAGAAATCCTACAAGCGCTAAAAATCCTTATTCTGTTTTTTTTAGATTCTGGTCTACAAAGTGCTGTAGACCAGTGTTGGACATTTAGTGCTGACCTCAACAAACAGGACATGATTACTGCTATCTATCTATCTATCTATCTATCTATCTATCTATCTATCTATCTATCTATCTATCTATCTATCTATCTGTCTGTCTGTCTGTCTGAACTGACCACATCAACATTTTCTTGCAGAAATTTGATCTGTGACCTGATAAGAAGCAAGTAATTTGTGAACGACACATAATAAATCAAGCCTCCTGTTTGTGACGACCAGGTTTATTTTTTGCTGTAAAATTACACGACTCTCATGAGAAAACAAACATTTAAACAGCACATTAGTCAAAGACAGAACAGTTTCTTTTTACTTCCACTGTCCCAGAACCTACAGCAGATCAAGCTGCTCAATGACAGATGGCGTAGAATAATGTTTCCTTTAACATTTTGGTCATTTCTGTTTATATTTATTGAAATATATTTATTTGTTAATATTATTTATTTATTTATTTATTTATTTGCACTACCTTTGAGAGAGTTGGAATGTTTTAAATTCCCGTTGAGCTTTCTTTTAAAGTGACAATAAAGCTATTGTGATTTTGATCATTCATGCAGCGCCCAGAAAATGACATTTTCATTCCCAGTGGATAACGAGTCATAACTTGCATGGGATGAGTTAACCCTGTTGTCGAGTCCTTTCAGTTCATTTAGTTTCTCTTTTACAAAAATGACGCAATCAGAAAAAAAATATGCATAAAGTATCACATTAATTGTAACGTTACCACTGTTTGAGAACCGTAGCACAATAAAATTGAAAAGAGTGTGGCACACTGCAGGAATTTATTTTCATGCTTCTTTAAAGGCAGATTTTTTTCACTTCAGTAATCAGATTTCATCCCTAATCCGCTGACTTAGTCCAGCTCCTCCTGCGCTTTGATGCTGACTTACATTTCAGACATTTCAGGTACGCAGGGCTGTGAATAAAAACCTGCGGGTCACACTCATTTCTAATTAGCGGCCAATTAGAAAGCTGAGGATTCACCGTGAAGCGCCAGTGTTTGTTTCCCACTGGGGAGACCGTGGCACAGAGCTGACCCTGTGACAGTCTCCATGGTTACAATGTGGATCGCTGCTTACCGGCCCTGTAAACACACACGGCCTTCACATGACACACACACACACACACAAAGTCCTTAATGTAGCTTAATATGCCCACTGGCTTCAAGAGGGAATCCAACAGAAAAACTTCGATTCAACAGATTTCATGATGTTTTTCTGTTTGTAATTTGATTATTTCACATGGAAGCTGAATCTGATTACCACATATTGTCACTATCAGTTAAGTTGTTTTGTTTTTTTTCTGCGACTTGTACCAATTTGTCTGTATCCGCAGCTTTACACACAATTTGAAGCTACATCATGGGACATAACGCCACTTTGTCATCCAAAAAGAAATCGTTAAAAATGAAAAAATAATCCATTATATATTCATGAACAACATGAAATATGTGAAGCCTTTATTCCAGCAGAACTTGTCAAGGTACCGAAAGCTGGTTCTGATTGGCCAGAAAACTCAACTGACTTGAATCTGACAGAGAAATTACGGGGTGTTGTCAAGAGGAAATGACGCTCCAGACCCAATAATCAGCCTTTGAGCCACAGACTGATCGTCTCTTTTCCACACCACATTGTTGCAGCAGATCATGCGAAAAGAGGCCCAACAAGTAACAATTTACTTCCTGGGGTTATAATTAATAAAAATACAAATAAAAAAGAGACAGTTTTGTTTTACTTCCTAAAAGAGAAATGCTGTCTACTTTTACACTTTCAGGCCATAAAAAGCGAATTTTTTCTGAACTACCTTCATTTTTTGAAGCGTAAGATGGCAATTTATCATTTGCAGTGAAGGAGCTTTGGTCTCTTTTTAAAGCATCTATTTTCCTCTCGCACAGGAAAATTACCTTCTCTCAACCTAAATATCATCACCACATTTCATCGCTACTCCCTTCCTTTCTTCTCTCTTGTCTCCCTCCCCTTTCAAGGCGAGACTCCTGCCACCTCAACCTCAGAGGTTTCATCTGGGCCTCAAAAAACTGCTGGCATTTACTTTGCTTGTCTTGGAAAAATAAGACGAGAAAAAAAAAATGCAAAAGTGATGAGGCGTTACAGTAGATGGGTCCGAATGCGCTTTCTACACAGTAAGATTTTGTACGACAAGGAATGTTTTTGTGACAGTCGGATGTTTGAAATAATCAAACAAACCTTAACCCGAGTTGATATAAAATGTGGCAACTTGCCTCCTCACCCAAATATGTGTCAACGTTCTTTAACAGTGGAAAACCGTTTTATTTGAGATCTTGCCACAAAATCTTAGTTAGATTTTCCCCCAACTATTTTTTGTTAGATTAATGTGGGTCATTGTTCTTCTGCATAACCTAGCCTAGCATCACGAACTGATTGGTGGGCATTCTCCAATCAGACAGTAAAGATTTTTCCGGAGTGGCCTGCAGAGTGAAAGCAAGCAAGCTTGCATATCTTTCAAACTTGCCAATTAGACAAAACATAACCACCATATTAGTCCACTCACATCTCCACTCATTGCACAAGTGTGTCGTTTCTACTCTGTCCAAAGCACTTTTATTTATAACATTTATAACATACAGCAGGCTTCAATTTAGATGACATCATCTATTCAAAATTTCTTTTGCACTTATCTGCAGCAGATTTCTCTAAACACTCAAAATGCTGAATTATTCATCGGCATGAATAAATATAACAAAGAAAATCAGAGAGTTTGAACATTTTCTTGGATCTGTGAGCACATGCAGTAAACAATAATGGCCAGAGATTTAGAAACACTCAAACGCCTCATCTTTAACCAAAGACATTGGCTGTATTCCGTGTGTTTTTATGAAACTGTGAAAGTACGCAGGCCACATTGATCTGAAGCCTCGGGGAAAAAAAAAAGAAAAAAAAAAAAAGGCTCTTGGCTGTCTGTTTTTAGTGTTTTAAAGACGAAGCGACGTTTATTAAACAAGAGCTGCATCTTGCGAGTATCTGCAGCGCTCTTTGTGTCTGAAGAGGCCGGCACAAGCTCAGATCTCAAGACGTGCTGCTCGCTGGAAACAAACACACCCATCAATTCTTTACCTTCTGCAGATATACAGCTATTCATAGCTTCCTGGAAAAAATGGACACTTGGCAGAAAAAAAGGAAAAAATTCCACACATGGACCTCGTCTTGAAGTCGTGTCAGAGCGAGACGCACCTGCAGCATGTCACGTTCTGATGTCTGGGTGGAGGGAGGTGCTGCTGTGTGTCTCCAGTCTTCTACCGATTCATCGATGAGAAGCTCTGTCATGTCATGCCATGTTTTAGAAAAGCTGAGGATGTCGCTGTGGAGGACAGATGGAGGGTTTTTAGTCCTTTGGTTGGCCACCGCAAAGGCTGAGCAGAATACTGGCAATTGTGACTTAAGCTTGAAAACAGAAGCAGGGATCTTGGATGTTTTACACTCAAGAAATGCTTCTTAATAATGTCAAGAAATGTTTTTGGGGTTGTCAATGGTCCACCCCAGTGTAGGTTTCCACAAATCTCCCATCTGGCCCTTCATTCATCATCATCATCATGATCATCATCATCAAACCTTAGATTGTCCAGGCTAATCTGGTGACTCTGCTAATTCACCGGCCAACCTCTAGCCTGGGCCCTGGTACCCGTGAATTCATCTTGCAAAATCTCTATAAGGATTTGTACGCAATGTTAGCATTTTATTTTTATTTTTTGACTTTAGTACTGAAGTATTACCCTTTCTCAGGAGAAGAACAACCTTTAGCATGATTCTACCACCACCATTTTTATCTATTTTTTGTGTGTGTGTTAGTTCTCTGCCATACGTAATGTTTTTACATGAAAGCCAAAAAAAGTTGCGCTTTGTTCTCATCTGACCAAAACATCTTTCCGCCAAACGTTTGTTGCGTAATCTTCAAAGATTCATACATAACCTCATTTCGTCTTGTGCAAAACCTCTACAGACACGCTTCACTCACTTCAGGATGCTGGATGCTTGAAAATGAAAGTGGCACTTTTTTTTCACTTGCTTTTTTCAGTGCTTGTTCCACAAGATACTTTTAAAAGTCACACTTGCATGTAGTTTGCACAATAAAACGAGAAATAGGGTAGCACTTCTAGGACTAGAGCTACATTATTGAAAAAGAATGAAAAACTTTAACAATACAAGTACTCTGGCTTCCTCCTGCAGCGCAAAAGCAAGGCTTTTAGGCTAATTGATTACTCTAAACTGCTCTCTTGGGCATGAATGTGTGTCTCTGCGCTATTATTTGTTCTATGTTGCCCTGTAATGATCTAGGGTGTGCCACACCTCACATCCAATAACCGCTGGAAATGGGCAACATCGCCCCAACACGGATAGGTGGATATAGGCAATGATAATATGGGAGAACCCCCATTTTGATCAACCACAAATCACGTTTACTTTACTATTATTGTAAAGAAATGGCTCTATTCTGTACAACCCCAATGAGACTTTGTACAGTGGCAGAAAAAAGCGAAAAGTTCAAGGGGCCCATGAACACATTGCATGCAGGGCACCGTAGCATTAGCAAGCCTCTCTCAAATCTCAAACATTATTAAAAATCACAGTCACAGTGTTGCTGTTGTGGGTTTAAGTCGAGGTCAGCCATCTGAGAGCGGAGCAACCCCAACATGAATGTTATGACTACAGGACTGTCTTCGCTGGGACGTCAGAGAGCAGTGTGGTAATAGCAGGGGGAGCTTCCATGAAGTTGCCAAGTCTGATTCCTGAGCTCACGATGGTGCTGGGTCCTAATTTGAGGCGATCTGCGCAGCCAGTAAGTGTGCCTGCTGCCACTCGCGATTACTATCACTCTATCACCCTGATGATGGCGCGTTGTGCAACACCTTGGTTTGCTTGCTGGAGTCAAAGCATTTCAGAGGAGTACCAAAGGAAATGTACCTTTCATTTTGGTGAAAAGATTGGATGAAAGCAGAAAAGGTCAGGGTGACAATTCATATCTGTAATGGATGTCAGCAGTCATCATGAAGGAAAGGATTTCTTTTCCTCATAACCCCCCTGCTGTCATGTTTGGTATGCACATTTAGTGGAGTGTCTGTTAAAGACTATGGCTGAAATAAAGCAGATGTTTACATTATGTCTGGGATTTCAAGGTTTTTCATTCCTTTCCATACATAAAGGCCGCATCCGAGCTCAACATGGAAGAGGTCACCGCACGTTCCTCCAAAACGCACCTTTTTCCAACAAAAAAAAGTAGAATCAGAAGGAAAGAAAATGCTCCAGTAGTAAAAGACGTTGCACATTTGATTTTATTTTGATGAAAAACGTTATTCGGATCAACGTTTCCTCGTGGATAAGATCGATGCAGTGAGATTTTTTGCGTCTCTCCTGCTGCCAGCATTGCCCCGACTACTGTTTGATTGCCAAGCACAAAACAAGTTGTAAATTTTACTCCGCAGGAATGCTGACATCATGGAGGCGTGTTATTATTAGCAATATCTGCAGCGAGTTGACAGATCAATGATGTTCTACCTTGTCTTTCCATCTCTCACAGTCGGAGCGTTTCGTCGTCACACGTTTCCAGGGTTCGAGCAACGGGAGCACGCACGCGCTAAAGAAAAACAAGAGTCCTGAGAGGAATGTTCTAGGCGCTGCTGTTAGATTATAATGTAAGTTGTTTGACAAATATAACACTGAGCTTTTTAGTCATTCTGTTTTACAGTTGCAGTTGTTTCAGTTACAATAACAAAACAGATAGCATAGACAAACCAGGGAGTAGCTTTAATATAACATTTACAATAAAGCTGGGACCAGGCATGGGTCTGTTTCTAATGTCAAAATGCTTTTCTTAATCTCACACCTTGAACTTACTCACATTTTGTCGCATGAAAACAACATTTTAAACATATTTTATTCTGATTTTGTGTGTAATAGGTGTGGGGATGCTTTCCTTTGGCAAGACAAAGTGAGACATTTTTGTGAAAGTGTAAAAAAAAAAAAGGGGTGGAGGGAGCGTTGTACATATTTTAAACTTGTTGCTTTGATGCTAAAAATTGACTTTGGATACATTGGATTTCCACGGATCATCTTCGAGAAGCTCCTGCAACCTGATCGCAGTCCATCTGTAATAAATTTAGTTGATTAAACGTGATTTCAAATGGAACACTGTTGTATACACAAGGTTTCACTGTTGGCAGTACATGTCAGAGCAGAAACTAAGCAATCAAGTCAGAGTATTTGTTTGTGGAAAGCCCAAGATTATGTAAAATGAAAAATCTGGGGAAACATAGAAAAAAATGGTTTTGGCTGCACTAAATGGCCTGTAAAACAAATAGAGCCCTCTCCATTTCCTTCAAAGTAAAGGTCAGGAAGGAAGGGTCAGAGAGGCAACCAAGAACCCAATGGTCACTTACAAGGAGCTATAGTACTTCACTGGTGGGGAATAAAAAAAGTGTCCCAAAGATCAAATATTGCTAAGGCTCTCCACCAATCAGACGTTTGTTTTATAACATAAAGACTGCAGCCTGTTTCAATACTGCAAAAACCCATGTTAGCGATCGCCAGACAAGGAGAAGCAAGATTCTCTGGTCAGATGAAACAACAAACAAGTTTTTACCCTGAGTAGTAGGCACCAGTAGGCACCGGTCATGACCTGGCTTAACACCATCTCCACAATTCAGGTGTGTTGGACCTGAATTGCTTTCAAAAGCTGTAGGTCAGTGGCATTTGGCTGGAGTTACAGACCTCTGTTTTAGAAATTGAGGCGATAGCAACCGAACATGGAGATATTCTTTCAGAAACTGTAGCTTTAGGACTCCAAACTAAGATGACGCTTCGTCTTCCAGTATGACAATGATCCAGAGAGTGACTGTAGGACCTGTCTTGGAGTGACACAGACAGATCTGGATTTAAATCCAATGAAATGTTTCTGGAAGTATAATGGGTTATTTTGCATAGAATGCCTTTAAAAAAGTCCCTTTTGTAAGTCTGGAAAATAACCAAATGCAAGGGTATAAACACTTATTGGTTATACTGTAGCTTATCATTTTGTGCAGCTATATAATAAAAACGTGTTTAGCGTAACATATCACTTTAAATTAACTAAAAAGAAGAGCCTGAGGTAGCACTGCTGCACAAAATAGCCATTCACGTACACAGTGTCTTTCTTCAGCAGACGTGTTGGAAATTGTGCGCGTCTCCAACATGCATTGCTCCAAAGGGTGACACACGACAGAACAAAAGTGCAGTAAACACACAGTAGCCTCTGAGCTTGCAGACTGACAAACAGAGCCGATATTAATTGTCAACAGAGGTTTGCTGCGACGGGAAAGTCGAAGGAAGCCGGGGAATGCGTGGAAATGCATGAATGGAAAGTGGCAGAGTGGATTCCGGGGAGGTCTGTGGCTGTTTTGCCGCTGATGGGTATGGTGCGTTAAATCTTGTCACACAGAGCGCGGCAGAAGTACACTCACTGTAAACTTTCCGGGAGTTTTTTTAAACACAAAGAGTGCCAGCCTACCAGACCAGAGACGGGGCCAGGAGGCACAGGCAAGATGTCCCCGTCCGCACACACTCCTGGGGCCGCGGCCACAATGGATGACATTATATGGTACCTTTGTATTTATATTACCTTATGTATTTAGATTACATGGCCTCTTTGTATTGAGCAAGATAAACACACAAGTCATCATTCTTGTTGCCAGCAAGGAGTCTGTCTTGATGTGCAAAGGCTGCTGGGCCAAAGCGCTGTGATGTCAGAGGGGTTAGTGCAGGACAGGTAAAGTAGTATCATACTTATCAGTTTACAGCCATTCACTCACTAACGATCCCCACTGCTCTTCCTTCAGCGCTGTAAACAAATAGTGATGCAGATAAAAACTGCTCAGTGTTTACATGCAGACTAGTTAACAAAAGGGGCTTTTTGAGAGCCACTTCAGAAGCTAATTATCAATATTATTATTATTAATCACATACATACACCAGTGCTGTCAGACATATGAATACAACCATTGTAAAAAAAACAAAAAAAGAGAAAAGAAACTTTTATTTAACTATTTGGAATTAAATTTCTCTCTGTCTCCCCCCTCAAGCGTTAAGTTACTTCATGTCTTAGTAAATAAAATAAAATCTACTAAAAAAATCATCTCCCATTATTATGACGTTTACCTAATGAGGAAATTGAATAATCCTAACTTAAAACAAGAAAAAGTTTGTCTGAATTCTAAACCAGTGAAAACAAAAACGTGAGCTGTCATTTTATAAAGCTGATATAAATGTCTAATCTCAACTGTATTGTACAGGAACAACAAGCCTTCATTCATGAACCTTATGTTTAGTAATCTCACTGGATAGATACGGAGCAACAGATTTAACAAGTCATCTAAATATAAAATGATCACTAATTTAGTCTAAACCAGTTTCTTTATTCTATAGCTGAAGTTTGATAATCGTTTATTTTAGGATTACCCGTACTAATCGATACAGAGCTTTCAAAATGTTAGACTTTCAAAACGACACATTTTACCATCGTACTCTTTCTGCAGGTCAAAGTTTTTATAATAAGATCTTGTTAAATAATGAAGCAGGGGTCATCCAGCAGACAAGGTCCATCCAAGTGCTTTATCTCTTTATCTCACCTGCTTCAGTTTTGGAATAACCATTGCTACTCTTAATCCTGTTAAGATTTTGCAGTTCGTTAAGTTTTACAGACGGGGCTGAAACTGCTTCACATATGAGGAAATATATTCCTTTTATCTGTTATACATTCAAATGGGGTCTTATGTAACATTTGGATCAAGATGGAGCAATCGCATCAAAAACCTTTCACATTTGCATAGCTGAACTGTATAAGCTGTAAAATGAAATTCTTTTGGACTGCAGCTTAACAGCCACTCATGTGGAAGCACTAAAATTTCTTTTCTTCCAAAGCTAAGAAAAGTCATGAGTAAAATGAAAGTTTCCATAACTGTCAGTGATGTGAAAAACTATGTACATCTTTGCTGCTTCAGTGGGATTTAAGGAGGAAGGTAGCAGCGACTACGGGTTTCGCAAATCCCGCAATAGCTGATTAACTCATCATCGTGAGGAGTGACCACTTCCATAATAAAAAGATTCATTTGGGTTTGTTCCAACAAAACCCAAGAACTGCTGCAAAAGTCTAAAGACTGAAAGAGTACTGACTCTAAAACAAAAAGTCTATCTCTGCCAGGATCAAACCACAATACAGACGAGACTTTCGAACACGATGCACAATGGCAAGCAACATTCAACACAGAGAAACGGCACCAACACCTCAAACCAACTTTCAAGCTACAGCATCTGGGCAAAATGCAAGTCGACTTGAATTGAAGTAATGTTATAAAGAAGAGATGATCGTTTCCATAATGACGTGTTGAGGTTATTCCTTTGAAAAGGTGATTCTATAAGCTACTGAATGTTGGGGTTTGCTTGATCTTCCCACAAAATGCATTGAGAGTCAGAAATGTTCCTGTTTCCCTGTAATGCGAGGTATTGCTCGAGTAAGAACCCAACCAGTAACCAGTAACTGTAGAAATGTTCAATGTTTTAGGGTATGTTGGGTTTTCTTTTAATTTTCAAATAAGGGTGCACTTCAGGCACAGAGCAAACAGTCATGCAAACAGTCATGAGCCACAGAGTCATCAAACATAGAAGACCATTATAGCCTGTTAACCATCCGAACATATCCAACCTCAAAGCAATAGAATAAACTGTGCTATTGTACTATCCTGTGAGCTAAAAGATAAACCACCCCATTAAGCAGTGTTGACCCTCTGCAAGGCCACGTGTGCTGTCTACACAAAGTCCTAATATTTATTCTGAGCAGTCCAGACAGAAGACCACCATATTAACTGGACAATGAATTTTTTTAATGACAAGTTCCAGTTTCTGGTTAACATTGCAATTACCTTGAATAATTGCAGTCTTGCTAAGAAACCTTCTCTTGTGTTTACTTCCTCAAAAAAAAAAAAAAACCAAAGCTCTTTAAATTGGGCCTCCGTGTTCCTGTGAGTTGGATGAGTTTTAGCCCAGTTCAGGAGAAGTCATGGTCACTCCCGATTTGTGCGTCTCAGTGTTTTTCATTGTGTGGCCTTCGGTTAGCTTTTATTTGTGATGAGGAATGCTACAAGAATTATCTTTTATTTCCTTCATTATTTTGTGGTACCATAAAAAATGTGAACTCTTCCTCCTTTCGGTAGTAAATCCTCTTCAGATGGGCAGCGAGATGAGACCTGATTGTTGTCAGCCTGTGGAAAATCATGCAAATTACCGCACACGGCAGCAGAGGTCTGACACAGGCCCTTTAATTTCCCAGGATGTTTGTTTAGGTGCCTGCTTAAAACTGTCATCTAGGACAATTTGGGTTCTACAGCTGCTCTGCAAGTTGCTGGGCTTTGGGCAACGGAGAAACCAGAAACTCAAGTAGATCTCATAGACGCACCACATGCCGTTGGTCCTAACAAATTTGTTGAGTTCCAAGGACCAGAAACTTCTACCTGATGATGGATTCGTAGAAAGCATGTTTTTCATAACACTATGTCCATCTGGTGAACTGAAATGCATAAGCAGATTGGCTTCTCTGGAATATCTTATTGTTTCTTGGCACGTGAAAGCAGACGAGACACGGTCTAAGCCCCTTCTGCTGCTCGCTAGTTCAGTTAATTCCTGTTGTATGTGTGCGTAAGTGGGGCTTGGGATGTCTTCCACAGTTTCCCTGCGCAAACTGTTGATGATACGCCCAAGGCATCTTTATGTGAGTAATGTGGATAAATGCTATAAGCCTAAACAGTTTAAAGAAGGGGGAATATTAGGAGCCCAGCTGCGTTGGTAACAGTTCAATTGTGCTGTGCCGAATCCTTCTCATTTACCCTTTCCCTTCCACAAGTTTGAAGAGTGTTTTGAAGACACATTACACAAGCTTACTGTTCATAAAAATAGACACACTGAACTTTGCAGACAGGGTCATACGTCTACCTCAAGCTCAGTCAAACTAAGTGACTGTGACCACCAAATTTCAAGTGGATTTAAGTTTGGACTTTGACCAGATCATTCTAAGACATTAATGTGTGTTGAGCTAAACTATTACATTGTGGATTTGTGACTGCTGTCCTCCTGGAAGTCAAAATTTTGCTCAGTCTCATGGTTTTTGCACAACAACAGACGTTCCTGCAGTATTCCCTTGTACTCGCCTCCATCTATTTTTTTCTATGTGAAGATAGAGAAAGAGTATGTAACATAAAATGCCTAACTTTTAAAGAAAAATACATAGGCTCAACAGTATCGCTTTGATGTCGCAGTGATTTCAGAATGAGAGGCAACATCTATGAACTACTCAACAGTTATTACACCACGACTTTGTGGTAAACTGAACATGTGTCATTACATACATAAGTACCACGTAATCCTCAGATATTAACTAAAGTTACTGGAAAGTCAGTTGTGGACTGACGAAATAAAGAAACAGAAAATTTAAAAGATATGAATACATCTTGTTAAGCCACAGATGTCACACTCCAGTCCTCAAGGGCCCCGTGTCTTGCAACTTTTAGATGTGCCTCTGCTGCACCACACCTGAATAGAATAATTAGGTAATTAAGGCTCTGGAGAACTGATCTACACCAGGAGGAGGTAACTAAGTCATTTCATTCCAGTGTTTAGTGCCTGTGGCATATCTAAAAAACCTGTAAGCTGCCAAATTGATTACTTTATCATTTTCTAGTTTATATTACACATTTAGCTTAAATTAACAAAACCACATTTCTTACTGCTGTAAACAGCTATATTTACCTAGTGTTTGGTGCTTGCAGACAGCAGATGTGAGCGGCAATAAAATCAAACCGGTACAGATGGACTGAGCCTATGTAGATTATCTCATTGTAATGAGATAATATCTCATTATAGTATAGTGAGGTATAATTATTTTTGAGATACTATCTCATAATTTTGAGAATTTCTTTTTTTTTTTTCTTTTTTTTTTTAACAGCGTGGCGGAAACGAGCTTCCATAGAAACCAAAACAATGTCGCAAAAAAACCCAACTTATTCTTCAGGGACGAAGAAAAAGAGGAATAATAGAAAAAAGCCAAGATAAAGGTATGTTCATGTCTCTTGGTAGAAGAGGCAAGAAAATTAGCTAAAAGAAAATTAGCTTGATGGCGACGTAGCCAAACATTTATGCTAGCTTCTTGTGTTTGTGTGAAACTGGGTTTGAGTTGATTCGTGAGTTTGGCTCTCTATATTTCTGAGGTCTGTCTTTTGTCGCCATAATGTTTGATAACAAAAATGTTAAACTTCTCAGTGCTTGACATTGTCTAGCAAAATGTTTTTTTTACGTCAGGCTACAATAGAACGTTCAGTTCCAATGGTCTCAGTGACATCAGCAGTTATGACATCACTCAGTGATGCCACAAAGGAATCTGTCTCTTGAATGTAGCTCAGAGACAGAGTTTCCTCAGACCTGTTCCACAGTTCTACTGCGACAGATCACTCTCCATAGCACGCTCGAGATTAATCGATTCCGAATTTTACCAGCCTTTCAGAGAAGAACTTTCCAAAACTATAGAGATGAAGCAACAACAGATCACTTGTGAGCATGAAGCCATTCCAACTGAGCTTTCTTGGAATGAAATGATGGCGCTCAACGTCCAAGTGGACTACGACGCCATCCTGACTTTTGATGATGAAGATGATGACAGCTCCACTGAGTGGGAAGCTGAATCATCAGTGATTCCAGGAGAACCAAGTCCTTCTGACGACGTTGAGCAGGAAACATCTCCCTCTGCTGGCCTTGAGATCACCCCCTCAGTGGAAGACATGAAAGAGATGAGCCAACACGTCATCAAGCTCACAACCCAGGTAGACGATCTTAAAACAGAATTGCAAAACAAGATTTGCGAACTCCACCAGGAAAGAGACCGAAGGATCGCAAAGGAGGCTGAAGTTAAATCAAAGCAGGAGGAAATTGAGAAACTCCAAAAGATGTTGGAGAAAGAACGTGACCATGAAAGAAACTTGCCAGAGAGTACAGGTGGCTCGAAGGTTTCATCCTCTGACAACGTTACAGCTGACAAGAGCCTTCTTCAGCAGGTGGATCACTTCAAGCGGGAGGCAGAAAAATATGCCTCCCGCAATAAAGGTTTGATAGACGTTATGGTTGTAGAATATAGAGTGAGGCTCAAATACGAGGAACACATCAAACTTCAGTCGGAGGAAATAGCCAAATTCAAAGAGCAGGAGGAAAGTATGAAATCTCTGCAGGATCTGGTTGCAGAGCTGAAGGTGAAGCTGACAACTGCTCTGGCAAATAACCAGAAAGTTTCCATCCAGCCAGAAGTCCCTCTGCAACCAGAAGTCCCCCTGCAATCAGAGGTCCACCTGCAGAAAGAGCAAAGACAGACCTTCATGACACCAGGAGTCTCCACAAATAGACCTTTGAGCCAACCCACTCCCAGGTTGCAAGGAGAAGATGTCCAACAAACAGAGGAAACAAAGAGAAGACAGACCTCCAACCAACAACGGAGGTCCGAAGACAGATGGACCTCCAGTCAAACATGGAGGTCCGAAGACAGGCAGATCTCCATGCAACCAACCTCCACTGGTTGCATGGAGGGCCTTCAGGGTGGTGTTGCCATGAAGGGAAAATTATCCCAGGCTTGGCCTTTACACCGACCCACACCCGGGTGGTACTAACCTAGGTCACTATCCGGACCTAGGTTAGGTTTGCTAACTCTTTTATCATTATTCTGAAATTCGAGGCTTTATACAAATTTGGGCAATGAAAACAGACACAGGCCTCAACCAAATACAATTCCTGACTCCAAAATCAATGGAGAAAACACAAGATCAGTTTCAGAGTTCAAAACAGCAAAGGTAACATTATTAAAACTTTCCTACATGCATGTAACATTTCTCAAAAATAAATTAATGAATTGGTCTCTCTAAATTGCCCTAAGGCAGGGGTGGGCAATACTGGCCCTCGAGGGCCGATGTTGGCCCGGCCAACTAAAGGTTGCAGGAGACTGGCCCTCGAGGCCTGGAGTTGCCCTGCAACTCTTGGATGCAATTTAGACAATTCATTAATTCATTTTTGAGAAATGATGAGGATAAGTGTGTTAGTTGATGGATGAATATTTGTTAAAAGTTTCTGACAGTAGAATATAAAACAGAGAATCTGTCCTCTGGCTCTGCTGCTGTCCAGAAACAACCAATCAGAACCAAAAGACAAACGTTTGGTTCTGATTGGTTTCTAATGCGTTGAATGTGTTGAGACACATTCATCGCATTAGACTATTAATGTACACGTCGAGGGCCGATGTGGCGCGTTTGGAGCGTCTCGTGGTCTTTTGGAGTGCTTGACACATCAAGTGAGTCCATAACGTCCAACATTCCACATAGACTTTGAATATAAACCAGACTCGCCTGACGCTCAAAACGTGTTTGATGTGAATGCACCATTAGAATATTCCGTTTCTATGGTAACAATGACATCAGCAATAAATTGGTTGTATTAGCAATGCTGATGTCATCAGCAGTGATGACATCAGCATTGTTTTGTTTTTTTTTCCACAAAGCCAGTTGTAACGTCTCTTTTGCACATTTTAAAACAATTGTCCTTTTGACTTTGTTCAATGCTTTTTCGGCCTCACGTCACGGCAGCTTTGTGTAAGCATCAGCCGTCACCCTCTGCTCTTAGGGGCCTTCTAGACTAAACCAAATTGGCCATAAAATAGGTAAAAGTAACAAAAAAAAAATTCTAGACTAGCTTCAGGTGGTTTCAAATGAACGCGGATCACAATAAATCCCAGAATGAAGTGAAGCTGGGAAGGTGTGGAAATCTTATAATCCTGGTGTTCTTCGTGCTTCTAACGGTTCTGCTTACGTTCTTCAAGATTCTGTCGGCGTGTTTTATCACATCTTCACCGTTGCTGTGTAATTTTTTTCCAGATATATCTGCTAAACTCTTCATTTGTACTTTGAAGTTCGCGAGGCATGACAACAGTGTTATCCTTTATATCCCATAAAAGAGGGATGACATAAAGGCCACTGGGCTTTTCTGGATAGTTCTTCAAAAGCCGGGCTCTGTGTTTACAAGTCGGGAAAGGGCTGGACTCAGGGATGTGGAGCCTGCACTCTTTTAAATTGTTGTCTTGTCTGTCACTTGAGACCAGCTATTCCAGCACCGTTATATTTTCCATTAGAAAAAAAACGAGAAAAAAAAAAAACTCAAGGGGTCACCAGTGTGCCGGACTGTGTTCCGCTGAAACCAGATGGGGGATTTCCTATAAACAAGTGCACAGAGAGTATTTATACAGACTGTGCCACCTGACAGCATAACACTCATGACACTCTGTTTAGCGGCCAACATTGCCATAAGTCACTTTAAAGATTGAAGTAAATATTTTCCTGATAGTCATGTCATTGTTTATTATAGAATGGCAAAACTTTGAGATTTTGCCAGATCCTTGTTTTAAAAAAAATAATAATTTCATAGAAACTTGGGAGAGCAAGCGAGAGGGAGTAGGGAATGCAAGAGGACGCACAATTATTCATACATTCTGTTACGTTGAAACTGCAAGCTGCAATAGATTTTAAAGGGATTCTCTAAACCAACAGGAGGTAGTCCACTATTTTCAGCTATAAGAAAAATAAAAATGTAAAAGGTTCTTAATGTAAATATTTGAAAAGTATGATTTTTGAGGTATGTTCGGATTCCACCAGATATAGCTGAGCCATATTTTGCTGCAGTTACAACACGCAGAATCGTAGCACAGATTCTCAGATTCTGGCTTTGACTGGACCACCTGAATATAATTTGGTGTAATGAGCTCCTTTTCGTCTCAGTGTATGCTTTGTGCCATTTTTGCTGGAAGATGAAAAGCATGATTTTGTTTTGCTGTCTAGTCACCCTTAAAAACCCCCATAAAACTAGAGATTGCTGTTCTTCAATAACTAAACGTACTAAAGCAGTCACCTGAATGTGCAGCTGCCTGATTTGCAAGTCATTTTAAACAAATCTGGAAACATCAAAGTGAGTAAAGACTTCATCTAAAAGTCAGAAGAGGAACAAAAAAAATCCTTTTTTCTGACCATGACTGGCAGATTGTCTTGTTGGGGAAAAAATCAAACAAAAAAACACCATGTCACCTATTACAGCTACGGCCTCACATTCCCCTCTGCTAAGTATAATCATGCCGCTGGATTAACGCAGCGTGAAATGTGAGGATGCAGTGTTGGATGCTGAAATTACTGGAGATTACCACCATAATGGTGTGAAGGCGGGTTCAGTCTAGGGGAAAAGCCCCTGAGATAAAAGCATTCCAGTAAAGAGCATCGGTCAGTTAAACCTCAAGTAGTAATACATGAGTAGATCTGTGTGATTTTTTTTTTTTTTGCATTATGTAACATTACAGCCACAAAACTATATGCATTTTTCAGGGTTTTGTGCAATGGACCAAAAGAGTGACTCGTGATAAGTTTGTAAATTCAAGTTTAGATGCATAGCATATTTCAGCAACAAGGCAGCTCAACCTGCTTTAATCAACATTTTGTCTAACGCCACCATCAAAATCATCAAGCAAATCAAAAATTCCAATCAATGTTCCAGTTATTAGGAATAAAAGGCAACTCTAAACTGGTGGGGTTTCAGTCAATCACTCAGTGTTTTGGCAGTTTTGCAGTTTTCTGAAAGTTTGTCCGGATTTGTGCTACATAGAAGCTGAATGCTGCTTCTCCTTGTGTGATATGGTGTATTTTATGCCTCATCAGTTTCCAACAGTAGACTTGTTGACAGACACCTGATTTGATAATTAATGCTCTCCTTGCCTGGGAATTTAGTTTATGTCGATAGGCGTATCTTATAGGTGTCATAATCTTCTCATTTTCAGATGATAAACCGAATGGCGTTCCCTGAGATCTGCCCCGTCCAATTTAATAACCCCATCTGATTCGGGAAACGGGAGAAGTGACACTGTAGAACCTCACAGGGACCGGCTCGCATTTGGATAGTTCCGCACCGCGAGGACAGATGTTGGGATTTCTTGGCTCGTCCTGCTGTGGGAAGAATTTCCAGATCTGACGCTACCGTCCACTGGAAATGGAAACTGATCTGGGAGTTCATTAAGCTTTCCATTATTGGCAGTAATGTGAACTGTAGATATGAGCGAGGACAAATGAGAGGCGGCATGAAATGGCCTTTTTCTTGAGATCCAGTCGAGCATTTTCAGTTTTGTGTAACGTACAGACTGTTTTCATCAGCTACTGCATGCATTTACATAAGGGTACAATATGTAGGCCTGTCACAATAACACTATCCCAAAAGTTATTCCAATAAATGATAACAATGCTGGCTGGAGACCATTTTCAAGTAATATATTAGTAATGGCAGAATAATGTAAGTATGCCCTCTCAATAATTAATCAACTTTAACTTCAAATGAATATTTAACATTGGAACATTTTAAATATTCAAAATGAATAAACAACACAACCGAAGCAGCAAATAAAATGGAGTCTTTGTAAACAAGAGAGAAAAACGATAAATCACGCTAATGGAAATTGAGCTTACTTTAATTTAACATGTGATTAATTCATTTCACACTTATTGTGATAGGTTTATGAACATAATTGTTTCTAGTCATATTACTTCTACAACTTCCTGCTTGTTTTATCTCTTTATGTGGCAGCCTAACAATGTGCATCATTTTGAATTTCCATGTAGGCCAAAACTGTCAAAATAATCTTAATAAAGCACATTTATGGAGCTAAACTGGGACCATAAAGTTGTTCTAAAAGAAAAGAAAAATGAAACTGAAAAAGATTTGAAACTGAAAAAAAAAAAATTATTTTTTTTCCCCAGTTTTACAATTTCAAATCTTTATTTTAGTTTCAATTTCTTTTTCTTATGTCCCAGTTTTACAATTTCAAATCTTTATTTTAGTTTCAATTTCTTTTTCTTATGAACAAACTTTATGGCACCAATATAGCTCCATACACCTTGTTAATTCATGTTGGTCTAGCTCATAAACACCTCATAAAAACACTGGGGTTTGTGGCTGTCATGTCACAAAATGTAAGAACATGCAAGAGACATGAAGGCACGCTAACTGTGAAAACCCACCTGCTACGACGCTCTCATTCAGATGCGTAAAATCACATGTCATTAAGCAGAAAACAAGAAGGAGTTATCATAATGAGCTCAGCTGGAGGCTTTACTTTACCGGACTGATTGCAACATAAATTCACAATCTTCCGTTGGAAATCCTGGACCCACCCCAAGTCAAACATTACAGGCCTTGTACCTTTGACTCAGTGCCAACTCAGCTGGTGGCCACTTTCAAACGATTAAAAAAAAAAAAAAAGGAACAGCTGAAAAGTGTGAGGGTAAAGGAAAAGACACAAAACGGAAAGAAAACATACCAGATGTGACTGCTCGAGTGAATAATTTGTCAATGAAAGTGCAGGACAGACGCGGAGATCAGCTAAAGGCAAAACGTGGGATTCTTCGAAACCACAAACAGACAGCTCTTTGTCATTCAGTATGAAATATAGTCTTCACTAATCATGAAACAAAAAGCTAGTTTAAAGTATCCTGCTTATGAATTATGTAATGCCACTGTGAACGCACAAGCTTTCTATAATAGGAAGTAGTCTACTGCAGCCCGCCTCTGGGGCTTCGCAATTTAAAAGCACTTCTTGCATATTTCAACCAGTATGTAACTGACAGAAGAATATGATGAGATAACCTCGATGTTTACGGCTCCAGAAATGTTTTTAATCTCATTTCGTTCCATAATTACGTGGCGGCAGAGTCCGACTGACCTTTTCATAGTGGCACACATCCGTGTGTCGCTTGTGTCGAACTCTAGGATGTCTGTAGACCAGCGGCAAGCAGACCAACTAATGGCCTCATTTCTGTAGAAAAGTATCAAAAAATACTATCAGCAGGGAGGATTAAAAAGCTGCATCTGAATTGGTGGTAAAATGTTTAACCACAGGGTTTATTAATTGTGTTTCAACAAAAAGCTGTGTGCAAAGTGCTGTTACACTTCTTCATCTTTCAAGTGTTTCAGGAACTCCTCATCATCCATGTAACTTTATTTTGAAAAATACCTTTTCTCGACTGTGAACACTAGCATTAGCAATGGGGACGTCTGCGCTGCTGCAACACTTTTTTGCATTGAGGTGCTATTTTAGGAGTGAATAGTTTCGATGATATGCTAACTTGAAGGCAACGCTTGTCTCGTCCAGCTTCCCAATAGAACTTTTTTATTGAAACAAAAATTAACCCTCAGTGGGCCAAGAGAAACGGTTTTGTCGTCCATCGCTGTTGTTTGCGGATGTTGCTTGTGTGTCAAATGTACAGGCGTACCAGAAACACAGTACAAAGGTTCCTGCTCAGATCTTTTGGATGTAAAAAAAAAAAAAAAAAAAGTAAATAAATAAGAAAAATGCGATGACTTATGATGTTAATGCCAAGTTGTTAATTAACTGAAACATCATCAGAAATCCAAAGAGGAGGCAACAAGGCTGTTGGATTAAAGCACCGCCATGGCCGACGTGGCAAAATTCATGCTTTTGTGACATTCCGCAAGTAAGATCTGAGAGCAATTATTTAAACTCTGCCGCGTAATAAAGATTAACATCCCCATCACGAAGAAAATATAGGGCAGGTTGTGAACTCGAGCAGATAAGCGGCTGCCTGTTCTCCCAGCCACCCCTTAATCTGCGAGTCATTAGAGACGCAGGCAGATAATGCAGAAAGCATTCAGGGCAATCGGAGAGAATCAACGGGAGGACAACTCTTTATAGGAATCTGCTATCGGCTCATCTTGATGGAGCTCCTAATGCCACGTGTCCACGTGTCTTGGCTCGCATTGTGTTGACTCTGAAAGGCAGAGCACCATTCACAAGATAGCATCAGATTATAAACCTGACTCTTTTGAAGACAGGCTAGGTTACTTTTTCCTGTCTTTTTTTTTTCTTCCTCCCTCCTCAGATGCACGCTTCTGCCTCTGAGTCACACAAAACATTTTTTCCCCCTCGGTCAGTCGAGTGTCACATAAAAAAGGAGATTCGCTGATAACTTGTTGTGCTCTGAGCTAATATGAAACACCAAGCTGAACTTGGGTGTCTTTGAGCCAATGTTTTCCTTCGCCTATCTCTTTGCCTATTTTCAAGTCCCCTGTGGTATAAATTGTCGGAGCAGACCCTATCTGTCTCTGGGTGGGCTTTCAAAGCCGGCCCATCAGTTAAGGCTTCAGTAAAGAGGTTCCTCCTGATGCTGCGAGGAAGAGTCCCAGTCGTTTCTGGCCTTTTAACGGGCTGATTTACAGTAACTGTTGTCTGCATTCGGAGGTAAATGCATGGGTTTGTTATTTTCTGCCGAGGCCAGTGTTTATGTACAGTATGCTGTGGAACCCAGTTTTGTTCTTTCAGGCACACAGCATGTAATCCATGTGTCAAGATATCGTGTGAGTAGACGCAGTGCATTCAGGGACGTTTCCCCAAAAATGTGAGTCAAATCCCAGAGGACCAACCAGGACATGATCTTCTGAGAGGCCACATCTAATAAGTCTGGTTTAAATCTCTAAAAAATACATTTTTATTTCATGCTATTTTATAGCTGATTGTCCATACTGGTAAATGTCCCTCCACGTGTGGACTGCCGTCTAAATAATGTTTGTGCTCTAGCTTCCTGTCCAACATGCAAAATCGCTGAAAGAAAATGGGAAAGGAAGGGTAAAGGCTTCTTTTTACAATTAGCAACAGTTGTGTGTATCATAAAAAGTTGCGCAAACTTAAATTTGCTTTATGGAAACACCCCAATGTCGAAAAAAAAAAAAAAAGTTTCAAAAATGTTTTGCTCTAGGATCATTTTTGGTTGTTGTTGTTTTTGTTTGTTGTTGTTTTCAAGCATACCTTCTCACATGTTCCAACATTCAGAACATTACTACTGCCGAAAAGATGAAGAACACAGGAAGTAGTTTTTTTGGGTGGAGATGGGGATGTGGACAATGTGTAGAGTTCTCACAGCATCACACAGTTTATAAAATGTTGTGTTACTTACTGCAATTTCCCCCAAATTTCCATATATTTAAGTGGCCCAAGTGTAAAAGACTGTTCACACATGGATAAGAGGTTGAGGTTTATTGGATGTAAAATCAACTTTTTTCACTTTTTCTAGTGAAAAAAGTTTTTAAAAAAAAAAAAATAGTTTAATAATAATTATATATATTTTTGAGGGAACAATATTGTAGTGTCTTAATAACCAGAGGAGGCTCGAGCTACATCCATTGCTCTTTATTGTTGTGCTACATTCGAAATAACTGTAGAGAGAACTTGTAGGTCTCTGAATACAATGGAATGTACCAACTCTGGTAAACGATGGGGGTAAATACACCACATCATCCCCCTTTTAGATAACAATAACATTTGTATCTCTATTAACTAAAATAAACCAAGGTCACTTATTGAAGCTTAAGTGCATTTTCATGTAGAACCAAACAACGACTCAAATATGCATTAACTTGGTAATCAAGACATTTTTTCTATCTATTTACCTCTGCATCTAACTCAGATGTAACCCTTATGTGACATGAATAATAACAAAACTTAACATGCATAACTGTTATGCCTAGATAAACAGAAGGCTATTCAAGATAACGTTTCGGCGTCTTCCGTGGTCGTGTTGAACGCCTCACAACCACTGGAGGTTCTGGGGAAACAGGAGGGTGCACCCCAGAGTCCAGAGCACTTTGTTCAGGTGTAACATTTATATCACTTTGCTCTTGCGTCGATGGTTCAGGTTCCTCTATATTTGGTCCAGCTACAGCTTGGGTACGAAGCTGATCCCCATGTCGTCTGTGCACAGTGTTCGAGTACCGCTCTTTTACTTCATAAGAGACTGGGCCAGTTTGTTTTACAACCTGTCCAGGAATCCACTTGTGAACTCCTCCCCCTGTGTTGCGAAGATACACAGCATCATCCACAGAAAAGGAACGGTCCATGGCTGTGAAGTCATGTTGAGCTTTTTGTCGATACTGCTTCCTGCGAACAGTCTCCTTGGTGTTAGGTTTGATAAAATCCAGTCTGGTACGGATGTGTCTGTGAAAAACATTTCTGCCGGGGACTGACCTGTTGTGCAGTTAGGTGTAACACGGTACTGTAGCAAAAACAACTGTGCAAAAACATTTCTGCCGGTCCTCAATGCTGCATGAGCGGTTGGCAAGCTTTTTTATGCCCACTTTAAATGTCTGCATATATCTTTCAGCCAAACTGTTTGTGGCAGGGTGTCCCGGTGCACTTGTTGTGTGCAAAATGCCATTCTGTGTCACAAACGTTTGAAACTCAGTAGAAGTGAAGGTTGTGGCATTATCTGTGACTATTTGTTCAGGAAGTCCATGTGAAGCAAACAGTCTCTTCAGCTTTGTCACCGTGGCTTGTGAGGTGATGTGTGGCATGCGAAACACCTCCAACCACTTTGAATATGAATCCACCACAATCATGAACATGCTGTCAAGGAAAGGTCCAGCAAAGTCAACATGCAGTCTTTTCCAGGATTCACCCAGGAACTCCCAAGGATGCAGCGGAACATGCTGTGGCATCTTCTGTTCCAGCTGACATGTTTCACATGTTTTGCAGACCTGTTCCAGGTCATTATCCAGATTTGGCCACCAGACATATTTGCGAGCTAAGGCCTTGGATTTTACGATTCCTTGGTGACCAGAGTGAATTTCGTTTAATACAGCCTTTCTCATTTTCAAAGGTATAATCACTCTGGTTCCCCACAAAACACAACCCATCTCAGTAGAAAGCTCATGTCTCTTGTTGTGATAAGCCTTCAATCTGTCATCTGTAACGGTAGGCCAGCCCTCCATGACATACTTGTATACCTTTGACAAGTCCATGTCTGTGCGTGTGGCCTGAGCGACTCGGGTCGCATTTAGTGGCGCTCTTTCAAAATGCTCAGTTAGCAGTGAGTGTACTACTGCCGAACTCAATGCTGTTCCAGTGTCACTTGTTTCTGGCAGAGGACAGCGAGAGAGCCCATCTGCATTGCTGTGTTCTGCTGATTTTTTGAAAACAATGTGGTAATCATATGCTGACAATATGATAGCCCACCTTTGAATGCGTGCTGCAGCTACGGTAGGTAGGTTCTTGTGCTCACCAAATAACGTCAGCAGGGGGCGATGGTCCGTTGCTAAGGTGAAATGTCTGCCCCATAGGTACTGGTGAAACTTTTTTACCCCATAAATCAGTCCAAGAGCCTCTTTTTCTATTTGAGAGTACTTTTTTTCTGCTGGAGACAGTGTTCGGGAAGCGTATGCTATTGGTCGCTCCTCCCCACTTGGCATTGTGTGCTGTATAACCGCACCGATGCCATATGCAGAAGCATCACATGCTAAAGTGAGTGGTAGGTTGGAGTCATAGTGCGCTAGCACCCGATCACTTGTCAGCAGATCTTTGCATCTATCAAATGCTGCCCGCTCTGGTGCAGTCCATCTCCAAGACACACTGTCTTTCAGTAACTTGTAAAGTGGAGCTAGGGCCGTGCTCTGCATTGGCACAAATCTCCCATAATAGTTAACAAGTCCCAGGAATGCTTGCAGTTCTTTCACATTAGTGGGAGCAGGAGCATCCTGTATTGCCCTCACCTTTTCTTCTGAAGGGTGAACTCCATGTTCATCCAGGACGTGTCCCAGATATTCAATTTGTGGCTTGTTAAACTCACACTTGCAACGTTTTACTCGCAGGCCATTTTCCTGAAGGCGTTGCAGGACCTTCTCCAGATTGCTCAGATGTTCTGCTTTTGAGCGTCCAGTGATGAGCAAGTCATCCAGGTAGACCACCACTGGTAACCCTTTCATTATGTTTTCCATAATCCGCTGAAAAATTGACGGAGCTGTACTGATTCCAAAAGGAAGCCTGTTGTAAACAAACAGTCCTTTATGAGTATTGCCTATCTTAGAGAAGTACTTTCCCCCCCTGAGAGTTGCCAGTATTTCTTCCAAACGTGGCAGAGGGTATGTATCGGCTTCAAGGGCTTGGTTCACCGACACTTTGTAATCCCCACATAAGCGAATAGAAGTGTCCTTTTTTAACACCGGCACTATCGGTGCTGCCCACTCACTGTGTCTCACAGGTGTAATAATGTTACTCTTTTCCAGTCTTACGAGTTCTTTTTCCACCTTTTCCTTCATTGTAAATGGAAGAGGTCTGTGTTTACAAAATTTGGGCAGAGTCTCAGGTTTGACCATGACGGTAGCTTTGATGTCTTTCAATGTGCCCAACTCTTCCTTGAATACATCACTGTAAGTATCCAAAAGCTCATTGAGTGATAGGTGTTTTGGCTCACCCACGTACTTAATCTGCTGCCAGTTAAGCTGGAGTTTTGTCAGCCAGTTCCTTCCACACAATGATGCACCATGTCCCTTAACAACCAACAGTGGCAAATCCACAGCTTGGTCTTCATACACCACTTTTGCTACAAGCTGCCCCAAAACACAAATACGTCCTCCATTGTAAGCTTTGAGCTTCACTTTAGCTGGCTGCAAAGGCAGGTGTGAGAACTTCTTCAAGTATGTAGGATGTGAAATGACACTTTTCGCTGCTCCCGTGTCAATTTCCATTTCCAAATCAACATTGTCTACTTCAAATGTTGCTTTATATCTTTCATCATCCTCAGCACTAACAGTCAAAATGGCTAACTCCTCTTCTGGGTCTTCCTCAGCTGTCACATACTTTGTCTCTCTGCTCGGCACACTTTTTCCATGACTCTTTTTGCACTTTAGCCCGACAAGCTTTCCTAATGTGTCCAATCTTTCCACAATTATGGCATTTAGTCTCTTTGAAATGACATTCATGTGCATTGTGATTTTTTCCTTTGCATCTGTAGCACATATTAGTTTTTTCTGGCCTCACCTTGTGAATGTTTGCTTCACTAGTCCATTCACCCTCAGCGCCTCTAAGCTGTCGAGTGTCTCTGTCTGCAGTCTCCATATTGAGAGCAATCTCAAAAGCTTTGGTGAAGGTCAGCCGATCCTCTGAAAGTAACCTCCTTTGGCACGCTTCGTTTTTAATTCCACTTAGGAACCGATCCCTCAGTGCAGAATTCAGTGACGCACCAAAATCACAGTTAGCTGCTTGTTGTTTTAGCTCTGCGACATACTGGGCCACAGTCTGACTCGGCTTTTGGTTGCATCTATTAAAACGGAAACGTTCAGCAACTAATATGGGCTTTGGTTCATAGTGTTCTTTCAAAATGCCCACAATCTCGCCAAATGTCTTGTCTTTTGGTTTTTCAGGCTGTACTAAGTTTCGTAAAAGTCCGTATGCTTTAGCACCCATTACACTTAGCAACACCGCTACGTGCTTTTCTGCGTCAACGTCGTTAGCTTCCAGGTACTGCTCCAGACGCTCGATGTAAGCTGTCCACGGCTCCACCTCGGGTCTGAAGTCATCTATTTTGCCAACCTGAGCCATTATTCTCACTAGAATTGACACTTGACGTCTTCTCTCCTCCGAAAAGTATCCTCGTCGCCAGTTGTAGTGTCTTAATAACCAGAGGAGGCTCGAGCTACATCCATTGCTCTTTATTGTTGTGCTACATTCGGAATAACTGTAGAGAGAACTTGTACGTCTCTGAATACAATGGAATGTACCAACTCTGGTAAACCATGGGGGTAAATACACCACAAATATAATCCCATTTCTTCATAAAAACATACCTAGAGCGCTGCTGAGACTCATCCTTGAATCTCTTTTGGTTGGCAGCCATTTTGGAGCGTCTCTCCCGCCCCTCCCCCACAGAGGGGCTGTTTGCTACTAGCAAACCGCTGCTTCTAGCTGCTTGCTAGTAACAGCAATTAGCAAACAGCTGGTGGAGCTCCTTGGGTGGAACTGACCGCACCAACGGCATCAACGGCTGACGCGAAGAAGCATTGTCGTGATGACGCGGTCTGAAGAAAGCGAGTGTAGGAAAGGTCAGGAGATTCTTAAAGAGACAGAGGCTCATTTTAATACGTCGGTTACGGCTATTACCCGAAGTCAGAAGACTTTTAAGCTATGCCTGATATATGCAACGCTGTCATAACAAGTGAAGGTAAAGTTTCGTTTAGCTTCACTCACAAACACTCACACAGCAGAATCCTGCAATTTTTGTGCCATCATTTGAGGGCGCACATTTTTAATCTGAAAGCTGGATTTCATGTCCTTTGTTCTCAAAACTTTTAATACTGAAAGCTTACATTTTCATTTTGAAAGCAGGACTTCAGGACTTAAAACTTGGAATGCTTGTACTCCAAGTTTTTTTTTTGCTCGTTTTCAAATATTCACTGTGCTTTCTTAAACCTTTCTCCTTGCGCTCAAAACTTGTCTCTGCTCAGATCAAATATTTGTTGTCAAACTTCTCTGCTCAACTGCTAAATATTTTTTCTTTCACTCGCATTAGGGGAACAGGATGGAGATGTGTGGGTAATGCTTTGTTTTTCTGTTGTTCAGGATTTTTAAAACTTTGCTCTTTTGATATTGTTTAAATCAGGGGTGTCAAACTCAAATACACAGTGGGCCAAAATGTAAAACTTGAACAAAGTCGCGGGCCAGCATTGAACAAATTAACCTTTTAATATCAGAATATCTGTTTACATATGTAAAAGACAAACAGGTCTGTCTTTTACATATGTAAACAGATATTCTGTCTCCCACCTGTCCAGAAAGCTCCTGTTGTCTGCCTTTCTTTTCGGTTCTACAGTGACAGTTGTAGCTTGAGATGCTATAACTGCTATCACAGAGGAGAGGGCGTTTCTGGGACCCGTCCTGATTGACGCGCCAAAACAACAGCAAGGCATTATGGGATTTGTAGTATTAGCGATGAATGAATGCTGTATCATACCGGTGGGCCAGCTCGCGTAGTCATTTGGTATAGCCTCGCGGGCCAAATATATTTACACTGCGGGCCAAATTTGGCCCGCGGGCCAGAGTTTGACACCTATGGTTTAAATAAAAAAAAAAATTCCCCCCCCCCCCCCATCACCTGAAGGGAGTACCTCCACCTGGTTAAGAGATGCACACATATGGCTGAACGAGAGTTTAAACTAGGGTCATAAACAACCAGCCACACGCCGGCCGCCTGCCTGAGCCGAGATGGGCCTCCGAAACGTGAAATCTTCTGTAAACACTGACTTGGATTTATTCCAGCTTTCAGTGTCAAGGAAATGAGTTTTCTCATTTAACCCATTCACGTGCATCTGATGTTTTTTGCGCTTATTTAAACTCCAATTGACAGTGACGTGGCCCCCCTGTCTGCCAAGCGTTCACTTTCATGGCATCTTTCTTGTCTGCTGAAGGGAGGTGACCCAAGAAGAAATGTCATCCGCAGGGGAGTGAAGGGGGGAGCCATGAAGGCTGCGAAATGCTCAGAGGTCTGCAACGACGCTCCACGGGACAGACGGCATCCCGGTCTCCCACAGAGGGCCACACATGCTGGACAGCAGACAGACAGGCCAAGCCACAGACCCAGGAAACAGGCAAGCGAAGGCAAAAATGGTGAGTTCAATTGTATTTATATTTTTCCAAAGTTCAAGCATCTGTGACAGATTTTTTTTTTTTTTTAGTTTTTCTGAGGTATGCTAACATGAAGTTGGGTGGAGTAGAAGATAACTCCACTTTGACTAACTTGCTTCTTCAAAGGGTGTTTTCGTGCATATTAGTCCGGTAGACTCGGTTCCATTCACACTGCACTGCGTCAGACGAGCCAAACCCTTTGAGCGAGCTGCTCACCTCCTCTCCTGTAGAGGCGCTGCACTAAGAGCAGCTGAAGGAAACAACATAACACCCTGTGAAGAACACGAGTGCAACTTCCTTCTTCATGAAATGGTGACAAAATTGGAGTGGACTTTAGTGGCTGTAGGATTTCTCTTTTGTCTTCAAAAGTGGGCTTAACACGAGCCACTTACCGCGCTAATCCTAGATAGCCCCAAACAAAGACAAATGAGTTCAACCATATTGCTATTGCAAAATAAAATCTCATGTCAGAAAACAATTAGAGGAACGTAGGTGCTGTAAAATTACATCCAGTAGGAATACCACATAACAAACAACTGACAATGCCGTATACCTTAGTACAATATGAGGCATAGTCGATAGTTACCTGAGTCTTGTGTCACTTAGTTGAAAACCTGAACTTAAACCCAAAGCTTAGTTGTTTCTCACGTTTGACAAATACGTAATTACATTTTACGAGACATAGTTGAATAATCAGGTAGTGTTCAGATTGCACACTGAGTCTACAGTAAGATGCGTACAGAACGCTGTCCCCGTACATTGCCCAGTTAGGATGAAGCTGTTCAGTGTCGAGTTCATGTTTCTTGCAAAATCTGAATTCCTGAATGCCTTTCCCACCCAAAGCATAACGAGGTTGCAGATTTCTCAGCTTGATTCAACAACATCTGCTTGTTTACCTTTGGAAATGAATGAAAGAGTCGGAGCGCCGCAATTAGTACAGAAAGGCTTTACGCGGCGCTCATTTTCCAAATCCCGTTTACGTACCTTGAACAATTTTTCCCCCCCCATTGAATCCCTCTGAAGATTAATCCACGCTGAAATATCTCCTTTTCAGCATCACGGCCCAATTCAACCTGACTCAAATGCCACTCGCATGACAGCGCCGGAGGTGGAAACATTTGCGGAATCCTGTGTTTTGAATCGATATTTTTAGCCCTGTGTATGCACACAGGCTCTCAAAATAGCTAAAACAACAGAGGGTTTCTTTACTGCAGCTGAAGCCCCACAAAGTTTTCCATGATGTCATGTGTGGCGAGGGAGTGAGGCTAACAGAAGACGGCGATGGACATAAAGTGTAATCTACTCAATTTCATCCAGTCGCTTTATCCAGTGGTTTGGAGGTGGGAGGGCGAAAGAGAAACAAACAAGAGAAGGGGTGCGTTCAAGATTACAACGTGACAAGTCTCAAAACTGTCATGTTGTCAATGATATAACTCTCACTGACATGGTGACCTCCTCATCATTAGTTGCAGAATGTAGCATTTTGAGCAAACCTAATGGTCTTTATCCTGTGTAATGTCATCATCTCATAGCTGACCACTAGAGCCTGAGGGATTTTATACAATAATGTGCCTTTAGTAAATAACACAGTAAGAAAAAGCAAAAGTCCCACAGGAGCTGTGTCACAAATGTGTATTTCTTTATATTTACTCATTCTAAATTGGAAATCACGCCATCTTTAGCCTTGCGCTATCAACTTATCAAAGCTCAAATCCACTATAGGGTTGATGGGGTTTTTTTAATCAATGTAAATATTTTATGTTTAACTCGTAAGAAGATATTAAGTCCATCCATCCATCCATTTTTCCGTCACCCTTCTCCCTAACGGGGTCGGGAGTTGCTGGTGCCTATCTCCAGCTGCGTTCGGGCGAGAGGCGAGGTACACCCTGGACAGGTCGCCAGTCTGTCGCAGAGAAGATATTAAGTTTATAATCAAATCTCTCTCTTTAAAGAGAACAATCTAAAAACAGAAAAATTGTTTTTTTTGCCCCCGTCTAAAGTATAGCTGGCTTCATATTACGTTAAACATTACATTAGTAAATGGAAGCAGTTGGAAGTCTCACTTTTTTATTTTTATTTATTTATTTTTGTACATTATCACATGAGTTTTACTTGAGAATGTTTACCTGAAAAATGGTGTAATAGTTGTCAAAATATTTTTAAAAATAAAATAGTGAGTTTTCTGTCTGACTCGACACTCATTAAGCTAGTCCCAATTTCAGGTAAACTATATATATATATATATATATATATAGTTAAAAACTAGATGTTTGCATACACTATATAACAAATACAACATTTTTGCCTGGCATGAAGTAGTTCTAAATTTTTCCTGTTTTAGCTCACATATGATTATCACCAATATTTGTGTCTGTTACATTTCAGAGCAAACAAGATCGTTTTTTTTTTTGTTTTTTTTTCAAATCAAGAGTTGTATTCACTGTAATCTGAAAGGTTTGCGGTTTCAAATAATATGAATTGTGAAGACCCAAATGCAGCATGGCAAGTAAACCATCAAAGCAGAAGTGTTTGCTGTAGGAAGTAAGTTATACAGATATTATATCATATCTTGGGTTTTGAGACACTTAAGCTTGCAGAGTTTAAATTGTAATCTCGGCTTTCCCGAATTGTTTAGACGCAAAGTATTCTTGGTGTATGTAAACTAAATTTAAAGAAAGTAATAAAAAATGTCTTAAAAGATCATCTTGGCTTATTCTGGCATTTTGCAAAGAGAAATTATTTTGGTAATCTTGACTGAGCAAAAACAGAAAACGTGGCCTGATTTAATGTCAGACCCTGAGAAAGAAATGGATTATCTTTTTGTAAATTGTATGTGAACATCGGTAGGAATTAGAACTTTACCTCTTTAGACATGGGTGAATGTTTTGCAGTGACAGGGATATGTGAAAGGGAAAAATCAAGCTTAAATAGTGCATTTTAAAATTTGGGTAACTTTATGCTCACAAACACTCCAGTCTATCACTTCCATGGTTTGTCTGATTGAACAATCTATCGTTGCTTGTTAAAGCATGAACTGTAGAGTGGCCCCACTCTTTGGGTTCTTCCTCCATCTATTTTTAATAATTAAAATCTATTAAAAATAGATTTTAATTATTTTTTTATACATTTTAGAATCTTGGTGCAAAAAGCGAAGTACTTTTAGTAGATGAAGAGAAATAAAATGTTCCACATGGCTCCCTGCACGTGGTGCGAAGGTTTTCTGAAGATCTGATTTGCAACTCCGCTGGACAGTTGTCAGTTGTTTCTTTATTTGGAAGATTTTTTTTTTCTATACAACATTTGTTAGTGCCATGATGCATGGCGGCTTTCAAAAAGTGTTCCAGTGTGGATTTATTTCCACAACACAACCCGGTGTGTTTGCATCGCCGTTCAGCTTGAGACGCTTAAGACCACAATCCATCTAACGCTGGTTTACAGTCTGGCCAATGCAGAGGAGTGGCAGGTTTGGCCTAACGCCCAACGTCAGTACCCAGGATCCCACCAAGGTGATGATGTTTCCTCCCACTTGTTCTTCATAAATCTCCGTGGTTACCATGGTCTGATAATAAACTGCTTTGTATAAAAATGGAAAAACACTTCTTGTTCTCTCTCTTGTGGATCCACTTCTTAATTTGCAAATGAACATCAGGAGAAAGCGTCTCCGTTGAGAGAGACCACACGATGGCATCATTAACACAATTTTGCCATCAGAGGTGTTACTGCTGAATCGCTGCCCACTTAGCCCTTCTTTTTGTGGAGTGCAGACGGGTTTCTAATAAATCTTCTACTTTCTAGTTTATGGTTTCACATTGATGTGCCATGTAGGAGGGGTAAGCTTTTTCTCCAGCATCGAGTTAGTTTTGACTGCAACGATTAGTCAGTCCTGTCCTGTCCAATGCCGCACAAAGAAATTCATGCCCTTTTAAATTTTCCACATTTTCACACACAATAATTACAAATTTTAGTGTACTTCCATAATCTTTCTTATACTGAGTCAAAACTCAGGAGTGGAATAGTGTCTAGATGCACTTTTTGCTGCAATTTGAGCATGTTCATGCATCTCCATAACATTTGTGTCGCTACCCAACGTGTCCGATGAGTCCAGTTTAGTAGTTTTACATGTAACCCAAAAATCTGGGGAGAAAAAAAAAAGTATTACCATCAAACCACAACTCCTGCCTGTATGTGCGTATTTTGTGGTTTGAGAAAAACTATCTTAGCTTAGCTTAACTTAGCCTAGCTTAGCCACACATTTGAAATGACATGTGATTTGTGAATAAGTCATACTAGATAGGCTGTTCAAAGCTTTTTGTAAGAGTGACCACTTGCAAACGATACATCTTTGAAGACTTTTCTCTTGCCACTACTCCATAAAGGCCAGTTTTTTTTCAGTGGACCTCAAAGAGTTATCCTATTGACCGTTTCTCACACATGAGCTGTGAATCTCGGCAGCTCCTCCAGAGTTATCAGGGGCCTCATGGCTGTCTGCCTCTGATTAATGACCTCATTCCTTGACATCTTGGTGAGATGTTTAAGGCTTTTGTTTTGAAGTGTTGTACCTCAGCCTATCCCTGCTTTAAGCTTCTCCACAACACTGCTGACTGACAAAAGCCGTTTGTTCACCCCATTTTTAAAGGAAATGAACAACATTGGGGTGTTGGAGTAAATACAAATGCATGCTACTCGTTTCAAGACGATTTTGTAAAGAAAACATCGAGTCCGTCTTTCTAAAACTTAGAAACGCAGCGGCGCTCCTTCGCAGAGCGAGACGAACGCGATGCCTGCTTGGCAGCTGACGGCTCTCCAACACGTAGCGTTAAAAGAGCCTGGACTCCTTCCTGCGGCAGGTTCACCCCGCGAGCTGGGCGGATTCCACACGCTGATTGGACGCACGCATGGAGTCGGGGAGCGGGGGAGACCACGCTCATCTGGAGGACATTAGCCAGCGCCGCTGATGGACGCGATCAGCCCCGACGCTTGATCTTTTCATGCAGTTTAACATCAACCTCTGCAGTCTTGCTGTTGATGTAGCGCTGTGTCCTTAAACTGACTGATGTATCCCCATCAGAGATAATTAGCTTTGCTCTCGTATTAGAGATTGTGTGTCGGCGTAATAGCTTTCATGGCTGTGGTTAAGATTCAGACTTTGAGAACAGCATGAAAAAGAACCGAAATGAATGTAATGAACAGATATTACTCCAGATATGATAAGTGCTGTTCTTGTTTGCTTTGCTGTCTAAATGACCAAAAAAGCATTTTCAACAGAGCTGCCAGGAGTTCTGTCTGAACCACTATCTGCCTGAAGCATCAACGCCATAACAAAGAAAAATCGTACTATTCTATTACTCTTAGGCAACAGGTGGAATATCTGCCGATGCTTCCCCCCCGCCCTCCCAGTGCGCTGTTGTTTTTAGCTCCTAATTCATCCATGAAATTACTCAGATGTTCATTCATCACCCGAGCGAAGCCGAGAGCGGCGGACACACGGACCAGATTCAGTTGATAGATAGGACGTTTCTGAAGGCGATTATTACCTCAGCTCGCACAAGCGGTAAACAGATTTATTATTTATCCGAACCACACCGCGTAAAGTGATGAAAAACTGAAAAAAAAAAAAAACATGGGGTGGAGGGGGGGTGTAAGACTTGAAATAGTTGCTTGTATTTCAGAGGAGAACAACAAAAAAATTATGCGGGCTGTGTTTGGAGTGCAGACCCAAGATTGTAATTGGTTTCATATTTAGGCTCTCTACAGTAAAAACCTACTGACAGCTATACAGGCATACTGCAAAGTCAGACAAATAAATGACTCTGTTGCCTTTGCTGCACAGCTGCTCCTGCCAACTGACTGGACATCTTTTTTTATTTTATTTCATTCTTTTATTTTAATTTTTACTTCTTTTTTTTCTCTCACTCTCAAAGCTTTAAAAAATCCGTCTGCACTGGCCAAGAGCTGTTCACCTACCTGGAATGTAGAGTTAAAAATTGCTTTGCAGCTAATATAAATACAGAACAGGGCTGTTGCAGCGGGAGAGCAGGTTTTAGTCACCGCTTCTTCCAGGGAAGTAAAAACACGCTCGTGTTGTGTTGATACGTTCCTGGGTTTGCATATTCTGCTGCTGTCCTCCATTACTGACAAGTGATTACAAAGATGAAGTCATCGAGTCCGTCTTTCTAAAACTTAGAAACGCAGCGGCGCTCCTTCGCAGAGCGAGACGAACGCGATGCCTGCTTGGCAGCTGACGGCTCTCCAACACGTAGCTGTTGATACATGATACATGAGTATCATGTATCATGTATACTCATGATACATCATATATCACGATGATACTCATGTATCATCGTGATATATGAGTGTATCACGATCTGCGGCGGCATGTATACCCCAAACGTTAAAAATGCTCACCTTGGACACCACTGAAATTAATTTAAATTTAAAAACTCATTCCTCCGTTGGAAAATTCAGGCTTAAGGATAGAATGACTTAAGTGTCAGTATTTATCAAATGTCTAATCAATGTTTTATTTTAAAAATGTATGGCAGAAGTGTACGACAAAAGTAATACTGAGAAATGATAAAAAGTACATACAAAATTTTTACGAGTAGCCATAATATCATGAGAATAAAATATGAGAAATAAGTCATAAAAGAATAAAGTACCAAGAACTTGTTCAAGAATAAAGTCATAATCTTACGAGAAGTTGTACGAGAATAAATTCGGAATGTTACGAGAAGTTGTGCGAGAATAAAGTCGGAATGTTACGACTTTTACTTTATTCTCGCACAACTTCTTGTAATTTTATTTGCATTTTCTTAGTGCGGCCTTAATGATCTGTCATAAAAGTGCAATGATTCTTTTGCTGAAAGTTGGAACACCTACAGTCTTATTACAGTATCAGAACCAACACGACCTTCCTATGATCTACCAACCTAACTATTTTAAAACTAACTGGTTTGCATCCTAACTTTCCTTTAAACTTTTGCAAAACATCACTGCTGAAATCCGTATGCTGTTTGTTCTCTAATCTCTAACAAACTTGGATTTATCCTGAGTTTAAATAACACAGAGATGGATTCTATGTACTAATTTGGTGGCTTCTGATTGTAAGTGGTTGATTGGGTTTTATTTAGGGGGATATGTCTATAGGGCAGGGGTGCTCAAGTCCAGTCCTCGAGAGCTACCATCCTGCAAACTATGAGATGCATCCCTGCTCCAACACACCTGAATCAAATGAATGGCTCGTTACCAGGCCTGTTCATAGCTGAGCCTGGTCTACTGGAGTAAGGCTGCAACTAAAAGTTGCAGGACGGTAGCTCTCGAGGACTGGACTTGAGCACCCCTGCTATCGGGGAACGCAATAGATGCAAACTTTACTGATTTTTATATGCAAGAAAAAAGATTGTTTTTTTAATTTGTTCACAACAATGCTCTACTACGTGTTGGTTTAAACCATAAAATCCAAAATACATAAAATTATCAGGCTTTAAAGTGGGAACAAAAGAACTGTTAAAGGATGGGAAAGAAAATAGCGGCGCTATCTCTCCTCAGAGATATCGGCGAATCGGGTCATCGCCGTGCGATTTAGCACTCTAAAGTTACATGGACGGCGGCCTGATCTGTGGCCGCCTGTAATTATTCGTTTATCAGCTGTTAGAGTGATAAAGACCATGTCGGATTATCTTTCTCCAAAACTCCGGAAAAGATGAGGTCATTGCATCCACTTGGATATTTTTAGGGGGCCGGAGAGCTCTGACGGTGGCGTATTAAAACAAAACGCTTCGAAATTCAATTAAAGAGCCACTCAGCCACGGCGACCCGACAATAACCCGGAGTTGCTCTAAAACAAAGGCTCTGCCAGCCAGCCACCGTGCCGCCTCACATGTGGTTTGGGGGAAGAGCGGCGCTTAGAACCACAGATTCTCAAGGGCTGCCGGGATTAATGAAGAGTTTCTTTTTCCAGGTGTTGTATTGTGGATACAAGAACTTTTTGGGCAGCGGGCTGTTTTTTTTTTTTCTTTCTTTCTTTCGTTCTTCTTCTTCTTCTTCTTCACAGTAGAAATGAAAACAGAAACACAGACCTGATCCAGCTCGTGGCTTAGATGCGAGCACATTCCAGGCCTAAAAGAAGAGTAGGAGAGACAGCTCGGGATCATTCTCGGATATCAATCACACGCCACACGCTTCTGTCCGGGTTTCAGAGGGGTGGGCGGAGGAATCCGGGAGAACGGGGAACGTCTCCGAAGTTTTCACATCCCTTTCCAGCCTTGTAATACCGCTATCTAACACCCTGATGAAAATAAATATGAGTAAAAGGCCCACCTTAATCCGTTCTGTCGGTTTTTTTGCATATCGTTCCGTCATTTTCTGCACTTCTTGAGATTGTTTGTCATGTTCTATTGCTTTCGTTGGCCCAGTCCGAAGCTGCAACATGGGTTTTAGATTAGGAGGAAAACACAAAATGTCTCGGCTTCGGTTTTGGACGGCAACAAAAATGTGCCATTGCAAAAGAAATTACTGCAAACCCCTAAACCTTCACAGCTGAGGTTTTGGCATCCCGGTCATAAATTCGCTATTATTCATTTCTGGTTTGGTGTATTCGTACGACCACAAAATTTACTTTTTCACTTTAAAAATAAGACGACTAATATCAAAATATTTACAATTCAGTTCAACCCAACTAGTTGTAGCTTAGCAAAAGGAAGCAAGAGAGGGTGATTGACAGCGCTAAGACCCTCCCCCTGCCTCTGATTGGTTGTTTCTGGAGTTGTTGCTGGGAGCACAAGGAGAAGGTAGAGGAGCTTAATTTTATTTTCTCCCTTTTTTTTTTTTTTCACAGATCATCCATCTTATGTTATACCGTCACAACATAATGATAATTTGAACAAATAATTGCATGAGCAAGATCTTAAGGAGTAACCTGGTTACGGTTTCAATTAAGTAAATAGTTGAATACATCTGAATAAATGAGACGACAACAGTCGAAATCTTGATTATGAGTCTATAAAATATCGAATAGATACTTTTCTCTGCTTCAGCTCAAAGCTACAGCTCTGCTCATAACCCACTTGCCGTCTCAGTTTGTTGTTTTTGGGGAGCAGTTGGACATTTAAGCTCCAGATTTCCAAACCTGGGTAACTCAAACCAAAGTAGTTATGACTAAAACGCAGCTCTGGCCAGACAAATAGCTGTATATTTAATTTTGGGAATTAACTTTCTCGTCAGCTGTCTTGACGTTGCACTTAAACCAAAACTACCCTTAACAAGATTTGACAACGAACTTTGTAGTCCCCCTCTGCCCCCCCTTTACAGATTTTTAAATAACTGCTTTTAAGTATGACTTTTCCGTGTTGTGTGCCATCCCACTTGTCTTCACACAACCTCGCGCTGTTCGACTTTTTACTACTGTCTTTGCTCCTCGGCACTCGTATTCTTTATTGTTAGAACTATGAAAGAACATCTTGGAACACAATGTGCCCAACATATAAACTACAGTTTTTTTACAAGCAAACATCATACATTTATAGTTGATATTAATAAAGTCCAGTGTGCTCTGGGACGCTTGAGCGTCTCCATGAGGATCATTTGTCAGGTTAAAAGTGGATTTCGAAAGTGACCTTTAAGCAGGTATTAAACATACTTTTTTATTACGTCCAGATTTCTGTTGTTAAAAATAGATTTTATTGCTCTGATTATTATTCTGATTGAAATGTCATGTTCTCATTAACTGTAAGCGGAAAACCGCTTTCAAACAGCCGTCTGTGTGTAGTTAATCCAATTTATTGAAGCAGTGCGACGCTAATGTAATAGAATGGAAATTAAAATACCAGATTATTTAGAGAATGCAAAAGATGATATAGATCATTTATACCAGGATCAGTATCATCAGTTTGTTTGAGCTTCCATTCATCCAATAAGTTGCATTTTAAGAGGCAAGGAGAATCACACTAAGGTTTATTTACCTCTACTTTGTATAAAATGTGCAAATATTAAAGAAAAAGTCTGGTAATTCCACATTGGAGCAGTTAGCTATGCATAGATATGCCGACGCATAGATATTCCTGGACCTACGCCGACGCAGTTTTGTGCTTTTAGATTTTTTATTTTGTCTGTAAAATCCCTATTACATCGCTTGATTTATTTTTTAAACCACTGTTGTGCCCCGTTCACTGCAAAAACACAAAATCTTACCAAGTATTTTTGCCTAAATTCTAGCGCAAATATTTCAGTACACTTGAAATAAAAATTAACTGGCAAGTACATTTTTGCAAGCTTGTTTTACAGTCATTCCAGAATATTGATAAAGTTCTGATTCCACTGGCAGATTTTTTTTTCCTCACTTATAAGAAGGAAAATGCTTCTTATAAGTGGGGGAAACAATATGCCAGTGGAACAAGTTTTGATCTATATTCAAGAAATATTTACGTATTCTTTATCTTGCTCAATTACAGCACAATATGTTGTTCTGGCTATTGGCCTTTTTTTGAGTCGTTAACAATGCACTCCAGTTAATTGACCTTGATTCATCACAATTGTCGGATTAATTGTTTGGTTAGATATCCAAAATGGAGAAAGAGTCGTACTATGTGCTTCACTGCAATCTCTTGTGTTTCCTTGCAGCATTTTTTTAACCCACCGCAATGTTTACAAATGTAAATATGCGAAAGGGCAGAGGGCAGATTTTCTCTCTCACATTTCTTCCAGGCACTTGTCTGCCGATCCAAAAAGTCAGATCCTGAAAATATTGCATTAAAGCCTTTCTTTTGGTTTTTATTACCCTCTGCGAATGCACCAATAACCCAAATAATGAACACGTGAACAAAAAACAAAAAAAGAACGAGTGCAACAAGTCCTGCTTCTAATAAGTGCAATCGCAGTCGTGTGTCGAGGTGCGCAACGCGGGCAAGACGAGGGCTGCATGCGAGGTGAAATCATTCGCAGCTCTGCCCCACCTCGCCCTCCCTTACATCCTCATGTTGTAAATAATCATAATAATAAAGAGAAAAACTGAAGAATTCATTTTATGGTTTTACTAGTCAGCAACCCAGGTGTGCGTTTGTCAAAGTAGGAGGAGAGTTAGAACCATATGTTAATTTGAATCGGAGGCACCTGGTTGTGATTAGGGCCGGACGATAGAAACACACGCCGAGCTGCATTCTTGGAGAACGCAGCGCAGTCTGAGTCTATTCAAATAATAACACTGACGAAAACAAAGACATCTGAAGGCTTCGTTTGAAACCGGCTGATTGACAGACGTACTGAGGGCGCATAAAGCTGCGATCACATCCTCAAATCTCCAGATAAAAAGCTCAAGTTCTATAAATTAGTTTGCAATTTGCTTTACTGCTTCCCTCTCAGTATGTGGGCTCGTTCAAACGCAGAGTTCTTTCAACTCTCAAGTGTTGTTCCATTTTTTTTGTCTTTTTTTTTTCCTTTCCGATTTTTTTCTTTTCTTTTCTCTTTCCGAGCCAAATCTCAAACAGGTGTTAGAAATAAAACTTGGAGAAAAGGTATTTTGTCGTCAGTTTTCCACCGAGACCTATTCTGCGAGTATGAAACAAAAGCGGTGAAGAAGCACGACTGCAGCAATAAATTAAGGCTGAAGGACGACAAATCCACAAATTGTCCAGAAAAATGTTCTTGGCGGAGATGAATAGAAATGATGAATAATTTCTGAAGTGATCAAGCAAACTAACTTTATAAAAAAAAAAAGTAACAAAAAAAACAAAACAAAGGAGGCTCTCTTAGGCCTCTGCCATGGTAAATTACTCTGCAGTAATGCGTTTGGCTTGTGCATGCCAGTTTTGGATGTGGACACCGCTGTAGTATTCCAAAACTCATCTTGAATTGTTCAAAAAAATTTGACAAGAAAAGCATGCGAGCAGCAGAGACTTTAAAGTTTAATCTGTGTGATTTAGGTCTACATTTTATTTAATGCCTTGAGAGCAAAATCTATGAGCTAGAATCTGATTAAAAGTGGAGGGAAACAAACCAATTGTCCTTTTTTTTTTTTTTTCTTGTGGACTCTTTGTAGATCTATGCAACAATATTTTAGAGACTGCTATTCTACACATTTTACATGCTGTAGATATAAATATATATTGGATCCACTGACCAGTTGCTTCAGTTCTTTACTTTTTCTTTGCTTGGAAAAAAAAAAACTAAAATCAGACATGAAGTAGAAGAAACACAGAAGTTTATGAAATCCACTGATAACATGCCATTGGTCAGCGAGTTACTCATTTTAGTTCTTAAATGGGCAGCATCATGTAAAATGTACTATTTTTTACCTTTACATTATGTTGTTTTGTCGCCTTGAGTTTCCAAGCTTCTGCCTCACAAAGCAGCCCTCCGCCAATCAGCTTCTTCAGACTAGCCAGCAGCAATTAGCAAGCATCCGATGGAACTGTGCAGCTGCTGAGCTCGTTACACGAGCCATTTTTCAGTGAAGCGCTGGCAAAAACTTTAAGTGGTTAAGAGAGGAGCCATGTTGTAATGACTTCCTGAAGGCGTAGTTTCAAAAAGAGCGTGAATTTGTAAAGAGACTAATTTGAAGGCGTTAATTTACAAAGTCAAATTTCTTTTAAGTCATTCTTGATTGCATTTTTATAATAATTGCAGTGAACATAGTTACTTGATTGTTCTCTACAACGGCGCTATGTGCCTGCAAAACACATAATACCGCCCCTTTAAATGACTAAATCCACCTTAACGCTCTTGAAAAGGACACATTAGACATCTAGCAGAGAAAACAAGGAGTAGGTAAAGTTTCGAGTTTTGTTACAATTTTCAAAAGAAAAACCACAAAATAATACATTTAGTCCTTTTTACTTTGAAAAAACGGTCACAATGTGCATGTTGCATAGAAAATCTAGCACACACAGACAAATGAACACGCTTCAAAGAAGGAAACGATCAAGAGATTGCAACTCAAACAAAAAAGAAAAGGTTTATCGTCTCACTTTTGTAGACCTATTTTATCCGTAGATCACTTCAGGTGTTTTTCAAATAAGGAAGTTGAATCCGTGATTGCTGTTTCTTGGTACTTCAGACCAAATTAGAGAATCGAATCATGAACAAAACCTTTCACTCCACATCGAGATGGTAACGCATGTGCTCTTTACAGTTCGGTCTAATTTTGATCACTCTTATGTTCACGGAAATTGTTCTTCGCAGCATATAAATTTAATTAAAACAGAGTGGGATCAGGCCGTGGACACCATGTTTACTTTGGTTTGATGGAGAAAATTCTCCATCAAACCTGGTCGTAGTTGGCTTTACTGTGAAATTATGACCTGCAAAGACCAGGCTAAAAGAGATTTTGTAAACGATTACAAGGCGAATAGTGGCATGACAGTTGTTTATCTGTATCCTCCGACATGTAAAAATATATCTAATCTGTCTTTATGCCTTTATATGGAATCTGTTTGGGAAAGATTCTAATTGTCTGAGTGTATTAAAATCAAAATAAATAACATAGATATATTTTTTTATATGCTTTATTTAAGAAGCAGTGACAACATTTGAGTGAAAGCAGCTGTATCCTGTTTCATAAATATCTACATTCTTGGTGAAGGGTTTTACGCGAAAACAGTGAAACTGTTAAATATGTCCCACAAGAATCTCACACCATCTCATTCCTGGACCACAGTAGCAAACATTTGGGAACGGTTTGTTTTTTTTGTTTTGTTTTGTTGTTGTTTTTTTTTACGGAATGTAAAACAATAAAATCCATCTGCCATGATTAAACATTTTCCATTCATCTGCTCCCTTCAATCCGAAATACAGCAGCGCAGCAGTTGTTCCGCAAGCTCTGCCGTCACTCCCGCTGCGTCAGAGACGTGCTCGCGGTGACCTGCGCGACCTCTGACCTGCAGAGTCTGAGCTAACGGAAAAGCTGAGCAGGAAATTTTCAGACAGCCAACCCCTAAAGTCCACGAATGTTCTCGTGTCTGACAGACGGCGGTGATAAGAGTCACCAGGCAGCACATTCTCGACGCTCAGAGCATTCTGCAAGGTCGCACGTTTTGTTTATACTCTGCCTGTTCCTTTCTTTCCTGCAGAACACTTAACAGTGTGTCCAGCACTCCTCCAAGTTCAACTCTGAAGCTGTAAGACCGGCTTTGATCGACCATAGGAAAGGAAAAGTGAAGAGACTTGACCCGCTGACACAGACCAAACGAGCGACCCGTCTCCGCTTTCCGGGGTTGCTCCTTGTTGCTCGACGCGCCTGCTGCTGTCTGGTTCTGAGAGGATGTTTATTTGACAAATCGCGCCCTTGGACATGCCGAGAATCCCAGACATTTCCTAACTGTCAGTCAACTTGACGGAGACTTTAAGTGGACAGTTTACATGCCTGCGTGAAGTACACGGAGTGAAAGTCCTCCTTGTCAGCGGGGCAGCGAGGTGTCTCCTATCTCCTGATGAGGGTCGGCATGTCTGGCAATTTGTCTGCGTGAGTCGAAGTGAACGGCAGGAACAGACTTGTGTTCATGTGAGGGTTTAGGTGTGTTTGTCTCTTGAACAGAGGCTCTTCTACTAACTCCTACCAATAACTACACTTTCAGAGAACGGGTCTCAATGTTCTGGTGCTTTCTTTGTTTTTGTTTTTTTATTTCACTTTTGCAACACCATAATGCTTCCTTATCAGAAAACTGTGAAAACATCTTACCTGCAGTACAGAAAATCTCAAGCCCTTTAGGAGTAGCCGTCAGTGTCGACCCGGGGACAGGTTCCCAAACCAACACTCAGAGGACATTACCGTTTGAATGTTGCTATGGCAATCAGATTATCATGCACGCAACTCACAGGGATCATCAATGCCCAAATAAACCATCACTCTTGGCTCTGCCTACGCGTCTAAACTGACTTCCCTACAGAAATTGCAGGCAATGCTCCATTGCAGTCGCACTTTTTTATTAGCTTTCACCATGTCGTTATGACCTCGTAGTTATCATACCATCGACTCTCATTGCTGAATAAATTTTAGATGGCAGGATCCATTATTTCTTCCGTAACAATGCGCTTCGGTTTGACATCAACGTTCTTCTGCGCATGCGAGTCATTAGGGGACGTAAACCGTTCACACAGAAGTACATTTGTGGTCTGGTTTGATTAGTAATATGAACAATCATGTAAAAATAAAATAAAAGTTGGATCTCAGCAAAAAATTTGAACTGTGCGTCAAGCCTTGGCCTGAGGTGAATTCTGAAACGATGAACCAGACTGATAGAATGAAGGAGAAGTAGATTTTGCATAATTCTAGATTGTGTGTGTGTGTGTGTGTGTGTGTGTGTGTGTGTGTGTGTGTGTGTGTGTGTGTGTGTGAGTGGGACGCGGTTTGGGGAAAATAAGGATGTTTTGCTTGGATGGATCCAAACCGACTGAGGTCAGCAATAAATATCATAGCATGACGAAGTTAACCTTGGAAATAAACTTGAGAAATATTCCAGCGGAACGATGACTAGAATAGGATTGTTCAGTATTTGATAATGTCGCAACAAAAGCGCCAGTTCCCGACTGTGGCTACAAGCCTTTTATGGCCTGTCTTAATCTCAATTACATTACTAGATGTTGACTAATGCCTCACCGATTCTCAAAAAAATTGGAACTAAATCTGCAAGGAGTATTTTTGACAGTCATAACTGGAAATAAGATAATTTAAAAGGCGTTCAAACGATAAGGAAAGAAAATCTCTTTATTTTCTGGCGCCTTGCAATGTATACATATCTAGATGATACAAAGCCTGGACGTGACATCCAACAGCATGCTACCAATAAATCGCTTGCAGCTCTCAGACAGATGAATCATTTCTCTGTAATCAACACTTTTGGAGTGGTTTTGCTCCTTTTCCTACTGTTTACTCCTCCCTTCCTCAGCCTCACATCCCTGCCTTGCTTCCGGCTCGCGTGGAGCCATTGAGTCTTTGGGCCTGCGCTCGTGGCGCTGATCCACAACTCAACGGCTGGCCAACCAATGACATCATGTTTCATCGTGGATATGTGGGAGACAGAAAGTGACACGTTTGGTCGCCGTGACACAATAGCCTTCTCACTCACCGAGTTCAGATCAAATTGTAATCGTGAGTGCGTTTTCTGCTGGCATCCCAAAGACAGTGGCAAGACCTTGAAGGTTTCTGATTTTTATTGACGATTTCTATAGGTCTAGACAAGTGTATATCAAACTTTCTCAGGCCGAGGAACACTTACCCCATTTAAACACTCACAGACCAGGCAACTTACCCCGGCAATGACACGTCTTAATATGTACAACCCGACATGAAAATGTTAGAACTTATATTCTTTTTAGTAACCCGGACTTAAGCAATTTATTCATTATTATTTTTAAGCAATCTTTTGGTAAGCTAACTGTAACGTTGTACTTTATGCTCACGCCACGGCTAATAAACCGTTGTTTACGTTCAGTTCGTTGCATCGTCCGCAGACCGCTGTTGGTCCAGGGACCGTCGTTTAAGACTGGTCCAGACTCACTTTGCGAATGGTGAAAGTTTAATTGTCATAATTATAGATCTTAATCAGTGAGCTTGATAAAGCGTGGATATTAAAGTTACAGTTCAGTAATTTACAACTGTTTTATTTCAACACAAGATATCCATAGACAGCAATCTCCTCAGGCACTGTGGACGCTGTGACCGGACACACTGTGATCGTAATGGCAAACAGCAACATTCTTTATTCATGTCAGTGTACAATCTCAAACAATAATTTCTGATCCCATAAAATTACCTGCCAAAGCAAGGTGCAACCGCTGCTTTTGCTGTTCATGGTGACACCAGTAAATCATTGGAGAAGTTTGGGTTCTTTGTGCCGCTTCCAAAGCAACTTTGTTACTTTTACTACGCCTGTCAAACAATTTTCATGGTGATTACACTGTAATAAATGGGGCTCATTTCAGCCTCAGTTAAACTGGCTTTAAGTATTTTGGTTTTATTACTCTAATATGCATAGAATGCCCGTGGATGCAGCTTCGTGAGATTTTGTTTTCTGCACTATCGCCTCACAGCAACAAGAATCTCAGCCCCGGAGACCCTTCTTTAACTGGAAAAATATAAAATCTTACCAAGTATTTCTACTGCAAATGTCTTGGTACACTTGAAATAAAACGAAACTAACTTGTAAGTAACCATTCTGTCATCAGACATTAGCAAGCTCCTACATCTTGCTGAAAGGTTACTTATAAGTTAGTTTTGTTTAATTTCAAGTGTACTGAGAAAGTAGACCAACGATACTTGGTAAGATTGTGTGTTCCTGCAGTGTTGTGAGGCGACTTTCACCAGCCAGGGTACAGAATATGGGCTACATATCCAACATTTTGATGTTTTGCTGATAAGTTATCCCTTTTTGGCTTTAGACATGGTCCTACACTTTGATGGAGAATGTCGTGTTCAGAACCAAAATGTTTCTGGATCATTGTGGCAAAGTTAACCTTTGATTTATTTATTTTTTTTCATCCTGCTCCACTTACAGCTGTGCTTTTAGCTAAACCCGTCAGTGCAGGAACCTCGCACACAAATGGTCGATGCTTCCTAATTGGTATTAAACAAGAAAATGGTCTCCATCAATCCATCCACTGCCTATACCTGACACACATGGGGGGCAACGGTCATGGGGGCAACATGGATGACTTGCCCGTCCATCAGAGGGCATATACCAATGGTGGCATTTGTCTTTTCCTCTTCAGATTGTCTTTAAAACTGCTATTTTGTTTTATCCCACTTTTGAACTCACTGCCCCAACGACTTGTCTGTCTTCAGAAGAAGTTGCTTTTCTTGCCCGATACCTTAAGAAGACGAGCCAGATCGGAACCTGTGTCGGATTGTTATGGCGTTGATCCTAACTTCAGTTCATAATTCACTTTACAAAGTTGGCCAACTGTCAGCAGTTGTTGTATCTACCATCACAGTGTTTTAGTTGTGCCTTCCATTTGCCGGCTGGCCCTCCGTGAAGACCACCCACCTCATTTTCCTCTGAGGGTGCTTCCCCTGCCTGAAAAATTGCCATAACCAATGACGTAAAGACAATGGTGTTCCACAGTTAACAATTCTGTTAAACGGCTCGACAGCATCAGCCTCGCTTTATGCGATTAATCAATCAATCGTGGCAGTATCCAAGTGTGGTAAATCATAAGACTCTCACTGGAGGTGAAGCGCACGAGCACACACACACACAAGGTAGGAAAAGGACAACAAAAACATACATGTAGCTCCTTTCAGAACCCTGGAACAACATTTGATCATGACCCACTGCGGTTCCCTGTAGCGTTAAAAGCAAGCAGAACCTCATGGCTGTTGGTGCCCCTTTGTTGATTCAGCTTTTGGACTGGGGCAAGGAAGAAAGCAACGTTTGTCCAAAAGAATTACCAATCACAGGGAAAAATAACAAAAACGGGCAAACCACCAAATCAATGGGGCAGAGTGACGATAGCATAATGTCTCACTGACAACCCGCATAAGTCAGGCCTCTCCGCATCCCGCAGAGAGACGATGGAACATGCAGCCGTGTGTTTGGTTTGAACGTAGAGTGGCAGAAAATGTCACCCCTGATGAATGCTCTGTAGCGCTGATAAGACATACTCCCCTTCGAGAGAACATGCATATGACACATGCACACATGGGCAGATAATTGCGCGCGCGCACACACACACACACATACACACCGATGAAGTTCTAAAAATAAATCTCCAATTCTAAAGGGTCAAGTGGAGTCCAGACCAGCAGATACCAGCTCTGTACTCATGGATCAGTCTGTAGCCTGCGGCCGCCTGTTTCTGCTCTCCGTCTGTCAGCCACCTCAAACTGCTGTTCCCAGATCAGCTCACACAGCAGCTAAATTTCACTTGTGTTTGTTTTATGTTTTTGTGCGAGAACAGAAATATGACCTCGCGTCCGTATGTTTGCAAACATGTTTTACGTTGTCAAACAGACGTCAGTGGGGGAAGTGATGGGTGGCAGGGTAGTGGGGACGCCAAAGCTGTTGGAATGGGGTCATTTAGGAAGCGCGAGGGAGACTCCCAGACTCTCCCCACAGAGGCTGAATACGTAAGAGATTCTTGAAATGAGAGACAAAACATTGTTAGAATGTTTTTGTTTAAAAGAAAATGCTTGAGCAAATATTTGTGTCAGTCACACTGATTATCTGTGAAAGTTTTAAAAGTGTTGCAAAGATATAAATGTACATAATTAATTCGACAAATGAGTAGGATATCACATGAAGTCTTTATATCCTTGGCTCAAGTCATAATAATTCATGTAAAAACAATCAGGCAATTTCATGGTCATCTCTGACCTTAACCTTCCTGGTGTTTACAGCAGGTCACATTTTGTTAATAGTTCTCAGCTTTTTTGCAATTTAAAAAGTCATGGTTAAAATGACCACAGTCACAGCTCTGTTTTCAGTTCATGATTGGGTCACATATGCCATCACCGTGTTTTCTGAAGTGCAGTCAAGGCTGGAAAGAAACTGGCTTGCCGCATGCTAGGCTACATGCTGGCACGTAGCCTAGCTTGTGGCATACTCCATTTGATATACTGTAATAGTACCTGGAGACACAGGATGTCTGATCAATAAACTGTCTTGACGTTCTTGCTTGGTTTGCAGTGGCAGGTTTTGGTTTACATGATGTTTTCTTTTTAATGTGAAAAGAAACTGAACCACAAGAAAAAGTTGCAGAATCGATGCATTCTTTGGCTTGAAAGGAACCGAAGCAATGTAACTCAGGGTCATTGACAACTTTGGACACCTCATTTGTGCCTGAGCTTGAACTTCCTGCCTGACATCTTGAGGTGTCGGTGCAATGTTTCTTCTATGCTGCAACACTTTCATTATGTCCTTTCTTCTATTTTATGAAGTGCACCAGCCAGTTGTTTTGGGTGTCACCAAAACATGAATCTGCCAGGCCCGTACTTCATGTCGGTAGTACTGTATCACCCGAGAGCTATCCTCCAAATGTGACAATTGTCATTATGGGAAGACGTATCAAGTTAGTTTCACCAGACTAAAGACATGTCTCCAAAACCAAGGTCTGTGTACATGAGCGCATTTGCAAAATGTGATCTAACTTTATGTCATAACTTGCGCTCATGACCTGTACAGGACTTGATTTATACTGTATCGTGACACTCAATGCCCTCGTCTTCAATGTATATTATATAGTGCCAGTTCACAGCACATATCTCAAGGCACTTTACAAAAAAGTGGATTTAATCCTCACAAGCTCTCTTGCTTTTGCAACAGAAATTTTGAACCAAATCATGTTGACGGATCCTGTCTCGGAAAAATTCGCTTGGTATTTGATAGCTGCATATAACTGTCTAAAGGAACTAAGCATATTGCGTGCCTTTTATACAGTAAATGCAAATATCTGGTTACAACTCTAAATCCACCTGAAATGAACATAAAATATAAAATGAAGACTGAAAGGGCTGATGGAATATTTTCACTCCGGTGTCTGGAATCGGTGACTTAAATCAGAAAATGCACTTTATTTTGTCTTGTTTTGAACTCACTCAAGTGAGGTGAAGCTTGGCACTGACGCAGGTTTCTTTGTGATAGCTCCTTTTTAACAGTTGGGCACAAAGACAGACATTAACAAAAACACGGCAGACTCCGAGTTATTAAATTTCTGATAGTGAGGGTTTAGGAATACCACGTAAAGCCAGGGAACAGCTCTTGTCAAAAGGCAGGAGTTAAGAGTTAAGCTGTGGTGATGCAGGCCTGGCTCTGAGCTCAGGCCTCGCAGAGATACACCCTCCATCCCTTCTTCCTCCTCCTCCCTGTCCACGCTCTTGTGGCCGCCCACCAGCGCCTGCAGACTGCACCAGAGGCAAAGCCGATCCTCCACACAGCCACAAAAACACCAAATACTATCTCGCTTTGGCACTTCATGTTATAGAGACTGCGCAGCTCCCATGCACCCTTGTTGTGCTTTGGGATTCTTCCCAGATTGATTCCAGCAGCAGTGTCTCTTGAGCATGTTGACGTTTCCAACCTGGCGGCAGACATGCGCGGCTCAGACGCCGCCGAGGTCTGAGGCGGGGGATGCAGAGTGAAGGTTACCGAGCCTCAGAGCAGACGTAGATAGACTGTAGGTTTTGCAGGGGGGGGTGAGGGAGGTGGAAACAAGGAGAGGGGGCTGCTGGCTCGGGCTCGTCTTTCTGTCACTTCTGGTTTGGATTCAACATGCTCCCACTGGAACGTCTTCATTATAAACCGCGGCTCAGTAACTTGAGGGAGAAAAGCTGAACCTGACTCCGCGTCTGGCTCCGTCCGCTTCTCATTCTTCATCTCCCGCCCTCCCTGACCTCTTCTCCTCCTGCAACAAAGCAATTCTGTCCCCTCCAAACTCTTTTTGTGACCATGGCCCTTTTCTTTTCTTTTTGTTTTTGTTTGTCAGAATTTACTCAGTCCGTTTGCATTCCACAACCTCCGAATTTTCTCAGACACATTTTTGTTTTCAGCCAACTCGTGTCGTGAGATAACCCTTAGTTTCCTGATAAGGCTGATTGGGCGTTGATAAAAGTCTCTCCGTTAATCCAACTGCCATTACCCGACCTCATATCAACCCATTTCCCTAACAAAAAAAAACCAAAACAACCCTTCACAACATAGACATAATGTAGTCTAATACTAATATTGTAGAAAAACTTAAATAAATACTTGTAATCCCACATAGGCAACAGAATCAAAGATCAGTGTTTACCTGAGCCTGGAGCAGCGATCTGAGACAGAGCAGCAGTACGTTCGCTTAGACTGATACAACACAGCTGTTTCAGCGGGGGCCACAGAGGCCACTACGTCAAACATCCACACCATATACCCTCCTAAATACCCCTCACCCCCAACCCGTATCCTGGCTGCTCCTCACCTCTTGTCCTCAAAGAAGCTCTTCTACGTCAGTCTCATCTCCCGTCCCTCTTTCCTACCAGTGTCTTTATCTAAGATCCCTCATCAGAAGACTATCAGCCTCCAAGTCCAGTTTTTCACAGTGTTGTATACTTTAAGGATCAGGCCATTAATTAAATTGTGTGTCCCCCCCCATACATTTTTTGACGTTTTTTGCACATTTGTAACGGAAATGGATCGAACTGTTCCAGATGTCAGGATGAAGCCAGAACTTCAGCTGCAAGTAAAGAACTACACACAATTTCTATTGATAACAAAAAAGACGTTATATACTGTGCCATTAAATAGATACCAGACCTCAGTAGTACTGATTTGTTTTGTCAAACCTGCAGGCTAGCAGTCTTATCTTCTTTTCTGCCCAGGGAAAATGGGACTAGATCTTTATCTAGTCCCATCGCCTCCTAGAGAAGGAGGCGATGGGAGGTCATTTGGCACAAGCTTTTGTTTCAGTACAAGCGTTGGATCTTTGGGGTGCAAGCAGTGGTATACTAGAAATCTGTAGGTCTAGAGACTAACGGTGTAAAAGCACTCCGAGTTGCTCCACTGGCACAAACCACTTCAACCAGATTCACAACTGGATCACAGTGAAGCTAAGCTTGAAATACCGACGCAATTACAACAGAGGATATGCAGTGTTGTAGATTTAATAGCACTAAATACCACAAAGAGACCAAAAAGAAACAAAGCTGCATCTCACAAGAGTCATGGGTGCATCCAAAGGCTGAAGTCAACATGAGAAATAGGTTGAGAGTAATGTAGTGACTGAGCGATCAGTTGAAATTGATCACGTCATGATTAATCAACGTTGTCAGCACTTCTCATTATTATTTGAGATAAGATTTCTGGGTCTGGCAGAGAACAGCGTTTTATTTTAACAACCACTAAAGCGATTTCACTATTGACTCAATAACCAGCACCAGAGTCGGCCTGCTTTTGGGATCGGAAAATCTAAACCCACAACATCCGTCGTTTACCTCAGAACAGCTAAGATGGAAGATGAGCTGACTGTGAGTTCAGACCACATAAAGCAGATCCTAAAGGCAAAATATGACACAACTCACTGTAAAACTGAGGTTTGATTTGTGCTTAGTTCTTCTGTCAAAATGTTGTACCTGCTTATCAGAAGATGCATAACTCCTTTAATGTACATTGGTCAGGCGTAGCATTGTAACCAGCAGCCTAATAGTTCTTTGGTCTCCATTTTATTGCATCCCTGATCTGTTTAGTTGTGGACTCCATTTGACCTTTGGAGGTCCAACGGCAACAAGATGTTATCAGCCGAGCTTTCAAGTTCTGCGAGATGTGAGGTAGGACCTCTAATTGTTTGCATCCCATAGACTAGAAATAGTCTTTATTTTTCAAGTTGATATAAGCGGGAACATGCATATCCACACAAAGGTAAAACAAAGGTAAAAATGAGTAAATATGATACTCAAATGAACAAAATAAAAAAAGACAAATTGTCAAGAAAATACTCCACTTTGCCACCAGATCTAAAGACATGTGAAGCTACGCAACAATCACAGCCCACTTTATCAATGGCAATTGGGAAAGGTCATACAGAGTGAAAGAACGGAGGTCTAAAGTCTGAGGAGATGAAGATGAATTGGAAAATGAAAGATCAGTTTATTGATTTCCGTGGCAAACTCTATGAAGTTTCAGAAGTCCTTTTTTTTAAGCATAAAGTAGATCTTTGAAGTTTTCTCGAAAGTAATAAAATCTCGTCCCGTCTTGTTCGGGTTAGGGTTACCCTTACCCCACTATTTTCAGAGTTTATCATTATCTTCCATGGCTCGATGAAGGGGGTCCAGTGACTGCACCCTGACTTCAACACATTGCAGCGTGAGCCAGTAAACCTCATCAAATGGCCAAAGGTTGAGGTACACTACTTGAGGCATTTAAAATATGTGACTGTTCCGGTCAGTAGCAAAAGTTTCCGTGTTGTGCTGATCATTTACTGGAACTGATAGCAACATGCTAACCTTGTCAGGAAAACAAGATGATAAAATATCTCGCCGAAGCACATCCGAACTGTATACATCGCCTGCTGAGCTCGGACATCGTTTTTATGAAATTTTCTACAGTTTAACTACTTTTAGCCCCACACATCTGTTCCATCTAAAACAAAAGAAATCACAGTCACGTCTTGATTTACAAGCCCGCACGGTTTGCCAGTAAACACGCACGCTTGCGTTACGCAACGCGAGGTTTGAACGCGGCCGTCTAGACGAGAACGATTAACCCATTTGCATCGTCGGCCAATCAACAGCTTGGCTGACCGTCGCGGGGTCGCACATCTGCGACCCCGCTGTAAATATGGTGTTTAGAGCCGTGCCGTCAGATCTGTCTAATTGGTATACGAGTGTGATCTTTGAGACTCTTCTGCGGTTTTATCGCAGACACATGCTGAAAGACACACACGCGCATGTGGCTCCAGACAGTTCAGATGAGACATGTCACATTCGCTGACATGGGGCCCAATTAAAGGGGAGGATTAAGCCGGGGCTGGGTGACCTCCTCAGGAATCTGTTCGAGACACTGTGTGTACACTGTCAGACCTTCTCTTTAAGCACTTTCACCTGCTAATTAAGACACCGGAGTGGCATGCGCGCGCACGCGTGTGCGCACCTGTGCGGCCTGCGTGCGTGCGTGCGCGCGCGCGCACGCGTGTGTTTATGCGCAGAGACAAACTCACTCGCAAATGTCAAGGGCAGATTTGCAGACCGAGAAGCCTTAACGTAAATATTTGACTGCAGTATTGTGCGGCTTCTTGGAGCTCGCTCCAGCACACGTCAGACTCGCCGCAGACTTACGGCAAACAGATAAGGCATGTCATTTGTCACGTTAAAATATCCCACGTTTCAGCGCGAGCATCTCGGCGGCGCGCGGAGGAGAACCATCCGCCGCAAAAGCAGCGCCGTGGCTGATTTGCTTTGTACGTGACATAGAGCTACATTATGCACCTCTCATAATGTGCTGTTGACTCATTAAAATGGAGGAAAACAGGAATAGCATCCTTCAAACGTCCGCTTGTGTAAATGCAGACATTTGAAGGCCTTGGAGGTTTTGTGAGAGAACATTGGTGAATAAAACATCAAGACCAAGGAATGAAGCGTTTCACGCGTTTCAAACATGCGTCCTTTGAGGACAGCCAGGAAAAGTCATGTAGGGAACACAAGAGTTTGTCGAAGAAGGTGCTTTATTTTTATTTTTATATTCCGTTGAAATCCTCCTGGTTTTGCCAGGATTGTGATGAGCAATGAATTTTAAAATGCTGTATTAGTCCCTGAATCTGTTTTCATGTAAAGTTTTATTTATTTATTTTTTTTCTCTCCAGCATCTTTGGAACCAATAAAACCTAATAACGTCCATTGACCTAAAGTAAATTTCGCAAAGTATAATTAGTTTTCAGTAATTGTGCAAATATATGTGAAAGGAATCGGCAACGTTCAAAAAATTTGATGAATGTAATTTTTTGATTTGCTCAATTGATTAGAACAGTTCTCTTTACACGTATTAACGTAAAGAGGAAATTTGTGGCAGAAATTTGAAAATGATTTTTTTCAGTCGTTGGTTTATTACAAAAAGTCCTTATCAGATTCTGCTCCATTCAAGTGGGGGAGCTGGAAAATATTACACTCAAGAAAAGAAAGTTCAGAGCCCAGTTCCTTTGGACGACTATCTAGTTGGTGTGTGGAAACTGGAGGAGGGGTCCGCCAAATATGGGTAGATGACATTTACTGTGATCTGGCTGCAGGACAACATTCTGTTCTGTTGTTATGCTGGGCAACAACAAAAAGACAAGCATGTTTTACAGGATAAATAGATCAGATAGACAGATTGGCTAGTTAGATAGAAACTTTCTTCATCCCTTTGAGATTTACCCTCAGAGAAATTGTAGTTCACAGCATCAATACATCAAATACTTAAGAAAATGTTAATGTTTAAAAAAAAAAGAAAAAAGAAAACAAATAGTTTAACATTAACATTCTATAGTTGCTCTGTTTTTATTGTACTCCTGTCAGCCCATCCTTCCAACCTCCAGTGAGGAGTTGAAGAGTGTTGTCCAGACTAGCCTCGAGTTTCTGTAATGTTCTCCTCTCTGCCACTGCTGCCAGAGAGTCCAGCCTTGTTGCAACCACTGAGATTTGCTGGAGATTTGCTTCTCCAGCATGGAAAGGTCTGCCTGAGAGATGCTTCCACCCCATGACATCACAGCATACAACAGGACGCTGGCGACAACAGACTGGTAAGACAAGCCCTGCAGCTTTCCACAGATGTTGAAGGATCTCAGCCTCATCAGGTACCACATCCTGGTCTGAGGCTTCTTATAAAGCTGCTTGGTGTTGCTTGTCCAGTCCAGCTTGTTGGCCAGCCACAGGGCAAGATATTTATAGGTCTGCACGACCTCCACCTCCTCCCATCCTATCAGAACTGGTCATGGACTGCCTCTGTCCCTCCTGAAGTCAATGACCAGTTGCTTTGTCTTAGAAGTGTTTGGATGTAGGCCGTTTCTATGGCACCAGACAACAGAGTCCCTCACCAGGCTCCTGTACTTCTCTTCGCTGTCCTTGATGGCAGTATCATCAACATATGACGATTCTGAAGGTTTTATTTGTCGGACCTTCTTTGCGTTGCATCGATGCGGCGACTGTCAAAAACAGACCAAAGGTTCCAAACTCTCATCTTTGTTGCATTGTTTTCTGAGAGAAACTGGCCTTTGGGTCCTTTAGGGCTCTGCTTCTTCAGCATCTTTTAAATCTTCCTGATGTGTATTTTGACGTCAGACAATGGTTTGGATTTTCCTTCATTAACAAGCTTATCAGAGAGTTCAAATCTCTTTGGATTCTCCAAACTTCTGTAAAAGCAATCTCCCACCCCATTCTAAAATCCAGTACTCTCAAGTATTATTTCACTTCGGAGTAAAGAACTTTAGGATCAGACTTTTTGGCCAAAGTTTTACCTCTACTCAGACTTTTAGACTCGGCCAAGAAGTGAAACTGGACATCTTCCGTTCTGCCTGTGTCACGACTCCACTGTCTTCCTCTGAGTCTCTATCTCGATCTGCCTTTCTCCCCACTAATGACAGTCAGCTGGGCTGATAGGCAGATATATTTACACTGGTGGCAAGGGAGGAAGAAGTCATCAGCCAAACCCTGTTGTGCCTCTGGGGTTGCAGCAGGCGGGGCTTGGAGGAAACCCTGGCCCCAGCTCGGCCCCTCCCTGAGTAGGGCATATCTCTGCGTGTTGTCCCGGGCCCCAGCTCAGAGCTCTCAGCCAGAAGGGACCAAAGCCTCGTCGGCCCGCAAAAATCACACACTCCCACATCAGCTGCTGTGGGGTGAGAGTGGAGGAGAGGAGAGCAGCGGCAGACAGAGAGCTAGACTCCACACCAACTGAGCGCCACAGAACTAGAACGATTTAGTTTGTTCTCACACTTTTGCCAGTCAGTGCTTCTTCTTAAGCTGTTGATGAGGCGGCCAGAGCCAACTTTGTCTCCCATGAGTCTGTGGTCCAGAGGTCGCCCGAGGGCTCGAAGTGTGTACGACTTCTTGAACGTCTGCGGCTTGTTTTTGAAACCTTTGAACGCTGGGACTGTACTGAAATCATTATGACTCTTCTGGGTTCCGAGCACTCCGTACTGATACGAAGCAAGTTCAGATCGGGTAAGTTCATTTCTGGATCGCTTCTGACTGTATGCTCTCTGTTTATTAGCAAACTCTTTTGCTCGGTTATCCTGCAACACCTTGCCGGCCGACGCTTGGCGCTTGCGTGAAACCTCGCATACGTCATTGCATTTAACTCCCTTCTGCATTGAGGCGTTGTCACGGCAGCCTGGCAACAGGTGTGCGCAGCTGTACTGCTGTCATGTGCAGGTGCGGTTGACACCAGGGTGTCTCCGGAGAGCTGAGACTAGCGGCATGCCTTGTCACACCATGATGAATTTCCAGCTGGAAGGATTCCTCCAGGTCTGTCTGCTTCCATGTAGACGTACCCACGTGCTTGTTATGCCTCAGGCAGGTTGGTGCACTTGTTCCCTGGTGGTGATGCTGCTTAGGGAGCTTGTCCAGGTTTCCCCTGTCTGATAAGAGTGATTAGATGCTGAAGAGGTGTCAGAGGTCAACTAAATATGGCTCATGGTGCACAAGACTCTGTGTACCTTTTATTCTTCCCTCCTCCTGTATGCACACCATTCAAATCCATCAATATCTCTGTCCATCCATTTGGAGCGCTGAAGACAGTACCCATCTTCAGCGGTCAGTAGACAAGATGTGGTGTACACCCCTGGCATGGTGCATTTCTTATTCAGACCCTTGTTCTTGCTTTAAAGGTACTATCTGTGATCCTGTGTGTGTGTGTGTGTGTGTGTGTGCTTGCGCTGTACCACTGTAGTGTGTGTAATCTGACCAACACTGCCACCTCCCTGAGGAAAATGTAATTGATTGGGGTGAGAATCAGCTGTGAGGCTCCATGTAGGTCACTGAACGGTGAGCAGGTGAATTTCGGCGAGCGGTGTCTCCTGTCCATGCGTCCGCTCTGCCGGTCAGCTGTGACTGCATTCTGGAGATTGCGGGCGCAAACGTCCCCTTTTCCTTTGAGCCCTTCGTTTGGAGCTCCTGTGCTCCAAACGGAGATGGAACTTCTGTGCTGTGGGGAGTTTTTTAAGGATTCCAGTAACAAATCCTTTCTGCTAGAAGGACTGTGTTGCTCTAACCCGAGTGCTCTGAAAGGATAATGCGGCACAGATGTAGAGATACCGACGCTAAGCTCGAGGCCGCTTGATGTTACAGTCAGAGGAGTTAATACTGGATGAAACATATAACAACCGACGTGACTGTTGGGGCTAATTTACGAGTGCCTGAGTGAGCCTACAGAAGGAAGACAGCCTGTAAATCTCTATGTGCTAACTGCTGAAGACAGGAGGGAGTCTGAGACAATTCAGCCTGTGGAGAATTTACAGTGTTCTTTAAGCTGCAGCATTCTGAGTGACATTCAACGGCCTGTGAAAACCAACGATTGTTGATACTTTTCCACCACGCTTGAACTGCATGATCCCAGCCATGGGAACCGCTGCTGCTCGCCCGTAGCCTGAGGGAGCGTTTAGCTGTATGTGAAAACGGCCAGTCGTCGCCGCTTCTGCATACAGCACGCTTCGGCTGCGCTGCTGGAGCCATGGGAACTGCCTCCGCTTTGTGGAGGCTAAAAGGAGAGATAAAGATCTCGTTTATGAGCTCCACAGAGACTACACAATGTTCTTCAAGTCCGTCACTCACTAGTGCTCATGTTGATGTGATTAACAGCTCAAACAACAGTGGACGACGTTCTTGAGACGCACACTGTGACATTACGGTGTGAACGAGGGGTCCGACTTGCGGTAAATCTCATATCTTGAGGGGTCCACTACATGCAGAATAGCAAATGAGCATGTCTTCAGAAGAAACCTTTTCTCAAGTAACCGCACTTTATCGAGAAAGCTGTTGTTGTTTTTTTACTGCAGTAATTATATCTACTAAAAAGATGCAAATATTGGTTTTGCATGCAGACAAATTTAAAAAATGAACAGAAAACTAAATCTTAAGCATAAAGTTCGTTTTCCTCTTCCCCCCGCACCCCAAGAAGTACATTTCATCAGTTACGGTACGAATAGAATTACAGATTCTACTCGTACTAACAAAAAAAATGCGTGCCCCGAGGAGAAATTACTCCCAATTTGGACATAATTTGATACTCCTGAAGACCAGTGCTCATACTCGCGTTGGGCGTGTGAATGATTTGATTGGCAAGGAACTAGCACGTCAAGAACTGGCAGAGGGGGATACAACAGGTGGGACAATGAGTGAAAGACGCCAGGCAGGAATAATAGATGTAGAAAGCAGCAGAATCGACTTTTGACAGAGTTCTGTGTGGATCATGGATGCGACCGGGTGGAAGTGAGGCACAGGGACGCACGGATATCGCAGAGGTCAACCCTCCATGTAGGTCACTGCACCTTCACGGAGGTTGCATTTCATGTCGAGGACGGGTTCTCTTCCTCGACGTTGATGAACAGTTGCCTGGTATTTCCATCTTGAGATGATGTGGAGACAATAGAAGCTTCCTCAACCTCCATGAAGTATGAGTGCAACTGAAAATCAAGGACTGATAAGTCCTTCGTTTTATTTGTAACGCCACTGCCTACGCCCCCTGGTGCCTAATCTAGACATAGCAGCTCCTTATAAATCTGATCATCTACAGACTTATCACTGGTCTCCACAGGGGCCAAAATCAAACCAATTCTCCTGGAAACCAAATCTCTTTTTTTGTCAGGAAAGTGTATGCCAGTTAAACTCTAGTTGATTTTTCTCAACAACTACCTGGAAAACCGATATGACATGCATCACTAATTTATACTGGTGAAAAAAGAACAAACAAAGGAGGTTTTAAAATGACGTCATGATTCCCGTTCATACGGAGGTGATCAACTTCCCTGGTTGCGTCAGCTGCTCATTTAGAAAAGGTTTGGGAGAAACTATGTGAAATAATTCAGCTTATTGCGGCAGTAAATTGGATTACATTTCTTTCATTGGAACCTCAATGACTTTACACTAACTGGATTGAAATAGTTTGCGAGACCAGGGAAAGTATCCTCCAACGTTCTGACAGTGAATGGCATTCTGGCTGCACATTTAAAAAAAAAAAAAAAAAAAAAATTAACAGTTTCCTTTTATTTATTTATTTTTTTTCTTTCCACTTGTTTTCAGCCTACCACTGTTGACCATAAGTCAGAGGCAGTGGAACCTCTCCAGAAACATTTATGGTGGAGTGTTGTCTCCCCAGCAGCCAGGCTCTGGCTCTCTGACTCTTAAGTGGCCAAAAGCGTTGGGAGTAACATGTGCGTTCGGTTTTAGGGTGGATTTTCACTTCATAGTGGGGTATTAGAGTAGAATAAACCTTATGCGTCATTTGGGAACACCTGTTTACGAGACGGCAGACAGCAACGCTCGTACGTCTGTCGCCAACGCATTCCTGACCGTGTCGATGAAAGTCTAGGGGGAAATTCGGGTGATGAATGCGTCCTTTCCTTAGGTTATTGGAAGGTGCAGAAGTGTGACGTTGGCGCTGCTCTCCTGTGTGTGAGGCACAGAGACGGATGATGAATGGCGAAATCTCTCGGCTGGCTTGTTTAATTATCTCCGCTTCGGTCACACAAAACCCCCTCGAACCACGGCTTATTTACATTATAAATCTGAGCGCTTCTAAATGCGGCTGTCGATTTGTATGTCCTTTGTTGTCAAGGCACCCCAGGATGAAACAAATGTCTTTGGTTTCAAAGTCAACAGTGTGTTTCAGCTATCTGCGATTACGCGGCTCGACGCGGCTCCGCAGTCGGGACAAGGCATCGCTTCGGAGAAAGAGCAGATTGCGTGGCAGCTGCTGTGCTTTCTTAGGCACAGGTATTGATAACCTGTCAGTGCGCTCAGCGCAGAGCAGTACAGCTTGACTCCAGCGTTGCCTTCGCCAAGAAAATAAGAGGTAAAAACCTGCATGTATGGGTGAGATTAAGCCTGTCACCTGGCTGAAATATGAACTTGTTTTATCAGCTTGCAGGCAGCAGCGGTGTGATCAGGAAGAAGGGTTCAGTTTTCAGGATTTGGCTCCAGGACATGTGGGAGTAACAGGGCGAAACAAATTTACTGTTATCTTTGTCAACCGAACTGTGACACTTGAGATCTGCGTCTTGACGTTGCAGTTAAGATTTCTTAAAGCGAGATTCTGAAACAACAGGAATTCATTTTCTTACTCGCAGAAGAGAACCTTCTTGGTTTCTGTTGGTATAAATCAGAGATTGCAACAAATTCTTTTTTTTTTCCACCCAAAGCCCACGTCCAGCACCAAGCAGGGGACCGACAACACAACAATATTCGACTCTGTGTCACTAGAATGTACTGACGATTATCCAAAGATGAGAGATTCTATCATCTATTAGGCAGACTTCTGTGCTTTTACATACAGAAATCATCTTTGTGTTCCTCTTTTCCCCTCAACTTAATAGACCTAATGTGGTAGGGTCAAAGGTCACTGGGTGTAGACAATTATATGGCAGGTGGCAGCTGCCTAGGAAAAGCTAGTCAAAAGCGAGGCAGCTGAGTGTCTACTAGCAAAAGATAGCAGCTAGCGATGCTGACTGAAGTTTTAACCCAAAACCCAAAAGCTTAGACAACAGTGAAGTGGAGTACGGGAGGAAGTGCGCCAACAGTGTTCTGCATGTGTGTGTGTGTGTGTGTGTGTGTGTGTGTGCGCGTGTGCCTGACAAAATAAAGTGGTGTAAAAAAGCTTTTATTGCAGACCATCATAACATAATCTTTGCTTTTATGTCTGTGTAACAAGACAGAATAAGCTTCCAACAACATTGACATTGCATTTTGTCACCTGGCTTTTACCAAAACACTTATGAACCAATCTGCACACCAATCAGGCATGCGTAAAAAAAAAAAAAAAAAAAATCCTTGACAGTGGCAGTATCGGTTGCATGTTTTGGTCAGCTTCCAGTCAGTCACTAATGCCTGCGTTTGCACTGCGATGTAGCGAGCTGCGGGGTCGTGACCCCTCCCTCTTGCGGTAAACGAAAGCAGATGTCGGATGAAGGCAGGAGAAGGGAAACGCCCCGGCGTTGGGGGCGCGCTCCGCGGCGAGAGAGCGGGCGGCGTGGCAGACGAGCGTCGAGAAAAGTCGCAGCGCTGACGCGGGTCCTGTTCTGTTCCTGACGCGCGCGGCTGCGGCCAGAGGAGAGCGAATTGAAACCACCTGAGCGAGATGATAAACAATTGGAGAGACGAACAGAGCGTGATCAGGCGGAGCGGGAACATTTCATACTTGTGTGTCAGATCCAGGATCAGAGCAGGAGACCCTCCAGATAACGGCGAGGAGGAAAAGCACACGCAGACAAAAGAGACGAAAGGAACGGACGCGAGCAGACCAACAGACGCAGAGGAGGCTCGTGTTTATGACCTAGAGTCCCACCTAGGCCACTACTGCGCACGCACACACACACACACACACACACACACATGCACACGGACACAGCGGGGTGAATCACACACGCATGCTGTGGACCACACACTGCCTAGCAGATCTGTTTAAAAGCCAGGAGCTGTGTTTATCTTTCCCTACATCCTGCTCGCAGAAATATTTGCGAGAAAGCAGCGTTGTTTTGTATGAGTGTGTGTGCGAGTGTTTTTTTTTTTGTTTTTTTTTTTTTTTTTTTGAATGCATATGTGGACATGCATAATACTGATAGGGTTCGCAGGAACCGTGCACAGATAGTTTGGGGCTCAGGTGTTCAAGTGGGGTCGTTGTTGCTCAAGTAGATTTTTCCTGCACAACTTCCAACATCTCACAGCAAAATTTACATGCACAAAAAAAAAAAATACACACCTTTGTCTTTGATTTTATCTTTCATTTAAAAGAATAGATTGTCTAAATAAACTGATGTGAATAATTTGATGAATTTCAAACAGAATATACGACGTCTACGTCAAACCCGCAGGTCAGGGCACTGGTCGGCTTATAAGCTTTTAATTCCAGAGACGCCACCTTGAGCCACACACTACACTGTTTAAAAAAAAAATTATTCAATAAAGATTTTAAAAGGGCTCTTCCCCCTCCACCTCCCCCCCCCAAAAAAGCGAAAAGGCCAGGTGCTCTAGCACCACCTAGTGACTGTCTGTGCACTTCCTCGGCCAGGATACAGCTGATTTGGCTCAGAGTCAGAGCTTAGATATTTTTAGGAAATTAGGTTTTAGAATCTGCCTTCTGAGTACATTTAAAAAAATATAATTTAGACGAATTGTATATTCAATTCACATCATCTTTGTTGCTAAATAACTCTTTGATCAAGTCAAGCTCTAAAACCTTTTCTGATGCCAAACAGCTTCACCTCAATGAGTACAAACTTCACCTGGACTAAATGTTGTGATGTATATTTTTAGCCTGGATGTGTCACAGAATTGCACTATTGCAATATCAAAAGAACTTGGAGCTATCCGTGAACCATTGCGTCATGTTATACGACACCCTGCGATTGCTGACAGGCTCGAGTTCTTAACTTTCACTGTTGCGTTTAATGAATCCGATCGGTTCAAGCCAAGTGCGCTGGTAATGTGGCTTTTATTTACCAGCTAAACGTAATGAGTTGCTGCAACCTTAAAAGCGGTGCCAAGTCGAGGGGGAAGAAGGAAAAGAAAACAGTTGGAGCATTAATTCAGGAACGGGCTGAAATGTTTTGCTCCTGCCGTTTGCCCTGAAGAAGAGGACACCTTTTAACACGAGACGTATTTTTTTGCGTCCAGCTGGTCTCTGAAGTTAGAGCGCCAATCTGGAAATGATATCACCCACCGCTTGAGCCATGCTACAGCTTTCAAAAGTAAAATGGTAAAAAAAAAATAAATAAATGAATTTATACAATACAGTATCGTGGTTTTAATTAACTCTGAGACAGAAAACAAGGTGTTTCGGTGAGACGTGAAGATTGTTGTGCGCTGAGTCCACAACAGTAGGATGGCCGATATAGCCATGGCAACAGCCTCACTGACTACGGTAATGAGGTGCAAACAGTCAGAAGTGCAGAGGAACAGCTTTTTACCGTCACTACATTCACTGTGAAATCCAGTGTGGCAGCCTTCATTTTGCTCCAATTGGATTTTCCAATTTGGAAAATTGGAAACGTTGGAAAGCTGGGAACTCTGGCCTGGTTTTAGCTTTAAACCCAGATGCCTGTAAGAAAAAACAAACCAACAAACAAACAAAAAACGAAGCACTTTGTCAAGTTCCATGTGGAAGTCAAGCCAAGATCCGGCGGACACCACTTTAGATAAAACCAGCATATTTTTCCTGAAAAGACAGAAAAGACGGTTCTAATTCTATAGAAAACATCACCAGAAGTTTGAAAAGGCACATTTAGGAAGAGTACGTTTATTTGGAACGTTTAGCATCCATGCCATGTTTCCCCCGACTAAAAGTAATATTTCCGAAATATTTTTGAAATGACCCAGTCAGGTTTCTTGAAGAAAAAAACCCCTAAAGATTAGGGTGACGACAAAGAAGCAACCTTAGTTGAATGAAAACAAACCTAAATCTCCCAGGGGTATAAATGTTTCTTGACTTATGCTGTCAAATTGTACAGTCAAGACTCCGAATGCAACAAATGCAGTTGTCTCTTGCCAAACTGTCCACATTGGGTTTTTTTTTTTTTTTTTTGGACTATTAGGAAGTAAACGCAAGCAGCCATGACTAAGAAGTAGCAATAGCATACCTGTCTACCCAAAAACATCTACGGATAGACATGGCATGAATGGACACCAACCTTCTTACTCACATTGACAAGCCGGCTCAGAAAAGAGGCAGGTGACCATCTGCAGCATGAATAGTCGTCTGCAGCTGAGTGGCAAAATGAAGAGTGAATGGCTTTCCATCTGTTTTCATTCTGGTTATCAGTGGTGTGCTCAGTACACTGTGGAGTTCAGTCAGGGATTTAAAATATTCATGAGGGATTTATTTAAAATTCACTTGTAAAGTTGCCTTTTTTTTTTTGTTTTTTTTTTTTGTCTTTTTCTTTTCTTTTCTTAATGTGCACGTCCTGCCTCTGACGTTGATTAAACAACGAGCTGTTCTGAAACGGCTTCTTCTTTTGATTTTTGCTCTGTCCCTCACTTGTCTCCTCACGTCTCTTTCCCTCTTTCCCGTGCTCCTTCTGTTCTCCTCTCATCAGTGCTACAGTTAAGACTTCAGCAGAGGAGGACACGAGAGCAGCTGGCAGACCAGGGCATCATGCCTCGTGAGTAACGTTTTCCGACTCTGAGCTGCCTCGCACTCACGAACACACGTACACACACCTTTCTGCCCCCATGCCCCCTTCTTTTGTCTCTAAATAGTAACGGAAGAAAGAAGGACTAACCGTGGGGAACCTTTGCCCCACACTTAACCTCAGCGACACTTCAAAGGTCATTCTGATGTATCCCTGACCAGAAGGCACACATAGTCTCTCTAGCATGTTCTGGGTTGCCTCTGGAGTCTCCGCTTAGTAAGATGTGCCTGGAAAACCTCCAAAGCGAGGCATGCAGTTTGCATCCTGATCAGACGGCCCAACCTTTTTTTTTTTTTTACCTTAACTCTAAGACAGAGTCTGGTCTGAGGTTAATCTCAGCCCTTTTCTAAGACCTTGTTCCATCAGTTATAACCCATACCTCATGATCATAAGGGTGAGGATTGGTAGGTAGGTAGGTAGGTGATGTCCCAGGAAGGAGATACTGTGGTTGACATGTGTCTTCAGTCTCACATGAAGCACCAGGACATTTTTGAAGTGGCAGACTGCAGTGGTGGTCTAGATAAAACTGTCCACAGATTGTTCTCCATTTCCCAATACAGAGGATGTTCACTGACAAATCAAGCAACTCAGCTATTCTTGTAAAGTTTACTCAACATTGTTTGGAACCTGACTGTTTAACCTTTGATTCGGGGTGATCGGTTTGGCTTTCATTCAAAAGTTGAGGACCTAGGATGACCTTTATCTTCATGGAATCGGTTGTGGAGTTTAGTTGGCAATAATTACTTTTTAAACAAGCATTTGCTTCCATCGGCGTCTCCAAGCCAAAATCTCCTGTGAACATTGTGGCATATGCACCCGAGTGTGACACAACCCTGATGACGGTCAAAATCAAAGCCAAAACTTTTAAGTTCTAGATTGGACGGTGAGCTCTTTTTGTATTTACGCTGAGGCAATTCAAGTTTTGACCATCGATCGAATCACGCTACAGAAAGCAGCTGATCTGGAAGCTGAACTCAAGTGATTCAGACCAACACTAAAAGTAAGCCAACTTGTGAATTGGATTTGGAGAAGTTATACATGCTGGTGGCCAGGTACTTGTGTTGCTAATGAGTATACAACTGCGTGACCCTGAAAACCTCTGGAATTTCCAAGTCAGGATAATCGTATACCTCAAATCTTTGGTATACATTGAAACTAAAAACTAGGCAAGTGGCAAGAGTCTCAGTGAAGCTGATTTAGTCAAAAGACATTCACAGTCGAATTAGGGGAAGTAAGCGACGTCGATGTTCAGGTGACAGGACAATTGATGGCTCCACACAAAGCAGGTGGATGTATTGATCGTGACAGGCAGCAAGCAGGCAGGTCGGTGAGTGACCGCCGAGGAATGATCTCGTGATGGAAGAATCTCTCTGCCCGAGAAGAGGCCGCAACCCTCTGGGGCTCAACGCAGAGAGCGAACCTGTTTACAGGGCCGCGCGCCATCAAAGAGAAGGCCCGCCCGAGCATGACGACGTGCAGAGAGAGCCGCCATTTACAAGGCGGGGAGGCTTTGTTCTTTTAATGTCACATAAGTCCCAGCTATGATGACATGCAGGCCTGCGTGCTCCGAGTATTCTCCTAAATCCTCGCAGTTCCTGTGATTTATGGGGCCTCGTAATCCTCAGATCAGTGAGACGCTGCAGTGTTTGCAGGTATTCTGTTTAGTTTTGACTGCCAGCAACCAGGCGAAAGAAAACGTGGATTTTCCTTCAATATTCATGAGAAAGTAGGCCGAGACGCGACACTGCCGAGGACTGCGTGTACTATCGCCTCGACGCAGAATTCGAGCCTCTTGAACTGTCTCACAGTTTGTCGCGACACGAACTTCGTGGTACTTTTTCAAGCTGATGTAAAGAAGCATTTTATTTGTCGACGTTACCCTAAAGCAACATAATCTTGTATTCGCAAACATGGCAGCAGCAGCATTAGACTTTTCTTTCCTCCCGTACAGAATCAACAAGGTGACTGGGGGACATGGGTAGCAGACCAGGGATTTGTTGAATGATATCTCTGGCACCGTTTGCCATTTCACAGAGGCTCCAACCTCCAGATAAAGCCCCAGTAAGTGTGCGGGGGAACGGAATCCAGAGGTCCGGCTAAGCCCTATCAGTTTCTAGGAGTCTGTCACAGATAAGGCAACAAGGGGGAAACGCAATTGGTCGACGGGAACCCGAGCTCTCTTTTAAAAAAGAAATTTCAATTGGCCGTTTATCTCTCTCTCGGTTGCAGGGAATTGAGTTGGCGCTGTTTGTTTGTACTTTCCTTTCACCCGGGCTGCAGATTCCTTATCGCCCGTTCCTACAGAATCCTGTCAACGGCACCGAAAGTCAGACGTTTCGCAAGGCGACGGCGGTACGGTCCTCCTCCTTGTTGCCGCTTCTGTAGATGGGAATCTTCAAACGGCTCGCTGCCTCGGCCTCGCTGTGTTATTCCTGCTGGGGAAGATGGACACGGCACAGGGTCTGTGTATACATTACCCAGGGAACATCTGGTGTTTATTAGACTATTCAAGAATCCACCCCGGCCTCTCAGGCCTGACCGGCGTGTGGCCTGCATAGAAGCACACCGTCTCCGCACACACATCCAATCTAATATTTCCTCATAAAGATAATAGAGCCGTGGCTGGCTGCAGGTTTACGGCGCTTTTTCCTGCTTGTGCTTTAAGATCCTCGTCTCCGCGGCGGGGGATGCTTTAAACCTGGATGGAGACACCGTTCGCCCATCCAGCTTCCCGCTCACGGTCATTCAGCAGGCATACGGTGCCGTGAAACCGTATCGGCCCCCCTCACAGATTTCCAATGCTGTTGCTTTTTGTTTGTCACGGCTACAGTTTTCAGATCACCAAAAAACATGAATGAATTACTACGGGAAAACCAGACACTTCTGATAAACAGCGAGATCTTCTAGAGGAATATAGATCCGCTCTTTGTTACAGAAATATTTCAACTCATTTCAGGGCTTTCTGGAATTCTTTTTCCTTTCGAGCTCAGTTTCTGAGGTGGACTTGTTCATGCGCTTTGGGTTTTCTGAGCTTAAGGTCACAAAATGACGATTGTTAATCATCTTTTATCCACTGCTTCACTTACTAATACCATAAGAAGTAGCGTTCACATTCTTTTGATCAATTGTTTGGTCGCCAACGCCTACTGCAGGCTTTGTTCTGTTTTAACCGTTCAACCTTCACAGCATTCAGCAGATGTGTGTCATCACTTCCTGTATTTATACTATATGTATTTAGTACATTGGTGGGAATGTCAAAATCATTCAAACTCTATTAGGGCCACTTACGTTCTACTAAAAAAGAATATTTAAACAGTTTGAATTGCAGATTCAAACTGTTTATTGGAATATTTTTTGCCGTTTTGACGATGCCTCCACACTTCCCACAGGTCAATGAGTTCAACGTCTTACAGTAGGAGAACCTCGTCAAACCCCGGCACCAACTGTCTCATAGTCTGTCGGGAGTTTCCCCACATTTTAAGGAATGTCCTACTATTCTGGGACTTTTGTTCATCTTGCAAAGCAACTTGAATTATTATTTCGTCGTAATTTTTTCAGGTTTCTAGTCCGATTTCACGTGTTTGATTGCTGCTGCAGCGGCGCAGCAGGCAGTACTTGTTGCCTTGCAGCAAGAAGGTTCGATTCCCGGCCCGGGTGTCTCTTTGCGTGGAGTTTGCATGTTCTCCCTGTGCGTGGTGGGGTCTCTCACCTCCTCCTGACCTCATTAGGGACAAGGGTGTTAGAAAATGGATGGATGAATGCTGCTGCTAATTTCTGCAAATGAAACTTGCAATACTGTTTCATTTGAGCTTATGTTTTATGGGAAATTTGTTGTTTTCCCTCATTTCGTGATTTAAACTGAATTCTAAATTGTTTTGAATTGTATTGCTTTTTCTTAAACCTTTCACTAATTATTCCGCGGTACAGTGATCCTTTGCGTTGTTTCCCTCTTTCCCCAATTCATTCATATTTGTATTTGTCCACTTCCTTGTTGTCTGTGCTTCTTTCATATCATCGATGCACCTTTTTACAATTTTGTCCATTTATTTATTTATTTATTTATTTTTAAATCGATACTTCTACCAAAATGCTCTGTCCCGACATATTGTTTTCCATCAGGCAATGATGAGCGTTTCCTTCTGGTTTTAGATTTGAAACAAATCTCCCTGTTCATTTCTGTCATTTTCTAGCGTTGTATTTGTAGAAGTACGGTAAAAAGGAAGTTGTCCTAAAGTGGAGCTCTGAGGAACCTCAACCTCAAGCCTAGTGCACCAAACACCAGTCAGTAGCCAAGGTCATTTAGTCCTGAGTCACAAATCTTGTACGTGACTTAAGGGGTTAAATATAGCGTTTGTTTATTTACAAGTGAGAATAAACAACCTCTTATTCAATCTCCATAGAACACTGGGAAATTCAGCTAATGTCGGCAACTTTATTTGATACTTTTATTAAATGGGTTTGGCTTTTTTGTTGCGATGAATTAGGTTTTATTATGTATAGCACAGAGACAGCATTGGAGGGAAGTGGTGAACAAAATTAGCAATGGTTTTGTAACAAATCTCCAGTTAGACTGAGGTTGAATGCTTTGAATAAAAATAAAAAAATAATAAACATACGCCAACACTTAGAGAAACAAGCGTCCTGTGGAGAAAAGCCTGGAGTCTTGATCTCCTGGAAATTGTTAGTGTCTGGTCTGAGTGAGACATAAAGTACAATATTTGCTTTATCCGAAGTTTAATAATTATTATCACACGCCATTCTTATTTTAGAGGATTTTTTTTAGTTCTTCTTACTTTCAAATAAAGTACTTCATACCTGACGAAGTTTTCATTACGCAGTAATATTCCACCTTAGATGTCCAGAAGCTCCTTGTCTTTCATTTCTTCTTGGCCCACAATCCCCCCCGTCTCATCCCTCTGAAATCTCCCAACTGAAATCGCATTTGACCAAATAAGTGCGTTTGTTCTTTTACGCGCTCAGATAATCAAACTGATTGAGTTTCTCAGCTCTCTGCTGGATAATCACTCAGCCCGCTGAATGCCGTAGATAGAACGGAGGCCATGCCAGGTTCTCGCTGGCCCCGATTATTTACCTTGGATGTAGCAGAGAGAGAGAGAGAGAGAGAGAGAGTGAGTCTGTGGAAGGTTAAGAATCTCACCAACCTCAACCCATTAATTACCATCCCTCCATTTATTTTCCCGACCATTCAAAGTGTTTGAAGGGCCCATGTTAGGACTGACCCGGCACAGGAACATTGATTGTTGGGCAGAATCAAAGGAACGGACGTGTGGAGTTTGCAGGTTGATGGTACGATGAGAGCATGAAATGACCTTTTCTTAAATATATCTTTTTTTTTTTTTTTTTTACTCTGTTTGGCATTCTGCAGCATACTACAATATTTATAAAAAATAAAAAATAAAAATAGCATCCTGATTTCAAAAACAAGAAGAAATGCTACAGAGCAATCTTTCCAACGCTGCCCCGTCAGCCAGTCCAGAATTGCTGTCCCAGGTGTCCATGTTATGAAGAAGACAGTGGAAGTGGACTCATTATTTTTTATGTTCATTCATATGATCTTGATGTCATACTCTGCGTCCTCCCCTTTGACAGCTCCTCTCTGGAAACTCTGGGGAGGCTAAAGCAAATTGCTGAAGAAATTACTAAGAAGTGGCCCTTGGGCCTGGGCCCCCACAGCAGGCAGAAATAAATATTATACCTGTAGTCGAGAAAGGCATTGCTGCGTGTGTTAGCTTATGAGCTAACTGATGTTTGTGACTCCACAGTCGGGCGTCGGGCAGCTTTCAAGTTCATCCCCTTTTGGTGGGACCAATGGCGTACTGCTGTCGGTGTACAGACCTCAAGATAGATGCAGGTTTTAGAAGCTCATTAGATTTATTTTCCTTTGATACTGTATTAGACGAGTGACATAATCTGTTGTAGCTATTGGGCCACATATTCAAAAGATTCACCCAGTCGTGCATCCTTTATTGATTTTATCTGTTTTCTTCCCTATTTTTAGGAAAGAGAAAACTTCTTTCCGCTTCAGATGAAATCTTCAGTATTTGCACATTCACCTATAGATATTAGTTTCTGTATTTGTGCTAAGATGGCTTCCACTTGTTTATCAATTCACATTAAGGTATAAGGTATGTTAAAGTAGGCAGTCAAAGGGAAATGACACCATTTGTACATTTTAATGGCATCACGACTGAGTTTCGTCCAGAACCTGGAGTCTTAGTCATCACATTGCTTGGCTCTGGCCCCCTAACACCACAGCATGTTGCGTAAAGGAGCTAAAGTGCTGCAGGCAGCTGGAGGACAGTGGAGGAGGAGGAGGAGAGCTGCCTTTACTGAGACGGGCAGCAGCTGTATTTGCTTCCTGTCTTTTTCTGAAGAAGTGTCCTCAAGCTCGAGTGTGTGCTTGTGCGGACATACCTGCGCGTGTGTTTACGACCGGCCTCGGCCGAGCTCCAGCTTTCTCTGGTTCCAGAAGTGCACCTACGAAGGCACATGACGGAGACGGGCTGTTGCGCCTGCAGCGTGAACCTTTCACCTAGAAGCTCTCGGTCTTTATGCCCGACACTCCCGTTCGATTGGTTTGACCTCTGTCCAGCCGTTTTAGAAACGGCGCAAGCTCTAAGCCGGTCACTTGAAAAGTGGAAGTGTCAGCAGCCGTGCCGGTTTCCTGCAATTCTGCCAACTCAATCTCCCGGTGACATGAAAATTATGTTAAACAGTCACAGAGACGGGGACAACAGTGTGTCTTGAGTGCTGAGAGTTAAACGTGAACAGGTGGGAGGAAATAGCCCTAAGTACAATGCTGTGTACTGAGCAGTTTATTCAGCTTTGTGTGTATGGGTGAGTGTCTACTACAAGGTCATTGAGTTGCACAGAATGGGCCTTGTACTGTGACTGAAACCAGGGTCTGTTCCAGCCTGTCACATGTTTGGATACAAAAAGACAATCTTGTACCCCTTTACACAGGCACTCACTCACACACACACACACACACACACACACACACACACACACACACAGACACAGGACAACCTGTACCGTTTCTCTCCTTCTGGCTTTGTGCCTTCGGCTCTGTCCGATAGCTGCTGCCAGCTCCAATCGTAGCTCTGCTCCTTATCTGATGGGCCAATCAGCTTCATGCCAGAACCTAAGTAGGTTGTGTTGATCCCACATCCGGACAACGTAACACCTCGAGTCTGAGTGTGGTAGTAGGTGTCAGTGACGGACTTAAAACAGCCAGATAATGCTGGTTGTAATGTGGAACTATGAGAATACTGGGCCCCTGTGCTGGGAAGACCGTACATCCATCTTGTTTTCTCGAAAATATACTTTCGTTTACATGCTTGAGGGAAAATATTTGCTATGCCACAGTTCTTATTTTACACCCAAATCATTAACATCTTAAGGTAAATGTTACACTCTTACTTTGCTGGGTTGGGATATGGATTTGACACAGCATGCTAGGTTAGAGTTTCAACCCGAAAACTGTCATGTAACTTTAAGGGAACCAAAGAGCAGCTTGTTAAGACTAACCAGCAACCAGGAAGTTAAAGCAACACATGCTCCATCAGTCTGCTCTCTCCCCCTGGCAACCTTTTCACCCCCCATCTCCATATGAAACTTATTGGTGATTGGTCAGAATTTCTTGGGTGGGTTTGTTTATACATATATATATATATATATATATATGGGTTTGTTTATACATATATATATATATATATATATATATATATATGCTATATCTGACTTTGCTGGGCCCTTAATGTGGCAACGTGCCCCCAACTGCGACTGTTGTACACTTCCAGTCAGTTACACTTTTCCTCAACCTAAAAGACGTTTGTACAGGGAGAACATAAAATGTGCACACAGAACATTGCTGAAAACTGCTCTATTACATTTAGTACGTCTATTTTTAAGCCAGAATGTTTACTGCTATTGTTCATAAATGTGTAAAAAGCTTCAAAGCAATCCTTAAAACAAGGCGATCTGTGTTGACTTTCCTCCAGATGCCAGATTTACAGCTAATGTAAGAGTAGTTGCATCATTTAAGTATAATGGAAGCAGTTCCAACAAAATCTCAGTGGTCGCCTTTGTACGACTTGTCATTTCAACTTCTATTGTGCTCCAGAGGAGCATAAAGTACACATAAACAATTCTGCCATAATTACTTTGCGACAATTACGCTCCCCTCAGTCCCTGGAGGGCCTTTACCTCTTCACCTGTTCATAGTTAAACTGAAATGAACTGGCTCTCCTCTCATTATTGGAGCCGTTGCCAATAGAGTTGCTCTCGTTTCCAGCTCACTTGACAGGGAAAACAAATGTTAAGGGTTAGACAAATTTTATAGCTCAGATCTGTGGAGTATTCCTGTGGTCCCTCTCACTTCTTATAAGGTGGTTGTTTACAATTAATCGGATCCCAGAGTGGCGCAATTTCTTTTCTCCCGGGTGAGTTGGTGCCGACATCGTTCAACCCCAACCAAGAACGTGGCGTCGCGGATGCGGATGTAATCTTCACGCGCGAACTGATCACTCTCTTTTTGTTTCCTCCCGCAGTGAATCATGGCAAGTTCCCCAAGCAGGAGGACTCGTACGCCTTTGAGGAGGACAGCAGCAGCGAGAGTCTGTCCCCGGAGCAGAACCACAGCGACGAGTCACAGGGCTCAGCCTGCCCTTCGTCTGACGCCGTCGGCAGCGCGGCCTCCTCCTCCTCCTCACCTGCCCTCACCAGCCCACGACAGGTACAACCCGACGCTTTGCCTGTCGTTTTTTTCCGTCCCTCCGTCAAGTCTCTGGCCGGCACCTTCTCACGTCCGTGCCTCTACTGCCCTCCTGTGGTGGCAAGAGTGAAGTCCACTACCCAAACTTGTTAGACTGGATTTCCATTTGTTGATGCCAACAGTTGCAACAGGAAACAAGAAATGTAGCTGATTAGGATACTTTATGTGAACTTGCAGTCAAGGAGTTACACATATGGCTGATTCATGTTGAAAATCAGTTCTCAGTACTTTAGCAGTGCTGGCATACAGATGAAGATGTATAAAAACAGGTGCTTACTAGTGACCTTTCCCCCAAAAATAGATATTTGTGTCATTAGTTCTGCTCAGTAGATTTCTGCCGCTTGTTTTTCCCACTTAATTCCTGTCTCCTAAATACTCAATAAAAGCTTGATTGATTATTCCAAACGTATAATCAATTTATATTCTCTGATGAAATATAAATGAATGATTTCTAAGTTTATCTTAGTCTCATGTCGAGCTTTAGGTGTTTTCTACAGAAAATGGTTCATGGAGGTATTTTATTAATCCAAGGAGCTGCATGATATGCCAAATCACATTTGTCATTGCAACATCAATACATATAGATGGGTTTGGTATTTTTACAGGGTAGTGCAACCAGAGGCCCGCCTGACCAAAGCCAGGAAGAAGGCCTGTCTTCCCCCAACACCAACCAGGTAGCTCCACCAATACCGGTTCCTGCAATAGTCAAGGTTAGCAATCTTTGAATCCTGTCATCTTCTTTTTTGACGTACCAACCGACCAGCTCAGCTTCCCTTTTTCGAACAGTCCAAGACGTCGGACAAGAACCGACATAAGAAGCCCAAAGATGTGAAGCCAAAAGTAAAGAAGCTCAAGTACCACCAGTACATTCCTCCAGACCAAAAGGTGGAGAAGTCTCCTCCGCCCATGGACTCGGCCTACGCCAGACTCCTGCAGCAGCAGCAGTTGTTCCTGCAGCTTCAGATCCTCAGCCAGCAGAAACATACTCACACACATTCACAGATCCAGCAGCCGCAACAGCAGCAGCACATACACTCCATGCAGGCCCATAGCCAGCAGAGACAGCCCACCTTCAGCTACCAGCCTCAGCTGCCAGCCAGCACCCAGAAGTAAGTCGCACCACTTGCACAATTCACCTCTGCCATTGAAAGACGATAGTTTGGAGTTGATGGTAAATGGTAAATGGACTGAACTTATATAGCGCTTTTCCAGTCATTTTTAACCACTCAAAGCGCTTTACACTAGAGTCACATTCACCCATTCACACACACATTCATACACCGATACGCAGACCGGTAGGCAATTTTGGGGTTCAGTGCCTTGCCCAGAGGCACATCGACATGTGGCAGGAGAAAGCTAGAATTGAACCTACAACCTTCCGATTGCAAGACGACAACTCTGCCACACAACCACAGATGTCCAATAAAGACTAGCTGCAGAAGACTGGCTATTTTGTCGTTCACAAGGTAACCTTTTGTTTTTCCCAGAGATGAATCTATTTCAATGTTCCGTTTCCAGGGGCAACAGTGAGCAGGTACCGTCTTGCGCCTCCAGTGGTCCCGCCAGCAACTCCAACAGCAGCTCCTCTTCTCCCGTCAAGAACACATTTCCCAATCAAAACAACGTTTCACCTGTCAAAGTTGGTCCACTACCTGCTAATCTGGATGACCTTAAAGTAAGTCTTATTAGCAATTAAAAGTCAAAAGAGTCACAGCATAAAGCTGCAGTGTGTAACTTTTACAAACATATGGTTTTTACATATTTGTTAAAACCGTCACCGTGTCGTGACGGTACGGTGTGAGACAGAATCTTTGAAAAGATGAGAGTTCCTCCACCTCTTTCCAGCGCTGCTATTGCCATATGCAAAAATGCACCGGTGCTGGTCAAAAACAACCAATCAGAATCAGCAGGAGTGTTTTAGTATTGTCAGCCAAGCTCGAAAACTGTTTATCCCCTGTCATCACTGGCCATTCTAACTAGCCTGAGCTTTATTTTATGGTCAGGACATAGTAATAGCTTTATATGTAATGAAAAAAAACACTTTAATAAAAAAAAAAAAAAGGTTACATGGTTTAATTTTAACAGTTATTCTGTATATTGTTTCTATATTTTCTTCTGTAAGGTTTCCGAGCTCAGGCAACACTTGCGCATTCGCGGCATGCCTGTTTCAGGGACCAAACAGGCCCTCATCGAACGACTCCGGCCCTTTAAGGACTCCAACGCGGACTCCTCACCGTCGGGGTCCTCCGACATCACAACTTTAACTTTTCCGGTCACACCCACTGGTTCCCTGTCTTCCTACCAGTCCCCGTCTTCCTCCAGCAATCTGTCGCAGGGAGGATACTTCCCCTTCCCAAGCACCTCTTCCACGCCGCCCATCTCTCCGGCCTCCTCTGATCTGTCTCTCAGCGGCTCCCTCCCCGACAGCTTCAGTGACGTGCCGATGTCCTCTCCAAACCAGTTCAACCTGCAGGCATCCCCAACCCAAACTGCCATAGAGGAGGGCCTGGGTGTAGGAGGAGGAGGTGCCAGGGCGTGTGGAGGGAACCAGAGAGTAGGAGAGGACGAAGGGAATGATGGAAGTCTGGAAGCCGAGAAAGATAAGATGCTGGTGGAGAAGCAGAGGGTGATCGAGGAGCTGACGTGGAAATTGCACCAGGAGCAAAGACAGGTGAGGAACTCCCTAATGAGATGTTGCACTTCACCAATACCAATATTAGTCGGTCGCACTTTGACCAATCCACCTCTGATCATACTTGTTAGGTTGAAGAACTGAAAATGCAACTTCACAAGAGGAAACGCTGCTATGGAGCGACTGAGGACGCCGTCCCTCCACTGTGTCACACCTCAATGCTCCACCAGCAGCAGGCCGCGCCTATGATGGGCCAGCATTTTCTGGGGGTGGCAATCAAGCAAGAGCCTTTGTCCTTGTCCTCTAGTTGTCCCCTGTCTTCCTCCAAGCAGCTCAAGAGCCCTCCTGGCAGCTGCATGGACAATATGGGGTGCTGCAACAACCCCATACCAAATCTGGGCGGTGGTCCTGGTGGGCCCCAATGCATGGACACAGACCCTTCCTCTGCCAGCCCCTCCACCATGTCGGCCTTTCTGAGCCCCCAGTGTTCGCCACAAGATTCTCCTGTCGGAAAACCCGCCAGCAGCTCCCAGCCTCCGTCGCCCAACAGCCCCTACCTGCTGTCTCCTCTGCTGGGGAGAGACAGCTGTGGACACCCCCATGGACAAGGCAGAAGTCACAACATGCAGGTACAAAGTCCTAAAATTAGAGAGGCTCTGTTTTTTTTTTTTTTTGGTTTGTTTTTGTTTTTAGGATACGCAGTAGATCAACTAACTTCAGAGGGTTATACCCTCTGAAGGTAGAAACTACAAGAGTTGTGTTTGGGTCGATGACAAAAATCTGGAAAGTGAAATACTTTTTAAACTTCAACAAGACAATTTTATGGAGCGGTTGTTTCCATTTATGAGCCTTTCTTCTTCTATGTACTCTAAATCTTTGATTGATCTAATTGATTGACATTACATCCTGCCCGCCGCAGGTGCAGCAGAGGACTGGCAGCCAGCCGTTAAACTGCTCTTATCCTTCGGACCAAAGAAGCCTTCAAGCTGCGTTCCCCAGCTCACCTGACTGTGGTCTCAACCACAGCGGCCCCATCAAGGCCGAGAGTCAGAATATGCAACCAAAGGTAAACGCGTAAAAGACATGAACGTTTGCCTTGTCGTGACATTATCCAGGTTGTGTTATCTAACTGAATCCCCTCCCATCCATGTTGTTTCCTCCTTCTCTTTGTTCATTTCTGATCTGTCTCTGAATTGTCTCTTTGGTATGAGGCTCATCGTCCCTCTTCTCATCTCTACTACATGTTGTCACACTCTTTTACACGAGTGAACCCATTTGAAACGCCAAGTAATCTTTACATTAACAACTGTGATGAGGTTACTCAAGACGTGGAGCCCTGATTTCTGGTGTTTCTTCTGCATCTCTTAACTTCGTGAGCTCCCCTACCACATGCTAATGACACTTTTCACTTATTTCTCATATAGATGTCAGCATTGCCATCTTCCCGGCATGTTGGCCAAAAGTGCCAGGTCTCCCCCCCTGCCTTCAGTAGCTCAGATTCAGATGCATCTGACTTAAGACAGCCCCCATGCTATGAGGATGCAGTGAAGCAGGTAAACTCGATTCTATGCTAAAAAAAACAAAACAGAAAATTTAGTGGAAGTTTGCTGGCCAGGGAATTCATCTAAACTTGTGCGGTTCCGATTCCAGTTTTCTTCTCTCTTTTTCTTGTTTTTGTGTCTCAGACAATCCCATCACTTTTGTCTCAGCTGTTTGTCCCAATCATTGCTTCTATCACTGCATGAACATCCAAACCCTCCTGACAAGTCTGAAACCGACTTTCACTAAAGATTGAGTTTGCAAAGTTGCCAGGAAACATGCATGTTTTCGTGTAAATTCTCTTTAGTTGCCTTATCAAAAATGCTAGATGATATAAAGTCCAGATAAAAAAGAAAAAAAATGAAGTCTTACTTATTCACACTTTTGGGGCTACATTCAATGAGTGTCAAAGAAAATAAATGGAGCTTCTGGATTGGCTGCTTTGAAAACTCCAGCCAATAGCATGTGAAGTAACATCACACCCCAAGCTGCATTTTATTTCAAATATTTTAGATGAGCTCTCTGCAAAAATCCACAAATAATTTGGCGTCTCATTCCACAGACGTAGACATCAGATACAGATCCGCAAATTGTCCACAACTTGATTGTCAAGTTGTGGACAATCAAGTTGGTCCACAATACAGGACATATCAATCAATCAATCAATCAAATTTTATTTGTATAGCACATTTCAGCTACAAGGCATTTCGAAGTGCTTTACATCATAAAAACAAAACACAAAGTCATGCAACATAGAATAAAATACCACCTTTTCCTGTTGCCCACAACAGGAAAAGCATTTGGGATATTTATTTTACTTGCACTAGATTCTCTAGTGACCTTTCCAGGGCGTACCCAGCCTCTTGCCAGTGGAGAAAAGCACCAGCACTCAGCAATAGTAGACCAGGGATCTTCAAACCCAGTCGCCAACGGCGGGTGCCATGTAACTTTTACAGATGTCCCTTGTCAAGAATCTAATGGGAAGATTTGCCTCCTTTGTATCCAGGCAAGTTCTCCAAAGACCTGCTAATGGCCTAATCATTTGACCGCAGATGTGTTGAAGCAGAGAGCACACCAGTCCTTGAGCACTGGATTTGAAGACTCCAGCACTAGATCATTGGTTACCAGTAGCATGCTTCACAAAGAGACATTGTTTCATGTCAGTATTTTCGGTGGGAACCATCAGAACCTGCTTTATTTTGACTTGTACTGAGGTACAAGTACAAGTCAAATACTTGTACCTCAGATACACATTAGAGATATGTGTATCTCTAATGAAAATCTGCATTTTCATTAGAGATACACATATAAAAATTTGGACTGATACACACACACACAAATATCAACCAGAAGGACATACAAGTTGGTTGATAATATCGGCCCAGTTCTACTTAAACCGCTATCAATAAGTTGAAAAATTACAGAAAAAATCAGTTGATATCAATATTGATGGCGATATATCATGTTTCCTTAATATTCATGCTTCCCCTCTGAAGTTTTAAGAGACTTCTGGAGCTTATAGTGGGAAATTATTGAATGCAATCACGTCAAAGTTGAGTGATTTAAACAGCTGATTGATGAGAATCTCTATTGTACTTTCAGCAACTGACCAGGAGTCAGCAGATGGATGAACTGTTGGACGTGCTCATAGAAAGTGGAGGTAAGCAGAATATCGGTTTACCTTTTCGAAAGCTCCAAAATTATTCCTGGGAGTAAAAGCAGCTTGTAAGACGCCAGAAAGAGAAAATAAATCTTGAGTTTTATGTTGGCATCCACTTTCTCGAAATGCTAAGACAATCCATCCTTTCCTTTCTCCTTAAGAGATGCCAGCTAACGCAAGAGAAGAGAGGGAGAGGTCCTCTGTAACACAAGTTGTGCCTCACATTACTGTGTCCCCAGGGTGTCCCGGCCTTCTCATCCCAAGGTTCCACTGGCACTACGAGCACCTTTCCACCAATCAGATGCCCTACGACCATGCCGCCAATCACGCCACCGAGAGCCACCTGCAGACTCTGCTGGGTAACCCTATGGGACGGGGAGGGGAGATGGGGCTCCTTAAAATGGCCGCCGAGGACGGACATCAGGAAGACGAAGGGAACAGAGACGCCGAAGAGTACGGCGGCGTCCACAGCCACCACTGCCGTCCCCACCATTCCCAGCAGGACAAACTCCAGGCCAACAGGGATCGGCTGGACACGCCTCTGTCGCCCGGTAGCAGTAAGGTGTTCGCCGTCCCCGAGGTCCAGGGTATGGTCAGCATGGCCTTTAGCGAGACGCCGTGGGAAACGATGGAGTGGCTGGACCTGACGCCGCCCAGTTCCACGACTGCTTTCGGCGGCGCTGCTCAGCCCAGCGCACCCAGTATCTTTAACACAGAGTTCCTGGATGTGACGGACATTAACTTGAACTCTGCCATGGACCTTCAACTGGAGCATTGGTGAAAGCAATAATGCCAACATTAATACCAAAGAACTATTGAACCTGCCCTAGATTTCTTTAGTCTAAGTGTGAGAAGCTCCTCTTTGCTGTCGTACAGTGGAATATTATTTTGCTTAGTCGACTAAAGGTTGACAGCCTAAAGAGATGTTGGTGTTTTATCTTGAATCTTAACTTTACTGAACTTATTTTCCACCAATGTCATCATAACCAAAAAAAAAAAACCCAGGTGCTTTTTGATACAATTTGTGTTCATCTTGAACATTGATGCGCACAACTGTCACTGAGTTGAGGACTGACAGTGGACACATGTAGTACTTTCTGTACGCACCATCAGTGTTACACCACCTAGACTTGAAGACAGAATTTGCCAATCACTGCATATCTAGAGAGGGAATATTTGTGTTACTGGAAAAAAAAGAAAGAACTCCCCCCCCATCCCCCCCCAAAAAAAAAAGACTAACAAGAATATTTAGATTTCATAGAAGGGGCCAATTTGTAAATATCAACAGTTTTGGAAAATCTCACATCGACATACTGTTGTGAAACGTGTGGGAGAGAATACAACCCAAAAATGAAGTGTAAAGTGCAACCATTTCAACGTTTGATGTAAATCTGAGAGATATATATATATTTATATATATATATATATATATATATATATATATATAAAAAAAACTCACAGAGCACCTCTTGCTTAACACACATTTGTCACAGTTTGCTTGAGCTTTGAATATAGCAATGGTTGTTGTTGTTTTTTAATACATATCTACAGTTTCTGACATATTTATGTACAGGAAGACATAAAGGAGAAAACGATGTCTGAGGAATCTTTGCTCTTATTAGTTTAAACCAAGAGATAAACTGTGCCTTACTTGCAAAAATATGCTTTATGAATAAAATGTCCCAGTTTTATATTGACAACTCTAGAAAAGCTACAAAAAGTCAACTTCTTAAAAAAAAAAAAAAAAAAAAGAAAAAAAAAATATATAGATAATTTTATATGTAATTTTTGTCCTCTTAAATTGCAACATCTCTATTTCAAAGTCAATCACATTTATTTATTTTGTGATTTTGTATTTATACTTGATGTTGTATTTATGCTGACATTCCTTTGATACTTTCTTGATGTAACCAAAAACTATATATATATATATATTTTTTGGACCACTGACTCTTTTAGGCTAAGCAGTTTCAAAATGTGGGGAAAAGCGAAGGAGCCGACCTAAAAAGCTGCGTTATCTCAAATGACAGTTATCGATTGTGTGAACCGTCCATTGTAAGCACTTGTGAATAGAAAAGAAATGTAATATATTCAAATCTTAACTGTGAATACTTCTAAAAACTCCCCCTACAGCCAGCAGACATATTGGTCTGCTCAACATGACTCAGAGCAGTGAACACTCTAAAAAGAGTTTGAATTTCTATAGTTTCTTCTGAATGTATTGAAAGAAAATACATAAATGCATCAGTATGTGTCCTAAATATGCAGCATCATCCACAAAGCAATTTCTCGGCTACACAACATTGACAATCCCATAATATTCCAAAGTTCTTGCAGCAGAAAGCAAATTTTTACATACATTGAAAAAAAGACAATCGTCTTCATTTCTATTGTCATTTATGCTACTTTTATGTCAGAAAATTCCATAATTTTTTGTAGGGATGAGAGGGGATTTGATAGAATTTCAAGTATTCTGGTCTAAATGCAACATTCAGACCACATGAGTGACCACATGAATCCCAAACACCTGAGCCATATCCAATTAAATATAGAGAGAAGACAGCTAAGACCATAGGCCTTCGGTCTATATAGATATAAGTGGGTCGAGTTTGCAGCACCGTTTGTTTATCAATCAGCCTAATAATTACTTCTGAGTTTGTTTTTTTTTCCACCTTTTGTGAGTGAATACCATTGTTATAACAAAACAAAAAAAACAGTTTGGACACCTCCAAATTTCTACACTATACCCAATTTTCCCAAAAAAGAATAAAAATAAAGCACATAATATTCATTCAGTTGCAGATTATTTCATCCTCTTCTCTTTGCGAAGACAAAAACCTCAGTCGCGTTTCAGTTCCTTCAACCAGTCCTTCTCCATGGCCTTGTTGTATTTTTGCCAAATCCCAGCCATTTAATCTGCAATGCTCCATTAGCTAAGTGCTAATTAATTAAGTGCTAATGGAGCACTTAGCCCAAAGTGCTAAGTGCTCTTGTAAAGTTGTTCAGAAAAAGTCTGCCTTGAAAATTTATTATTTTTTTTTATCATAAGAGCAGATCAGCTTCTGCGTCTTCTTAAGACATTGGATACAAAACACAAATAATATCACTCACATTAACAAGAGCAGCAGTTTGCCGGCGATGTGCTTTGCTAGCAAAACTCCACGGTTTTTGCCACAGCGTCACTCTGACCGTCCAATCAGAGGGGCGGAAAACCGCTGACATCACTTCGAGCAGGCGTTGTGGAATCAGCGAACCTGAAAGCTGATTGGTTGAAAGAATCGTTCCGTTCGTCGACGTTGCTGAGGAACACAAAGAAACTAAAATCTGATTGGACGGAACACCGACAGGTAGAGGAAGCCTTGCTGAGACGTAAAAAAAAAAAAAAAAAGTATCACTTAAAATAAATTTAATAAATTATTTGGAAGTTAATCCAATGTAACTGAACAAAATTTATAATTTGTGTTGTAAACATCTTATGGATTCTGATAGTGCTCAGATCTGAATCAGCCAATCCAGGAAGGAGCGTTTAATATTCCTCTGTGCTGATTGGTTGTTCGCACAAGAGCTGAAATAATGAAGAGTAAATATTAACTTCTGTGCCTGGTAATGAATACTATGGTATTTTTGGTGCGTGAACTATTAAAATAAGTAATTTCATGATGGGCAACTTTTTGATTCCAGTTGCTCCTGAGCCCATGGCATGTCTCCAAAAGTTAAGGATTTTACAAATTATGTTTTTCTTCAATGTCCTTTAGTGGCCCTGTAGAACATTTGCGAGTCATAAATTCCAGACAGGACTGCTGGCTGGAAATTCAAGCCATAAATACTCTTGAACCTAAAACTGCTGTCACATTTTCTCTATGATTTCTTAGCTTTTAGCATTAACGAGTGGATTCATTTGGCCTGGCATTATTAAAATGCTAATATAAGGCTAAATATTGATGTAAATTATGGGTTTGAAACTTTATTTAGACATCCACTAAAGCTCTCATTTATATCTTACATTTGGAAATAGACTTCTGGGTAAACCTGTGCTAGCTGATTTAGCAATTATCAGCTAGCACAGGAATTAGCATTCCTAAAGCAGCCAGCGCAGGTGTCTCTTCTCTTTTTGTTTGAAGAGAGACAGCAAATTATCCCCAAATATGTTGACTTTGATAGGGCAAAATTTAATCTACTTTTGGCACTTTTTGAGGTTCCACTCAACATTCCAAATTAAATCCAATTCATCGTCACCCTCCGTTTTATTTGCCGAAACTCTTTGCTAGGAAATCTATCCCATTCTTGATTTTTTTTTTTTTTCCCAAACAAGTATGGCTCAATATAAAGCCACAACTTTGGTAAAAGTGGATTATTGAAGTCGTTTGAACTTGGGCGAGAAACTGACAGGATTCGTTTGTGTCGTCTGTAAGGTCCTGTCTCTACGGTCATTGCCACTTTGACCCGTTTCTTCCTCCCATTTTTGGTGAACGGGATGAAGAAATGGCATTAGAGCAGTGTGAAAGTCGAACAACAGATGTAATCAGAGTGGCGGCTCAGGGTGCGTCCTTCCCAACTGCAGTAACCCTCGAAAGAAAGATGCTTGCCCTCAAGATGCTTGTTTGCCTTTCTGATGGCATGTATTTTGTGAACACACGTTATTGTCTGATTTTTGAAAACTGTTAATTCTGAGATCCAAACTAAGAGTTGAGTAATTAGAATACAGCATTAGCCTCGAGTCGGATATTGAACCGTCGCTGCCACAAATACGACACAGAAATGAAAGTGAAAATATGTGTAAAGACAAGTGTTGCCCCAATGGTGGGTCATCCATCCACTCTGTGAAATCAGTTTTGATTTTAGCATTTTTTGACCGTTTTACGCTTTACCTGTGGACATGTTTAATGGTTTACACAGTTTTGATTCCATCACATTCAAAGGTGTTCTCACTTTCTGTCTTAAATATGTTTTCCAGTCCTGTTCACCCATCTGGCCTTATTCGCCATAATTCTCCTTATTCAAGGCCAGAAAGCAAAAAAAAAAAAATAAACACATTCGACAGAAGCTTCCATGTTGCTTGGCCACCAACTTGCCTTTTGAAAAAAAAAAACTGCTTTTGTCTATTGAAAAAAGGTATTGTGGATTTATTTCTGTATTCAGCTGAAAGAGCAATAAAAATGATCACAGCTAAATATTTTGGTTTTTTTTATTCATGTTCCGAAGCAGCACACAACCAGAAAGACACATTTTCAGTCTTTTTCATGGGGAACTTTTATTGTAACCCCTCGATAAACATACATTATAATATTCATTGCCCTTAATATCATCTTATATTCTAATATGAACATTCTGGTAAATTGCAGTTTGTACAACATGTACCCTGGAGACTCATATTCACCAGTGGCAAGTGAACTTCCTGGAAACGCATCCCGTAATAAACCCCGCAGATCTGCAGGGAACAACGGCGCCATCTACCGCCATTCCGGAAAGAGACGAAACGTACAGGCCTGACAAGAACTCCTTATGACAGAATTTAATCTGGTGGTTGTAATGTTTTGCTTTCCCAAACAGGTAAAAAAAAAAATAAATGCATATATATGACCGTTGACTCTTCCTCACAAAATGACCCGATGTACAGCCACACAATGGGAGGTATGGCACGGCTAACAGACCCATAATAAACCAAACATGCATTTTCGTTGACTATCCCAAATGTAACGATACCAGTAAATACTGCAACAGACTAACACGATTTAACTAATCTTGTAAACTGCTATAGTTGAATTGCCCATTTAACTGAGCATACAGCCCATTTCTAATGTCGTACAGGGTGCTGGTAAGGTTTCATCCTCTACATTCTTACTATTAAAGCACCATTAAAGTATTTGAAACATTTCTTTTGGCTCAACACCAAAAAAAAACAAAACAGATGAGAATAAACTGCCAAAATAATAAATTAACCTAATCAAGAATACCATTTCCTTTTGGATTTAAGCCACGATGGCAGCATCCATTTGCTTTTAGAAAATTGCAGTATTACAATATCACCAAATGGGTGTTTTATTATCATCATATATTTTCCCAAACATTTAAATTTATTGCCTGATGGATCTCTATAGTGTTGCATTAAGGACACTACGACACGTTTGGGTGAAACAAATTACTAGTCGAGGAAATGGCACGATGGCTTCAGCCGAGACGTATGCTGAATCACTGGAGGACATGCAGGCTCCAGGGTGACCTGACGGGGTCAAAGGGCGGGAGGCGAAGCGAGGAGGGTCCTTTCTCCTCTCAGCGGTTGTGGTATGGAAGTTGGTAGCATGTGATTAGCAGCATTTTACTGTTACTCTGACTATTTCTTTTATTTGACAGACAGAAGCTGTCAGAACATGTGGAGCTGTAGTTACTACTTCGTGCCTGTGGGTGGCAGCATGGAGGATCTGTGATCTGTATGGGTGAGTTTGACTGTACAGTGCTAAGATAGGCTGTTGAGATAAAAAAAAAACAAAAAAACAAAGTCTATATTTTGACATTTCTCAGGACGAAGCCACATCTCCTCTCCTGTCTGACATGATAACTGTGTTTTAGGAACGATTCTCAGAAGATCTGAGCAGAACCTGCCAAGAACAGCAGGTGAGGATGGCTATGTACATATCTATTTACATCAGTGAAAACATCCAAAAGCAACTTTACATCAGGCAACGTAGCATTGGATTAACTTCAGGTTTGATTCTCTGTGTGTCTTGCCTTATTGTTTCAGTCACAGAACTAAACGTCTTCCTGTTTCAGAAATCAGCTGGTGATGATGTTCATGACGCTAAATGAGTGGGACTCTGCAGCAGAGCCTTCTATAATTTTCAACAAATGCACTAGAACAGTTTGTGGCAGAAACTATACAATGTTTGCTAAATTAGTAGAACATAAACTATCCGTTTGTAATGCATTTACGCGTTCGATGTGACAGCTTTAGCTAGCGAACAGCTAAAATTTCTGTTAGCTAGCTGTTTACTACAACTAGTTTGGCCGCTTGTTTGCTAGCTGTGACAAAATGAACAAAAGCATTATTAGTATGGATTATTTTCATTTGTACTACATTTATATAAAAACTGTAAACATCATTTCTCCTTTGTCTGGCACTTAGCTCTGATGCACGCATGTCTAAAACAACTGTAACTTTTTGTATTTACGACAGCCAGTCAAAAGTAAAGCTTCAAAAAAGGAATTTGTAGAACACTGGTAAGCTAAATTATTAATGTATATATTCTATGTCAATGTACAAGTAGCAAATAAAACCTGTTTTCTGAGAAAACAGGTCTTTGGTTCTCTCTTTTTTTTCTTTTTTTTTTTAAGTTATTTGGTTAAATGTTTGGTTTTCAATGCTTTGCGAGTTTCTTTGGATAAAAAGTAACAACTACAGTCAATCGAAGATCCAGAGATTAACAGCTTTGCGTGTAACAAACCTAAAAGTTAAATCATGCGTCAGATGTTAGGCGCTTGCCTTGACAAAAAAAAGTTTATGGACAAATAGGATTTAGCAACATGTTACGTGAAAGGATCAACATGGCAGAAAGCTTCTAATTTCAACATCAGCTTAGTTTATCTTTCACAAAAGTCTCTTATAATAAACTTCTTCTCTTTTTGGTAAAGTTTCTTGCACAACAATGCTGTTTTGTTTTGTTTTTTTCTTCCTGCTTCTTAGCCATCAACTAACAGCTTACCTGACTGTGTGCACTTTGTTTTGGGTGGTTAGCATCAATAGCGAACTGAAAAAGTTCTTCTGGAACAGCGCAGACCTAGTTAAGTGACTTAAACAAAAAGGTCAAAGCTCACACACTGAGCCCAGCACTGCAGCAGGTGTAAGAAGATAAAACGTTTTAAGACAAGCCGTCACAGATTGCATATTGAAGAGAAAAAAAAAAAAAAAAAGTAAAGCCACGCTACCATAAGCTTTCCGAAAAGAAACATTTGCATATCCATTCATTGACTGTGTGTGAAGGTGCTCACAGCAAAACGCGTGAAAGTGTGTGATTTTTTTTTTAGACAGTAGGCGTATCAGCAATAATCCATACAAGTCGTCATTTTAGGTGAAGACAAATATGCATATAACGTGCAATCCGCTAGGTTGCCGTTTCGTTCAGACATCATAAGCGCCATACAATTTTATTTGGTAGATTTTTGTGAACAAGTATATATATATATATACATATATATATTCTTTGTGTCACATAACAAGATGCACTGCACTTTACTAAGACAAAGTTGCTGCTTCAAGTGTCTCTGCTTTAACGTGGAAGAGATTATTTTGAGATCTTAAAATGACTGGAAAATGTTTCTTTTTTTTTTTTTTTGAGGGGGAGGATTTTCATCTCATTGCACTGGGAAGTTTAATTCCTTTGTTCTTTGGAACGTGTGAACAAACGGGTGATCCTACATAACTGAAGGCTAAGTTGACAAGCGCCGCATCACAAAGCTTTAGTGTACCGCCCCGCTCCCTCCTCCACCAACGGGAACGCTCCTTGGCATCAGTCGACATACATGGGGGAGACGGGCGAGGCGGGGATCTGATCCAGGATCCGACACACGTAGCTGGCCACGTCCACGAAGCGCTCCTCGTACATCAGAATAAACGGGTGTTTCTGGGAGAGAGGAGGCAAGAAGCTTCAGTCTCGTTTGGGTGTCGCTGAGATCAAAACGGCTCCAGGTTTGGTGAGCAAATTTTGGGTTAAATGTGGCCTAAATGCCGACAGTAAGTCATTAGAGGTGCAAGTATTTGTAATTGTGCCCCAGTTTTCCTATTTTTGGATATTTTTCCTTCGTTTTTGAGAAGAAAAACTATTGTTCTATATGATTGTACCAGCAGGTGGTGATAATAACCTTAATAAAAATGCTCCTGAGAATGACTAACGGAGTGCTAGGCTGGGTTAAAAATTACAGCAAAACTACTTAAGTTTATGTTTTTTCCCCTCACACTGCCTTCCTTTTCTATCACTTATTCAGCTCACATTTTGAGTTTAAATAATAATTATTTAAAAAAGTTGAAGTAAAGTTTGGTGGATGTGTGATTTTGCAAAATTAGGCTGCTGTGTCTTGATTTTCATAAACCCATCTAGACCACAACAAAGGTTTTTGACAATCACCCCTTTTAAAGAGTTTTTAAAAGTCTGGCACTTTTGTGAAAAACACTTTTTTTTTTTTTTTACATAAAAAAAAAAAACTGTAAATATCGACATTGGGACAAACGGGTTTAGTTTTCTACATTTTTGTTATTATTTAAACTCCTGAATTATAGAAACTAGGTAGGTGGATTGTTTTTTTAAAGAACATTGGTGTAGGCAGGATGGCCTCATTATTTCTGACTATAAAAATGCTACTATTAGAATTGCAGTACAGTTGCCAACTGCAGAAAATAAGAAAATGAATTGCTCAAAACTCCATTGAGGCATTCCTTCAGACGCCAGAATAGTTTACTAGCTAAATACCTAATTTTTCTCAGCGACAACCATTTAGGGAACTACTGTTGCGGCTGTTGTGTGTTTGGTTGTTGTTGCGAGAAATGTTGCTTTAACAGAGATTGACAGCAGAATAAAAACTGCAATATATGAATAAGTTTCAAATTAAACAACATTTTCCAACACCCCTGCTTAAATTAAACCCTGAAAAGACTAAACTAGATACTTAAACCATGTCTTTAGCATGGCTGATTAGTTTCTTGTAGACAGATCTGTGACATCAAAATGAGTTTTACAAAAGATTTTGTGGTTTCTTTTAGTTCACAAGTTGAACTAAAGAAACAAATCCTCTGCCATAAGTCAGGTTAGCCTTTAACAACAGAGAATATTTCAAATTATGACCAAACTCTTTTCAATCCAGCTCTGGAACAAACCTAACAAAGCTAATGAAAGGGCACTCACCAGAAGCTCCCTGTACTTTGGCCTCTTTGACTCGTCTTTTGTAAGGCTGCACAAAAAAAACAAAAAAAAAACAAAAAACAAAACAAAAAAAGCCGATTATCCATCACCGTAAGCAGAGCTCAGGTCAGATTTTACATGCCAGAAACTGAAAAGGCACGGAAGGAACGCGGGAGGCATTTCCAGGGAAAGAAATCTGACCCTGAAATCACCAGCGTCCAATTTTTGTTCTGCAGATGCTAAAAACAAAACAAGGCAAAAAATGCTTCCTGCAGTGACACCCACCATAGGTTAACGAAGTTGATGAACTTCGGGGAGAACTGCCTCTCCTCTGAGTTGCTGAGCTGTGGAGGCTCTCCTTTCACCACTTGTGTCAGCTGATCAAAAACACTATTCCACTTGGGGTACGGGAATCTTCCCGTGGCTAACTCATACTGGAACACAGAAAAGAAAAGAAAACAAAAAAAAACAGTATGAGCAACCCTTACTGGCCTCGTTTGAGCTGCGGTTTAAAATCAGATCTGGAGATCTTATCGGTTACCAAGGTGATTCCCAAACTCCAAACATCAGAGCGGACATCGTAACCCTGCCTGGAAGCACTGGGGTCTATCCGTTCAGGCTGGCAAAAAACAAACAAACAAACATTCACATAAAATAGATTAGATAGGGCAGACTTCATTTCAGCTTAATCACGTGAAAACTAGATCAGTTGTGAATTCAGAAATATTGCAATTACAAGAAAATAAGCAACACATCCCCAGTAGAGAATTTGGTTTAAATGTGTAGATGTGATCTTTTGTTCCAGATTCTAAGATTTTCCAGTCAATTCTGTGATCAAGCACAACTGACTACTTTCAGACAAACTTCAGTTAAGGCTAGGGAATCTACTAAATTAGGCCAAAGCAAACTACACCCATTAAAATTTATTATTTTCTTCTTTCAGCTTTGATAGTAAAACGCATTAAAAAGCTTGAAGAATTTCGTTTCTCCATGTCTGAAAATCTCTAAGGTGCGTTTATCGTTGAATACACGGGCCCGACTTTTATTTATGTACGTTAAACGAGCCACAAATTTAGTTGAAGGTTAAGCGGTTGGCACTTACTGCCATGTAAGGCCTGCAGCCTGCATCTCTAGTCTTGGCTATGGAATCCACCAGCTGGCCGCTGATGCCGAAGTCACACAGTTTGATATTTCCCCTTCTGTCCATTAGAATGTTGGAAGGTTTGATGTCTGCCATGACAGGAAAAAAAAAAAAAAAAGTCAATTTGATAGAAATGAAAAGCAAACGTTAAATACTGAAGCTAAAAACTAAATACAACTCTTACCTCTGTGAATTATTTTCAAGTTTTCTTTTAAGTGATTCAGTGCTTTAACGGTCTGTTAAAAAAAAAAGAATAAATAAATAAAAATCAAACCTTCAGGTCATTTTCTTCATGAATTGTTCCATGTAAATTGGAAGGAGAAAACACAGTTGCTTACAGCTAATGTTATTTTGCCTAATATTTCCTCTGGAATGACATCATCTAATATGCAATATACATATTTGTAGAATTTGTCTAATGAGGTAGACATAAGCTCCATGCAAATCCAACAGTCCCCCTGAAAAAAAAACAAAAAAGCAAGGAGAAGAAATTTTACAATAGTAGGAAGTAAACAAACGTTAAGTAGCAAAGTACATTTTAAAGATTAAAGGGGCAGTATTATGTTGTACAGAAATATAGTGCCAATTTATAACATAATAAAGTAACTATGTTAACTTAAGACGTTAAAAAAAAAATTGTATGTCAGCTATGGCAAAAGAAATGTTACTTCCTCATTTAATGCCTTGAAATTGGGCCTCCGTCTCTTTAAGAACTCCTGGTCTTTCTGAAACTCTGCCTTCAGGAAGTCATCACAGAATCTCAAGCTTGGAAACACACTGCAGCTCTGACTCAAAGGCGGGGCTTGGTCCACTCAGCCGTTGCCATGGAGATTAAAAAATTTCTCAAACATTAATGGAAGCGTCATGGTGACACTCCAGGTGTGTCTTTGATGAGGGAATAACATTATAACATGATGTAAAGCTAAAAAAAAGTTGATTTTATGCGATACCGCCCCTTTAAGAAAGATCATGGTGGATTTTCCAGACCTCTCTGAAGAGGGCGCCGTAGAACTGGACGATGTAGGCACAGTCGCTACTCCTCATCACCACGTCCAGGTCCATCAGCAGCTGCTTCTGCTCCTTCTCGTCCACAGTGGAGCGAATCCTCTGGGGGGGGAATTCACACGCGGTCAGCTGTACGAACAGAAACCGTCCAGGTCACGTCACAGGGACGGCCTGCCGCGGTCGGCGTGTATCACCTTGACCGCCATGATCTGGCCCGTCGGTTTGTGGACCATCTTGTTGACGGAGCCGTAGGCGCCGCGGCCGATCTCGCCGAGGTCTCTCAGGTCCTCCGCCGTGAAGTCGCAGTGCTGCTCCGGGGAGATCTTCAGCTTCCCGGACGACTCGATGCTGTGCGTCCGCAGGCGCTCTCTGCACGAACGGAGGCGGGTGCGGTTAGCAGAGGCCGGACGATGACAGAGGAGGAAGAAATTAGAAGGAGAATTTCAAAAAAACAAAAACAAATACTGAAAAGCCAGAACCATTGCTGTAGTCGAACAAAGAAAGAGTTTGGAGTCTTACCGTGACATCACCAGCATTTGCTTTATTGTGAAGTCACAAACTTTACTTATAAACAGCTGCTGTATATGTGAAACCTTTTTACCAGATTCTGATTAGTTTTTAGCCACCGTCTGAGTTTAAAAAATTCAGCTGAAAGCAACAAAAAAAAAAAAAAATTTACTTTTAGTGGAAAGACACTTCAAAAATCTTAATGAATATCTACTATAGGAAATTTGTGACTTTTTTTAAATGTTTGATGAAAAACAAACATTTAAAAAAAAGAGAATCAAAATATTTTCTTCTAATGGGACATTGATGTTGGTGGGAAATGACGGAAACAAATAAACAATATAAAAAAAAAAAAAATAATAAAAAAAAAATCCTGACATAATGAGGAAAAACAAAACATAATAGATATTTCTGATACTTGGATCATTCTGTCCTAAACAGCTAAAAAGCTGCTTTGTCATTTGACATGTTTGTTTTTGTTTTTTTAAAGTCGATTCTGAACTTTTTTTTTTTTTTTTTTGCAAAGCAAGGGATACAATAGCAAATTATTAGCATTGCTTTGGCCAATGGAAAAAGGATAAATAATTATCTTCAGAAAGTCTCTATAGTGAATTTCTCAGGCTGAAAATGGCATTAGCACAAAAACCACTAGAGGGCGCCCTCGGTCACATCACATTTAAACAAACTGTGTAATTAAGTAAAGCAAAGTAAAAATAAATATATATATATATATATATATATATAGATTTTTCTTTCAATCCTCCATGGCTTCCCCGCCTTTACTTACATGTGAGGATTCTGGAACGATGGAGCCGTGGGATGAAGCGGGAGCCTGGAGGTCGGCTTCACCGGAGGGTTGGCGAAATTTAACTTTAGAGCTTTACGTTTGCCTGGTTGGCAGAGAGAGAGAGAGAGAGAGAGAGAGAGAAAGAGGGAGAGAAACACAACCAGGTTGCCACAACATGCACGCCACACAGAGTGGGAGGAAGGTCACCCAGATGATGCCAACAGCCGAAACTGGCACATCTCAATACATCAGAGTAGAACCGGTGATTTAAATAAAACTCTTCATTGCACACAGTCTGAGTTACTTTATTACTATTCTTTTTGCTGATTAAAGGCTTACGGTTCATGAAAATTAGTAGTTATATTGCACAAGATGTATTTTCAATACAATACGATTTCGTCTCACTCAGAATTGGGTGGGTCTTAAAGCAACATGTCTTTCATAAAAATCACTTTTTTTTTTAGGTTTCTGAAGTATTCAGAGAAAGAAAACGTTTCACTTTCCATCAACGGTGAACTGTATTTATGAAAATGAATAGAAATTATTTCAATCTGTGTGCAATGAAATGATGTAGTACACAAGTTTCTCTTTTTAATCCGAGTTAGTAAAATGAAAGGAAATGTTTGACGATTAAGCAATTGATTAATCGCATAATATAATGAAGTTAAGCTAGATTATTTTCATTCTAATGACTCTTTTTTTTTTTCCAGGGCAATTTTGTTTACATAGAATTCAAAGTTATGGTTTCGGGAGAGTGTCTTTTTATTCATCGTTTTGTGGTTGCGTTTTAGCTTTTCCGACTCCAATATGGAGTGTTCTTTGTAAAACTTTAACAGTTTAATCGCTTGAAAATTGTCTCAAATCAACATTTATTGTTTATCGCAATACTTTCTGGGGCAGTTTATCGCCCGGCAGAATTTGCTACAGTGACAAGTCTATTGATGATATTCTAATGTATTGAGATGCCACTGTGTACAGAGTGCAACATAATGCGTGTCTTGACTTGAGATAAGCCCAACATATAAAGAAGCAAATATTTTGGGGTTATCTGAAGCTCCTCAGAAGGTCAGAAAAAGAACGAACAGAAGCAGAATGACCCGGTGTACAGAGGTTCCCAATGTTCACAAACGTCTATGGAAAAAAATTCAAACAAATGGCATGCAGTGTGTGTTTGTGTTATTGGAAAAACACTGGGGTGACATTGGAAATCCCCGTTTGATTAAAATATGCAAGAACCCCCAAAACAGCTCCTTTGATTTTTTTTTTCCTTCTACCAAAGCGTTCCCACCACGCAAACAGCACCAATGACTCGACACTTTGACTGGACTCGGGTGAATTTAACACCGGCGCCGGGGTGAGGGTGTCGCTTTCAGGTGCTGAGGTTAAGTGCCATGCCGTGTCCGACCAGCTGGAGCGCAAACGGATCCCTTAACCGTTAAGCCCCCCCCCAAGTGCAAAAGGAATGTTTGGTGGCCGTGTTGAGAGTTAACAGTGGACAGACTCCCACCCTCCACTAGCTTCCCACCCGACTACCAGAACACCACACAGGCTCCTTCAGTAGAATACAGTGGTCCCTTCTGAACCCGGTTTTCCCACCACCCGTTTGGGTGATGATATCAGAAGTGTCTAATCCTGAGTTTGGCTCACTGGATGGAGTGGAAACCACTTTAGTCTACTGACGTGTTCCAACATAGAGTAGAAGTCAGTGTGCTTTGAGTGAAACTCTTAGTGCTTACTTTGGGGCACTCCGGACAGGCTTATCTGAAACCCTGAAGTAAAAGGGGAGGGGGGGAAAAAAAGGCAGCGTTTTTACTACATTTTCTCAGGGCCTACGTCAGCGCAAGTGGGTTGTTTTTCAGCAAGTGGAATATAGGGCAGGTTGCAGTGGGTCTGCCGTGTATATGTGTGTGGAAAATGAGAGGACAGAGGACTGGTGCTGGTTTTGATTTTTTGACGGCTTTAGACAAAAAAAATAAAAAAATAAAAAAAAATGAAGCATTTGTCATGTTCCACTGGCAGATGACTTTATCTCCGGCAATAAAACAACCTGTCTGCTAGAAATGACCACGTTTGTGTCTCATGAGGCCCTCTCCAGCTGCTGGAGTCTGAGTATGAATGTGTGCTTTTCACCTAGACATTTTCCCATGTTTGAGACTCTTATTCTTCAGTAATAAAAAGGAAGCAGATTATATAACAAAACAAATTAAAAAAAAGAAAGATACACAATGAAGAAAGTAAGGAAAAAAAAATTGAAGAACACAAAGAAGGAAGAGCTGCACAAAGGAAGGATGCAAGAACAAAAAGGAGGGAAGGACAAGAATTATAGAAATAGAAAAACAAAGAAAGCAGAAGTGTAATTTTTTTTAGACAATAAATGGGGTAAAAAAAAAAAGAAAGAAAATAAAAAGTTGGTGTAATTTACTTTTCCATACTTATACAGACCTGGAAAACCCTTAGACTTTTCCAGACTGCGTAGGAACCTAGTTTAAAATTTGTGAGCAATGACATGCGCCAGTGGAACCAGACAGAGTCTGTATTGCTGGGATGAGACGCTTCTCTCCAACAAACTAGAAAAATGCAGCGTCTCCGAAGCAGACATTGTTGCCATCTGACGTGTACAATAGCATTTTTTCTTCCCCCCCTCCCCCCAAACTCCGGATATGGGACTCAAAAACATCCATAAATAAAACTCGGCAACATGCAGACAGGATGATAAGATGGAGGTGAATTTTTCCACAAATGAAAAGTGGAAGAAAAGGGAAAATTAATGACAGAGAATGGATAAGGAAAAACTGAAGGAGTGTCTTGGCCAAGAAACGGCCAACAACATCAAAAACACAGATCCTCTAGAAGAAGGCTAAATCCTTGGAAAAGAGAAGTGAATACCTGTTTCATTTTGACATCTCCAGCAGGTGTTGGTTTCTGCAAGGTTTAGATAAAACATTTCACACTAGACACCAGTCACAGAGTAAGGACATGCAACTTAGATCTGTTCATCACAAGACTGCCATAAGCGCGTCCATTATGGGACAGGGGGCCCGTCTGATGCCTTTTGCAGAATTTATATATTTTTTAATGGAATTATGGTCAGAAGTTTGCATAAACTAATCAAGGGAATGGACGCAATAAGACTTTCTGCCTTTGGAAAGGCAGAAAGTCTTCTTGGAGAGAGTTGCAGATAACAGGAAGGCTAAACAAATCCCAAAGCCAAGTCGGTGCAAAGAAGCTCATTTATGGTCAAATGTCCAGCCAGAATTAGGCCAAAAGTTTGAAGACTGCTACAAAATGCGTGTGATCGAGGTGAATATGCTAAGAATAGCATACGTGTATATAATCTGTATCCTGGACGGATCAGGGGAAGTCCAAAATACCTTCAAACTTAACCAATAATATTAAGCATTAGATTAATAACTGCCCATTGATTAATGCATGTGAACTTCTGAATAGAGACCCATTTCCCACTTTTTGGGGAGAGCGAAGGGTTGGGATAAGAGCAAGCCATGACAAATGAATAAATCTAGCTGGTTGCAACTTTTACCAACCCATTGGATATGCTTCCTGTCCGATAATGGAACTCGCTTGCTAACCTGTGTTAGCTCGTGAGTTTAGCAGCGTCTAAGCCCACCGTTTCTCATCAATTAGCAACAAAGGTCGCTTACAATCAACAACGAACACGCTGTTCGAGAACATTTAGAATGTGACTGACGTTAGCGCGTCTTCATTTCGACAACTCCGAGCTGGGTTAGCAAAACAGAAACGCTCAGGTCGTTCGGTGACCAGTAGCATCTAAACGGGAGTTATGACTCAGCGGAAAAACGCCAAAAACAAGTTTGGCGTTTGCCAAGCCTGGACGTAAGACTCGGGCACTGACACGGGTGTAATGTCACGGTGGCTTGCGTGGGGAGAGAAATTCATTTCACACTAGGGCCTTGTGCTTGTTGTAGCAACGGTGTGCTAACAACATTGGAGTTAACGTCAGAACTCCAATGTTCATCTTTACACTGAGCACTTCTGAGCACAAGCGAATTGTGTCTCATAGCATAGAAACGTTTCAACATATCCGAACAGGACTGTTTGCCTTAAAACTCGGTTAACCCTTCAACGTCAATTGCTAAAACGGTAGTCGCGTTAGTGTTTGAGCTACTGCAAGCTAACCCAATCAGCCAGAGCGTAAGCGGAAACTACGCAAATGGACATTCAAAATAAAAGCCGCCATTAAAGGAGTTTTTTTTTTTTTTTTCTAATGCTGTTTCAAGTTTTCACAGTTGCAAACTGACCAGTGAACTATTTTTCGCTGTCCTGGTTGCATGAGATTTTTATGTCGTAACAACCAAAATGCTTTCACAAAAATAAAAACACCCATATACACAATGCTCAACTTGCTTTTATTTTTAAAAGAAAAAAAAAACATACCTGATATATTTTTATGAATGTTACGATATACTGCTATACTGATTAATGGTGACACTTTTAACCATTTCACTGCAAAGAGTTTTAATACACAGCACCTGAAATATGGCGTACTGATTATATATACCAGGTATTTGCACATTGATATTAAAACAGAATGTACATTGTGCAGTTTTCACATTAAAAACACTTTTAACTACAATACTTATGTTTATATCTATGCTGTTTTACGGTGTTTGGCGATTTTCCAAAGAAATAACAGTGCTCACCCTGTATATTTTTATTTCATTTGTCATACAAGTCCTCTACAGTTCTCGTGACAAAATACATATGCGTATTTTATTTTGAACGTCATCACCGGAAACACCACCGTTCATAAGTCCCATTTGACCACGGTGGGGAGGAGGGTTAGCTTCAGGGAAGCCACAAGCTATCATTCCCGACTAAGTTAGCCATCTACGCCGGAGACGGTAAAAGACCGAGAGAGTGGCCATAAGCGCCTACCTTGCATGCTGCTGCTCTGTGTCTGCTGGTGAAGGTGATGCGACGTGGCTCCCAGGATATTGCCGGAGCCCGTGGAGTTGCCGTTCGGACTGGGAGTCGCCATTGTTGTGTTCCGGCGGCAGCCAGCGCTCGGGCTGCAATGCAGAGAGTGAAACTTCACCCTCCCCTGGCTGCCCTGCCTCCAGACGGGACACTGCGTCACTTGAACGCAGCAGCAGTACCACGGCCACGTCTGGGCCGCTGCTGCCTTTAAGGACGGTCGAAAATCCTGGTTACCACCCCCTTTTCTGAAACATTAATACTTTTTGACTTGACGTACTCTCTCTGTATAAAATAAACTTCTTTTTGAATAAATGTGGATTCCTTTATTTAAAATTTGCTGTACTAATCTTTGTGTATTCTGGTTTATTTCATCCAAACAAAAGAATGACCAGAATTTTTTATTTATTTATGCATATACACTTCAGTCAATGTTGGGCTGTCAGCATTTAAAAAGACTGTGCAAGTCGAATCACGACCTCCCAAATGCAAGAATAGACTTGCATGGGTTATCAGACAGGAGTCTTTCGGTCTTCTCTGGGTGGATATGTCACAACAAGTGGTAAATCTGCGCTAAATCAATCTGTTTGGGTTAACTTTATGCAAAACAACACCCAGAATTTTCCTTTTCTTTCAAAATACACATTATGGCACAAGAAGAAAAAAAGAGTTGGGAGTTAACTTTTCTTTTTTTTTTCCGGTATATACCCCTAAAGCAGGCACGTCAAACTCCACTCCTCAAGGGCCCCGTGTCCTGCAATTTTTAGATGTGCCTCTGCTACACCACACCTGAATAGAATAATTAGGTCATTAGCAAGGTGCTGGAGAACATATCCACACAAGGAGGAGGTAACTAAGCCATTACATTCCAGCATTTTTTTGGACCTGAAGCACGTCTAAAAACTGCTGTTGAACTCTTTTCTTTGACTTTTATCAAACAAAAGTTACAATTCCGCCAAATGATCAGACGTTTTAGACAAGTTGAAAAATGTTGTATAAAAGGCAAATAAGTTGCATTTTATAAAGCAACTTATAAAATGTTGCATTATAAGTCCCTGCGATGCTTTACTAAAACATGGGTTTGGATAGTGACCCGAGTTAGTCCAACCTGGGTATGGGTCGGCGTAAAGGTCAAGCTAAGCATAGACTGACCTTTGTGCCAATTGTAATGTGAAGGCCCTCCATGCAAGTGGAGGTTGGTCGCATGGATGTCTGTCTTTCCTCGGACCTCCCAGTTTGTGAGGAGGTTTTGGCTTTGCTTGAGCTCCTCTGTTTGGAACCTGGGTATGGGTCAAGCCAATCAACCAGGTAGTGCTGGTTGATTGGAGGTCTGTCAAAGCCTGGTCCTAATATGATGGACTCATTGCTTTGAGGTCCCTCATCTCAATCCATGAAAGCTCAGCTGCAAAAGCTTCATGTTCACAAGTAATCTGTTGTTGCTTCATGTCTATATTCTGGTAAGTTCTTGATTCTCTGAAGGGCGTCTCTGGAATCGATATCCTGCTAGTTTCGATTGATTTCAAACGTGCTCTGGAGAGTGATCTGTCGCGATAGAATTGTGCAACAGGTCTGAGAAAACTCTGCCTGAGTTAAATTCAAGAGAGAGATTCCTTTCCTTCCTATCATAGAGTGAAGACATCACTGCTGATGACATCAGCATTGGTAATGCAGCCAATTTATTGCTTGATGTCATTGTTACCATAGGAACTGAATATTCTAATGGTGCATTCACATCAAACACGTTTTGAGCGTCAGGCGAGTCTGGTTTATATTCAAAGTCTATGTGGAATGTTGGACGTTATGGACTCACTTGATGTGTCAAGCACTCCAAAAGACCACGAGACGCTCCAAACGCGCCACATCGGCCCTCGACGTGTACATTAATAGTCTAATGCGTTGACTATTAGACTATTATTAGTCTAATAGTCTATTAGTCAGTGATTAGAAACCAATCAGAACCAAACGTTTGTCTTTTGGTTTCTCTGTTTCTCTGTTTCATATTCTACTGTCAGAAACTTTTAACAAATATTCATCCATCAACTAACACACTTATCCTCATCATTTCTCAAAAATGAATTAATGAATTGTCTAAATTGCCCTAAGGCAGGTGTGGGCAACTCCAGGCCTCGAGGGCCAGTCTCCTGCAACTTTTAGTGTGTTGGACCAGGGAGACATCCAAGAGTTGCAGGACATTGGCCCTCGAGGGCCAGTATTGCCCACCCCTGCCTTAGGGCAATTTAGAGAGACCAATTCATTAATTTATTTTTGAGAAATGTTACATACATGTAGGAAAGTTTTAATAATGTTACCTTTGCTGTTTTGAACTCTGAAACTGATCTTGTGTTTTCTCCATTGATTTTGGAGTCAGGAATTGTATTTGGTTGAGGCCTGTGTCTGTTTTCATTGCCCAAATTTGTATAAAGCCTCGAATTTCATAATAATAATAAAAGAGTTAGCAAACCTAACCTAGGTCCGGATAGTGACCTAGGTTAGTACCACCCGGGTGTGGGTCGGTGTAAAGGCCGAGCCTGGGATAATTTGCCCTTCATGGCAACACCACCCTGAAGGCCCTCCATGCAACCAGTGGAGGTTGGTTGCATGGAGATCTGCCTGTCTTCGGACCTCCATGTTTGACTGGAGGTCCATCTGTCTTCGGACCTCCGTTGTTGGTTGGAGGTCTGTCTTCTCTTTGTTTCCTCTGTTTGTTGGACGTCTTCTCCTTGCAACCTGGGAGTGGGTTGGCTCAAAGGTCTATTTGTGGAGACTCCTGGTGTCATGAAGGTCTGTCTTTGCTCTTTCTGCAGGTGGACCTCTGATTGCAGGGGGACTTCTGGTTGCAGAGGGACTTCTGGCTGGATGGAAACTTTCTGGTTATTTGCCAGAGCAGTTGTCAGCTTCACCTTCAGCTCTGCAACCAGATCCTGCAGAGATTTCATACTTTCCTCCTGCTCTTTGAATTTGGCTATTTCCTCCGACTGAAGTTTGATGTGTTCCTCGTATTTGAGCCTCACTCTATATTCTACAACCATAACGTCTATCAAACCTTTATTGCGGGAGGCATATTTTTCTGCCTCCCGCTTGAAGTGATCCACCTGCTGAAGAAGGCTCTTGTCAGCTGTAACTTTGTCAGAGGATGAAACCTTTGAGCCACCTGTACTCTCTTGCAAGTTTCTTTCATGGTCACGTTCTTTCTCCAACATCTTTTGGAGTTTCTCAATTTCCTCCTGCTTTGATTTAACTTCAGCCTCCTTTGCGATCCTTCGGTCTCTTTCCTGGTGGAGTTCGCAAATCTTGTTTTGCAATTCTGTTTTAAGATCGTCTACCTGGGTTGTAGAGCTTGATGACGTGTTGGCTCATCTCTTTCATGTCTTCCACTGAGGGGGGTGATCTCAAGGCCAGCAGAGGGAGATGTTTCCTGCTCAACGTCGTCAGAAGGACTTGGTTCTCCTGGAATCACTGATGATTCAGCTTCCCACTCAGTGGAGCTGTCATCATCTTCATCATCAAAAGTCAGGATGGCGTCGTAGTCCACTTGGACGTTGAGCGCCATCATTTCATTCCAAGAAAGCTCAGTTGGAATGGCTTCATGCTCACAAGTGATTTGTTGTTGCTTCATCTTTATAGTCTTGTAGGTTCTTTTCTGAAAGGCTGGTAAAATTCGGAATCGATTAATCTCGAGCGTGCTATGGAGAGTGATCTGTCGCAGTAGAACTGTGGAACAGGTCTGAGGAAACTCTGTCTCTGAGCTACATTCAAGAGACAGATTCCTTTGTGGCATCACTGAGTGATGTCATAACTGCTGATGTCACTGAGACCATTGGAACTGAACGTTCTATTGTAGCCTGACGTAAAAAAACATTTTGCTAGACAATGTCAAACACTGAGAGGTTTAACATTTTTGTTATCAAACATTATGGCGACAAAAGACAAAGACCTCAGAAATATAGAGAGCCAAACTCACGAATCAACTCAAACCCAGTTTCACACAAACACAAGAAGCTAGCATAAATGTTTGGCTACGTCGCCATCAAGCTAATTTTCTTTTAGCTAATTTTCTTGCCTCTTCTACCAAGAGACATGAACATACCTTTATCTTGGCTTTTTTCTATTATTCCTCTTTTTCTTCGTCCCTGAAAAATAAGTTATTTTTTGCGACATTGTTTTGTTTTCTATGGAAGCACGTGTCCGCTGTTAAAAAATAAAAAAAAATAAAAAATACATTCTCAAAGTAATGATAGCATCTCAAAATAATGATACTATCTCATTATAATGAGATATCTCAAAAATAATGATACCTCACTATACTATGAGATAGTATCTCAAAGTACTGAATAATGAGATACTCTCATTATACTATAATGAGGTAGTATCTCATTATAATGAGGTAGTATGGTAGTATCTCATTATAATGAGGTAATATCTAAAACACAATGATACCTCACTATACTATAATGAGATATTATCTCATTATAATGAGATAATCTACATAGGCTCAGTCCATCTGTACCGGTTTGATTTTATTGCCGGTCACATCTGCTCCCTGCAAGCACCAAAGACTAGGTAAATATAGCTGTAATGTAAGCTAGAAAATGATAAAGTAATCAATTTGGCATACTGACAACGGCAGCTAATCTTGAAGATAGCTTACAGGGGTGTCAAACTCCAGTCCTCAAGGGCCCCGTGTCCCGCAACTTTTAGATGTGCCTCTGCTGCACCACACCTGAATAGAATAATTAGGTCATTAAGGCTCTGGAGAACTGATCTACACCAGGAGGAGGTAACTAAGTCATTTCATTCCAGTGTTTTGTACCTGTGGCACATCTAAAAACTGCAAGACAGCGGCCCTTGAGGACTGGAGTTTGACACCTAAAGTTCTCTAAAGTGTCTGTACCTTACCTGGACCAATTCATTTTGCCACTTCGAAGTTATGGAAGAACCATTTATAACCTTTGAATTTGTAGAAGGACTGCAGGTTTCCTTGTAAAATTTGAAAATAACATGCATACTTTTGCAAATGTAGTCGGATCAACAAAACTTGCAATAAACTCCAAATATAATAGTGATTTTTTTTTTTTTCAAATTACTGAAGCTCAATGATTGAATTGACTTTTAATCATTGATTAAAAGTCAATTCATCAATTGACTTGTAATCAATGCTTTAAAGTCACTCTTTTTACACCCACAAATGTAAAGAAAGGAAATACAAAATACATAACACACTGTTGATGCACACCACACCCTCACACTCATAAAAAAATATATATACAAGAAAATTCAAGTGAATGCATCACACACTGCCTCCATTCAATGTAAAACTTATTATATAAATGGTTTTTTTTATTATAATCACAGATTTCCAGAGTAAAATCTAAGAGATCTGTGCTTACATCAGTGCATAACTACCCTTTAGTAGAACCTCAGTTCTGTACAGTGAGACACAAACCAACACCTTCATGAATTTCTTTTTAAAAAAAATTCCTATATTAATAAATGTGCACATTACTTTCGATTCAAATTTTTAAGTGCAAGACATTTTGGGAGACACTGCACGAGTAGCATATTCCTACTTCATTTGTCGGTCTTCTGCTACGAGACGCACATCTTGTCAAGTTAAAGTGACCCAGAAAATCCGTCAGAACATTTCAATGACATCGTCAGGAAAACAGAAACACCCGGTCCATGACCGTGCCGCTCCCCGTCAGCTCCATCCTGTCCGGGTAGACGGAGACCGTGGCGTAGGCGTCGCTGTCGGGCGGCGTCTCGATCACCCCGTCCAGCGTCAGGTGGTGCACGCCTGTGTCCAGGCAGTAGCCGCCGCTGTGGGCGTGGCCAGCCATATAACACACCACGCAGCTGTGGGAGCGAGTGATGGCCAGGAGTTCCTCGTGGTTCCACGCGAGGCAGATATAATCCGTGGAACCCGGGTGCACCGGAATGTGACCTGCGTGAGGAAACGAGAGATAAAACATTTGCGATCACCCTCTACTTGGTTCTGGCGTCCGTGACTTTTAGCGGACCGTATTTTAGCTGGCTTTCAATCTGCCTGAGGAAAAAAAACAGACTTTTTCAAGTTTTTTCTGTTTTTCTTTTTGAAATTAATTTTCTGAGCAATATGACAAATAAATAATTTCTCTCATAAACTATCCCTTTCATCTCCACTTGAATGCAACTTTCCGCTAATACCACTGAAGCCTGGTTCAAATTAAGCTAACGATGAGCAAAACTGTAACGCGAAAACAGGACTGCCATAACCTCTGGCTGCAGAAGCCAGAGGTTATGGCAGTCCTGGTGGCTTGTTAGTTAAAGGAAGTACTTGTGCGTCGCTTAGAAACAGGTGTCACTTACTGACGAGAGTAACTTTTTCTTGTCTCTCATCCGCCTCCGACAGCACCGAGTCCAGCCAGTCCAGCTGTTCCTGACTGAACCCGCCGTTGAACATCGTGAACCGACTGTGGCACGGCGACTCTGTGAAAAAGCACAGCAAGCGTTGAAGTCCCCCAACCAAAACCTTCTGAGGATTTGATACAACACAAAGCAGCACAGAAGGAAAATGGTGAGATGTAGAGCATATAGCAAACGTGTATAAGAATGCCCCACTGAACTTTCCGCAAAGCGCTGTGGAAAGCTAGCACCGTACACCAGCCTAACAACGAAACACGGTGGTGGCTGCATAATGCTGTGGGACAGGTTTTCGTCAAGATGGATGGAACCAAAACAAACAATCAAAAACCCCCATCATCCTCCTACTACTTCCTGTCATCTTCTTCGGGGTTTTCACCAGTAGTAACGTCCCGAAGTTGATCACGTGAGTCATGCGGCGCAAAACACATCTATTTAAACATGGTTGTAAACATTTTGTTTTTTTTTCTTCCAGATTTGCATGTTTCCATTAAGCGAATTTATGTTCGTAATTTCAATTAACCAGAAAACGTGGAAAGAAAAAAAAAAAAAGGTTCAGTTTTAAATAGTTTTGTAAAGAAAGGTAACAGCCTTTCTTTACAAAAGAAAGGCACATGATGTTTTTCTCCCGGTACATACCGGGCGGACAGTTGAGATCCTCGTTGTTGTTGTGCAGCTTAATCAGAGTCATGGCCTTGCTGTAACGTTCACTGGCCTCCGGTACGCCCAGCAGGCTGACGTCGTAGGCGTCCAGGACAACAAACACAAACCCGGGGAACGGGGTGAACCTATAGGCGTAGATGTCGCCCTGCTGCGGTCTCCGGTCCGCGTACAGGCTGCTGTCCAGCGGCGACCCCGTCAGCTGGCTCCTGCTGAAGTTATAAAGCTCGTGGTTGCCCCACACGTGGTGCACCGGGACGGGGCAGGAGGCGAAGCCCCGCATCACCGTGTCCAGCGCTCGCTGCGAGGCGCCGCTGGGCTTGTTGAAGCCGTCGATCACGTCCCCGAGCTGGAGGACGAACGCGGGCTTGACAGCCAACTCGGACCAGCTGTCCAGGGCGTTCCGCAGCAGCTTCAGGCTGCTCCGGTAGTACCGCTTCCTCGTCCGAGAGAAATTGAACCCGTCGTCCATGTCCGCGTACTGAACGTCGGCGATCACGCCGAATGTGAACAGCGGCGCCGGTTGTTGTGAGCAGAGGTCCATGCTGGAGTTCCTCTGCCGAAGAGCGGGACTCCTGCGTCCGCCTACACTGACCCGAGACCCCGCTTCCTGTGTCACCTTCACATACCGTTCAGTTTTTCGGATCGGTTTCCAGTTATGACACCGGCAGCACACACGTGACGCCGAGGCTTCTCGGAGCGCTACACAGTGCGGCGCAACGGAACTACTTCCGGTGCCTCAGTCTTTCAAAATAAAAGCTACATAATCATGGGAATGCATATATGAACAGCTGGGCACCAAAATACGACAAATATCTCCAGAAAAATGAATTACTCCGCCATGAAATCCTAATTACAACCATTTTGGAACACTTTGTCCCTTTTGACAGTTGAAATGCCTCAGTTACAAACACTATTTATTAGCGTTGTCGTGTAAACTAATAACTGAATTACATTGTAAAATGGTATTACTAACCCTTAAAAATTTAAGTATAATTCTGTGGTTGTAATTTACATTGTCTAAAAAATAATAATAATAAAAAAGAGGACGTTTAATGCATTATTACAATAAATTTACTAGTATGTAAGGCAAATGAGAATAAAGTAGAGATGTTGTTAGAAGATCTTATAAATACCATATGTATTTATCTATAAGATTTATGTCCAGTATTGAAAAAAAAAACAATACTGTTTTTAGTTTTTATTCAAATGTTTTATTTCTGAATATTTAATTAGTTGTACAAGTGTTTGTTTTTTTGTTTGGTTGTTTTTGTTTTTTTTGGTAAAATGTTTCTGCTGCAAAATGGCAATTTTGGAAATGTGATTACAGCTGTTCCACTTCAATTTTCTGTGCAGGGACATTGTCTGTTGTCAGGCTAGTAATAGACACAGGAGACCACTTGGGGCCCCCATCAGAGGCTATGGTTTCCTCAGGTTTATCCTACAAAGAACAGAGGGAGACACAGACCAATCAAGAAGAAATGCTAGAAAATGGTCCATAAGACATTGCAACTTATCTCACACACACACACACACACACACACACACACACACACACACACACACACACACACACACACACACACACACACATCAGGCAGAAAATTATGACCACATTCCCAATGGTGTAAACAAGAGCTGCAGTTTTGGAGACAAAATTGTTACACCAAAATCTATGGTATTCTCGAAGTGTCATGAGTGCCACCCACACACAGGTGCCAGGTTGAAGAGATATTAAAGTGGTTGTAATGTTATACCTGACTAGCGTGTATGGAACAAATCACAAGTGTGCCATGAAGCAAAATATGTAATTTGGAGCAAAATGAGTAAGTTGGGAAAATATCAAGCGCTAAATATGTTCAAAGGGATTCCAAAGTTGTAAAAGGTTCAAAAGGTCCACAGCAGCCAATAAATTCAACATGTGCTTTCAATGATAGGCAAATGCAGGGAGATTGTGTTGATGGTAACTCATTTTTTAAAACTTAAAAAAACATTTATTGCATCTACAGTACTGATATATTTCATTGATTTCCACAGGTTAAAAATAAGTGTTGATTCACCTGATCTGGTTTGAGGTATTCTCCATGTTGCTCACAGCCAATGTCAAAGATATACTTTCCAGGTCCTTGAGGCTGAAAAACATGATTCCATAAATCGGTAAAGACGCCTAATTTATCTAATGATGTCAACAGTCAACACTTCGCAAGATAAACTAGCAGTTAAAGTAAGAATATTGTTGTCTCTATTGCAAATTGGACTGTGGTTGAAACTGGCTGATCGGTTTGTGAATCCAAACTTACAGTGTTCTTGACGAAGTTGCCCTGGTATCTGTGATTAGTGTAGATGTATTCCCCAGCTGAATTCATATTGCCATTCTCCCATGTGCCCTTGTACTGTGCACCGGTGTCCTTGTAGAGGTAAGTGCCCTGACCATGTCTGGAAATCACACAACACTGATTTCAATCTGGAGAGACTCAAACGGAGAAAGACAGCGATTAAAAAGTTTTATTGACATGCATGAATTAAAGTTCTTTCTTTGGCGCTCGGGCCCCGGCTGAGGACATCAAGCTGTGAATTGCAATAAGCTCGGATGAGCATTCCCGATGCTGATTCGGAATGTCATCCTAATAAGCTTCTTCCAAGGAAGAACGTTTGGTTTTTTTTTGTTGGATACGCGTCCCCACACTTCTGGGTTTTTGTTCTCCTTCTTCTTTGCATATCTGTATTCAAGAGTCCAACGTGTCGCACCTACGGTGTGAACAGTCACGTCGCTTGATGTGAGAACATTAGAACAGGAGTAGAATACCACGGAAAATGTGCAGTGTTTGCCCAATTTTGCAGGACTTATGGGATCACCTTGTAATCTCTAGGTTCCAGATACCAATGCAGAGCTTGAGCGGTCTAAAGGAGTCCATACCTCACTGGGTCAGCACAGTTTGGACAGCAAAAGGAGGGCCAATACTTTATTGGTAGGATATATAATGTTATGGCTATTGAGTGCATAAATATACCTCAAATGCTGCAGCCATTCTCCATCATAAGTGTCTCCATTGGGGTAGGTGTAAATGCCATGACCTTCTCTCTGGTCTTCTACCCAAGTTCCTGTCAGGTAAAAGACAGCCACCAGTCACTGTTTGATGTCACGAAGCCCTTTCTTATATAGAAGTGTCCTAAGACAAATATGACCTAGTATATAAGTAAGTATAAGATGTGCGGATTGGAGAAAAACTGCAATAAGTTTTCACAGATCCACATGACTGTTGCTGTGTTGCAGTCATGACGTATAACCAAAAGACCAATTAAAGAGAAATAAATGTTAGGCTACTACAAAACCCTATTATTACTTCCAGTCAGAAAAACGTGATCAGTTTTGGGGTTATACACCTTCGTTGTTTTATAAAACAACTTCAAGGACATGTTCAATGGCATGCAGGAGCTTAAAAAAACAAGCTGAATTTCAAATTGACAAAGTTTCTTTGTATTCTGATGTTTAGATATAAGCTTCTCCCCCTAAATATATAAACACTTGTAACAAACCACAACATTTAAATCTGATATTCCATGCTACTTTTCAGAGATAGTTTATGTTTTAAGAGCAGAGCAAAACAAACAAACAATATTAATAATAATCATTCAAACTGATCCTAAAGATTTTGTCTATTGATTTCCCGTCAAGGAAAATGGTCCAAAAATCGACATATCAGTACACTTGTAACTTCAAGAAGGGTATAATTATCATAATGTTGTCTTTCTCATGATATACAACTCAATTAGTTATTGAATTTTATATTACACACACCACTTTATTGGTGGGCTACTTTGCTCATTCAAGATAGATCTCAAAAGTTAAAGTGGCGTTTTATGTTTTTTTGTTGTTGTTGTTGTTTTTTTAACAATTTGTTCTAAAAGCAGGTGGGCCTCACCTTCGTATTTGGATCCATCTGGGTAGTAGAACGTTCCCTGCCCATGTTTCTTGTTCTCGACATATTCTCCGACATACCTCGCTCCGTTCCTGAAGCGGTACGTCCCCTGTCGGATAAAACCGTCAAAAAGCTTCCAGAAACAACGCAATTTAATCTCCCACCTGCCCGCCCTCCAAACAATATTCACACGCAACCCACGGTTCCGTGCCGCTTTCCGTTCTCATAGTATCCTTGGTAGATGTCTCCGTTGGGTAGAAGAGCCTTCCCGAGTCCGTGTCTCTCCCCGATATCGTTTCTCCCCCCTTCATATTCCTGCACCAGTCGGGAACGCGCGCACGCGCACCAAACATAGAGAAAGTCAAGGCAACAGCCGAATGCCTACTCTGTTCGCTCAATGCTAGCTAGCCTTAACTTACAGCTACAATACGGTGCTAAGGCAGTGAACACACGCGTTCGCTTTATCTCACCCCGAGTTTGTTTTGTTCGTCCTCGAAGTCCTCGGAGCTTTCGTCCGACATTGCTCTGGATGTCTTCAAAACCAGCTACTTAGTCTGAGAGGAGATGCAAAGGCTTGAAACCTAGCTTTAAAGAAAAGGAAAAAAATAATAATAACGGGAGCTTTTGTTAGTTTGCCGTTGTCACGACAACCAGCGGTCGCACGTGACGAACTGCGCGGCGCCCATTTACTGTCTCCGTCCTATTTACCTTTTTTTTCCCTCAATGAGAATATTCGATAGGAGTAGGAGTTATGGCTTTATTTGAAAAAAAAATGAAAGAAAAAACGTTTACTAGTATTTTTTTTTTTAGTTTTTTTATTTTATTTATTTTTTTTTATAAATATCCTCGGTGATGACCTGACCAGGGGTCAACCTTGCTCTCACCCGCTTTTCCGCACCTGGTGTTTTGAGTTCCCACGTTAACAATATTACCGTGGATTCAGTGCGAGCCCGTTGACTAACTTCTATCACGAAAATGTCGAATTTCCCCTTTCGTCACGACCTGCACTTTTGCTCGCTCACCAGCAGAGTGCAGCAGAGATCCTTTTTCAAACCGTTTTACCTCTGTGTTCATAACTTACCTTCAGTTTCCCGTGAAGAGCTGACTTTAACTAGACTACCTTTAACATTTTTGATATTCAGGTGACTGCAGGAAAGCTGAGAGCCTCATCTTGTTATCAGCTCTGCTTGCTTGAAGCACAACTCAAGCTTCTGAGTACCTTTTGTTCCCTGTGTCAGCAGGCATTTTGCCCATTCATCACAAATAATAGTATTAAGAAAGAAAGAAAGAAAGAAAGAAAGGAAAAAAAAAACTCCAGATGGTTGATTCTGTGCGTCATATGCCCGAGTGTTATTTTATGGCTAAAAATAAATGTGATGTGTCACACACTGGTACCGAGGAACAACACAAATGAGGAACTCGAAGAGACACTCGTCGACTCTTCGTGCAGAATGTCTGTTTTTGCACAGGCAGGCAATAACTCTGAACATAAAATACTTTCTCAATCCAAATGGAAAAGCTCATGCTATCAGGTTATTCAGAGATTTCTTCGATGTGGGCAGGATGAATCACCTGCAGAGGTCTGTATTACAGCACAGCTGAAGAAGCTTCTGACTGAAGACACGTTTGTCGTTTATATGGCGGTTTCACGAAGAGGATGTAGTCCAGGAGGTTCTTCATTTCATGAAAAATCATTCCTTGCAACAATAGTCACCAGAATTCCACAGTAGTCCAGAGGACAGAACCCGCCTTCTTTATCGGATCAGAGTTTTTTGGGGGGGGGGTTTTCCCCCGTGTATAATTGATTGAATTTTCTCTTACAAACAACAAACTTAACGTCACAAATATGTACTTATACACACTCACAGTCACTCACACACCCGCCATTCAAACCTGCATATGTCATGTTCAGGTCCAAAAATATACAAAACCCTTCAGGTTAAGACAGAGAAAATGAAAAGACAATGTATAAGTAGAAGCTGTAGTCAAGGCACCCATTCAATAAATCCATTAATAAACTCCACCTTCAGTCCCTATGATGCTTACATGGTTCTCAAAGTCCCGCCGTTTGCCCTTGGCGATGTATTTGTTCGTTTTTACAGGAGATTCCAGTAGATCTCCTGGCTTGAAGAAGTCCACAGTCTTATCAATTTAGTCTTCTTCTGCGATTGTTTAAATGCAAGGGGTATATTCCAAGCACACAGAGTTTAATCTCTGCAGGGACTTTCACCTTAAACAATTCAGGTAGGAACCCGAAAACATCCTCCCAAAATTTCTGGATTTCAAGACAATGGAGAAGAGTTTCTTTTTCAAATAAACACCTTGAATACCACTGGACATAGAATGAAGGTTCTCGTAAGCCATTTACATTTCAGGTCAGAGTTAGGGTCCAAAAGGTTAACTTTGAACTGCCTTGTTGATGAAATGTGCAATACAAATTGATTGATTGATTGATAACCCCCCCCCGCCCCCCTCCTCCTTTTTTTTTTTTTAAACCACATATTTAACATTTTACCATAAAGGTAAGTCCCTTTGTTTTTCACTGAAGTAAATATGCAGCAAAATGTCCAACGCACAAAAAAACAAACGTATACATACATTGAATCAAATAGTTAAATAAGTCAGAAGTGGGTTTAGATAAAAGTTCTCCTGTTAAAAACAATCCACAAGAGTTGGACAGAACATCACATACAATTTCCTGTTCCACCTTCCAAAATAAAACCTGGCAATGTAACCCAGGTCAGGCATCAGGTAGTCCTTTTGTAAACAGCAGAAGGCTATTTCTGCTTCATTAAAAGGTCATTTACCAGGAAAAATAAAGGAATTTGTGTGCGGTGGTTAAAATTTTAAAAGGTAAAAATTATGTTAAAATTAATAAAAAAATTAAAAAAAAAAAACAGTTGAATTTGATCAGGTTGGATGAACAGTGTTTGGAAATTCCTCTACGGCAGCGTTGGTAAAAATTTACCATCGCTTACTTCGCTGATCTACGAAACCACAATTTGCTGGTTTTATTTTGAAAGCAAACCGCGCTCACTTCCGGCCGGTTGCCTTCACGCTCCCGGCAGCTTCACGGCGGCGCGCGCGAGTCGTAACGGAGCTGGCAGACTGGGCAGCTGGAGCAACAGAGCGGCAACCGAGGGAGGGGGGTTTCTGACAGGAGCGGCTGGAGGAGGAAAACCTGCTCACCTTCTTCCCACCAGCTTCACCCCACATGTCGAGGACGTCGTCGGACAGCGGAGCCACTCGCGCGTCTCTCTGAACATTCAAGTTTTGTGTTCCTGGGAGCGAACCTGGAGGGAGAGAGAGAGAGAGAGAGAGAGAGAGAGAGATCATCACTGGCCACAGCACCGCTTGTCTTAAGTGGGAAGTTTTGCTCCGGAGATGTCTGGCTCCTACTGCAAAACTTTGTACCCGTTCAGCGGGGAGCAGCACCAGCAGGGACTGAGCTTCGACGCCGGGGAGGTTATTAAGGTGACTCAGGCTCTTCCCGGAGGATGGTGGGAAGGGGAGAAGGATGGAGGCAGGGGATGGTTCCCCTCCAGTTATGTTCAGGTTCTGGAGGTAAGCAGTGTGGGGGGGGATTTGTTTCATTTGTGCAAATCCAGCGACACAGAAACTTGTCTCACAGACTGAAGCGCTGGTAAATTGTTTCCCCGTGGTGTTTTTTTTTTTTTTTTTCCTTTTCTCTCTCTTTTACTTTATCAAATTAACTCCAACCTTCCCAACAATCTGCAGGCAGGGCCACTTCCTCATTCCAGGCACATTCCAGGGATGTGCTCAGGTCTTTTCCCTCTCTGGATGCATTCTTCTGTAGGCAGAACGTCCCGTTGTCCGTCTGTCTTTCCTTCTGTACCCGCTGTCCTTACTTTGCGGTCAGTGGTCAAAAGTGTGGCTGCAAAGGATCGGCTGCAAGGAATTGCAGCCAAGACGGGCATATTCCTTTAAAGTAGAAACACTTTCTTACAAGAAGCGCCCAAAGTCGAAATTTGTGATTGTGAGCCTCCGCTTCCGAAAATACAGCCGTTTCAGAAAGTTGTAAACATGCAACGCGCTGCTCTCCTTTCCTGGCAATGGCAAGCAGGCCTGTCGCAGTAAGCAATAAATCAATAAGTCACGTAAGAAATGAAAACAAGCTCAGTAATTTTCATTTGCATGACTTATTGTTTTTCTCGTTTCTCTCTCACTTTCTACCAAAAACTAGATGACAAGAATCTTCAGTCTGGTCTCCATGAGTAATTTTGTTTTGTTTTGAAGGACAATTTTGTCTACAGAGACTTCAAAAGTCATTTTATTTCTTGTTTCTGTTCTTTCATCATTACCGTCATGATGCTATTAGCTGATAAAAAAAGGATTCTGGGAATGGTTTGGAACAGAATGTCAACATAAACCCAGAAGCCTCTGCACTTAGAATACAGTACAATACAATACAGTACAAACGACTTCAACAAAACAATATTATCATTTATCGCGATAAGTTCCATTAAAATCTGTTGACAGGCCACAGAAAGTTACTATATAAAATAAATGTTTTTACTTATTAAAAATTTTCAGATCTATTGAATTTAATTAAAACCACAAATTTAACAGTGGGGCCACAGCCCCCTCTTGACCCCCTTCGAGGTCACCACTGCCTACCGCCTTGTGTCTGCCTTGGGCTTGTTTTTGCTTTTTTTTATTTTTTTATTTTTTATTTTTTTGTTGATGATAACAGTGGAAGAGCCAGTGGCACCACCCTTCACTGTGACAGTTTGTTGTGACTTTATCACATTCTCCACCCTGACTGGGAAGCGCTCCACACAGAACCCCGTTCTCCTGGGCTCGCTCGGATGCAGAAGAAACAACGCTTATCTCATCATGTGCCTAACGGGACGGGGGGGGGGGGGGGCGGGGTCTTCGCCAAGGTGTCAAGATGCACGGCAGGTCAGGATCAGCTTGAACTCATCTGGACCGGCTCTGCTCGACTGGCGCTTTTGAAGCTTGGAGCTGGTTCTCTGTTCTCTCTCTGATTGTTTCTGAATTTGACTGATTATCTGTGCACTTGCGTGGGGAAAAAAAAAAAAAAACCCTGCAGCACAGAACATATCGAAGTGGTTCCTTATGTGCCCCAGGTGTTACAGGGACCGGACTCCGTACTCGACGCGTTGACAGTAAACGTGGTTGTTGTTTCACATGTGCATCTGACTGGGAGCGTTTTGAAGGCCTTTCTTGGGTGACTTTTCTTTCATGGCGTCGCGTGTCTCTTTGTGGTCAGCCTGGAGCTCTGCATGTTCAAGTTGGAGTAAAAAGCAAATATTTGTTGGTCTAAGCCAGTCAACCCAGACCTTTCTGAAGTCTCCCTCGTAGTTTATCAAAGCTGCAAATGAAAGACATCTGGGGCTCCAAAAATGACAGTAACAAGCAAGTGGAGTTATGGATCCATCTTCACCAAATTCAGTGCTAAATTATGACCAAATCTTACTTGTAAAGATGCACTGATTAGACTTTTCTTATGATGCCAAATTGTTATTTTTTTTCTTCGAAGACTGAGCTTCCTGTTCCAAATTTAATTCATTTTAATTGACACTAATTAAACAAAGAAAAAAAAAACTGTCCTGCAATTATGAAGCAATAATAAGATTATCCGCCTTTATCCATTCAAGCGTACATCCCTAACCTTGATTCATTCATGCGTACGTATGAGGGAGTATTAGGACAAATGTGGATAAAAGTGGGGAAAAAAGTATCAACCAGAAAGATTATTTACCATAAAAACAAAAATTGGATATTCTCTGTCAAAAAGTCACAAATGTTCAGGAAAAAAACAGTCATTTTTCACGTTCTAAAAAAAAAAATTACATGGGAAAAATCTCAGAAGTTAGCAAAGATTATAAAGTCAGACATTTGCTACAAAACATGCGAGTTGTGCTCATCTCCTGAATTTACTGCTTATACTTTGGAGAACTTCTGTTTTTCTAATCACAACTGTTTTACATTATGTCAGAGAATACCTTAAGTTTTGACATTTCATTCCTTTACTTGTGGAAAATGAACCTTATTTTTCTTGCAAATGTACATTGTTTTTCCCCACTAAATATGTGAAATGAATCTAGAAATATAGAAAATGTGTTTTTGTTCTTTATGGTAGAAATCTACTCTTCCGCGGCCACGTTATTACTATTATTATTATTTTTCTTATCTACGGTCAGTCTGACACTGGTGCACGTATCTCAATCTGTGGTGGACCCATCACGCACTTTCTTCACTTTTTTTTTTTAAAATTTTATTTCGGTCAAATGAAAAGTCCAGTCATGCCGCCTCTGCTTTCTGATTGAGGTGAACAGGACAGAGTATTTAACCATGAAGCAGGGAGAACCGATTGGTATGAGCTGCTTTTTACTGGGGCGGCGCTGAACGAGAGCGACTTCGGTGGATTAGAACGAGATCAATTCAATCTTAGTTGAAAAGTTTCGCGGTCTAAAAGTTCCGGGTTGTAGAAACTGCAGGATGGCACGGAGAAATGACTAACGGTGGAACCAAAAGCCACTTCTGTTTTTTCCCCGTTGCGGGGTGCTTTCGTTTCTCATCCCCACTGCTGCTTCAGGTTTCTGTTGTACTTTCACAGTTATAGTTGGATCACTGGCTTGATGCTGGTCACTCACACAGATGAAGGCTGGCGTGGCTGGAACACCCAGTGGAGGGGAGAGGATGGTGTGTGTTGTCACCTTCAGTTTTGTGGTTTCCTACAACCAACTTTATTGTTCCAAGCAATGAAGACAAGAAAACAAACCATTCTCCATTTAATTGCCAGTGTAGTGAGGTGCTTGTATAATACCACACTGTTGTGTGATATTGGGTTGAAGCTCAAGTTATTTGATATTAATACGCTTGTATTAAACCTTGAGTTCATATTTCTGTCTCTTGGAGCTGGTTTTGCTCTGCATTACCGTTTGCCACAAGTCGTGGGGCTAATGAAGCAAAACGGCCTAAATTTGCACGCTTTAAACATGAGAAAATACAGAAGTTACAAAACCAGTCGCTGTGTAAGGTCCAGATTAAAGTTCTAGGTTCTGGCTCCACCATTTTGGGTTCCACTTCTTAAATAAAGGGCCAATAGGGACCAGACAAGCTGATGTTGGCTACCAGATAGGCAATCAGATGTTTTGCAGTTAGATATTTATTTTGTCATCAAAAATGTTACTTCTTAATTCATGTCAATCATTGTTCTAAGACATCATTCGAACAATAATGTTCTAATAATTTTTTTGGCTAAGTTCAGTGTATATATTGTGGTGTTTTGTTTTTTTTTGTACCCTCCTCCTGACTTATACCTTTGTAAACTGAAATCATTTCAATCTTTGTAGCCTATTTTGCTAACTGTTGCTGTAACTGAAGGACACAAATAATGGCAGGCTTGGATCCAAAATGCAAAGTGTTGAAACTGAATGTTGATGTTGGGACGTTTGTCGCATTAAAGGTGGACAAAGTTCAGAAACAAATTATGTTGATCACATAATCTGGCAAACATGCTGCACAAAACATCTTTCCATGCAGTGCATTTTTGTACGTAATTAGCAAAGACATGAACTAATGTGGAGAGAATCTTGCAATCTTCAAAATATCGTTTCTGAGCAGGGATACAAAGTTCATGGATCTTGTTTGCTTTTTTTTTTTTTTTTTTTTTTTTTTTTTAATAAAACAGGCTTGAAATGAAACCCGGTGTGACCAGCAGGGTCAGAAGGAGGCCAGCAGGATATTATGTTTCTACAGAGACGGTGACAGCGAGCATCCAGAGCCGTGTGACAGTGATTCATTCCAGAGCTTTGCTTATTACGGTCCACAGTTCATCTAATGAGGAAGAACAAAAAAAAAAAAAAACCAAATGAGTTGAAACAGTAATGATGACTTATGTTTTTACGTCTAAGCTCTTCCTGAAGGTTTCGTCTAAAACGGAGAGCGAGCTTTTATCAGCAAACGCACGCTCTTTATTTAATCATTCGGTCAACCTGCGTGGCTGCAGGTAATTTGCCAGCCTCCCTGCGGTGATTAGACCGGCCAGGACTATTTCAAGCCTCTGTAGCTGTGTTGTTGTCTGTGTGTCGGCCTCAGGATTAATGTCCTATAACTGTGTTTTGTCTTCATGTTAATCTGCTTCGGTGACCCTTAAATCTCTACCAGTGTCTGATATGTTGTCACTGGGGCATATTTAACCTGCCTTATAACACAACGCAGCATGTTAAGTCTTTGAATGCAGATCATTATAATCCTGCAATTCCAGTGAAGTCATATATTTCAAACTCCACACACTTTTGTTTGTGATCATAGCACAGAAAGTAATTATCATAAATTACTATTTTTTTTTTTTTACTCATGTTCTAAATAGACATAATATAAGTTATGTTTCCCATGCCTGAATAAATCTACCCAAATTAAAGATTGGATTTTTCCAAGTTTATAGGTGTAGAGTCATACTGCAGAGTCTGAACACAACACTTCCCAGGGATTGCAGCGCAAATCTACAGTAGATTCTGCCTTGAAAGCGTCTTTTCAAGAAGGGGGAATGACAGGACGCCCTGCTGAGGTCTGTGTTTGGGGCCATCTGCAAAACGACTGTCACTGAATGCCTTGTTGACACACACCGGGTCGCTGGCTTTAACAACTGTATTACATTCTTTCAGAGCTCAGGGGGGGGCACAACATGACGTTTCCATATGAAACCAGGGCTCCCGAAGAATTGTTGCCGTATCAACACGAGCAGTTAACATGTAATGGAAGCCATCTGGAGAGGGGATTCTTCCTCCCCCGCTTCACCACAGCAATGCCTTCATTTGGCTGAGAGTCTTAATGGTTGTTTCTTACAGTTGGAGTTTCGATCATTTCTGAATTCAAAGTCGGTTTGTTGGTGTTGTAGCCAGGCACGGCCTGCGACGAGATTCCTTCATGTTCACAGTAGTAACACAAACACTCGGAGCAAAATGTGTACCACCTTGATTGTCCGTCACAGCCAAATTTGTCTTGTTTGTATTAAAGCAACTGACTTTTGTTTCAGTGACATAGGAAGGCATGATGCCACAGCGAAATGGTCCCCTCTCTCAGCTTTACTAACAAATGAGAGTGTAGCGCTCATGATTTAATCTCTAGACAATCCAGGATGCCACAGAATTTTCCGACTTCTTAAACAGCATCTCTAAAAAGCCACTAAGGATACAGAATCAACATCGCCGTGACCAAAATATTGTAGTAATGACCTGCTACAACACTGCACATTCTCACTTCGGGATGCTGGATGCTTAAAACTCACAGTAAAACTAATGGCATCATCTGATTAATTCAGATACATTTTTTTTTTTTTTTTAAGTTTCGCCACCGTAGAGCATTGAAATTTCTTTCATGCAGTATTCTTTACGAGGCAACAATGCCATGAAAAAGTAACATACCCTGTTATGACCCAGCAGAACACTGTGAATTCCACACCAATGATTTACTATTTGGAAGAGAAACCCACTTCATTTCTTCACCTTTTAACCTAAATAACAAAGTTGCAGAGTACAATAACATAAATGTATCATGGAATATTTTAGCAGGGTTGAAAGCATAACTTGTTTTTAAAGCTTTTGCATATCTTGTTTTTTTTAATCCAGATCCCATCCTAGATTTTTGCTTATCTCTAAATTGAACTGGCCTCTTTTATTGCAGCATCACTGCTTTTGTTCTCTTTGAATTCTTTTCTCATTATGTTACCTGTAGCCAAGGGAACTACAATAAGCACTTTGCAACAAGTGGTACATTTGCGAGCCCTTTCGTCTCTCCAGTGGCTCTCCCGCTGGAGAGTCAGCTGTTGCGAAACAGCGGGCGGCAGGCAGGCTTGTAGCCGGGGGTTTGGATGGCTCCGGGTTTCGTCCCTGCAGAGGAGCGCCTGAGGTCACATCATTGCTGCGCAGCCTCCAGCACACAGCCGGGTGTTTCCCCTCCATGCTGGAAAACTAACACCACCGCTGCTGCCACCATCCCACCGTGCTGATGTCATCCAGAAACGCAGTCATTTGGTTTCGCAGAACATATTCAGAGTGAAATATCAGTTTCGGTGGTTGTGAAGGCCCAGATAAAACCACAATCTGGTGTTTGTTTTCACGAGGCAAAATAAATTTGTGGATTTTTGCACATCTGTTCCACCTATTCGTGGAACTGCCAGGTAGTGCAGAAATAAAACTTTGCCACATAGCAACGGTCAAAACAGATAGCTTGTTCAACACGACCGCCGGTTGCCCCTGCAGTTTAGAGAGAAACTATTGAGATAACGAGGCAGAATTGGAGAGCTAATTTAAGCAGCTTGACTGTACACCAGAATACATTCAGAGTAATTACTGTTATTTTTAACTCTGGCTTCTTCCAGGTTTTAGTCACCATAACCGAAAGAGTTCAGCCAAAATCCTTCTGAATTACTCCTCTGTTGATTCTTGCAGTCTGCAGGGATTCATGAGAACGGTCCAAATGAAAATACTGTGGTTCCTTTTTTAAGTCATCTTGTAGTGCTTGTGTGCTAAGTTCAGTTCTTTAAATAGCGGTGTTTTTACTTCTATGAACGTCCATTAAGTGACTTGAATTATGAGTGAACCACAAAGAGCCAAGCCAGATGATTAGCTTTTTCGCTGAAGGAAAGGATAGCAGGAATAAAGTTTGTGAACAGCAACAGTTAAAAGTATGAAAGTTAAGCTTTAAGTTACACAGACAGAAAATGATGACTAATTTTCTAGAAACAAGGAAAAAAGTTTCTGATATTGATTCGTAAATTCAAGCACAATCTGGCAAATATGGAACATTTGAATTGAGTTTCCACTTTAGGGAAGAATGAAAAACAATGCAGAGAAATACGGATGTGTATTTTGAGACCTCATTGGATAGGACTGTTGTCCACAAGTCTTATCCATCGGCCCATCAATTTATTCATCTATCCCTCTCTTGACGTCTTTGTTATGAATTAATATTTTTTGAATCTATGCATTATTACACTGCTCAGAATTTTGCAGAGGAAATGTAGGATTGGAAATGTTTTGTACAGAAAATATACAACACATTTCCCCAATATCCCTTTCCCCTGCAACACTCCCTCATTGCTCCTGACAATTCAAGAGTTTCCTGATCATAAGGGAAATGAAGGATCTCCATTGTGCTTTGTTTTCTGCATTAGAGTCTTCCTCTACTGGGATTTTCCTTGAAAACCTCCCAAAGGTTTGCAAGGCAAATTCCTTGAAAACCTAAAGGTTTTTAAGGCACCTCTGCTGACTCCTCTCTTAAAACTATGCTGAAGGAACTGGTTTTACTCTCTGTCTCTAAGGATGAGCCTTACTTATAACCCTCTGTGCTTTACCTTTTGACATGTCTTTCACAAGAACAGTGGAGTGTTGAGATGCACTGGTGAATTGAGAGCTTTGGCGTTCAACTCGGGTATGTTTTCACCAAGACGGTTGAAAGCAGCACCCACAATCCTGCAGATGATGCCCCAGTTCATCCGTCTCATGCGCTGTCTTAGTCTCACAAGTAAACAAAACTCCAAAAACAGTAGGTCATCGTTTATAAAATGCCAGTTTGTAAAGTGCTTGTCTTGTTCAGAAAGGTTGCATCAGCTGCTCACTTTGAGAAAAGACTCTGTCTTAAAGAGTCATGGGACTGCAGATGATAGTGGAGAGTCCAACTTCCTTTAAACACCGTCACAGTATCAGCCTCTGGAAGGGAGACCATATGCCCTAACCTGCTGAGTGTTAGGGCATATGGTCAAGTTAATGTTTGTTTTTATGACTGAAGGGGGAAAGAAATTTAAACACGACTTGGTCATAATCTGTTAAATCCCATTAATGCTACAGACAGAACCCTTGTTGTCTCAAGTAATCTGCGGTTTCTCACTTTGGAGATCAGCCAATAGCTTGCAGAGTAAAGTTTCCAAACAGAGCTATCTTATTAAGACTGATGGATGGCACTCCTTTAGTTTCCACATGCTGACTCTCTGTGTTTTTGGGGAGGGAGTTGGGATTACTCTGTGCGTCTCAGCTATAATTTTTCAGCTTGGCCATCGCTTTCCTACGCTTCAAATTCTCATCTAACCTCATTTCCTCATCTGGGATTTCTCCCTTTGAGCTCGATTTCTCACAGTGAATTTCAATCCGGCTTGTCAGCAAACAGAAGGAGGAGTTGTGAACGATGACACCGATTGTCTTGCGATGTTTTTGAATGGTAGTCTGCCTGTGGTCGTAGATTGGCAATGGTAGCGTAGGACGCGAATAAAGCCATTTGGTCACGCTTGCAAATATTGAGCAATTAAAGATGGAGCAGGAAGAACGTCTTATTGCTGACAAACATATCGTTTAGCTGCCACATCTCTCTTCGCAGTGGGGGATTGTTGTTTGTAGCGCATGCAATTTCCAGTAATCGTCATAGCACAGCTTCCTTCACAACCGACCTGGTGCATTACATACATTACGGGCAAGGATTAGTGATTGGGTAAAATTAAATCCAATTGTTTAAAACTTCCACAGAGTCCTCATCTCCCAAAAGTAATTCAAAACTTAGACAAAGAGTTGGCTTTTACTAGGCTGGTAACCTTTTAAAACGTCTGTGTATCTTTATTTTAGTAACTGACCCTTGTTTGCTCCGGATGCTGACATTCATCTGCCAAACTGTCCCCTATTGGTGGAATATTTGATCTGTACAAAAACTTCAGAACTTTCCATAAGATTAATAGCAAGAGACCGATTGATTTAGGTTAAGTACTTATGGGGGAAGTCCAAGTTACTTGGGAATAAAAAACACAATCAGTTGTGTTGTTCTTTGTGATGTGGTATAAGTCTACCTTCCGACATTTCCCAACTGAGTATACGCAATCCCAACCACCAGCAAGTGTTTTCATCTGTTTCCTCAGGCCTGTTTGGAGAAGAATAAATTACACCTGAAGCTTAAGAGTCTAACTGACTCATAGAAACTTCTGAGCAACTAGATTAGCAAAATTCCTTCTGACTAGACATGTGAAACACTTAGGATATGGTTGTGTCCCTTGGGAAATCTGTTGTTTGCTGTGCAGCAGCAGATGAGGTTCTCCAATTCCAGTGGAAAGCAGAACTGGGCTGACATGCTACCATATCTGATCCTGGGAACATATCTGATCCAGATAAGGTTTTGTTCTCTGGAAAGCGTCTTGTGTGTGTGTGTGTGGGACCCCAGGTCAGCCCCGGTCATGTTATGTACGGCGGACGCGCGGAGGAGTCCCAGAGAGACCGGCGAGGCTCGCGAGATTCACATAAACTCTGAGGGGGTGGGATGAGACAGAGCAAGGCTTTGTTAGCTGCAGTCAAACATCTAAACACACACACACTCATCGTCAACAATGACAGTTTGTGCGAGCATATGTACAGCGTCCATGTGTGGCTGAGTGCATGCCTGAACACGCATGTGCATCCCTTCTGCTCTGTGAGTGCCTGATGTGTCTAGATCTGGGGAATGCGCCTCTGGTTCAGGCTCTCACATCTGCCCCTGAACCAAAACGATATCTCCCTGACATAGATACGCTCCCCGTCCCTCTGCCCGACTCCGTCCTTCAGTTGAGGAATGTCTCGTTCTCGCACTCCTCCTCCTCCGCTTGTCGCTCCGGCCGTATCCCAGGCGCATTTTTCCGCCGAGCTCCAAAGGTTCATGTGAGAAATGTCTCCCCTCAGAGTCGGGTTAGGAGGTCAGTGTTACAGTCCCCCCCCCGAGGAAGATTGATAACAGCCGCGATGCGATGTGTTGGTCCAAAGAATTTGTTGGCAAGTCGTTGTGTGAGCACATCTTTTGTTTACCGGGAGATTTAATACTTTTTCTGCTGATGCGGGCGCATTCTTTCAGTGGGAGTTAAAGAAAAGTTTGATAAAGCTCCGGAAATATGAAGAAATGTCACAAAATGAGAAATTTTGTCTCATTTTAAGGACTCTATGAGGACATTTCTTATTACCTTTACAACTCTTGGAAATGTAAAAGAATAAATTGTTGTGCCACGGTTTTCTTTTTTGATCGGAAGCTCCCAATGTCTTGTTCTTTTTAAAGTGGTCTAAAGCCAATGCTCTTGACCCTGTCAGAGCGTGGTTCTTTTCATCTTGGCTGCTAGCTCCTGCCTTGCCATGCTACATTTTGCTACTTGTCCCAAAGTGCATACAAACAGCAAAGTTTAAATGATGGATGTGATTGAAAAGATTTATTCAAATGAGACGATTTGTCCCATGGATGGGACACCACCAGTTAAGAGCTTAATGGATTGATCATTTTGTCAATACAAAACACATTTCCTTTCTGAGAGAGATGTAATGGAGAGTCTTCATTGCTTGAACTGATTGACTTGTTTCTTCAAGAACTTTATTTGGCAATCTCGGTTTAAAGGGTATCTTTTGATCAAGTAACACATCCATCAGGGCTCTATAAGCTGTGACCCGACCCTAACCTTTGGGCGATGCTGTCGAATCAACATTTGTGCAGCATCAGCAGCATGTGCGTGAACATCCAGTAACCCAGGACGTGACACCGCGTGTCCCAGAAAGGGAAGGTGGAGGTATTTACTGGAGAATAATAGGAAACAGACACTTCCTGTGTCTGTCATACCTCTGTTTCCAGAACCCTCTGACACGGAAAACTGGGAGAAGGAGCCACCTGGTGTTCTGCTGCTATTTCTTTCGAAACTCCCGACTCCCACCCTCTGTTTACGTCTCACTATGGAACAGGCTTCTGTGCGCTCGCTTGCGGCTGTTTACAGCTCCGCTCCAGTATGTATACAGCTGGACGTTTGTTTGCCTTTTCCACGGGATCTGCCCCCCGGTTTACGGCGTAAGACCTCTGATCTCTGCAGCAAACAGCGCGGCCAAAAATTCTGTTCAAACTCGCAGCGAGCAACGATTGTTGTGGCAGCGTACGGTATCAGGTTTGCATCTTTGTTGCCCTCTCTGGAACTTTATCTATTGTCGCTGGGAGGGTACAATAAAACATCACTTAGCTGCGAACATCAGCCTTAAAGTCTCGACTCAGATCGTTAGATTTAGATCTGAACTTTGACTGCGCCATTCTGACGTTGCAGCGCTACGTTAAGGATTCTTTGCCACATTTTCAAGCCTATTTATCCCTCCATTCATCTACTTTTGACCAGGATTTGACCACGTTTCACAAAATAAAAACTACTAAATATATTAATACCTCATAAAATAATTTAAGAATAGCATCAGTTAAACAGCTCTCCAAGAAGAGTTTCAGATATCAGTGTGTCGGAGCATTTGTGACTTATTGCAAATTATTCCAGGACCAATGTGCAGCATAAGATAAAGCTGTTCTTATCAGCTTCTGAGCACAGTTTTACTCTTAAGTCTCCATTTGTATCGACTCCCTGTGCTGAATTGCAATTGGAGGAGCGGACTAAATCGGTGGCCGTGAATGCTCCCCACGCACTTTTGACACCCTTGCGTTAGTATTGTGCTCCACTTGCAAATAATAAAAGGCTTTTTGGAGTTAGTGCCATTGTTGGCTGTGTGTGCCAAAATGAGATAATACAGGAAACAATACCTTTTTTTTTTTTTTTTTTGGGTGCATATTTTGCAGTGTTTAAATTTCTGACTTTTCATTGTCTCTCTGTGTCATCAACCTGTTGCAACAAATGAAAAAAAAAAAAAAAAGCCCTCTTTTTCACAAGTTCCCATCACGAATGATGCACTCATTTCGCCAAAAGTCAGGAGGCACTGAGTCACTCAGGTCCAAAATCCCGTCCAATAATCCTGATGAAACTCTGGTCGCCCCTACGCAAGAAAGCGAGTGGGCGAATTTCAACAACCATGTGATCTCGGACGGCCTCCATGGCGACCGTGAGTCACCTGTTCAGTCCCCCACCGCCTGCATTCGTCAAATAGACAATCTGGAGTCAAACGCTTCTTTTTTTTGACGCTTTAGTTATCGAGTTACAGTGCAGCTCATCCGGTTAGGTTTGAACTTCCCTTTAATGACTGTGAAGTGGGAACAAGCAGAGTACTTCCTGTGTCTGAGTCCAGGTGAAAGGTGAACTGGGTGCGTTCGTTCAACACCGGCTCTTTCCTCCTCCAGCCTCAGCGCAAGGCCAGCTATTTGCTTGAATCTGTATATTCTGAGGGAATCTAACAAATTGCGCTTGGTTTTCCAGGCGGAGAGCCAGCGTCACTGAAACAGACAGACCACGAGATATTTTGTTTTTCATAAGTGATGTTGCATTTTTTTTTTCCCCCCTTTTTTTTCAAAACATGTGGGAAATGTATGTTATTTAGGGAAGAAAGTCCCCGCCTTTGTTTACAATGAGGAATGCGTTGGGCTGCTTCTGTCAGGCATCATGAATATTACAAATACTCGTCAGCTGCAGCTCTGTGTGTGAATCTAGTCTAAATTATTTCGGGGTTTATGCAGATGCATCTTCCTGCATCTGTTGCTAATGCTGCATTTCAGAAAGTCTGAAATTTTCAGCTTTTAGTTTGAGAGAAAAATATTCTAATCATTATGAGTTTTTTTTTTCTAGCATCATTTTATTACTCTGACATCACATTTTGATCTTTATCGTTTTATTCACCAGTTTAAAATTTTAAAAGTCTTTGTAAATGGTTTCAAAACATTAGTTTGTATCTAATTGATATAGTTTGTTACTTAGTGCATTGAGTTCCTGAACTGCTTAATAATATTCAAACTTTTTGAACATGACTGTATATACAAAAAAAAAAAAAAAAAAAAAAAAAAAAAGAAAGGTAACAAGTACAACAGATTGATTGTTTTTATTTTTTTTTTGCTTCAGATAGGAGAATATCTGAGCTGCTTGTTGGATGAGACGTTTCTGAAACTAACAGAAGAACAGGCTGAGTCAGAAAGAGCGGTCTGGGTCTGCATGTAGGAATTCAGCATAATGAGACGCGTCAGACTGGACCGGTTGACGCATGGAAGGCTGAAGCGTTCCAGAGCGGTCCTCGCCTTCTTCCTTCAGACGCTCTAATAAAGGCTTTCAGGCGCATCTACAAAACGAGGCACTAATGATCCCTTTCACTGCCTTTTATTACTGTTGACACACAGCAAAAGGATTCGTGTCCCTTCGGCGTTTTGTCACGTTGCAAACAAACTTCGTCGTGTTGGATTTTTATCTGCTGGGTGGACAAAGTCAAAGTAGCGCATCATTGTGCTGCAGAAGGAAAATTATATAGGAGTTTTGACATTTTTATTTGCTCAAACATTTGAAAAAAAAATGTGGCGTGTACTTGTATTTAGTACTTCTTTTGTGGAAGTAAAAGCTGCAGGTATTTTTAAGGCCTGTCTTCATCAACTTTGCACTTCTAGAGACCAGATTTTGTAACCAAAAATTTATCAGCTTTAACTTTGGTCAAGATTGCACAACGGAGTTCAAGGAGCACTGTAAGATTACAGTGATAAAATTATGAGAATAAAGCAGCAATAAAATGAGAATGAAATCATAATGCTACAACTTTATTCTGAAAATATTATGACTTTATTCTTGTACTATTTCAACTCTGTTCTGGCAAATTGTATCCAATTCATTTTCCCAATATATGACTTTATTTGCGTTTGTATTGTTTCGACTTTGTTCTCATAGCGTGACTTCATTCTCAAGACACTACGATTTTATTTTGGCACGTCTTCTTGTAATATTATGACTCATAATATTATGAGAATATGACTGTTATCATAACAGAACTGTTTTGTGAGCTGCTCGATAATATACTTGATAAAAACCAGAGTTTATCATCGTAATATTTGGCTTCATGATTTTATTCTGGTAATTTTCCTTTTTGATTCATTTTTCTTCTTAGAGCGACATGTATACTCCATCATAAAACTCGCCAGAGAACCTTGTTCCAAAGGCTTGCATGTAGGCTTGCATCCTACATGCCCGTGGCGACCTAAAAAGTCTTCAGAGAAAAACAATAAAGGAAAATATTACCTCCAGCAGATGACTGCTGATGACTGAAGAAGGTAATATAATTGCTCAGTTGTTACGTCTGGAAATAACTAAATTAAACCAGCCTGCAACCGTCTTGCTCAGACAGCAGGCTTTAAGTCTTTAAGTTGACAGCTGTAATGACTGATGCCTGTTCGATTAAAAGGTCATCCGTCGGACGGTAATGCGGGCGCGGCGGCAGCGTGTGTCACGGTCGACGCGAGTCGCCGCGAGTCGTCGCGTTCCGTGCCAGCGGCGATGCAGCCAGGCTGCGAATGTTCTGCCGAAGGCGGTCTGCGGTCCGGAATGCGAACCATCTGGAACTGTGCATTATTTACCGTCACATATGTCGGGGGGGAAGAAGCGCCTGCACGTTCCCTCTCGCTTCACACCGCCAAGGTGTTCCCGTCCTCTCGCTCGTGCCAGACACAGGTTTTGGTTATGTTGAGGAGGGCTTCGTTTCAGGTTCCTCCTTTTCTTGTTGTTGTTATTGCAGCACAGAGGTAATTATAAACTGCCTCCATGTCCCAGACTTTCTTCCATGTTCTCCAGCGATGCTGAACTCAAGCAGCCCACTCCCATCTGCCTCCGCCTGCTTCTGCTCAGCTCAGAGAAAAAGAAATACTTTGGTATCGGTTCACTGATGGCAAACAAGTGTCCAGAAACATGCCAACTGGGAAATAGCCAAGAAGAGAAAGACAATCAGGAGTCTTTTATTGTCTTGATCCGGAGCAGGTCTGAACGCGCAATCGAATGCTGCACACATAAAACGTCCTGAATCCAGTGAGGGCCTGGACGGGAGTTCTTAAAAAGTCCCAAAAAAATAAAATAAGAGCTACTTCCAAACTGTCCAAGAAACAAACTTTGTGCTTCTTGGACAGTTAGGAAGGAGTTTGTAAAACTAAAGTTCAAAAACTATTAAGAGGTTTCAGCCAGCCAGCTTTCCATTTCATTTCACAAAGATATGAAAAGATAAGTCTCCATCCTGGCATACAACGTGTCTTGTGAAAGTGGCGTAAAATGAATATTCATAGAAATACTTTTTGATTCAGAGATGCACTGATTATGGTCAAATTTGATCTTATTTCGATTTCATCTGAGGAACCATAATATATGAAGGGATAAAAGAACAGCATTCAAAAAATTTTTGTAAGTTCATCTTCACTCGGAGAAGTTTAGATATCTGTCATCATTTTCAAATCAGCAAGCTCCATAACAGACAGGTGTTGAAAACTCACGTAGTAACTTTGATGTAAAACATCTTACACTCTTTCACGACCTAAATTAATCTGAGACATGTTCCGCCATGTCATAAGAATGTATCATTTATTTTCCAGAGAACTTATTATGTCTCTCTGGTTTCTTTGATTTACACAAAACAGCTAACGGTCTTCGTCACTCAGCAGCAGCATCCACAGAGAAGAGTGTTTTCATTTCACTGTGGTGCAAAGTAGCTGTGATGTGTTCACTGATCAGGAAATGTTAAGTGTTTGTAGTTTCCGACATTCTGGTCTCTGATCAGCTCCCATCGAGGGGAATATAATTTGATTTGTCTATCAATCAATTTTCAGTGTCCACATTATCCTGACTTACCAGCATATTCTGGTCTCCAGCTGTTTCTCTGCATGCATTCTTAGAAGTGTCTGTTTGAGTTACAAATGTTGCAAATAAAAGTCTTGTGACTGGTTTGACAGTTACAAAAACCTTTTGTCATCTCTTAGTTTTTTTTTTTTTTTTCCCGTACCCATTCATCTCATCCAGCGACCTTCCCTCAGTGAAAATAGCTTTTTAAAAATTTCTTTGAATGGCTTGTTGTTTGTTCATTGTTTCAGTTCATAGCCATTGTTTTCGGCGGAGGGACTTTAGTGGATGGGTTGAGTAGTCCCTCTTTTCCAAAACAGACCACTGACAAATATAACATCAGCCCCCGGGACCATCAAAGAGGAAACATTGCTGCGATGTTGTTGGATGCTGTGTAATTACACGCAGTCTTAACCCACACATCTTCTTGCTCTCTCATCCTGTGGGTCTGGAGAGGGTTGGGTATCATTCTGGCCTCAACAGCATGTTTTGGCTTCAGTCTCTGCGGTTCTGAAAGCTCTTTCTCAGGGACAGATTGGGTTGAACTCGGCACATAATGGTGTTTGGTTACAACAGAAACACGATGATGAAATAATGGTATGTGTTCAAGGGCTAAGGCCTGTGTTATCTAATGAAATGAAATTGCTGTGCTGTTTCAATGATCCCATGTTACAGCAGAGGTCGTCTGAAGCTGCAATTGACCCTGAGAACGGGTTTGCTTACTCTATTCAGTTGCGATCTTTTTTTTGAACACCAAAAAAAGTACTTCTTTCTTTGTTTTGAAGGTAAAATCTTGGATGTTTGATGGTGTCTCAGTCCAAGTTTCAGCTTAGATTTCTTTCAGCAAAATTAGCCAAAACATTTCCTAGCTTTTTGTCAAAATGTATTAATAGCAATACAAGGAGATCCATATAGGTGTTCCTGTTCAAACACAAAAGGGGACATGTGTACCAATAGGTATTTTACAGAATGTTGCGATGTTTTAATGAGAAACTAAAAGTGCTAAACAGTTCAAACAGGCGTCTTTCACAAGAAGCAGTCGTATTGAAAGCTAATTTTGAGACTGCTCTGCATCGTTGGACTTTCCCAACTTGAAGTCTGGCTTCAAAGGATTTTGTTGTGTTTCTCACAGGCAACTTAGAAAATTTGACTTCATTTGAGTCAGTGAGTAGAGCTATGGGTACATTCAGTTCTATAGTTTCTCAAATTAATAGTAGCAGCTGGCTAGCTAGCTACTTTTCTAACTTCTTCAAGAGGCTAGCTGTTTTGCAGTGCTACACCTAGCTTGTCAGTTAACAGTGACAATAGGAGATTAAGTTTCAGATGTGTTGTCATTTTTTTTGTCCTTTTGTCTAACAATGCTAAAGCTACATAGACTTTTGTTAATGTCTCCCTGTGTTTTTCTTTTATTGTAAAACAACAGTTTTTTTTCCCAACTGGTTGGTGAACGTTTCTCTCGAGAAAAGTTGCTCATTTCAGTAGAAACCGCCAAACACAACCCCGGCATCCCCAATTGCTTCCAATGTAATGTAGCTAAAAAAGATAGTTTAAAAAAATGGTCTGGAAAAAGGAAGATTTTAATCTGTATCAATCAGAAACGGGGCTAACGCTGGCTTTATTAACAGCAGATCAATGTTGAACAATATTGGATCCATGACAAAATGTAGCACAGGACATCTCTCCAAAAATTGCAAAAAAAATAAATAAAATTATTTGACTATGTCGCTTTTGGAGTCATGACTTCTTCCTTGCTCAGTGGCACTTCAACTCATGGTACAGGACCAGTTTCACTGTGGGCGATGACAAAACCTTTTTGCCTTCATTCTGTTGTTCATCTCACACGGGACTAGGACTTGATTACGACTTTAAATCAACAATCGAGTACAAAACATAACCTACGTGTGTAAAAGTTGACACATGCTCGGTACCAACCTGCTCATTAACCCTGCAACACATTCCACAAAGTAGGTCTGACCATAGTAATGACAAAAAAATGAGTATTTCTACAAGTGCTATATTGGGAAGGAACATCTGCACCTCCTGAAAGTAACTCTGTCGCACCAGATATGAGCACTGCTCGCTGGACAGGAGCTGGAAACGATCCTGGCTCTCTCAGGCCTGCAAACAGCATCCCCTCACTGCGTTCCTCGGCTCCAGCCTCATTGTTTTCCTGCTAACCAGCAGCAGATGTGTGTAGTTTGCCTATACACGCTCTCATGTTGCGCTCAGCTGCTCACCGTGTGCAACATATGCTGACTCCGCCGCGGCGGGTCTCAGTCCTCCCGCTGCAGCTTGTTGTTCTTTTTTTTTTTTTTTTTTTTTTGTGGCAGAGCCCGCTCCACCATGATGTCATTTTACTTTAGAAATACTTTAGGAAATGAGATCCTGGCTGAACTCGGTGCTGCACACTTTGCGCAGGATCCTCACCCACGTTCGTTTCTTTCACATCTTCGTCTTCAGCGGTTTATGTCGGTGATGAAAGACACTTGGGAAATAAATGTTTGTCTCCCAGCTAGCACGCTGCTGATGAGCCCCTTTTCCTGATTATTAACATCTATTGCTTCTCTCTGTCAACAGAGGACAGCGTCTCTGAGTCAGCTGCCTGTCGAGGACATCAGAGAGCCTCTGCCTCCTCACTGGAAATGCTACATGTCTCCGCAAGGGAAAAAGTACTATGTCAACACCGCAAACAATGGTGAGAGAAACTGATACTGCACTTCGTTTAGTCAGGCTCATAGTAGCGCTGCAAAGTTTTTAGTTTTTTTTTTTTTTTTTTCCACATATCATCACCTTCCTAAAACAATAGCCTAAGTGGTTTCTTTTAATTTTTCATGTTTTGTTGAATTTGACAAAATCACTTCTTTCAAAATCACTTCTTTCCAAAAGATGATGAAGGTAAAAAAAAAAAATCAAAAAAATATAATATAATATTATGTGTTTGTTTTTTTTTTTTTGTTTTTTTTTTTACAAAATTCCCTTTTTTTGCTACACAATTTTTATTATCTTAGAAAGGAAACGTAAAACATCACTTTCCCATCTCAGAAACCTCTTTCACAATTTAAAAATGTGAACAAAATCCACTTTTGTTTTTTAGATGTGCCTGTGAGGCCAGGCTGTACATCCTTCAGTGAATGGATTGCAGTGTTTTAAACCACTGTGATTAGTTTTTTATGTTCTAAAGATGAGGCTCTTCCTCTGCTGCTCTGTGCATGAGGTATTCTCACACTATTATAGATATTTGTGTTGCCATGGTGTCGAGGTGTGAACAACATGAGTTTTGTCACGCTCCCTTGAGGCCTCAGCGCACTGCCACTGGTGATCGAGATCAGGGCATCTGATTAGAAAACCAGCATCGGCTGTTGCAGTTCGCTCAAACACCACGCCTGATTTTTATTTTTATTTTTTATAAAATGACGCGTTTCCATGAAGCAAATTTATTTTTGGGGCGTTTTAAGGCCAACGAAAACGCAGCTCGTGATAAACTTCTTTTGACTTTGAAGGGTTTTTAATTCAGTCTCACGGTGTAAACGCTGCGAATGTTATGACCAGAACTCTGGGTTTTGATCTTATCCACGTCGTACCTGCATACCAAGGATCAGCTGATTAAATCAACAAACGCATACTTTTCTAACCCGAGCAAAATCAGTAATAGTGGAATGACGTTCTGTGTTTCGGCTCTCAAAACACACAGTTTTTAAGGTATATTGTGTTTTATTCTGAATTTGTTTTAAAAATAAGAGAGTAAGAATTTCAAAAATCACACATTTTGTATTAAATCTCATCACTTTAAAACATTTTCCTCCAGTCCATCCTTAACAAGAGTTTGTTCTAAACTCAATGGCGTTCAGTCATATTAAAATGAACTGATTCATCTAAATGGTTCACCACCACCCTTTCTTTGAGTTTCAACTTCCACTGATGAACACAATATATTTTTTGCATTCAGACTGTTTGCTCTTTGTCTGTCGGACTGCCAGCACTGCTGCTTGTTTCTTCCTCCATGATCATCAGCCATCGTGTCCCTGAACACAACATTCACAGACATATTAGCAAGGAGACGGTTTAATTCCCTCCTCAGCTCACCGCCATTGCAGAATTCCCTGCTTTATTGTCTGCCTTTACTATCCTTGTGTGGCCGTGTTGTAAAAGCTGACTGATGGCAGTCATTTCTTCACTTGGCAACTCTTGTTCGAACGAGCGAGAATGCAGTGTTACCAGTCTCAAGGTGACACCAGGCCAAGTCCTAAAAAAGAGAGTTGCAGAATGATGGCCCTTCAGTGCACTGTAAAAATACTTCCTCCCCTTTTACATCTTTTCTCGTATAACGACCACAAACTTCAATGTGTTGTATTGGGATTTTATCTGATTGACTGTCACTAAGTAGTACATGACTGCAGAGGAGGAAGCTGAGAATGCCTTACTTTCAGCAATTCTTTTGCAAATGAAATGCCACCTTTCCTTGTGGGAAAACACTTGACAGAAATCTACCACCTTTCTTTCTCTAGAAAGTGAAATTATTGCAAATCTTCCCCCCCACAATCGTAGTCAGATCAGACAGAAGGTTGTCTGACTAAATATGTTTTGATCTGAGCCGTTCTGCGGTAGATCTGAATTTATGTTTCGGGTCACGGGCCTGCTGAAAAGTGAACATCTGCCTTTGGTCTTCTAGAACATGTAAAAGGTTTTCTTTGAGTTTTACCCAAAACTCCACCCATTTTCCCCATCAGCTCTTAACATATTTTCCTTCCCTGCTGATAACAAGCAACACCACCAGGAGCAGCGCTACAGGGAGGCAAGAAGGGGGCGACTGCCCTCTCAAATTTCACATCTTTAAAAACATATTAACGTTTTGAGTAATTTGAATGAATGTTTGTGAGTGGGAGGTGGCTCAACTACTTTCACTCTTGTGTATCAGCAGGAAAGGTCTTCACACATTGTGTTCATTTAACAGAACCTAAATCTAAATGCGTCTGATTTTTGTTGTGAAGGTCACCAAAGGACGCAGTTTTGAAATTGGTGTGGTGGTTGCTCATTTTCAGTGCTTTTGTTTTTGTTTTTTTGGTGCGAGGCCTTACTTGGATCAACTCCGTTTCAAAGTTTGCAGGAAGGAAGTGTCCTTCACAAAACTGCTAATTCTTTAAAGCTGTTCTGCGAAGGCGTCATCCTTTATTTTATTGGTTAGGAATATTAACAGAAGGAGCAGTTTTAGTGCATTTTTTGAACATGGACTTAACAGTTTGTGACGAGGTTTCAGGGAAAGGCAAAGTGCTTTTGCAGGACGCTACGTCTAACTCACTTTTAAGAGCCTCATACTTAAAAGTATATGTATTAAAGTCGCCAATTTTCATGTTGACACTTTCCCAGTCAGTCTGTTTCGGTTTAATTTGAATTTAGAAACGTCGGGGACGTGCATCGGGCATTTCGCCGACTGAATCCTTGTCTCTCAGAAGCAATGAAAAAGGGACCAGCTTGGCTTGTTTACGCAGCATCTCATTGCACCTGTCCACCCTCTTTAGCTGGGATTGTGGCATTTGGGTTCTTTAAAGCCAGTAACCATTTCCCCGTCTGGGATGTTCGCATCTTGTACGTCTCTCTTCGTGGTTGCGGCCTTGAAAGATGAGAGCGGAGGTTTAAAATTGGCTCGGCGCTCCACCCAGGCACGAGAGCAAGGGGACTCCCTCCTCGGCTTCCTCCTCGTATTTGAGTATACGGTTAGGTGGCTCCGAGGTTCTATCAGAAAGATGGAGCGAAGCTTTTTCTCTCTCCTTCTGTCGCCATTGCAAGACGGTGAGCCGAGCTTGGGTACATTTAGAATTCTTATTGTAGCCAAGCCGCGCAGCGCTGATAACCTTTTCCCTCCAACTACTGATATTTATAGCAACACTTAATATATTTTTTTATTTTTGTCTTTGTCATTGTTACTCTAAAGTTCAGTTTTATTAGTGTTCTGCGTGTGTTGTGTTATGACAGCGCCATGGTAACAAAGCAGCGTGGGTGGGTGAGGGTTGCGTGTCCTTGTCTTTCTTTCTTTCTTTGACTTTTTCCTTCCTGTTTTGCAGGGTGCTGCGGTTTGCTAACAGACTCCGCTCGTCCCAGTCTGATTGAGGCGGTGTGTGGGTGGTAGCGCTGTATCCGCACACCTCACCAAATCCATCCCGTTTTATGTTTATTCAAAAACCTGGCCAGTCTTTCATGATATATTGGACAAACTGATCAGGAAATGCATCGAGCTATATGTATTTTTAAAAACCCAAAGCGTAAATTCGAATCTTTTTTCCTGTTTCCTCGCCACAGTGGATGGGTTTCTGTCACTACGAGCAACAGGAGGCAGCATCAGAGACCTCTGTCATATGGTTATGAATAAAATATAGCTCAGTTAGAGCTAACTGGGTCATTTTTTTCCCCTGCTTCTTGAATCCTAAATAAGGGATGCCTCCCGTTACTCAGGCTGTGCCGTGGACAGTAAGTCGATGCGGTAGGTGAGCGGAAATCGAGTCTTCTTCTGTCGGCCGTTCAGTGGGAAAAGATCATGTTTGCAAAATGAGGAAATTTTGGACTTCAAAAAAGAAATCCGTGCCTCTTAAGAGTAAAAAGCGAATTCAAAATCCTAATTTTATCTTCTTTACTCCGAATTCATATCATGTAAATCACACATACTAGTCCTACTCTGGCTTACATTTCCTTTATTCATATGACTTTTTAGGAATTTCTCCGTAAGATTCTGGGGAAATTCTTCTGCCGTAATCCAAGAGCACACATTTTCAGTCTCAAAGCAGGATTTCATGTCTTTATTTCTCAAAACTTTTAATGCTTTTGCTTACATTTTCATTTCAACTTGCTACAATTGATAATAGCCATGCAGGCACACCTGCTAGAAGGAAACAAACGCCCCCAGCCACATCACTTTCATTCTATTGGCTGAGAGGTTGCCAGGCGACAGTGCATTTTTTTTGTTCCAGAAGCAAGCAGAGAATGTTTCGTAAGCGAGCAGAGAGTCCGTCTCGTCATCCAAATCATTTATGAGAGCGAGAGAAAAGAGAAAAACTCTAAATCAAACAAATCCAAATGATCGACGTCGTTTTAATTTATTGTACGATTAATCGATTTATTACTTATTGTGACAGGGCCTGCAAAACCTCTGGAATCAAATCTTCCATTCAAACTTGTCAGACAGGCTCTTCATGAAGCCCCGCCATCTGTATCCAATGTACAGGGAAAAGATTTCAATAAAGCAATTTTCTTTATCCAATAAAATGCAATATATTTCAGCAGTATTATCCGGTGTTTCCTTTTGTATCGATCGGGATTTATGAGAAGAGAGAGGAGTAACTGATACATATGTGGCCTGTGAGGAGAGGCTCCGGCCGAATGCTGTATATCCCGCCTGAAGCCACACAAGCCCGCTGCCGGTTATACCCTCTCCGCCCGTGTCATTTGAGCTGACGGGCTTGGCTCAGCTGCTTCCTTTCTCTGCTAAGCAGGGATAAATAGAACAGAGTAGCTGAAAGGTTCTAATTCAATAAAAGCTCCTCGTATGTCTTCCCCAGCCCCAGTCAAAGCAAGAATAGCCAGAGAGAAGTAAATAAAAGAGAGCTCTTCTCTTTTGAGTCTTTTGCAGCTGGAACTTTGGCACGAAGCTCAGATTTGAGTTACAGTACCCACAAATGGCTTCACAGGCTCCAGCTGATTAACTGGGAGGTGAGATGGTTCCAAAGAAATGAGATCTTGCACTAAAAACGACAAATGTCCAGCTTCCTGTAACAGCAGGAGTCTCTTTATGATCTAGTCTGTTTATTTAAGACCGGCTTGGAGCTACGCGAGGTTTCCATTTCCGCAAAGGTTGTCCAGTAACTTATCTCGCCCTTCTGTCTTTATTTATCAGAACTTTGCATATCTGTTCTCATCTGTGTATCTGATGAGAGCAGATATGCAGCTCTCATCACATTCATACTTTGTCATTTTCTCTTTCTTTTTAAAACTATTCACATTTCACGTGACACGTGAAACTATAAAGCAGAGGGGGGAAAAAAATAAACTTTTTCTCCGCAAATCCAAATCTAAAAAATGTGCTTGGATTTCTGAAGCAGATTTAAGGTGTAGGTTAGGTTATGAATATCTCTACTGGCACTGTTCCGGTTTACTTGGCTGTAAACCTGAGTTGAAAGGTGATTTTATTATTAGTTAGTCAGAGAAGCAGGCAGCCATGGTAACTCTGGATGAGCTTTTGAAGACTTGCTAGAAGAGAACATGTTTGACACATGTCTGATGCAAATAAGACATCAGACATTGTCTGTTTATTCCACTTTAATCAATCGATCAGTCAAGTTTATTTGTATAGCACGTTTCAGCAGGATGGCAGTTCAAAGTGCTTTACACGATAAAAACACAAAAATAGTCAGGAAAGCAACTTATAGCCAGCTAGAGTTTATTTGGAGAGCGCTGGTTGCGTTATCAAGCCTCGGTTCAGTTGAAGTTAACTTTGCCGTGGTTTGAATGAATATGTGGATGCCAAGCAAACTGTAGACGGATTAAAGTGCAGGGCACTCTGGGTAAATTTAACCTGAACAAACGAGCGAGTAGTGGAAATGGCAAAGACAAAAAATAAGTTCTACAATACAATAAAATTTGACAAAGTTTCATTTTGTTTACGTTTCGTAATGAAGGACGCTGCGCTCGAGTCTTCAGAGGTTTTCACGATGTTTCCTTCAGTGGTTCTTGGTGCGCTGCCACCACAAGAGTTTGGATCGCTGGACACAGTGCAGTGTGAAAGCGAAACACACCAGCTGAAACAAATGTTGCAATCTTGATCGCCACTCGAACCGAGTCTGCCGCATTATCAGGTGTGAAAACACCCGAAGAATGTTACACTTATTGTGTTCGTCTGTCACATAAACATGATTTAATGAAGAACATGAAACTGAGCATCTTCTGAATGAGAGGACGAGCAACAACAACAAAAATGTCTTCAGTCAGAGGCTTCTTGAGAGGCACTGTAATACTGACTGCTACAGGAGCTCCAAGTTAATTGTCCTCTAGGATTACTAAAGAATGTTTGAAGTGAATTGAATTCATATCATTTAGAAATCAAAATTATTACTTGTTGAGTGTTTATTATTATTATTACCATCTGCAAGAAATGCCAAGTTTGCATCTGTAGATGGAATCACTTCTTCTTATTCCTTCCTACAAATGGTTGCAACTGTTTCCTAATGCTTCCTATACTCTCGACATCCTTCCCTCAGAGACCACATGGGAGAGGCCGTCCAGCGTCCCCGGGACCCCCAAGAGCTCCATCCGACACAAGAACTCTCTGCCAGCAGGTGCTTTAGCTGCTCTCTCTTCTACTCCGTTTTCTTTCACTTCAACTTCCTCGAGTGTCAGAGCCCTGGGGCTGGGAATTCTCCTAAGATTCCACGGTGGCACAAAGCCTCGGCTCATGCTCACCACACACAGACACTTCCTGTGACTAACTTTATCTGCGGCCGCAAACTGAGGAACTGAGGAGTCCTCTGTCTCCCGCTTTGGCCCTGCTCCTAAAGGCGGACGGGCAGAAGGAGGCAGGAAGGTTCTCTGGACTTTTCCGCATACGGAAACAAACTTCATTCACTCATTCATCTCCCTTGTTGGGAAGAAAAAGCCAGAACGTCCCAGTCTGAACGGTAACATTTCGAAGATGTACTTTCTGGACAAATGCTTAGAGGACAGTGTGAATTTGACCCCACGAGAAACTAGGATAGTAAATCATTAACATGTATTGATGGAGATGTCATCGATATCAAAACATCTGATAGAATATTTGATCACTCCGAACCAGAACTGCTCAGCATTCTGGGGGATGTATGCAGAAATGACTTCATAAATGTACACGCTGTTTCAGCACACTTTTAGGTTAATTCATTTGCTTCTGGAAATGTGGCTAATATTCTTATACTTAGGTCTTTTATTGGTTAAGGCCGCGTTAGCTAACCATGTTAGCTAGCAAAACAACTACAATGCTGTAGCTTGTAAATGTTTTGCTCGTCCATAAATGCGTATATAGCAGGTTTCTGTGTTTTCAGCTTAACTGAAACGCACAAAATTCGCACAAGACTCTACAATTGATTGAACCATCACAAACATTTGCAAGTCAAAATTCTGACTGTAGCGTTGGAGTTTCACAGTCATTATCATCAACGTCACACCTTGATAACTAGAACTCACCCACTCGTCTTCGGTGTGGAAAACCTGATGACGTTTCATCTCACCTTTCTGTGTCATTTATTCGTGCAGTGAACGGATTCCACTCGGGCGGTAGCCCCATGCATCACGGTGACCATTCACACAACAGCCTGATTAGGAAGAGCAGCACAGAGCCCCAGGTAAAGCCTCATCACTTTTGTTATCTTGTGTTTGGCATTTCTTTGTTTTGTTTGATTTTTTTTTTTATTTTTATTTTTCCTCCAATTCGGTTAAGGCTTGAGATCGTTTTAAACTACTTCCACGAAATCTGTTTCGTCATAGCAATTAAAACCCAGAACGTCCAGCAATCTTTTCTGTGTGTCCACTCACATTAAATCTTTGATTTTCTTTTTGGTCAGGATTAAACCACCTCTCTCTTTCCCCTCATTAAATAAATAAGCTGATGGCTGTAGAAGCTGATTAAACCCTCCTACAATATATTTTCCCTTGATCATAATTAGCCTAGTAGTCTTGGAGATATTACACACCATCCGCCCACCACTTACAGTCGATGTCTCCATACCCTTCTTACTTTATGGTCATATATTCAATTACGGGGTGCAGATCTAAAAAGATCTCTCCAGTAAGTCCTGGGTCTGCCTCTCAACGAGATGTTTAAGACACTTTTCTTAGTAACCCATCAAGAGAGCATCCTGAACAAAAGCGACTCCTCTAATATTTGGAAGAGCTGCAACGTCACTCCACAAAGCTCAGGCCTATAGCTGTTGGTTGCAAATTAGACCTGCTGTTAGGCTGTCACTCAGTACCATCAAAACAAACTTAACCTCCTCCACATGAGGCAGTAACCTAATCCAGAAGCAGAGGCAGTAATCCACCTTTTTCTAATTTAAAACTACGCTTTTAGATTTGTAGGTGCTAATCCTCAACCAGTGCCCGTTTTTTTTTTTTTTTTTTTTTCCATTTCTTCCCCCCCCAAAGGAGAATCCATTGATTGTTACAAATAAAAGTGCTTAGTCAGGAAGGCCAGCAGGACCTTATCATTTTCAAAAATGAGACCTTCTGCTCAGTGGCTTTGCCTGGAAATTCTGTTCATTAACGTCATCAACAGAATTGGACCAAATAAACCTGGTGACAAGTCCAAGAATTCGTTTGAACAGGTGTGGCTCATTATGGCCAATGTAAACCAAATGTTACAAGACTCTACAAAAGACATGCTCTCGAGAACTTTCCAAGTCAACAAACCAGGCATCCTTGAAGGTCCTTGTAGCTTCCAATGTTCCATAGACACAAACTCAACTGGTTCTCCTGAAGTCTGCCTTTCATTGCTTCAATACCGCGGTACACCATGTTGGCGAATCAATGGTTTGTGCCAGACAGCTTTTTGTGGTGTTACAGACTAGGTGTTGAAATAAGCCCTTATAAAAATACATATCTGTTGCATTTGAACTCACACCTAGATACTTTATTTCAGTTCTCTACCGAAGTAATTGAAATCACACACACACGGATGCACACACACACACACACACACACACACAAATATGCACATTCCTGCACAAGAGAGAGAGAGAGAGAGAGAGAGAGAGAGCAATCATTCTTTGCTTTGCTCTGCAGAACTATCTCCACACACACACACAAACATCGGCAGCACAAGAACAGAATGCACTAGTCGGACTCATTCGACCAATGCATAGAAAACAACTTTGATCACATTACGTGTTTGTTTGGAGTGACAGAGTGTTGGTGTTGCGCAGTCATGCTTGACACAGAGGACCGGAGCTTTGACGGAGTGTTCCTCTTGTCTCTGCAGAGCCCGGGATCAACATCACCGACCAGGAAACAGAACAAGGAGGCGACGGTTACGGTGAGTTCTGGTGGCTGGAAGAAATGGCTAACTGAGCAACTCCTGAAAAGCAGCTCTACACCATTATTCCCTTCATACCAAACTTTACACTCTGCACAATCTACTCAGTCAAATGCTTTTTTTCATGGAAACTACCAAACCAAAACTCATGTTAGTCAAAGTGGGATAGTTAATCATCCAGCTGAACATGTCTCCTCTGCTCTAGAGTCCAGTGGCAACGCTGCATCGAACACTTTCGCCATGTAAGGCTTAGACGCAGTTTCCTGGTCATGATAGCTGATTCAATGAAGCTGTTTATGAATTGTTTTTCAGCTAATTTCAAAGCCATATGAAGTTGGAAGTCTGTAGCTATAGAGAAAGTTGGTAATATTTGCAAACAGTGAATCTCGGCATCCTCCATGACGATACCCGAGTTCCACCTTGCTATCATATCTCTAACAGTTGACTTTAAAGTATTTAGTAGTGAAGAAATTCACTAGCGGACCAGAGTTCGCGTTTTTGATCCACCTCAGACCTCGATTGTATATTCACACCTCAAACAAACGAGACTTTCTGGGCAATCAAACTGGAGTTTGATTAAAGTGGACTGATCAGGAGGGGGTCACGTGATGCAGCCTCTGCAGGCAGACGTGTGTCGGTGAGCTCCTGGTAGTCTTCGGCGGCAATGGTTTTATACTAGCAGCTATATTGCTCCAGTTACAGAATTTATTCTTGAAACAGTGGAATACTTGAACCTGACTAATTAGTACCGAAACTTAGTTGTTTTTGGAAGTTTTTCATCGGCTTAAGAGAGAGGCCTCTCACGCGGGGAAGATGGCGGCGGATCAAGACAAACCAACACTGAAATCCTTGATGAAGGCTATCCGTGAATCAAAAGAAGAGCTCACTGGGCATATAAATCAAAAAACAGATTATATCCAACAATCGCTAACAAAAATAGAACAGTCATTGTCAACGCTGGCTGAACAGGTGCAGGAAATGGAGACCAGAGTCGGAGCTAACGAAGACAACCTCTCTGATGCACAAACACGCATACTCAAAATGGAGAAGGAAATAACTTTCCTGAAAGAAAAAGCGGATGACTTGGAAAACCGGAGCAGGAGATCAAATGTCAAAATTATAAACATCCCAGAAAGATCCGAAGGTACTGACATGGTTGGTTACATGGAACGGCTAATCCCGCGGCTTCTCGGGGAGGAACACTTCCCAACCCCGGTTACCATCGAGAGGGCACACCGCCTGGGGAGAGCGACTGACCGGACCAGACCTATCTTGGTTAAGTTTCTGAACTTCAGGGATAAAGACAAAGTGCTCCGCTCGGCCAGAGACAAGGGGACAGTGCTGTTGGATAATAATCGAGTCTCATTTTACCCGGATTACAGCATCGAGGTGCAACGCAAAATGCTCGCGTTCAGCGAGGTGAAGAAAAAACTACGAGAGAAAAATATTGAATACGCCACCCGCTACCCTGCCAAGCTGAGGATCAGACATGGAGGAGGATTTAAGCTTTTTTCAACCCCATCAGAGGTGGAGACCTTCCTGACCTCTGTTCAGGATGAAGGATAGATCTTCTCCCTTGTACGAAGAACAGGCACCATGACTGTTAACGGTAAAACAACGTTACATAAAACAACCCGTAATTTTTGACTTTCCTTCAAATGTTAAGCCATTTCGTGTAGCAGTGGGTGCGCCTCGGCCTATTAAATTATAGGTGAGTTAAGTAGATTTTGTTAAATATAGTAATATTGTTCCTGAGCGTTTTCTTCTGGAGCAATCCTGTTCTTTTTTGGAAAAATTGTTTTCTGTCGAAGATACTACAAATGTGTAGAAGCGAGTTTATCCCACAGTTTGTTTGTTTTTTTTGGTTAATGGGGGGTTAAAGTGTGGGTTTTTTCTTTTTATTCATTTCTTTGGGATTTAGGGGACACTCTCTCATGGGGTTTACCACGTTAATGTTGAAAACTGTAGGCTCATGGTAAAAGATCAAAGATCTCTTTATTTTGTCCAAGTTATGTACATCCCATGTTACCTATTCAGAATATTTTCTTTATATTACTTAAAATGAATAAGACAGGACTACTAAATTGTGTTTCGTTAAATGTTAGAGGGATTAACAACCCTATTAAAAGGAAGAAAGTCCTAACATACTTTAAGAAACAAAGCACAGACGTCGCCTTTATCCAAGAGACCCATTTTACTGATATAGAACATTTAAAGTTGCGCAGGGATTGGGTTGGTCAGGTATTTTATTCTTCTTTTTCATCTAAAGCTAGAGGTGTAGCCTTACTTATCAATAAAAATCTTAGATTTCGATTAAATCATATGGATAATGACAGATCTGGCAGATTAATTTTAGTAGATTGTGTCATAAATACAAATAGGGTAATACTTGTATCCTTATATGGCCCAAACTTTGACAATCCAGAATTTTTTAACGATTTAATTCTAAAACTGGCAGCGATTGAAGCGCCATGTATTCTGGGCGGGGACTATAACCTGGTTCTAAATCCATCAATGGATCGCTCCTCTCCTAAACGTGTTACACTATCCAGATCTGCGGTGGTTCTGACCCAGGGCATGAAAGAATTAGGATTGGGGGACGTATGGCGCTTACATAATCCTACCGGTAAAGATTATTCATACTATTCCAACGTCCCACAACACTTATTCAAGAATTGACATGTTTTTGATCTCACACCCACTTTTGTCACAAATTAAATCCTGTTCTTACTTAGCTGCTACGATCTCAGACCATAATCCCATACAAATGAAGCTAGAACTACACCAACCAGTTTTCTCTTCTCCTAGATGGAGATTTAGAGAATATCTTCTTAGAGACCCTGAATTTGTCACTTTTATGAATACCAAAATTGATATATATCTGGAAGTAAATTTAAATACCTCCTCACATTCAAATATATGGGAAGCGCTCAAGGCTTATATGAGAGGGCACATTATTTCATATGTCTCATATAAAAACAAACAAAAAAGGGAGCAGCTTTCTCAATTAGAAAAAGATATAAGGAGTTTGGAGATTGATCATTCAAGAACAAAGCGCCCAGAATTACTTAATGTTTTAAAACAAAAACGGATTTTATATGACAACCTGTGTACAAGTAAAGCTGAGGCAGCAATGGCTAGAACAAGATATCATTACTACGACTCGGCAATAAACAAGCAAACTCCTGGCGTGGCAAATAAAAAAAGAGGATAGTGAAAGATATATTCAGAGTATTAACACAGATGATGGTAGACATTTAGAAAATACAAAAGACATTAATTCGGAATTTAAAAAATATTACCAATTGTTATATAAATCTGAGCTTCACAAAGACAGTGTAGATATAAAACAATTTTTGAATCATTTACATTTACCCCAGATTAATACAACTGACAAAGACATACTAGATGGTGAAGTAAGTGAGGAGGAAGTTCGCCTTGCTGTTAAATCATTACAAAATAATAAAGCCCCAGGACCAGACGGCTTTCCAATTGAATTTTTAAAACCTTTTCAAACATTATTAACCCTCCTTACAAACATGATCAAGGAGGCATTCCAAAAGACAACACTTCCTCAATCTTTAGAACTTGCAACAATAACATTACTCCCAAACCTGGAAAAGACGTACAAAAGTGCAGCAACTATAGACCCCTGAGCCTTCTCAATTCCGACTATAAAATCTTGTCTAAAATAATAGCTGTCTCGACTGGAGAAAATAATCCCAAAAATTATCCATGCAGATCAAACAGGTTTTGTTAAGAATCGACAGGGAGCGACAATATCCGGAGGTTACTTCATGTTATTGATATTACTAAAAGACAGAGACACCCCCTGGTGATTCTCTCTATGGATGCTGAGAAGGCGTTCGACAGAATTGAACCTGATTTTTCTTTTTTGAGACCATGAGAACCATGAATATTGGTGAAACCTTTATTAGATACGTAAGAACACTCTTTAATGGCCCTAGATCACAGATTCTGACTAATGGGGTTCTGTCGGACGCCCTTCGCTTCTTTCGTGGCTGTCGACAGGGCTGCCCAAGCTCTCCTAGCTTGTTTTCTATTGCTATAGAACCATTAGCGATAGCTATCCGATCTGACTTATCTATTACAGGTATAAAAATAGGTACAGAAGAACATAAAATTGCACTATATGCGGATGATTTGTTAGTATTTATATCTCAACCGTCTAAATCCTTACCATCTTTACTGACATGCCTTGAGACATACAGTGCAGTTTCCGGCTACAAAATCAATTACTCCAAGAGTGAAGCGTTTCCACTTAATATGACAGAACAGGAGACACAACTGCTGCCTGGCTCATTTGAATGGTGCATGGATGGTCTTACATACCTTGGCATTAATATTAGTTCTTCGCATGACCAAATTTACAGAAGGAATTACATCTCATTATTTAATAAAACCAAAACAGAACTGGAACGATGGATAGATCTCCCATTATCCTTGATTGGTAGAGTTAACTCAATTAAAATGTCTATATTACCTAAATTTATTTATTTATTCCAATGTATCCCCTAAAAGTCTCAATGACATTTTTTCAAAGATTTGGATAAAGCAATATCTCTATTTTTATGGCGAAAGAAGGTCCCAAGAGTTAAGCTTCTTACTTTACAAGCTCCCTATGCTAAAGGAGGATTAAATCTTCCAAATTTTAGAGTGTATTATCTGGCTTCCCAGTTCCGTACTCTATGGATGTGGACCCATTCAAATGGTAACAATGTGAGGTGGGTCTCAATAGAACAACAAGAATTGAAGTCCAGATCATCGTCAATCATCCCTTTCTTGAGCTCAAAAAAGCAACTCTCTACAATTACATCAAATCCTTTAATCTTAGCTACCCACAATGCATGGTTACAGCTACATACCTTCTTGCACCTAAACATACAATTATTGGTTAACACTCCACTTAAAGATAACCCCAGCATTCCCCAACCTATAGCGGATGGTATATTACAAACCTGGGTCAGAAAAGGCATTAGATCAGTCGGTGATCTTTATACCAATAATGTCTTTGCCAGCTTCGATCAATTATCTGAATCCTATGACTTGCATAGACACAGTTTTTTCAAATATTTGCAGATCAGACACTGGATTAAGAGTCAATCATTAGAAATATTTCCAGATAAACCAGAGGAAACTCTGCTTGAATCATGTTTACTGGATCCAAAACGTATTACTACAAAAGGGCTTATTTCTTGTGTTTATAGAATGGTTCTTGCCTCATCACCAACTTATAATAAGTACTCGACAAAATCGAAATGGGAATCTGACTTAAACTGCAACTATGATGATAAATACTGGAGTGGATTACTAAACTCATCTCAAACAGTATTAATATCAACAAAACACAGGCAAATTCAATTTAACATTTTACATCGCACATATTATACTCCATATGGGTTGAATAAACTGAATGCCAATATCACTAACAGATGTCATAGGTGTAAGTCGTCTGTAGGCGATCTTCTTCATATGCTCTGGAATTGTGTACACTTGCAAACCTACTGGAATAATGTAATACTGATAACATCAACAGTTTGTGGGCTTCCTTTAGATCCTGACCCCAGGATTTGGATACTTGGAGATATTAGTTCCTTGAAATTGAATTTTTGCAAGAAATACTTTGTTTTGTTAACATCATCCGCAGCAAAAAAATGTATACTTAAAAATTGGAAAACTATGGAGCCCCCAAACAAGAAGCATTGGATCAATGAACTGTTGTCATACTGCACTCCTGAAAAAATTCTCCACTCGATACGTGGAACATTGGCGAAGTTTGACCAGATATGGACTCCCTTCCTGGACATCCTAACTAGATTGGACCTGAGAGACTGATCTGTATTGATTTTTACTGTCTTGTTTCGATCTTTCTAATATTTTTGTTGTATTCTTTTCTTTTAACTCTGGCCTTACAAAAAATAAGTAGTGCCAAATGTAATATTGCTATATGTGTTGCTACATGGAGAGAGTGGGGGTGGGTGGGTTTTATTTTTAGAGGGGGGGAAAAAAGATAAGGAAAAAATGTTGTACATTAGATGTAGATTTTGTTGGATATGCATCCTGAATAAATATATATATATACAAAGGTTAAAGTGGACTGATCAGGGCTGGTGTGAATGCACTTTGAGTTTAAACATTCATGTCCACCGTCGCCTTTCAACGTCTTGCTTCATGGTGGCACATTTGCTTTGTCTAAGCAACAGTTTGTTGTTTCAACAGAATATTTTGAGCTCTTCGCTTTTTTTTTTTTTTGTCTTCACACTTGAGCTGTCGGCCTTCCGACTCTGTTTAGAACCGTTAAACATCACCATGTGGTATGCTGAAGCAGCCCAGCTGTGTGAATCTCACAGTCATCGCACGACCCTTGGCAGCAGTTAGTTTGCACATACCGCTCAACAGCTGACAACGTTTTAGTCCGTTCGAAATGTCTGATTTCCCCCTGCCAAATTCTGTCTGGGTATGTGGGCTGATAAAAATGACTAACATTACCAAATTAGTTTGGGATTTCAGCAACAAGGTTCATTTAGCGATTTTAAAGGAACTCTATGGGAGTTCTGTTCAGAGTGATGCCATGACGCGTACGTTTTCTCTGTGGATTGTTGTCATTTTCATTTTGATCTCCTGACAGCCATGCTTCACCCACGTCCAGTTTGTTTTTCACATGGGAGGTAGGTGCAAAGAAAGCTCTTTCCAGCTAGATCGAAAGGATGAACGTCTCACTGTGTTGTATTTTCATGAGCCATGAAACACCTCAGGCCACTTCTGGTTGTGCTAATTGCAAATGCGCAAACAAATAAAAAGTAGCCGCACAGCTGTAGACACACAACACAGCCGGTTCAGCGAAGCGTCTGAGAAATCGGCGGTAGCTTCCTGAAACTTTCCCCTGTGGACAACTGGAACGGTAAGACGGAGTGGACGGGCATTTCAAACAAGCATGCAGTCGGAAAATCACTGCCAATTATTCTGCTAATAACCAAGGCCCCACTGCAGCAACACGTGACTGTGGAAAATGACTGACAATCACACTTTTCACAGTGGACGCTTATTTAGCAGTTTAACCATGAAGTTGTAATTACAGTTCCTCACATCAGCTATAGAAGATGTTCATTGTGAGACTTTAAATTCTAAATGTATCCGAGAGGCGTGTGCACAAAGTGCTAACAATAGCAGCAGCTTTGTGATTTCGGCTGTTTCTTATTGTTGTTTACAAGGCGAAACTCAAATGAAGGAAGAGTCTGTTGACCTGCTGTAATGATGAAACTGTCTTGCTAATTGTGCAAGATGCTGGTATTCTGTTGAGCAGAGTCTCCACTTACTTTGTGTCTCAGTAAGTGGAGTCAGGGTGTGGAATCATCTGAATATTGAACCGAGGTCTAGTCCAAACATAAAACTGTTCATATGGTCATATACACATGTGATTATTGCTGGATTTTAATATATATTATTAGACAATTATTGTGTGTTTTTCTTATTGATGCTAGTTTTGTTTCTTGGTGAAATTGAACGAAATAATTGTTCATCCACTGTAGCTAAACTTCAATCGATACTATATTGATGGGTTTTATTACAAGTATGTATATAAGATTACATAATGATGTGGATAATGAGTGAGGATTTTGAAAAGTTTATTCTTCAACCCAATATAAACACGTAAAACAAAGGTTTTGACATCATGATTTAATATGTACTTTATTTATTAAAAACAAAAACAAACAAAAGTCAGACAGTAGAAACAGACACAGGATTGCTTCTTGAGTCGTTTTTGGTAAGTTTTTAAAGAAAAACACTATGAAGCAAATGATGTTACAATTTGAATCAATTTGGTGAATTACTGCCACCTAGTGATGGCTTTGAATTAATCAAACCCAGATTCATCAATTAGTTGCATTTGAAACCAGAAGTTTACATACGCCAAATAAATTGTCTTGGCTCCGGGACACCCCACAGCTTTTGGGTTTAGAAAAATAAACTAAAAGACAAATCATATTTAAGGTTATGCAATACTTTTTATTTACGTTTGTGGGATTTAAGTTGGTAGTTTAATTGTCACAACAAAAATGGGTGCTGGACGTTATGTTAGAAACTTGGGGATAATTTATATCAGTGACTCTCACTCTTTATGCTCCTCATCTTTCTAGTTTATCAAGGAATGTGTCAAACAAATGTAGCGTCTCATTGAGATCTTTACAAAAGGAAGCAGGGGTTTTGTTTAAAGCCCGTCTAACGCTCTGACCTACCTCTACTGAGCAGGCGGTTCCCTCGGATAAATTATGACACTTATTCCAAAGTAAACTTGGAAAAGAGGCCTTTTACTCATTTTCTTTCCGTGGCAGTTTTAATATTGCTTCTGGAAAAGTCATCAGCAGACTTCTGCTTACCAGCTTCCTCTGCAAAGAGAGGCTGTGCCAACGGGCTGCCACTGACGTTATGTTGAAACAGAGCTGTGCATCTTCCCTGCAGGCTGAGAAAGACAGAAGATGTGATTATGAAAATGCATTTTCCTTTTTTGGGGTTGGATATTTTGTTGGACACCTCCGACACAAAAAGATGTAAAACAAAAAAAAACAAAAAAACAACCTTAGAGATATTTTGGGTACCCTTGCAGCTCACTGAAACTTACTTCTCCTCCGTGGTTTAATTAAAAGCAGTTATGCTTTTTGCATATGATAGAGCAAATAATTGCAACCACATTTTGATCAGACGTACAGCGCTGGTGACTCTGGGGATCAAACTGCTGTTAACTTTTGCAGGACAATTTGAAAAGCAATATTAGGTAATCCAGGATGTTGGTTGATAAATTCACAGCGGGGTGTCGGAACACCACAGCGACACGTACTGAAAATGCCTTCCTTTAAGATGAGTAAGAACGGGAAACTGAAGTGAGCAGTGTCATATTTAAATCATTCTCTGCGCTTTGGTGAATCCTGGTTGCAGAGAGAGAGAACGCAAACTATATTAAGATGCATGTATGCATGTAAATACATTCATCTCTATCAGTCAGAATATCTTCAAAACGTTACTTTCTTCCTGAAGGTAAACTTTAAAAAAGGGAAGTTAAAATGTTATATGGACAAGTAACACTTAAAGTTGCATTTTCCAAGCATTCATTTCTGTTAGTGTGTAGAATTTGGGTTTACGGCTCATAAAAACTCAAAATTCAGTTTCCCTGTAAAACCTCCACATCAAAAAGGAAATATTTTTATAAAATTATAGACTGCTGTGTTTTGACTGGAATCCTGGGATTCCAGTCAAAACTGGCAGAAAGACAAGTTTAAAAGGAACTGGCTTATCGCAGAGTGTTGCATACAGGGCATGCTAATGTGAAGTTTATTCAGTGAGTAAATAAGTAAACTTTATCTGCATGTCAGAGTTCATTGGTCAAAAAGCAACAAAGTGTTAGATAATTAAACAAATGTGTGGAAACCAAAAAAGATCCATCACCAGCCCCTCTCTGTCTTCATCCCACAGATCAACTCTGTGACGTTTCCGGCTCCGATCTTTATGGCCGAACAGCAGCTGCTGAAACCCGACGAGTGGAGCTACTGTGACTACTTCTGGGTAAGATTTCCTCAATGTTCTGCACATTCATGTCTGCATTTCAGTTTTCCTGGCGTTCCGAACGAAAGGGGGGAGGGCTGCAGCTCTCCGCTGTTCTACTTTGCTGTTCTTCCTTCAAGCCATAAGATGTGCAAGAGTTACCCTTCCATGATCCACCGTCATGTTATTTAGGACACAAGCTCTTGATCATACGCTCTCGATGTGTGGATGCAGAGTTGCGTCACTTGTAGATGTAAGTTGATGCTCTGCAGAAGAGAATATTGGCTGTCCTCTGGAAAGAATGGAAAGAATTAGTACAGCCTTCGAAACATTCACAGATCAATTTTTTTTGTAAAGAATTACTGCACAACTGCTAATATAACTATAAAAACAGGTTACATTCATTAATGTGTTCCTTTATGTAGCCCTTTACACATTCACAACTTTGATGACCAAACTGCATCACAAAATCAATATAAAAAGGAAAACAATTATGGAGCAAAGTTGGAAGATGGAGATGCTCTTCGAGGGGAAATGAGTTGTGATGGAGGAGAAATTATAGACTCTGTCTCTGCTGACAAAGTCGTTTCCTGAGGGGGGGAAATCTCCAAGCTGGCTTCCTTACGAGTCAGTGAGAACAAAAAAAAACAAAAAAAACCCCAGAAATAACACCGGATCCTTTTCATCTTTCGACGCGAGTCCACTCTGCAGACGGAGAGTCAGCGCCGGGCCGTTCCGTGATACAGAACACGGCACAGCGGGATGACACGGTACCAAGTAACGGGCTGGAACGCAGCGAGCCAACAGGCCTCTGCTGCTCTGTTTGGACGTCTCCCGCCCCTGCAGCGTAATCTCTACCAGGTGCACACCGCGCTTGTAGCACTCTGACACTTGCAGTCGCTTCCAGAGGGGGGGGGGATGTTCTTATCGAACGTTTTGGAAAAAGGTTTCTCTGTAAAAGGAAAAGCTAAATGTTTTTGAGAATTAGTAGAATTTATTTTTGTGTCAGAAGATGCCCTGGACTATAATACACTTCCTGCTTTTGGGGCGGCCTCTGGTCCGACTGTCATTAATATGGGGATTCAAACAAAGTTCTCCATTTTTGTTCCACCTCATAGTTTGATGACGCATTCGCACCTTCCTAAACAAACCGGATTTTCTTGGTAAATAAACTAGAGTTCACTTAAAGCGCAGTAAACCACAGTCCTCGTTTCCTTCTGGTGGTTCTAGTTGAGTTTTTCTAGACGTTAATCCCATTTCTTTCAGATGATTTTCTGCAGTTTGCTCACAGATTTTCACCCCATTTTCTACATTTTGTTTCCAGAACACAGGAGTTTAAGTCGTCTGTTCTGACGGCAGCGAGGGCGTTTCCCTTTTGCAGCCTTATTTTTGTGCTTATTTTTCTCTCCAGATGACTCGTACCAATAAATCGGCCCAGATTTCCTTAAATTTGTGAGATTGGAGGCGGGTCCATACTTGCGCATGAAATGTGTATGTGCACGGTTAGCAATGATATCCCCCATTTTTGCCAACTTTACAACTTTATCGCTACATTTTGCAACTTTTTTATACAAAAAAAAAAAAAAAAAGAAGAACAGGCGGAAATGTCAATCTGCCGAGATGCACAACAGGTGGAAACGTACCTGGGCTGCATTTTAATAGAGTTCTGATCTCATTGGTTCTTTTTCCTCAATGCATTTCTTGTGCACTTGCTGTGTTTATCTCGCAGGCTGACAGGAAGGATCCCCAGGGCAACGGTTGCATCACTGGCTTCGAGGTTCTGTTGCAGAAACAGCTCAAGGGTAAACAGATGCAGAAGGAGATGGCCGAGTTCATACGAGAAAGGTATCGGCTTTTCTGCTCTTCCCTCGTCGTTCGGCGCTGGGGCTTTCGTTGTTGTTGTTTTTTTGGTCACGTTGCCATGAAAACCAAGCAGCTGTCATTAAACAAAACAATTTCCTCCTGTTTTGCTTTGCCTTTTTTTCCCCTTCTTCTGCTCATTTATGCGCATCACTCCATTTATTGCACAACAGAGGAAACGCAGATGGAAACCAAGTTTCATAAAAGCTGTGTCGTAATCAACTTCTCTGCGTCCCTCTCAGGATAAAGATAGAAGAAGAGTACGCCAAGAATCTCTCGAAGCTCTCGCAGATCCCTCTGGCGAGCCAGGAAGAAGGGTGAGTGACAGTGAAAAAATAAAATAAAATTTAAAAAAAATCTAAATCTCTACACCCACCTATCGGTCTCAGAGGAGGCTGTCACACACATGGCTGCATAAATGAATATTTTCTAAAGAAACACATGTCACTACTGTAGAAACGGCACGCCTGCCTGGCCCGCTTGGTTTGTTGCTTTAAGCATACGCAGATTTTGAAGTCCACACTTCTAGGGGTCGGTATTTTGCAGGAACGTTTTCACATTTTACTATGTTGAAAGAAAGGAATGGTTAGAATAGGTGAAAAAAAATGATACATTTAGTTTAATTTTGCTTCTTCTCACTCCTTTTTGAATATTCTATCCGTTTTCTTTGTTTATTGTGCTTCTTTAAGTTTGTATTTGATATTGTGAAACATGTTATTTTGTAAAATAACATTTTTAATGAGGCATCATGTGCATATATGAAGTAAATAATAATAATAATAATAATAATAATATAAAAGAAATTTGTTGCTCAAAAATCAACAGTGCCTCCAGCATCTCTCGTCGATTTGTTGCCATTTTCTATTTCGGGTGTTTTTAGAGGGCTGTGTTTAATTGCGCAACAATTCATGTTTTCACTTACAGCACTTCATATAAGTATGCACTGCCAGAGTACAAAATCTTACCGAGAATTTTTTTCGGTCCAATTTTCAGTGCAAACATCTTTGAAATAAGATTAAACTAACTTACTGTAGAAGTAACTTTGAAGCCTGTTTGAAGTCAAGAACTCCTTAATAATGAGGGAAACGTTCTGCTTATAAGTGGAACAAGATATTATAAGTTAAAGTCACTTGGTAATGTTTTGTGATTTTTTTGCACTGTGGCCTGCTTACCCAAACCAGTAACACTTTATTTGAAGGGGTGTGACATGACACTGTCATCAACATAACATATCACCTGTTGTGAACATGAATGATTGACTGTTGTCATGAAGTGTCATTCGGTAAATAATGATATTTTAAAAATTAAAAGTTGCTCTAAAAATACATTTTTCTTTGTATTGTTTGGTAGATAATGACACTTTAATGCAAAGTTGGCACTTTTAAATGACATCTAATGCAACTTTTAAAGCAACTTTGCATGAAAAGTATCATTATTTACCGAATGACACCTCATGACAAGTCATACATAATTAGAAAGACTCTTATGTTCATAACAGCGTTATGTCAGTCTTATTCACACCCCTTCAAATAAAGTGTTACTAAAATACCAAGCTGTGTCAAGATTACAATCACGTGTTTAGCATTTAAAGGTAAATTAATGAGCAAACATTTTTTTCCACAAACTATATTTAAAAAAAAAAAAAAAAACATTTAAGAGGTGAACCGACGTAAATTTGCCAGGCATTTTGGCTGTTTCACGGCAATTAACCGACCAGTCGAGGTGTCCGGTTGTGGACATTTTGGTGCCGCTGCGATCCAGAACTGCAACCTGTTTCAGCTGAGCACAGGAGAGTAGGGCAGGGAAGGAGGGAGTGAGGCAGGCGGTGGCGATGGGGGCCTCTGTGAGGCTCCTGCAGAGTGTAAGAAAGTTTTCAGCCGCTCTTCTTCTCCACTGTCTGACAGCAGAGGGTTTTGGGGCGGGGGGGGGGGAGGTTCACGCTGAGAGCAGCTCTTTGTCTGGTCTGCTGAAGGAGCAATGAAACTGGAAAAGTAACAGGAAGCCGAGCGAGACACGACTCGCAGAAGATGAGAAGCTGTGGACTCTGACCGTGACACTTGCTATTTAGCTCGTCTTATTAAGAAATTCCAGAAGGAAACGGTGACCCTGCATAGCAACATGACAACTTGTTTCTGTGTGTGTGTGTGTGTGTGTGTGTGTGTGTGTGTGTGTGTGTGTGTGTGTGTGTGTGTGTGTGTGTGTGTTGGAGATGCACAAGTGAAAAACCAGCCTCTTATAATTGAACAACTCATAAATGTCATTTTTGGCGTCTCATGGTCAGCAGGGAAAACTCGTAACTCAGACTCTTTGGCTGCTGAAGTCAAAAATTCTAACATAAAAATGTGTTCAGTGTTGGGTGCAGTATTTGGTAGGATATATTTCAAATGATATTCTGGAAAAATCAGCATGGTATCAATATGTTTGCCCTCAGAGATGCTAAAGCTCACAAAGAGTGGTGGGAGCATCGTGTTTAAGTTATAAGAGTCGGATAGCGATTATCAATATTATATATACATTCAGCAATATATTCCTGTTATGAACATAGGCCAACCATGCAGATGTTCTTGCCTGTTTGACCTAATGCATATTTACGCTCTTACTTTTTCTTTAGGATGATATTTTCTGTAAATTAGTATGTATGTAGTATTTTTATGGCTGTTTTCCACTTGTAATTTCTTGTTTTTCTGTATTAATTGCGGAATGTTTAATATTTCATCAAATCAAAGGCTAATCCGTCTGATCTCTTTTGAGAAATTACAGCCGTATAGTGCAATGCTAAAGTGATGCTAATTTGATGTCTTTTTCCTCCATGTTTTTATTTCTTAAGAGACTAATAATTTAAATTCACCATGAAGGAAAACTCACCCATGACGTGAATATTTTCGCTTGCTAGCTTGTGTTGCTGCAGGGTTCAGCGAACGTGCATGTAAGCTAGCTCCATCACATTAGCACGGTGACAGAGAGTGGGCCGGAGCCGCCCTGAACAGAATCCACACCATGCCAGCCCACACCCACAAAAGCGCAGCACAATACTTTCACTATGCTTCGCCTCGGGCCGGCTCTGTTGTTGTGGACGGGGACAATCAGCGTTTTGTTGCCCGGTTCCTCCGATCCGACCAGAACGGGCCGTCTGTTTATTCCTGAATTTGCCATTTGTTTGGTGGAGATGCGGCTGTGAGGCATGTGACATTTTTTCTTAAGCTGCAGCTTCTACCCCGTATCAGATTTTTAAATAAGAAGGGGGGTCTGCAGCGGGAGATCCAACATGTTGTCGGTGCCGACTGGCTGTCAGAGGGGCATGTGAGGCTCTGGACGGATCCACTTCACCCAGTCCGAATACCATTTGAAGTGGCACTAAGCTTTCCTTTTCATTCTCCACCATTTTCATGTCAACTCCAGCACATTTATTCGTTCACCCTGGACTTGCTTCAGTAAATAAAATGGTCTCATCACAGCCATCACCTGCAGAATGAATGCAGTTTTACTATTTTAAGCAAAGGCTGGAGCAAAACCTCAGATCCCTGTCACTTTTTAAAGGGCTTTGTCGTTTTCTAAAAGTGTCTTTTCACTCATCTTCTCCGTGTTGTGTTAAATTATTTCGCCTGAAAGCATTTGAATTACATCTCTGAGCTCCCTCACTCTTTAATCTGAACCGTCTCCCTCAAACCGCATCCAAAAAGTTGAGGATTGTTGTAAAAAACACAACGTCAGGACATTTTTGTTTCATTTCTAGATAACAGAAACGCATCAAATCTGTACAAAACGATTTAATGTGGTTAAAAAGTGTCAAAAAGCACATGATTTCAATGTACTGTTCAGAGCTGTTCACGAAAAGAAAACATTCCCAGTTTCTGTCTGTTTCTCTGAAAACACAAAGAAATGCTGCTCCCAGGATTGCTCAGTTCTTGCTATTGGTAATTATTAAGCCACAAAGGAGGATCAAATGCAGTGGTGAATGCAATTCAAAGAGAATCGCCTCCTCTAGACTCCAATTGGGTCTGTTTGCCATTTTTTCCAGATTAATGAAGTGATCCTACATTTTGTTTAATCCTTCCCACTCTTCCTTTCGCCAGCTGTGAATTATTCGAAGCTGTGCTGAGAAAGTTTCAGTGTTGCTTGCCCAAAACAAAAAAAACAAAACAAAAAAAAGGGTTCCTTTGGCCATGTTCATTGTTTCACCATGGCAGCTGCGTCTAACATGCTGTTTTGGTTTAAACCAAACCACTGCAAAACCCATCACTTTAAACCGTATCGTCTTTCTCTTGTAGCCTGCAGTTTGTACAACCAAACGCTCCCGTGACTGTAAATATTATGCTGTGTAAACACGGATCACAGCGGCGGTGGGAGTGGGATTCCTGGGTCGACATTCCGGTGGTAATAGCTCAGTTTTTGTACATCTTCTCTGCGTTCTGTCAGATTCACTAAGCAAATATCACCGAATGTTTATCTGCACGAAGCCACGCAGTCAGCACACACAGACAGAGACAGACAGAGAGAGAGACAGAGAGAGAGGCTCAATAACATTACATCTCATGATAGACACATGGTCAATATGAGTGGATAATACATCTGATAAAATGGTCAATAATTTCATTTAACTTCTATCCAGAGCCGCACAGCATTCTGGGAGATGTAGGCAGAGTAGCTGGCTGCTCAACCTCTCACAGGCAGGTTGGTGGCATCAACTAACTCACTCGCTTGTTGGGTACCTAGCAACAACTTGTTGAGTAACTTGTGCAGCAGCGGTTTAAGGTTTCACCATCGAGCCTCATAAATGCTTAAAGTAAAAGAAAACAGCGAGGAAACATGCCACCAGTTTGGCTGGATTTCAGCTATATGAAGCAAAAACATGAATGAAATGATCAATAATTATCAATATCCACTAAAGTGAAGCGCTTATATCGTGATACGTTTTTCAGTCGTGTCGTGATACTGACTTTTCAGTCAGTTTTCAAATCTTTTGCTCTCTTTTTTTTTTTTTTTTTTTTTTTTGGCGGGGGTAAAGTTGGTCACAACTCCAAAGCATTTGCTGTGAAATGGGTTTTTCGCAGCTCTGGATGTGCTGGAGGCCGCGGCTCTCCGAAGGTGCCAGGCTTTCCCCCCCCGAGGCCGGCGTCAGGAATGCGTTGGATGCCAGAGAGAGGGAATTCCGCGCATGTCTTCCATTCAGAGCGAGGCTTTGAAGCGAGCTGCTCGCCCGTAAAGACCGTCGGTCCTGGATCCCAGTGGCCTCGTGCCTCTTGACTATTCGCCTGCTGGCTGATGCTTTTACAGTCCTCAGTTTAATGAAAAACAAAAGGGTCATCCAGCCGGCCCCTGGTTTTTTTTCTTGTCTCAGGCAAACCCAACGTCTGGATTATTAAAGAGACAAACGATGAGCGTCTCCCGGCTGTGCTGAGCTCATGGCTGAGAGGAGTCTCAGATATCTGATGTCTCGTACGTCCTAATGGCCCGTTGAACTCGCTGCGGCTTAGCTCGCTTGATTCATCGGCTGCTTGTGTGTGAATGAACTTTTGCACTGGCGGCTCCTGGGCCCCATCTGTGTGCGGTTGACAGTCTGCATGTGTGTGTGTCTGTGTGCGTGTGTGTGTGTGTCATGAGCTTGTCTCCTCATACCTGCGCCTATCGTCATGGCAGATTCCCTCCTCCCCACACCCCCCGTTTCATCTCATCTAATAAATCACGTGGCGTCGTTTTGATGAAGGTATTTACTGCTTGTGATGTTCTCACTCTGCCCGTCTTATCTGTTCCCAGGACTCTGGGAGAGGCCTGGGCCCAGCTGAAGAAGAGCCTGGCGGACGAAGCCGAGGTTCATCTGAAGTTCTCTTCGAAGGTAATCTGCTTCTCTTCACAATGTTTAGATCTGAGGCTTACAGATGAGCAAAGGCAGCATCACTGAATCTGTTGCTCCCTTCCTGTTCAGAGCACTTATTTTCAAGAAAAAAGTGTTTATGTCCATGTCACAATGGCTGCATTACTTTGTTTTGATGCGTCACATAAAATATTAAATACCGTTCATTCAGGACGCTAACCCAGCCGCTCGTCACCGTCTCTATTGCATGGCGGTGCGACGTCCTGCTTTGTCTGTGGCCATGGAAACGGACTTATTGCTGACTGTGCAAATGAGTCCAGGTTGTGTTTGTGTTTTGTGTCTGATTTCAATTCAACTGTCCTCTTATTTGCGGCTTTGCAAATAAGAGGAGATCGTCTCAGGAAACATGTCAGCCGAAAGGCCTCGGAGCGTGAAAAACACGCGTTCCAATTAACTTTTCAAGTTTGATCAGTTGGAAGATGAAGCAGGGGAGAGGAGAGCTAGGCAGAAACCCGTCCTCGGTGATGTTATGCTCCAGAGATGCACAGATGTGCGGCATTCTTCCAGATTCTCAGAGGAGACAGGAAGGACTCGAGTGGGAACGATCTTTGAGTGATGTGCTGCGGCGTCGACTGCAGGAAGGAACTGCGCTGCTTATTCACGGCTGACAGCTGGGGCAGAACGCCACGTCGCTTACCGGGATCATTAAACCAGCGACGCACTCGCTGCGAACACTGAAAACTGACATGATCTCGTCACATTCATTTTGCTGGAAGCGCCTCTGTTTACTTAAACTCTCCACACCCTCTGGAATTAGGAAAAGGAGGCAGAGCGGATTGGATAAGTCCGTAGTTTCGGCCCCATCATCCTCGCAAGCTCGACGAGAGAGGATGATGACATAATGTGGAAAGCTACTCAAGAGCACGCGGCTAATTAAGGCTTTTGGTCTATATTTGTATGCAAACGGGTTGAAATCGTATCCTCTTGTGATTCAAAGCCTAAGCTTTTAATTCTCTCAGGGAAAGCATCAGGAGATAAGAATGTCAAATAGTGATGCATCAATTTAATCCAGTGATGGAAACTTGTTCCCACGTCAAATAAAAACTGAAAACGCGTGCAAATCTTTAAACGAGCAGTGTTTTCAGACTGAAGCCAAACTTAAACGCAGAACAATGGAGTCCAGGTTCGATTGGTCCGCACGCGACGGTTCTCCCGCTCCGCCCTCCCTCGAGAAACGGGGAGCTCGTTCTTCCGTTTGCTCTGTGGAAGTGCTGATCTCTCGTCTGTTTTTGTGAGCAGCTCCAGAGCGAAGTGGAGAAACCTTTCCTGACGTTCAGAGAGAACTTCAAGAAGGACATGAAGAGGTTCGACCACCACATCGCCGACCTGCGGAAGCAGCTCGTCAGCCGTTACGCAGCCGTGGAGAAGGTGAGACCAGACTCGGTTCGCTCAAAAGACCCAGTCAACAGGACTTGGTTATTTCAAAGAAAGCGTAGTTTTGTTATATCTGTTTCATATTGGAGTGTTTTTTTGTGTTTTTTAATCTCGTTCAGGCCCGGAAAGCTCTGGCTGACAGACAGAAGGAGCTGGAGTTAAAGACCCAGCAGCTGGAGAGCAAACTAACCAGCAAGACCGAAGAGGAGATCAAGAAGGCTCGCAGGAAATCCACACAAGCAGGTCAGAGCAGAGGTCATCCTGGGGTCGTGGGGGGTCCCACGTCTGTGTTTGTCGTTTTAGCTCGGCCAGAGCCCCTCTTGCTTATTTATGTCACATGTCCGCTGTGATCGCTGAGGGCTGGTTAATCCTGACTGACTGCTGGCTATGGGGTAGAAGAGTGACTTCCTGTCTGCAGAAGCCTTCGTCTTCAACAATAGAACAGCAGATATGTGTGTTTAATAAATAGTTGCCTTTTGAATATCTTCTCTTGCCTTTTAACTTTGTTTTCAACACCCCGCCAACAGGACTTCCACACCGAAGAGTGTTGGTGGTAGCGCTACATGTTTGCGTTTTTCTGTAGGGATGGCGCATTCACTGACTGGAAAACAATCGGATTTATGACGTTTTGACTGCCATTCCCACCAATCGTGGCTGGTCCAGTTCAAGGTGCATCTCCGATAATTAGTTTCACAGAGTGCACTCATTATTTTCAACGTTTTCTCTTCTCTTAGATCTTCCTTTGTTAACCGAATCGTGGCGAAGTCATCCATATAAAACCTCCTGGAGTCCCAGTTAATCCCTGTCAATGATTATCTTAAAGGAAACTACATCTGAATCCTCCTCCGCTGGTTTTTTTTTTTTTTTTTTCCAGCCCCTTCATGGGATCGACCACTCGAGGCCGTCTGCGAACCGACTTGCTGTGTGGGTCCACTTTTGAACCAGTCATGCACTTTATCAGGCCTGACAGCCACAATGGGATTTAAAAAAAAAATAAAAAAAGACATGTTTATTATTTTTAAAGCCTGAGTGTCACAGAGGCAAGACGAAGGCGAGACTGATGGAGCATTTCCTGCTCCATCAATTTGTTCACACCAGACTGAGAGGTGTGGGTGCAAACTGGCTTTATTACCCCAGGAGAGGAAGGGAGAGGGGGGGAAGTGCACTCCCACATGCTGAACAAATACACAACCATTAATTATCCGACGGCCAAAAACATCCCGCCCACTAAGTTTAATTCATGGCTTCATTGGTTTTGGAATAAAGCGTTAAATGTACAGTGAGCCACATCAATAGGGCGGGATAAGTTACTTTTTAACCAACAACCGATGAAATTTTTGGGGATAAAAGTTGAATTCTCTCCGCTTAGTGTTTGAGCTCCCTCTAGTGGCGACGTGTGGCTCACACTGAGAGACACTTCAAGCATTCGTCATGAGCGACTCGTCAGTGTAGGCTTAATGAATAAGCAACAATGCTATCTGCTTATTGCTACGGTAGGTGAATATTACTTATTGTGGTATATAAAGGAACGTTTGCAACCTGATAACATAATGAAGTGATGAGGGATTTTCTTAAGGATTGAGCCGTTGCACAAGGAGAGAGATCTCTGAATCATATCACCTCATGGAAACAGTTACCAGTTTTATGTTCCAGACAAATCGATGCGTTTCACCCTTCAGAGCCTTGTTGCCGCTGCCTGTTCAGCCAACAAGCGATCTTGGACATGCGAGCTCTTCTTGTCAGAAGGCCACTGTCCAAAGGCCTTTCCCTTTATTTGCATGGAAATGAACCACCTGCCACCTGCACAAGGTCTGGACTGACGGGCAACACAGTGGAGCTTTTTGGTTTCATGTTTGGGTTTCAGGTTTTTAGCCTACATATTAATTACAGTATGAGAAAGCAAAATACAGCCAGAACAGTTTCATTGTGCAATGCAGAAAATCCTGATTTTGCAGGAACGGAGACCCGTTAGATTGCAGTCTGTTAAATTTCTACAAAGAGCATGAATTAGTGAGATGTTATCAAGTTCAGTTGCAATGGCTTCCTCGAGAATTAGGAGATGGCCGACTATAGAGGGAACTGAGGATCCTGAGGATGCCGCTTGGACGGTGATTCTGCAATCTTCTCAAGGTAGAGCAAACTCAGGAATTTCCACTGAGGAAATGCACAGGAGACTCAATGGGCACCAATGCATAAGACAAGCATTTAGCTGTATCACATCTTGTTGATCAACTGGCAGTGACAGCATGTTCCTCCCGGATCTTTTGTACGTATTGCCCGATGCTGCTGAGGAGACCGCGGGTCACGCCATCACGCCCTTACGACCTGCTGAGCCACAAAGCCTGAGAGCAAAGCGGAAAATAAAACGTCAGAACCTGGACAGTTGGAGACGTCCTTCTTCATCGCACCCGTCATTGCAAAGCAAAAATAACGGCGGCTGGAAACGTGTCTGCCCTTTAGATAAACAGCGATTTCAGCTGGACTCTGTGCGGAAATCGAGTTACCTGAGTGTTTTATGCCATGACAAAAGTAAAAGGCCTCGTGGTTTTTCATGTTTAATAGGTGCTCCGCCTCAGGAATGTCCATGGTTAAGAGGAGAAACTCTCAGTCAGACGGTGACGTTATGAGTCAAGCAGGCACAACCGCATGCCGTCACGTGGAAGAGGGAACGCTCCATCCCAGCGCAGGCTGACCCAGAGCCGGCCTGCTGCCTGCTCCTTATGCAACACGGAGCAAACACAATGCAGGAACCAGAGAGGAGGCGCCGACCAAAACAACATGACATCTGTTTGCTCATAATGAAGTCATTTGCGCTTATATTTTCATGCTTTATTACGTAACCTTACCATTGTATTAAAGGTAAACGAGTAAACAAATGTTAGTAGCTTGAGTTTATTGTGTTTGTGTCGTTTAACATGAGAACATTCTCAGCTAAGCTGTCAGAAGATCTCGTCAGCCGCAAACTGTTACACTCCAGAAACCAGACAGAACCAAGAACCTTCAGAACGTCACTCTGTTCTGCTTTGCTGGCATCTGTTTTAACAGCCTTTCAATCTGCTTTGTCTCTGGACCTTGACTGGGCCATGAAATACTTTTTTCCTGCGCTAGCGCGAGGAGTCACAGCTGGAGTGACCGCGCGCCATCTGCAGAAAATCCACAGCAGCGACTGAGTCGGACAAAAAGCCACAGACTAGGCAGAAATCCCAATATGGCTCCTGTGTCCTCCGTTGTTGAATTGCGCTCATACAGGAGGAAGCCTGATGACCCCATGATGACCCCACCCATCGATTGCACGTTTTGTTGCTTATCTGACGTTTTTTTTCCTTCCAATTTGTGATCCGAACACCGTCAAAACTCAAACGGCTGCACAAACCTTCTAACGGCAAGATAAAAAAGATCTAAATCGAGGTTTAAAGTCATTGGCCTGGACGTGTTTGAAGTCGGTTACCATGGTGCCCTCAGTGTGTTTGTTTTTAGCAAGCTTTCGTTTCTAGACGACGCAAGCTAACGCGTCGCTTCCTCCCTGATCGTATTTCGCTCACGATGAGTGACTTTCTGCTGTCAACAGGATGCAGGATGTGTCATCACCCCTGTTTCTACCCAGTCATAATGAAATCCGTTATCAGCCCAGATCCTCAGCCCTGCGTTGGAATAACAGTTTGATCTGCCGTATGTGATCGTGTTTTTTTGTCCCCGTCCTCTCAACAGGGGATGATCTGATGCGCTGTGTCGACCTGTACAACCAATCTCAGTCCAAATGGTTTGAGGAGATGGTCACCACCAGCCTGGTGAGGGACACCCCAGTTTGTGATGAGAGAGAGAGAGTGTGTGTGTGTGTTTGTGCATGTGTGTGTGAAACAGGCCTGTGTTTTTTGTCCCGTCCTCATCAGGAGCTGGAGAGACTGGAGGTGGAGCGGGTGGAGATGATCAGGCAGCACCTCTGTCAGTACACGACTCTACGCCACGAGACGGACATGTTCAACCAGAGCGTGAGTGCAGAACACGGCAGCCCGCGAAACCGCAGAGCAATTAGTTTCATTCGATTAACTCGCAACATCTGCCAAGAGTTTTCTCCACCGCCGGTCATCTTTAATTAAGCAAGGACAGGATCAAAGACGGCGGCTCGTCCCGGGACAGCAAGGAGAAGCGGTTCAGATAGAGTCCGGTGTGGGACGTTTCTGTTTTGAGTTGCAAACACTCGACGAGTTCCTTAAGTTATCGACTTACTAGCAGCAGTGCTGCAGCTGCTCAACCAGAAAGTTTCTGCTGCGCTACGAAGACGAGGCTGTTAGAGCGACAGAGAATGAATTGGAACACGGTCGAAAAAGACACCATGTCAATAAGCGCGGTTGATTTTGACTACAGTTTTCTGTTTATTCAGTCCGTTTTTAACACACTTCACACAAAGAAATGTTCAAATATAACGAGGTTTCATTTTGAAAGACGAAGCCCTTAATGTTATGGAAAGACGGTCAGACTCTTGATGCAAGAGAAAACTGGGGTTTTTAAGAAAGTGTCCGGTTATTAATTAATTGATCGATAACAGCAGTAAACTTTTTCTTTTTTTTTTTTTTTTTTATCCTTTTTTAACTGTTAAAAAGCTCAGTATCTTGTGCTGATTGTATGGAAGCGACTCACTGCGTTACATAATTATCACCAGCAGAGGGAAGCAAAGAGCCGTTTCGCAGCACAGCGCTTGACAAAAAACAAATGATAATCCATCTACTGATGGAGCTGCCTGGTATTCGCTGTTCTCAGTTAACAGCTGTTTTTCTTTGCAGACTATGGAGCCGGTGGACAAGCTCCTGCAGTGTGTGGACCCCATCAGGGACAGAGAGGTGTGGGTGCGGGAGAACAAGACGGGGGAAATCAGGCCTGTCGATGTGGAGATCTGAACTGCGGGGGTTGGTGAGGACAGCTCTCTCCCTGAGGACGTGACTGGGAGCTCTGAGACGACGTCTGGACCTCGTTTTTTTTTTCCTTTTTCCCCCCCCCCACCTATTCACGCGTCGCAGCCAGCAGGCCGAGGACGAGCGCGCCGGACCTTCACCCGTCAGCCCATCCTCCTCCTTCCACCCCCACGTCCACATCCGAGCGAAAAGTTTCGCGCAACGCCGAGGCATTTAAGATGCAGAGTTTAGTTTTGAGTTGCACTGATTCTTTGAACGGGGGAACAAAAAGCAACTGTGAGTGGGAATTGTTTCCTAAAGGATACTCAGGTGAGGTGAATGACGAAGTAGCACCGACTTGTACATTTTGTAAATGTTGAGAAGCTTTTACGTGGCGCGACAGTGTAATGCTAATTAATGACAACTGCCATGATTTAACAGATGCTGCTAAAACTACATGCAGTCGAGGCTAAGAGTGTCGCTTTGATACTCCTAGGCTCCATGAGATTATAATTCAGTGATGGTGACATCTATGTGACTTTTCCTGTTGCTATAATGTCCTGTTGAAATTTCAACAAATGATATATTTACCACCTTAAAATGGCTGAACAACCTGATAGAGAAGGTGATTATCTGGTGATGATTTTGCAAAGGATTCTTCATGAAATCAAGAAAATTACGGATAATAACTTTAAAAAAAAGGAAAAAAAAATCGGGCTGATCTTTTTTATATTACAACTTGGGAGCATCTCCTTCATGAGACTGTTATACTACAACAAGGGAGAGTCTTCGGTCAGAGGCTTCCGCAGAACAGCTGTAATACAGACTGCTACAGGAGAGCCATCAGCGTCTACTCTACAATCTCTTTGAAGAACCTGGGATAATATGAGTCACATTTGATTTCCCTCTGGAATTTATTAATGTTTGATTGAAAAATGAATTGACTTCTAGAATAAGAAAGCAAAAATGAAACATGCCTCTTTTACTGAGAATCGCAATCGGGCTGGTAAATGTATTTCTGGGAGAAAAACTGTTGTAATTATTTTTAAAAAAAGCAGACATCGCTAACGTCAAAGCTCAGATTTGCCAACTTTATGTTTACGGTTTGTTTATATGAAAATGTGGTAATAAAACTAATAAATTTACTCAAAAACGACTCCATGGTTAAAGACTGGCAAACAGCCGTTTGCAAAGAACAGAAAGGAGGAAAAGTTTTTATGGCGCGAGCTAAAGCCACGACTAGCTGAACATGTTGGCCTAAATATGCTGTAATTTTCCTATTGTTTAAAAAATTTTAAAATTGTTTGATATTCCAAAACTTCAGAAATGTGTGGATCTTTTTTTTTTTTTTCACCCACAAAGGTCGCCATGTTTTTACCGCCGAGTTGATGACGTCATCAGTTCCACTCAGCAGCAGCAGGAAGGCTAGCAGCAGGAAGGCTAGCAGCAGGAAGGCTAGCAGCAGGAAGGCTAGCAGCAGGAAGGCTAGCAGCAGGAAGGCTAGCAGCAGGAAGGCTAGCAGCAGGAAGGCTAGCTTTACCCGAGTCGTTTATCACATTGCGTTTGAATGGTGCAATTTTAGATGATGCCACACTGTCACTATGGGCTGTCATATAAAAAAAATAAATAAAAATTGAGGCGAATCTGGAGAATTTCCCACAAGACAGGAGAGCGTAACGCCAGAGCCTGTCAGGATTTCTGTGATCTATGAAATCTATAATATAAATTCTACGTTTATGGTTACAGCATCAACTGAGTTTTCACCAAGGATTAGTCAGGAAGTCGCACTTTAGAGCTTAAAGATTAAAATAAAATGAATATTTTGATAAAGTCCTGGTTCCCCATTGTAAATATTAAAATGTGTTTTCTATTTAAGAGTCACTAATGGTGTGGATGATTAAAAATCCATCTAATGTCAAAACATTTGTTCTATGTTGGAAATAAAAGGAAAAGGCAAAAAGAAAAATGAAAAAAGTATTTATTTTATAAAAGAAGCCATTTTCACATTAAAACAGTGAATGATTTAGTCAGGCCTTCTTTTATCATCGATATAAAGCTTTGGGTACAGGTCTGGACAGAGTTACACTTTTAGATAAAATACATTGAAAACACTCAAACAGTCGATTGATTGATTGAATTATCGCTCATTGATCTTGAAACCATTCCCATGTCAGCATCTGAGTTAAGCAACCAAAGATCCCTGAAAGCATTTTAAATCAGAACCAACTTGTCGGAAAAGACAGACGACTAGTTTTTTAAGAAAGCTTAGCAGAGAAAACCAAACAGGAATTTAGCATTTGCGTCACCAAAAATCAGCTCTGTTACGTTTGAGAGCAGAAATGATTAAAGCTGGAACATGTCAGTGGAGGACAACAGGAAGGCGACTCCCATTATATATGAAGAACATAAAGTCCTGGTAACGTATTGCTGATGTTCCGACGCTCTTGACTGCAGCGCTGCTCGTTTCCGCAGAGGACATTCGCATGTAAAGTCCGGCTAATCGATCATGAGCTTCTTGAGGGAGTTGAGGTAAGCCGGAATGAGGGAGCTGACCGACTCGTTGTCGTCGTTCAGGATCTTCTCTCCTCTCCCCTCGGATCCCACAGAGCTGGGCGACCGGACCAGGCCCGGGTACGGAGTGCTGTAACCCTGCCGGAGAAAAGACGCTGCTTTCAGGACTGAAACACTCCAAACACACACACACACACACGTACAGGGTCAATCCATAAGCTTTCCCTTAAACAGTGTTTAATCTTGATCGTTCTTGGGTTTTGCCAGATTACCACCATAAACTTCAATGAGTTTTAATAAAATTTTACGCGAAACAAAGTGCAATAATCTAAAAAGTGCGGTGCGTTATTTATATTCCTGAGTTTGCAACATCAAGCACCAGCAGAAAGACTTTTGGGGTTTGTGACTTTGCTTTCCTCTGTTCTTCTGAGCAACAATAGCCAGGATGGAACAACATGGCTGTAAAACATTTCACAATAAAAGCCTTTCATATCAGTGGATATCAAGAATTATTCATTATTTTTTTAATAGTTGAAATTCAACCAAATTGCTGGTGTAAGTTTTCCTCTTTTATCCACAGATTTCTCGCTACACTGTTATGTTTTTTATGTTTAAGCAGTTATGAGGAACAGAGGGTGAAACATGAAACTCCTGCTGTGCATGTTGTTGCTAGGTAACCACAAGTTAGGTAGCCAAAGAGTGAGCAAGTTAGTTGGTGCCACTAAACATGCTCATCTGGGCGTGAGAGGTTGAGCAGCAAAAGCCTTTCCTCCGCCTACATCTCCCAGAATGCTGTGCGGTTCAGCGTCTGAATTCATGGAATATTCTATGTATTGAATGTTTAACTTTCTATCAGCCATTTTAGTTACTGATATCGATCATGTGTGTATCGCAATATATATTGCTATTGATTTAGATCAGGGGTGTCAAACTCAAATACACAGTGGGCCAAAATGTAAAACTTGAACAAAGTCGCGGGCCAGCATTGAACAAATTAACCTTTTAATATCAGAATATTTGTTTATATATGTAAAATCAAACAGGTCTGTCTTTTACATATGTAAACAGATATTCTGTCTCCCACCTGTCCAGAAAGCTCCTGTTTTCTGCCTTTCTTTTCGGTTCTACAGTGACAGTTGTAGCTTGAGATGCTATAACTGCTGTCACAGAGGAGAGGGCGTTTCCTCGACCCGTCCTGATTGACGCGCCAAAACAACAGCAAGGCATTATGGGATTTGTAGTATTAGCGATGAATGAATGCGCTGTATCATACCGGTGGGCCAGCTCGCGTAGTCATTTGGTATAGCCTCGCGGGCCAATTATAATTACACTGCGGGCCAAATTTGGCCCGCGGGCCAGAGTTTGACACCTATGATTTAGATTCTTAGTAGGATTTAGACCTGTACTTTGACTAGGCCACTCTAACACATGAATAAGCTTTGATATAAACTACTGAAGCTCGAGGTGTTTATTTTTTTAGTCTGTTTTTTTCTGATACTATTTTTACTGTTTTAGCAAACCTCCATTTCTTCCACTTCTCAATCATGCAAAACGTTTTGTTGGTTCATCACATAAAATCCCAGTGAACCAAAAGGTTTTCCATGTTGTGCTGCATGTTTGTCAGAAACATGTGATTTTTGTTCTCCTTACAGAGGAGTATCCCTTGCCGAAGCTGCCCCGGTTCTTGGTCCTGATCTTAGTGAGTGCCGACTCTGCGATGTCGGCCCGCTCCTCGGCGTCGTCCAGCTCGTGGACGGTCTTCCTGTACTTCGCCAGGTTCATGTTGGCCTGCTCCTCCTGACGGGGCGACAGCACACAGTGAGACGCGCACAAGCTCAAAGCCACCCGGAGGATTCAGAGCGGCGGCGGCGGCGGCGCCGTACCGCCTCCTCCACTTGTCTCTTGTAGGCCTTCATCTTGTTCTGCAGCCGCTCCACCAGCTCCTGCATCCGCTGCTGGTTCTTCTGATCCTCCTCGGACTGGAACAGCAGCTCCTTCAGGCGCCGCTCGTTCTTCCGCAGCGTCTTCACCGTCTCGGCGTGACGCTTCTGCTCCGAGTCCAGCTCCAGCTCCAGCTCCTTGACCTGCACAGAGTCACGTTTTGTGCGGGTGCAGCCTGAGCGTGTGCTACACAGCTGTACAGGCAGGACTGTTCAATTATTGGTTATTGGAAATTACATGTTTTTCAAAAATCTGGACTTTCAGCATCTCCCCAGGCCCGCCATCTTGTTTCTATTTATTTGGAGTTTGAATACAATTCAACCTGTGTCAGATTGTTTTTTTTTTTTCTTTTTTCATTATAACAGTAAAGACAGTCACAAGACATGCCATAAAGTCAAAATAATACCAGCACAAAGTCAGACAATAACAAGCCGTAATGAGGAAAATTAAGTTGTAATTTTAAGACATAAAAAAGTAAAACAGCTTTTTAACAAGTTTCTGTTAATCCCTGAAATCTCAAAGCGGCATCTTAAAAGGACAGATCTCACCACGACACCGACTCGGTACCGCCCGGCCCACCTGCAGCTTGGCCCGTCGGTGTTTCTAGGAACTGACCTTCCCCTCCAGCTTCTGGATGATCTTCTTCCCTCCTTTCAGAGCCGTCTGTTCGGCCTGGTCCAGCCTGCCGCTCATGTCTTTGATCTGGCCTTCCAGGCTTTTCTTCGCCCTCTCCAGATGAAGCGTGTGCTCCTGCTCCAGCCGCAGCTCCTCTCCGACCCGCGCCAGCTGACGGGGAGCACGACGTTACGTGGCGCGTCTGAGCGGTGAGCGGCGCCAGCGGCGTGTGGCGGCCTGAGTCTTACCTCGCAGCCGGCCTTCTTGACCTTGTCGCCGCAGCCTCTCATCTCCGTCTGCAGCTCCTCGTGTTCCTGCTGCAGAGCCTGCAGGTCCACCTCCAGCTTCCGCCGCCCGCTCAGAGCGGACTGAAGCTGCACGTGGCCAAAACATAAAACAGTCATGAAAAAAAAAAAAAAAAAGAGGCTCAAAGCGTCCGATCAGGGGTCAAACGGGCGAAAGCTGGCGCCGACCTGTCCGCCGAGGTCGCTGTGCTTCTCGTTGGCCTCCTGCAGCTCCGTCTCCAGGACTTTCCGGGCCCTGTCGGCGCTCTCCAGGGCGGCGCGCGTCTCCTCGCCTTCGCTGACCAGCAGGGCGCAGCGGCGCTCCAGGGCTGCCTGCTCCTCCCGCTGCTCCTCGTGGCTCCGCGCCTCCTCCTCCAGCTGAGCCTGCAGCTCCTGCGGCGGAAACAGAACAGCGAGGACAGAGAACATCTGGCTGTAGGTTTGGGGTCGTTGCAGTGAGCAATAAATCAATTCACGTGTTATAAATTGTAACGAAGCTCAATAGTTTTCATTTGCGAGATTTTTTTTTTTCTCTTTTTCTTCCCAAAAATTGGGTGATAAAAGTCTTCAGTCTGGTGCAGAATTGATCTTTTTTTTTTCAGTTGTTTTGTCCAATTATTTTGGATATTTAAAATGTCTTACAGTTCCGGTGTGAAATAATCATTAGAAATTAAAATCATGAGGATTTTTATTACTCCTTAAAGAACTTTGAAGAAAAAGCCAAACATGCAGGAAATGTAAAGAAACGTGAGCGGACCTTAATCTGCTGCTGCATCTTCTTGCTGGTCTTGCTGAGCTCCGCGTTGCTCTTGGTCAGCAGGTCCACTTGCGCCTCCAGCTCGTTGATGTCCGCCTCCAGCTTCTTCCTCAGCTTCAGCGCCTCCGTCCTGCCCTTCACCTCCACGTCCAGACCGGCCTGCAGGGACTCCAGCGCCCTCTGGTGGCTTTTTCTGAGAAGACGACGCTCGGTTTTTCAGGACGACGCGCATTTTTAAATGAACCCAAAGCCTCTTTTTTTTTTTTTTTTTTTAGGTCTGAGACTTCTTAAGGACGCGTGGACTCACCTTGCCGCTTCAGCCTCCTCCTCCTTCTCCTGCAGTCGACGCTCCAGGTCTCCTTTAGCCTGGGACAACTCCAACTGAAGCCTCAACACCTTGGTCTCCTCCGCCTCGGGGGGGGAGGAATAAAATAAAACACGGTTTTGCCACGACGACGACAATCGCACATTTTGCTTCGAAACCGTCGTTTTCAGACGTCGCGCCGAACCTCCAAAGCTGCCTCCGATTCCTCAAGCGAGGCCTGCAGCTCTTCTTTCTCCATCTCAATCTTCTTCTTGGATTTCTGGAGCTCATGGACGCTCTTGCCTCCGTCTGACAGCTGGTCTGTCAGGTCAGCTACCTCCTCTGTGCAATGAAACGACAACAACAACAAAAGGAACTCAGATGCAACGATCTTAAATGTCCTGCTGGATTAAAGCTGTGTGAGAATCTGATATTCTGCATTGCGACTGATTCTGCTTCAAACTGCATCGTAGTCCAAGTCCTACGATGAAAACACTGACCACATGTTAACATTACTGCGTGTCGCTCTTACCCTGGAAGGCCTTGTTCTCCCTGCGTTGCGCCTCCAGCTGCTCCAGACACTCTTCGTGAGCCGTCTTGACCTTGAAGAGCTCGGCGGCGTGCTGCCTGCTCTCCTTCTGGCAGCCCTCCACCTCGGCCACCAGCTCCTCACACTTCTGCTTCCAGTCGCCGAGCTGCTTCTCCAGCACACGCTGCTTCTTGTCCAGCGCCTGACCGCAGCTGCTGGCCTGAGGGTCAGGGTGGGGGAGGAACGCGGTGACTGCACCGAAAAAGGCTTCGCGGCGGCAACTTTTAGGCCGAGTTTACACGAGAGCGTGGCCTGGAAACTGGTTTTTGGAAAGACGTCGGTGTTTCCATGGCGCAGCCGAGACGCCTCTGGTCGGCCGTGTTTGGAGAACTTCGGACCTCGACAGGAGTGCAGCAGAAAAGTTTCAGTCTGAGACCTGAAGCTGCGATTTCGTAAATTGGAGCTATACAACAAAATTTCGCAAAAGCCCACTTTTCGTTAAAACGTTTTTCCACTAGAATGAGGTTTTTTGGTTTTTATTGGCTGAATTGAAATTAGCCGACTGCATTTTGTAAAACTGCAAAGGAAACATTTTTCGCATCACAGTGGGTCCCGCGATTAAGAACCGACGTTACCACAGGCGGAAATGACGAAGAAGACAACAGGAAGTGGTAGGAGGATGATGGCGCTTCATGTTTTTAATGACTTATGGTGTAAACAAACTTACTCATGTGTGATTTTATTTTCATTTCTTGATTAATGGAATCAACACTAATTTGTGTTACTGACGTTGGAGGACAAAGTTTTGGGCACATTTGTAACGGAGACGCAGACAGAGACTTGGCAAACGAAGCAAACGCAGCGAAAATGTTACATTTTTAACTGAAGGGTGGTTTTGTGTAAACCTGGACGTTACTGTGGGTCGGGTTTCTTTTTTTTTTTACCTTCTCCAGGTCGATGCAGAGTTCATCCACCTCTCCCTGCAGCCTCTGCTTGGTTTTTTCTAGCGAGGAGCATTTCGCCTGGGTGGCCTCCACCACTTCCTCGGCCTCCTGAAGCCTGGCCGCCAGCTTCTTCCTGCGATAAATCCCACGTTACTGTTGGCTCGTACGCCACAGAACCCACGCGGACGGCGGCGCCACGCACTTGGTCTCCTCCAGCTCGTCGGCGTGCTGGATGGCGTCGGCCTCGTGCTTCGTCCGCCAGTGCGTCAGCTCGCCGTTGAGCTTGGAGACGAGGCGCTGCATCTCCTGCTTGCTCTCCTGCTCCTCCTCCAGCTGCTCCCTCAGCACCTCGCACTCCTGCCGCGCCGAGCTCAGGCCGCCGCAGACCGCCTGCTTCGACTGGCGACAAGAGACGCGGACGGGTCATCGGACGCGCTTGCTCCCGATCCGCCCCCCCCGGTGCGTGTTTTCTGGGACACGCACCTTGACCTCCTCGTCCAGCTGCTTCTTCAGCTCCTCCAGCTGCGACTGGAGCAGAGTCTTGGAGCGGGTCAGCTGGCTCGCCCTGCTCTCCGCTTCCTCCATTTGCCGGCTCACGTCGACGTTATCGGCTGGCGGGAAGCAGAAGAGACGGTTATTGTTATTCGTTTGCTTATTTTAAAAAGGAATCGCATTTTGTGAGTATTTGTATCAACTATTGTATTTTTAAATTTTGTATAAAGCCTAAATATGGTTGAATGAATTATTCTGACCGGTGACTGGATTCACTGACTCTATCTGGCAGTCGCTGTACCTGACAGCCTGTTCTTGGCCACACTGAGCTCAGACAGCGTCCTCTGCAGCTCGTCTCCTCTCCTGTTGGCCTCGGACAGCTGCTCCTCCAGCTTCTTCACCTGGCCGTCCGACGCCGCCTGCATCGCGACACGAACGCAGCCGCGGTCAGAACGCAGCCGCGCAAATCGAACCGAGACGCTCCCGCCGACTCCCCCGAACCTTGGCTTTCTGCAGGCCGTCCACCGACGCGGCCAGGTCGTCCACCTCCATCCTCAGGTTCTGCTTGTCCTTCTCCAGCTTGGCTCTGGTCCGCTGCAGGGCCTCGCACTGCTCGCTCAGCTCCGCCACGGCCTCGCCGTGCCGCTTCCTCAGGGACGCGGCCAGCGCCTCGGACTGGAGCGACGACTCGTCCAGCTCTCTCCTCAGGCGCTGCAGTTCGGCCTCCCGCTTCTTGTTCGCCTCCACCTGTCAGGGACACGAACGTGTTTGCCTCTAATCGTCCCAAACTGACGTGTGTTTTTATTCATATTTTGGCCACAAACCTCAGTTCATTTTATTGGGATGGATTAAAAAACACTTTTGGGATATTTATTAGCTTTCCACTTTTACAGACTGAATGACAATTATCCTCTTAAAATAAATAAATATCATTTTGTTGGTGTCCTGTTGCAAGGTGAGGTGGTTTTGAGGCCTTCATAGGTCAAGTTAAAAGAATTATGACATTTTTGAACAAAAATGTAATCGGCAACAGTGTCACCATTTTTACAGTTCAGGTGGAAAATACAGACCACACACAGGATGTTTGCTGTGTAGCGTTAAGAGAAACTTTTTTTATCTCTATCCTTTCCCAGAGGGCCCCGCTGTGGCGAACCTGTGAAGCCGTGACGCCTCCTGCCTCCTCAAGCCGGTCGGTGAGTTCGTCGAGTTCTCTGGTGAGGTCGGCTCTCTGCTTCTCCACCTGCCGGTCAGAAAGCAGCTTCAGGACGACGGGCGCACGTTTCAACAACCGGAGAGAAAAGGAACGTCTTCTGGCATTCATGAGCAGCCACAGAGTAAATCTGAATCAGTCGCCGCCTGATGGGGCGGGATCGTTAACCTGCAGGGGGTCCAGCGCGACTGACAGCTCTCAGGTCAGAGGTCAGGAGGCGTGGAGCTCCTGTTTCCCGTTGAGGCCAACTGATCCTCTTTGTTTTGCTGCTGATGTTCTTCGTTAACATTCCTGAGCAATGTTGTTCTCTTAGACCGTCACACACTTCCTCAGCAAACCCAGCAGGTCCATTAAAGCCAGACCGCTGATATTTCATCCACATGGTGGCGCTGCAGTAAGTGACAGATCCCTGTCGGTCAGAATCCGGGACCAAAGCGCGACGGGATTGAAATGTTTGGGGATTTAATCGTTTATGTGAAACGGTTTTCCAAGACGGAGTCGTTGTCAAGCATACAACTCCAGCACAAAGTGATGCTGAAGATTTCAACATGTCTTCAACTCAAAAAGGACAAGTGGCTCTATCACGATTAGGCCTGTCACGATAACAGATTTTGCTGGACAATAAATTGTCTCAAAAATTATTGCGATAAACGATAATATTGTTTTTGAAGACCTTTTTACATTGATTTAATGGAAATTACGTAATAATACATGCGATTTCCTGCCAAAGATAGATACACTTTACTTTCAAAAGACACTTAACACTGGGACTGATACACAAAATAAATGAAACAACCAAACCAAAAATAAAATAGATTCTTAGTCTCCATTAACAATAAATATACTTGAATAAAAACTAAACAACATAAAGCCAAAGTGGAAATAAATACTGCATTAAACCAAAAGAGTGCAGATTATAAAGTCTGTATAGTATATTGCCCTTCAGAAATCATTAGATTAAATAGAGAAGACATCCGACTGCCTGATGCAATAGTTCAAACTACAGGATTTTTTACCCCGAACGACAATCTTAGAACGTTCTTCGTTCTGAGATCGTCACTAGTGTTGTGTGTTACGGTAGATCGTTGTGCCGCTCCGATCTAAATCAAGGATTTGCCCAGACTGGGAGAGTGACGCAACCTGTTGAATGTGACCGGTAGCCAATCAGAAAGCGCGGATTCTCCTCCTGCTTTCTGAGGGGAAACACTGAGGGAATCCCGAACAGCTGACACGGCGCAACCCGAAGTCCAGCAGACATCGGAAACAACGTGAATGTTCATTCAACAGTTCGTGCAAAGAAAATATAAATAACTAGGGAGGAGTTGGAGCGAAATTCTACCAGAAAACCCGGTAACTTTTCAGCTGTTCTTCGTTAACGTGACATAAATAGTTATAATGATTTTCATTCAGTCAGACTGACACTAGCCACATGCATTGTAGGTAGATTATAGTAAGGAATTGATTGATGCCTGGTTTCAAAGTTAGTGAACTGGACTCATTATTTTGTGTCCATTGTTGGACACAACACGGTTTCGATTGAACCGTTATACTGAGGATTCTGTCGGCTAATGTGTCTCTCAGGTTTTGATAATGGGCCGATAATCAACGACATAAGATCGTGCAGCGCGGCTGGGCATTACACTAAGGGAGTAAGGAAGGGAGGAAGTGGAGAGCACCGGAGTTGAGCCTTTTTTCATTCAGAGTCATCAACAGTAAGAGAAAAAGGCAGGAAGAAACGATATAGCCGATAATTAAAATGAGGTCGATAGTTTTAATTTATCGTCCGATTAATTGATTTATCGTTTATGCGACAGGCCTAGTCACGATAACAAACATCACTGGGTGATTAATTGTCTCAGAAATGATTGATAAGCGATGAAATCGTGGCCCTGAGAGCTTTGTTGGCTAACAGCGTAAAAATGTCATAAAAATGCAAGTTCTTATAGTCGTCTTATTGTTTTTTGCTAGCTTCCTGACCTTGTCCACCTGCAGCTTTATATGTTTGTACAGCAGTTCAAGTCGCTATGTTGTTTTTTTAAACACTTTAGAAATAAAGCGGAATGGTGTAATAGTAAGTTTATTGGCTTTCTAAGGCCAATAAACTGATTTCTAACGTTTCATGCTGGACCTGGAAGGCGATTTAAATCAAAATACATAAACAAACTAAAAACAAATAAAACTGAGTCACTGCAAACAAATCTGACCTTAATCATTAGGCTCTACAGAGAAAACGGAAAAAACTGCCTACACAGTTAAGCAAACCTTTTTTCCACTTTTTAACACAAGTACACAGGATGTGCTGGTGTACTTAAATTCAATAAATTCGAGTACTACTGAAAAATTAATTTATGGAAATAAAACACGTCAGACTGTTTTCAAGCCTCCATTTGCACTTGCAGCGAATGAAAACACTACATTTTAGATAAATGACTGATAAAAACATTTTAATAGCTGCTAAAGTGAAGTTATGTTTTAAAAGCTCCTTTGAATCCGACAAATGGAAGCATGTTCTGATTCACGGACTGAGATCTATACAGATGCAACAGGAGTTTTGCTGTTATTTTAAGTGTTGGAAACGTGGCGACCTTATGAAATTCTGTCCGCGGGCTTCAAATTATTACATTTCACGGTCTGATGACGCAACCTTATTATTAGTCTGTGTTTCTTTACTTTCGGCCATAAAAAGTACCAAATAGCGACAACAAAACCTCTTGACCAAATGATCCCGACGAGGCGAAGGCAAAACAAACGACGGCAACGACGAGAAAATTTAATACTCTAACATTTTGACCTTCACGTTGCAAGAATTATTAAATTAAAGATGTAAGGCTTTCTTCATGAGCAAAGCAGACGTACTTGTTGTTTTTACGGCCAGTTTTATTGTTTTTTTTTTCTTCTTCTTCTTTTTCCAGCTGGTTTAAAGGCAGGGTTAGATGTTGAGACTAGTTCGCCGAGAGTCTCAGGCCCCCCGGTCCGCAACAATGAGCCGCAGCCGCCCCGCAACGGAAAACAGATGCCTCACACCGGAGGCCTTCGTTATACATGCCCCTCTTCCCCGAAAAAATAACGTCCACCTGTCCTGTGAAGCCCCGCCCCCCCCTCTAACGCCGAACTCTGGGTTCAGTCATCGGCCCGGACCGCTCCACTGGCTGAGTCAACACCACCCGACACCGCTCCCTCCATTCATGAGCTGGAAGGACCCCCCAGAGAGAGCCCTGCTGCTGCTGCAGACGGCAGAGTCATCCCTCCGTTTGCACAAGAGCGTGGAGGTTTGCACAAGAGCGTGGAGGACTTGTTTGTCTCCGTGCACACCCACACACACACCCACACACACACACACACACCCACACACACACACACACACCCACACACACACCCACACGCACACACACAGAAAGGCGCGTTTACAGAAAAGCTTTGCGGCGCTCATCCATCCCGCTAAAGAAACCCAAGCTGTACAGATGTCCAATGTTCCATTCCTTTACGCCTTTCTGGTTTAAAACAGCATAAGCCTCGCTGGGCGAAGCTACATAAAGAAAGAAACAAAACAAATCCTGAGCGCGGCTTAAAGTCTAGCAGGGGGTAAACAGAGTACGTTGTCTTCCCTAAGTGGGGTTCTGCCAGGAAGTTATGAGTAGTTAAAACCTTTGCTGCTGTTTCCTAACATCTTTTGTTTTGTATAAACACAAATCGATTTTAAATGCGTTTTCCAGGCACATAGTGGCATTTTATATCAAGTAACTACGTTACCTTCAGTTGTTATGTATGTCAAATACGACTTTAAAAAATTTGACTTTGTAATTAAATGGAATGAAATTGGGCCTCTGTCTCTTTAAGAAACTCCTGCTCTTTCTGAATCTCCACCTTCAGTAAGTCAGCACAACATGGCTCCTCTACTGACTCTTCAACAACGTTTTTACTAGAGATTCACTGAGAAGGGGCTCCCGTAACGAGCTCATGAGATGCACGCTTCCACCAGGAATTTTCTAATTGCTGCTGGCTAGTCTGCAGGAGCTGACGGGTGGTTGGAGAGGCGGAGGGGGGTTTGGGGGGGGGGGGGGGGGGTTGGGGGGTCTTCTAAGTGACCAGGAAGCTTGGGAAACTAATTTTCATCAACTGGTCTGGAGCGAATCAGTCAGCAAAAGCAAAAGTGTAATTACTTTGGATGTTCGTCAGTAACAAACAAGACATAGAAGTAGAAAACTAGAATGGACCACACGTCTGAACCAGACATTTCTCCCATAAAGCACAGATCCAAAAACCATCAAGTGAGTGAAACACATATTGAAACACATAGAAAGGTTATATATATATATATATATATATATGTGTGTGTGTGTGTGTAAAACAAAAGTGCACATTTTGATAACATTATGTTGTGATAATTATATGACAAATTATATTTTATTTGTCTACAGATATAAACAATAAGATGTATATTGGAGACTTTGGGGCAAGCAAACTGGATCCAGCACAAAGCACCACGTTTTCCAACATGGCTGTAACTATATCCTGGATAAGTTATGAGTATGCTACGTAAAATAAATACAAGAAGGAGTCAGAAGTCCAGGTATGTTGACCTTGAAATACTAATAAAACTGCATATCATGATTGTTTTTTTTGCTTATTATTATTTTTCACCATGCATTGTTTGGCAAGTAAATTTTCAACAGTTTATTAAAGAAAGGTTATTATTGCGACTGCTAAAGAACATTGTTTTCATGTAATCTGTTATTTTAGGTTGCATTACATCCTGACAGATGGCCGACATCCCTTTCAAACAACAACACCATACTTTGAGAAACCCTTTCAGATATTTGAAAATGTCAGAATGGGAAAATTCACTCTTCAATGTGAGGAAAGATGGAGCAGCCAAACAAATATGATTTCCCGGATTACTTTAGGGTTAGAGCAATACAATGATAATTTCCTGTGAGAGACCACAGACTTTTCCACGGTGGAGATTTTGTCTTACTTTGTATTCCACTGCCCAAATATATTTATTGTTACTTGATATAGACATTTATTCACTACTTTTTGTTATCATTACAGGATGGATCCCATTCAACAAATTTCAGTGTTGAATCCTCTGATGGCACAAACAACCAGAGTGTATGGTTACAGATCTGCCTCCAGTAACCTGCTGCCTTCATCTCCGACAACAGAAGAGGAAGTTTCTGATTGTGAAAAGGTAATAAAGGGTTTAATTACTCAAGTAGTGGTAAAGTAAATTAGAACTGTGTAAAAAAAAAGTGATGCATGCATTTATTGCCTTGTTTGCAAAGTAATTAATAAGCTATCATTTTCTTTCAGAATACTGAAGAACAAGGTTCCCTTTCTCAGGAAATGTCAGAGGATGATGACCAACCACCAGGGGGAGAAGAAAGTGCAACTGAAGTACCCCCCAGAAAACCACCTTCGACAACTGACATCACAGTCAAAATGTCATCCAACACCTCACATGAACGTGTGCATGACAAGAAAAACTGTTGCCTTTACTGTGAGAAGCCTTATTCAAAAATAACAAGACATTTGAAAAAGAGGCACTCGGACAAACACGATGTGGCCAAGGCGCTTGCATAAAAGCAAGGATCAAAAAAAAAGCAGTCCTTGCTTTTGACTAAAATAAAAAAAAAAACCTGGGAAACTTCCAACACAATAGTTCTGTTCTGAAGTCTGGAAAAGGACAAATCATTCCAAAACGGCAAGCAACACATCCAGCAGCTGCATCCGACTACTTGCCTTGCGAGTTTTGCTTTGCTATGTATGTCAAATCAGATCTCTGGAGACGTCATAAGCGTTGCAAACTTCGCTCAAAAGAAGGCATTGCCACAAGAAAAGTTCAGGTAAGTTCTTCCATGTTGCTGCCCGCGGACACTGATTTCCACTGGACTTCAGACGGTTCTCCAGGAAATGAACTATGACAATGTAACTCAATTAGTAAAGGCTGACTCCCTTATTATTTCACTGGGTGAGAGAATGTTCCTCAGAAACGAAGAAGTTAGACGGCATCGAGCAGACATCAGAAACAAGATGAGGGAACTTGCCAGACTTGTTCTGACAGCAAGAAATATTGACAAAGACATTGTCTTTTTGAAGGACTTGATCTGTCCAGGAAAATTCAACACAGTCATCGAGGCTGTAAAACAGATGACTGGCTTTAATCCAACAGGTTCACAGTGGCCTCAACTGCACTGAAACTGCGGCATTCTCTTGTGAAAGTGTCGTGTATTTTGCAAGGAGAGGCGCTGCGTCAAGAGAGTCTTGATTCAAAATCAAAAGCACAGCAATTTGTCGAGTTAATTGAACTGGAATGGTCAACACGTGTGTCATCTAATGCTCTGAAAACACTTTATCAGAAGAAATGGAATATGCCACAAATACTGCCTTTGTCAGAAGACATCAAAAAGCTCCAGGACCATCTGAGAAACCTTGAGATAATCCACAAAAAGAAATCTCAATGATCAGCCAACCACAACATTCGTGGAGTCAACTCTCTCAGGTCACTCTGACACAGCTAATACTGTTCAATCGTCGTCGTGCAGGAGAAGTCTCAAGAATGGAACTCAACACATATTTACAAAGGAGCAAACACCGTATGCACGATGAAGTTTTGGAGAGCCTTTCAGCATTTGAAAAAAAAAACACTTTGTGAGAATCTCACCAGAGTAGAGATACGGGGGAAAAAAGGGGCCGCAAAGTGCCTGTGCTGTTCCCAACAAATATAAAAGAGGCTGTGGATCTTCTGATTAAAACTAGAGAAGAGGCTGGAATCTCCCCCACCAATCCCTACATTTTTGCTCGTTTATTTCACGGATCCCACGGATGTGACTGCTGAAAACGGTTTGCAGGAAAGCTGTGGAGCTCAACAACCACCAGAATCTCACGTCAACCAAACTACGGAAGCATGCAGCTACACTTTCACAACTCTTAAACCTACAAAACCATGAACTAGACCAGGTGGCAACGTTCATGGAAACCCACAGGGAATTTTACAGACTGCCTGGAGAAACACTCCAACTGGCAAAAGTCAGTAAACTTCTTTTTGCTCTCCAAGGTGGGATGAGCAAATTCAAAGGGAAATCCCTAGAAGAGATCACACCAGACATCAACTGTCAGTAAAGAATTTAAAATATGTCTACTTTGTATTAAATAATGCAATTTGTTAGCAAAAAAAAAAATGTTGTGTTTAAATATTTTTTGAAAACATTTTGTTGCAGCTGCGGACTCCGGTGACTCAGACGCAGACGTCCGAACTGAGGCAACGGTTAACAAAAGTCAAAAAGGTAAAAAAAAATTTCCACTCCTGTGGTACAGAAAAACATCTGCACTTAATGAAGTTTTGAAATTCTATTGTTTTAATCTGATGTAAACTTTTCATTGCCACATAGATTTTTTCAGAAACTTCAAAGGTTGATCACTGCAAAGTGATCAACCTCTCCACTGTTGCCAAAGCGACTGAAGGCAGTAAAAAGGCATCGTTTCCATCAAGTCAAAAGGGTATGTTTATTCAGTCCTTTCCATAATATCCTGTCTACAAAAAAAAAACAAAAAAAAAAACTTGACTTTTATTTCCTAAATTTGGTGTTGGTGATTTTTATTAATACATGTATTCATTCTCTTCTCTCATTTTCTTACAGGGAAATCCAAAGGGCACTGGACGGAGGAAGAAAAAAAAAAAAGGTCCTCATTCACCATTTCAAGGACTCCCTGAAAGAAATGAAGATCCCTGGGAAAACAGAATGTGAAAGATGCTTGAACGACAATCAGATCCTAAGGGATAATGGGAGAAATTGGAAAGCTGTTCAATTTTTTGGTGTACAACAAAATAACAGCTGTGAAGAGGACTCTGTGCCAAGAATGACAGCGCAAATGCTTGGAACCATGCATCCTTTCACATAATCACAAATTATGAAGCATCAATGTTTTGTCTCTGACAGCTGACAGCTTCTATAATGGACTATGACGATTTTGAGCTGCAATGCTGGTAGCATTAACGGAGCTGGTAGCTCCGTTAATGCGACAGTTAATGTTATTAATAATGTTATTAATGTTATTAATGTTTGATGGGAAACATCAGACAGAGGAAAAAGCATGTCGGTGCTCCTAGGGGGTTGCCCCTGTGTGCTGATCAGAAGCACAAGGTCTGACCCAAACCGGAGTGTTATTAACGTTAACAGTGGTGAACGTTAATAACAAATTAATAACAGTGGTTTTTAACAGTGGTTAATGTTATTAACAGTGGTTAACGTTAACACCAGAGACGTTAATGATCAAAATTTGTAAACAATTAAGGACTAAACATGGTTGGTGTCAGCGCATTGTTAGAGCGTATATGCCTCTGAAAGAAACCGTGTGTGTGTGTGTGTGTGTGTGTGGGCGTGTGTGTCTGGCTGCCTGGCATTCCACGCGGGAGAGGATCCACTGGAGAAAAAAAAAAAAGAGCGCCGTCTGTCGCTCTGCCTCTCCTGATGCTATCAGGCCGAATGCGACCCGAGGAGCAGAGCCTAACAATGGCGAGCCTGTCTGCAGCCGAGGTATGTTGTAATTGAGCCGCTCCGAAGACGGAGTGCTGCTGAACAGATAAAGACCTGCAAGCCTCCGCGTGCCTCTGGCTCCGCTCTGTGGCTTTTCGGGGGCCGGAGGGGCTCCCGGCTAGCACCGTTAACAGAATGCCACCCAGAGTGGAGAGAGGTGTGGACAACACGCCCTCGGGCCCACTGTCACTCCGTACCTTCCCTATGAGGGCTTAAACACACACAGGCTTTAAGAGGGGACTTGTTCGAACTGACATACTTCTGAAGCTCCTCAGTCGATAAGCTTTATGTGATGCAGACGTGGCTTTTCCAGAAAGCTTCACTTAATAGCGAGGATGTGTTGGACTCTTTGTGGTGGAGAGGCAGAAGGTCTCGGTGTTTATTTTGCCTGAAGGGCCGCGGTTCGGGGATTCCAGGGAACACTCAGTGGTGTGTGATGGGAAACATCAGACAGAGGAAAAAGCCTGTCTGTGCGTCGGGGGTAGGGTGGGGTGGGGTTGCCCCTGTGTGCTGATCAGAAACACAAGGTCTGACCCAAACCCGAGTGTTATCACAGGTGCAGATGGTTTGGGATGACCAGAGCGGAGCAGCAGCAAGTGAACCTGCTAAGGCTTTTGGAAATGAGTTTCCGTTACAAACGGGTGCGATTTCCCGCTAACGCTGATAAAAACACGCGCGACTTTGCAACCGCGGTGTGGCCACTGAATATGAAACCACCATTAAAATCTGATGCAGATCCGTTTCTTCACACGATAAGCCTTTAAGAAACACGGCGCTCCATCCTCCTCCTCCTGCCACTTCCTGTTGTCTTCTGTCTTTTCCGTCAGTGGCAGCCTCCGGGTGTCGATCGCGTGACTCGTGGTGATTGTAGTTGATTTCGATGCAGATCAAAAAGTAAAAAAATAAAATACTTTGTCCTAGCTCAAACACTTTTTTACCGACTTTTTTCAAGAACTGCCTTGTTTCCACTGATAAAATCTATGTTCGAAATTCCAATTTGCGTATTTATATATTATATATTCAGCTCTGGAAAGAAAAAAAAAAAAAAAAACACTTAAAATGATTAGTTTCTCTGATTTTACTCTGCAGTTATATGTGTGAGTAAAATGAACATTGCTCTTTTATTCTATCAACTACTGACAACACGCCTCTGAAATTCCCAGCAAAAATCTAGTATTTATGAGCATAAAATGAAAAATATTCATTTAGGAACAACACTACTAATGTTTCAACTCAGGAAGAGTTCAGAAATCGATATTTGGTGGGATAACCAGGAGGTTCAGTGAAGTGGTCTCCATTAGCCGAACATGCTAATTCATCTCTAATCCGCCTCATGAGCCGTGATCAGAGTTAATCTGATCTCAGAGCCGCTCGGCTCGTCGCCTCTCCAAGCCGATCGGCGTTTGTGTCATTTGTAGAGGAGAAAGCGGCGACAGAGAACCTTCTACCTTCGCTCTCATGGCCCGTTCCGCTTCCAGCTCCTCCTCCAGCTCTTCGACGCGGGCCTGAAGAGACACACAGGAGAATCGTTTCCATGAGCGAGAGGCGAAGAGCTGCTCTCACCGAACTGCAAAGTATGACAAGAATATCACAACGTGCTCCAAATACAGACTGTGTCATTACAACAGGAGAAGAAAAAAAAAAAACGCTTCGCTATTTCAGGCCGGCACTTCGGTGCGGTTGGGGCCCGTCTCGTTTGCTTTGCTTTCTCCAGAGATTTGGCACGCCTCTGGCTTTTTCTCTCTCCCCCCCCTTTCCTCAGGTACTCATTTAGAGAAAGAATGTCCTGCAGCCACCAGTGATTATCTTCAGCGTGACCCTGGGCTGGCCGAGCTGCGTTTTTGGTCAGCGAGACCAAAAAGCACCGATGCCATTTTGTCTGACGTTTGAGGAATTTGACTCGAGAGTTTTTATTATTTTTCGTTTACATTTTACAACCGTGGCTCAAAGTCAAGAGCCGCGGCGAGTCAAGGTTAATTACAGAGCAGATAAGAGTAAAAAAAAAAAAGAAAAAAAAAGAAAAAACAGAAAAAAACACAACCAGAGGCCGTAAACACCTAAAGGAATCCCAGCTATCAGCTTGGGATCATAATTATTGGATTTTTAACCCTCTGGCATCAGTTTAATTTACAACCCTTACAAGTCATTAGAGATAACGATATCTCTAATGACTTGTCCACTGAAAACAATGCTATTCAAAATTTAAAAAGAGAGAAATTTTACATTTTTTTGTCCTTGCGTGAATAATCCGGTGAGTGAACATTAAATACACTGCCAATCAAAACCAATAAGGAACCTAAATTAACATTTTGTAGATTTTGTCTGCACAGAATTAACTAGAACTGCATTGAGCTTTATCAACAAGTCATATAAAAACATGCTAACGTTAGCCTAGCATCAAAGCAGAGCATGAAGATGAGTCAGGCAGGAGAAAATGAAAGAGAATAGAAGAAGACTAGGAAAGACTGCCATGTCAAGAACATGAATGGTCAGTTTGTATCAGACTAAATTAGATTATTGTGATTACCCAGGTCCACCACTATGGGGTGCTGTTTGTAAAGTTACATCGTTAAAAATGAACAGCAATTATTTTAGCCTTTGATGCGAGAAAAAAAAAAAAAAAAGAAAGAAAGGTGTTTGTTTTCCAGAGTCTTATTTCCACCATGTTATTTATTCGTTGATACAGTTTCAAACTAAATAATACTACCAATCACCAAGCTGAATGTTTAGTTCGATGCTTCTCAGAACCAGAAGATTCAACTTCTATGCACCACAAATCTCAGACAAACTTCCAGAAAACTGCAAAACAACTGGAACACTGACGCCCTTTAAATCAGGACCCGCATGTTTAGAGTTGCTTTTGAATCATAATAAGTGGAACATTAACCAGCATATTTGATGCACATTGATGATTTTGACGATGACATTGGACAAAATGTAATGCTTGTTACTGGTTTCTTAATTGGTGAATGTTTTGTGTTTTTACAATGTAGAGCACATTGAACTGTCTTGTTGCTGAAATGTGCTATGCAAATAAATTTGATTGATTGATAGATTGATTGATTGAAATCTAACATGACCACTTAGGCCTGCAGAGTCCAAGATGGAGCTCTTGGATTTTTTTGCAATTGTACATTGCCTTCCCTTGGGACGAGTACTGGATTGTCCAATCCTGGGAAAAAAGGAGTCTCCGACTTGTGAACAATGTTTCCCTTTTTAGAAAAATGAAACTTCAAATTGTTTAGAACTGGCCCCATAACCCTTTTCAGATTGACCAGTAGCAACAGTTGCTTCTCTAAGGTCACCGCTTTGTTTCTTCTTGGCATTGCGTCAATGCTGCGGAGCAACAACGTGCAAAGGATCCTGCTCTGGTCAATAGAGCTGATCAATTTATCGGTGTTCTTGCATGTACAAACCTACAAGACATTATGCTTCATTAATTATGACAAAGTTAAAAAATGTCAAGGTTTAACAATGATGAGGTATGATGTTACAAAAGTAACAACTAGTAACTTCGACTCAACACAGAAGACATTTCAATGCACAAAACCGTATCGTACAATCAAAGGTAAAAATAATTCTAATTCATTAATACTGTTATTGCCTCTTCAACAACTCCAGGGGTATTCTTTCAAACTAAGTGACCCTGAAGTGCTCCTCCCCCCTCTCTCCATCATAAACAATCAAAATGCTTTTGCAAACATAAATCACTCACAGCACATTTCTCCTGCCAAAGCTGTGTTTTCTACCGCTGATAAAAATTTATTGCCCCCCCTTCCCTTGCACGGCCGCAGCCTGCCGTGTTGTGTCATGTCCGCCGTTATCTTCGGTTTCTATCGTTGTCTCTGTGTCAGGAAGTCGTGTCTGACAATGGAGTGAAGCCCGGGGGGGGGCTCGCCTGCGGTTCACCGACGGCGGTGAAAGCCGCCTGTCGGTGCGGCAAAAACCTCCGAAAGCGCCGGACGCCTCGGACCTCCGACGAAAGGGATCGTTCAGGCGACCCGTGCAACCTTTGATCCAGCAAAAACATCTTGTTGCCAGCAATTACTCACAATAACTCGTCATTTGCTCTCTTAGAGTTTACACAGACCCAAAGAAATGTTTGACTTACGTGCCAGCGGAGGACATCTGTGGAGAGAACAGCCATGGCGAAGGAGCAGCAGTCCGACTGACTGACTGAATGAGAGACCGACTGTCCCAAACATGTGCACACACACATACACACACACATACACACACGCACACACCTTGCTGCTGATCCCCTCCGGCATGTTACTGTCCACACCCCCTTATACACGCTCAGCCTCTCTCCGTCTTCCTGTCAGTTCCCCTCTCACATATCTGGTTCTCATTAAATTCCCACCTTCCGCTGCCTCAAAACACATCGAGGGGTCCAGAAACAATTGTACAAAGCGGCGTAGGGTACCGGCGTTTGCTGTGGAGATTTACATAAAACTGGCTCCAGACTAAATGACTGCTGGCATCCCTCCACACTCACCCGGAAATCTAGAGGAGACAACATCATAAAATCCAAACGAAAATCGGCCCGATTTGGTTTGCGGGCTTCAATCTTCAGATTTGCACGAGCTCGTGTCTTTTCTTCCGTCTTCATTTTCTCTGCTGCTCTTTGAAATGATAATAATTGTCCGTGAACTGGAATCAGATGTGGCCTCAAGAGTCGATGTCTCCTCACTTGGGTCAAAGGGGATCTACAGCAGCGTGGGTTGTTATTTCCTGAGGATCCACTCTCAACAGAACATTATTAAAACCCCCGCCTGTTCACCACAAAAACAAAACCATTTCAGACTCAGTGCTGTTGCAAAATACTCCTGTTTAAAATACTGTAATTCATTCGTAGCGACACAAGACCCTACATGTTGATTCCTCAAAATGCCTTTGGACGTTTGGAACCTTGCAGTAAAAGTGTCTGATTGATTTGACTCGGAACGCGACGATGGGCTCTGGACACCTGGTCAAAGACTCGAACCGAAGGTGATGAAACTGGTTAGGTCGGCTGAATCTGGAGATGAAGCCTATCGAGGATACACTCTAGACCCATCAAGTCCTTTTAAGGCATATTTTGAGCGTGTTTAGCAGTTATGTAAAAATTAAGTGGAACACTTAAACTGTGCCATTTATTTAACGAAATATCAAATGCGCAAGTTACTGTTGGACACCAAACTGGCTCATGTGAAGACGTGAACAATCGACAGCTTTGCTTATGTTTAAAGCACTGGGTGCCTTTGGGTGGTGAAAGCTGGGAAAATCCATCAAAGGTGAAGACTTTTGTAAGCCACGTCCTTTTTGTGTCCTTTGACAATCATAAACCTGAGCAAACAAACATTGTTTATAAGTTTTCTTAAGGCTCCATTCTCTTGTCACCCTCATTTATTCCCTTCAAACTCGGTTTATAGTGAACGACCCCATCTCTAAATCATGCTTATGCTGATGATGCACAGCTTTTTATTTCTGTTTCACCACATGATCGCAGTCACTCATATTTGCTGGGTGAGTTTGTCCATGACATCAATGTTGTGGATGGGCCAGCAGGTCCCACGCCAACAAAAGTTGCTGAAGATCAGTCGCCTTGCAATCTGAAAAGTTGTGAGTTCAGTTTTCACTTCCTTCCACGATCCGTCGTCCAATCTACATATATGTGGATGAAAACTCAGTCTATCAAGCATCGACAAAGAAAGGCATTTTTTTCATCTCTGAAAACGCCATTAAACCTAAGATGGACACAAGCTAATGACTCCTAAATCGTGAACTTCTACCATCTTTCGGGTACATCTTTCACTCCAAAGGGCTTATGGCTGCAAAACATTTACTCGTGCCAAGCTTTGTTGTTGTGCGGCACAATATGAGCACCTTGAGCTAAACATCTGCTGCAGAACCAAAATGATTCTTATCTGTTTAGACACGGATGACCCCAAAGCACTCCGGCTGAGGGTAACTGCTTTATGGCCACGCAATAAAACTACTAAAGAGCCTGGGTCTGTGGTGAGGAATGAAGCATGCGGGCCGCCCTTTAAGCCAACTGCTTTGAATTATGGGATGAGGAGGCGGCTTCATTTATCATGACAGACAAAGCATTCTTTTTTTTTAATCCAGGCAAGTCCACAGACGCATTTGCGTGACCATTACGTCGAAAGATAGCAGATGATGGAGGTCAGGAGACAGCTCACTGGCCTGTCCACCTGAATCTACACCTAAACCCAGACATCCTTATCTCTACAAGTGAGCGACAGACATAGACTAAACACACGCCAGTGACAAGAAATGTATGCTATCAGACATGATGCTATCTGGATGACACACCAAGATCCCCAAGAAAGCCTCAGGACAAAGTTTACAAAAGGCTGCAGCAAACAATAAGCAGTGTAATCCAAAATTAAAGATGCAACATATTTATCAAAATGCTGTGCTACGCCAAGGACAGTTCTGTCGCGAACCTCCGTCTTGCAAAAACGAGCGTCCTTGGCATCCTCTGGTCGTTCATTTGTCACCCTTAAAGCTGCTGATATTCTGAGCAAAGACGTGTTTCCAAAAACCAAGTGAGACAAAACCTTTCGTTGACAACCTCCTGATGTTTTCTCCACAGGAATTATACCCGACCCGGTGTTACTGTATAACTTTTACACCTTCATGGAGGGGCCCGTCGAAGGTTCTCTTTCTATAGATGATCCACTTGACAACTCAACTCTCTCGCTCTCCTAGATAAATCAATTGAACGAGCGTCTCTTGCTCTACATAAGTTGACTGTTTTTGATCCTGTAGATTTTTTGTGCTTGGCTGGACTCAAAGATGGGCTTGCAGTGCTTTTCAAGTCAGAGAATTTGACAGTTTGACCAAATCTGTATTGAAAACCTCTCTTGGCCAGTCTAAAAACTGCAAACGTTTCACTGCCCAGGTTTTCCCTCAGCAAACATCGGATCGAAATCCAATGTTTGATTTGTTGCGATATTTATTTCACTGTGTCCGTTTCACTCTCCCACAAAAGCTCTGTTACTGACAATAAATAAAAATAATAAAAATATTTAGCATGAGATTTAAGACTAAACAACAACGTCGGCCTGTGATACAGACAGGGTCTAAGCTGATCTGTTAGCCAGCTGGCCGAAGCTGGAGCAGATCATTCAGCAACGCAATGAAACAAGAGCCCGGTCCGTTTTACGTCGCCGCACTTCCTCATAAATGACACCGACGAAGCCGAGTCAAAACAAAAGCGTATTTCTGACTGTACACAGTCGCAGCGTCAGGTGGAGGCAGGAGATCCAGGCGGGTTGCAAACCGTGTCCTGACGGTCTGGGAGCGATTGATCCCATCACCAAGCAGACGGCAGCGGCTCTGCTGAAAGCCGGGGATGCGTCTGTCCACCGAGTCGTCAGCTTCTACTCAGCGCCGACTGAGTCAGGAAGGAGCTGAGAACTCGGGGCCTGGCAGTGAAACTGTAAAATCCAGATGACTAAACGCACCGCACACGGCTTGACGAAAACAAGATCTGAGCTTTGAGGGGTGGGGGGTGGGAGACTAAGAATCAGCTTGTTTTCGTACAAATCAAGGCTTCACAAAACCAAAACCAAAAGAATAAAACAATCCATGTTTTAACTAGGCCACATATTGTAAGTTTTATGCTTGTCTAAGTTAAACGTGGTCCATTAAGAGAAAAATAAATAAATAAAAGCAGCCTATTTCACACAAAGGAATAAAGATTTTTAAATATTCTATGTTAAAGAATCAAAGGACAGAAAAACAAATTTAGAGGATCATTAAATAAAAAGTCCGTTTTTAATTTACATTTGATCAAAAATCAAATGGAAATCAAATGTTTTATCATCTGGAAGGTGATAGGGAGTCTAGAGGGCCACATAAAAAGCTCAGGCGGGCCAGATTTGGCCCCGGGGTATGGAAGTAAATATGTGCCATCAGGATTTGAATAAAAAATGCCTCTGAAATTTGAACGTAAAAAAATTCAGTGCCATTATTCCATACCGGGGCCTTGAGTTTGACAGGTACACGAGAAACCTGACAAATACTTTGTGAGATTTAGATTTTTTTTGCAGTGTGTAGCAAATACACTATACAAAACAATATCTTTAACGAACGAAACGAGTCGATCCACATGATGTGTTTCTACTCTCAGTGTTTGACCTGGTGACCTTTCCAGCTGCTAACGGTAACGTGAACCCGTATCGCTCCTGACCTGTAGCTCCTTGCTCCTCCTCTGCAGCTCCATGTTGAGGGCCTCCTCTGCTTCCAGTTTGCTGCTGGCACTGCTGATCTCCAAGTCCTTCCTTCACACAGGAGGAGAGCACACAAGAGATACAACCTTCAGTCAACCAGAAACGAACTCTTCCGATGCAGCGTGCGGCTGACTGATGAGCTTCTCCACGTGTCATTGTTTTATTATTGCAACAGCGTCCAATAAAGCTCCACCGAACCGTGAGCCGAGCTGAATCGACAGGTCTCATATCCCGGGAAGGACGAGAAACGAGGCGAGTCGTTGGCTCTATTAATGCTGAGTTGGTGCGTGTCGTCTGCGTCTTCCCCCCGACGCCTGGCTCTTTTCTTCTTTTGATTGTAGCCGCGAGGTACAGCAGATCCGTCTCTCTGCTGTCACACTACGGAGGGCAGACAGCAACATGTTGGGACCTTGGTGAATGCCTCGCCTGTGGAGGATGTGTTCTTTGGTCTCCATGGAGATCCCCAACACAAAGTAGAGCATAAATCTGAAGAGCAGGGAGAAAAGGCCAAGCCAAAGTGAAATCTTATCTGGATTTAGTTTCGGACTTGAAGTAGGCCATTTTTCAGTCGGGTGGACGATGACGGCTGGAAAAGCGTATCACGATATAAGCGTTTCATATCACTGTATATGAATAATTATTGATTTGTTGTAAATATCTGAAATTCAGACAAGCTGACCTCGTGACCTATTTCTTTTTTATCCGGTTTTCACTCTTCACCGTTGTTTAGTTTTAAGTAGTTATGAGGCTCGGTGGCCAAACCTGAAACTGCTGCTGAGCCAGTTACTCAACAGGTTGTTGCTAGGTAACCTAGGAGCGAGTGAGTCATGATGCGTTCACAACAAAAGGGTTACGCGAGTCAAAAATGCGTCAGACACTTCACGTTCGACACGTTTGCATTTTGAATGCAAACGCTTGACATTTTGCTCGACACATAGCATTTGGTTTACTTTCATAGTCAAACGGTTCCAATCTCACCACGCAACACGCTCGAAACACAACGGCTCTCGATGCAGAGTAGATCCTGTAAGTCGGCCTCCCCATGCTCTCTTAAGCCTTATGTTGGCGTTTATTATGATATATGGTTGTGGCTTATATAAGAGCTGAATTTAATGTTCTGTAAATGTTTATGACTGTGGTAGGGTTTAAAATATGAACACTAACTGGAATTTTTCTCTCTCTCTTTTTTTTTTTTTTTTTACCTGTCTTTGAGCTTTTCACGGCTAATTGCATATTATCAAGCATTCCACAGAGATTAAAGAGACAAATCCTATCGTGGCTTAGGAAACGGCTCGAAGCAGGTACTTATTCAACCAACCTCTCTGCTGTCATTCAATAGGAACAAAATTAAAGGACTAAACATGACCTTATATGAAAACCAGTCAGAAAAGACAGTAGTTATAAGCTTTGCTTTTTAAGCTGTATTTCCTCACTGAAACGACAGCAATCCAGTCTTCAAAACTTTTGTGAGATACACACAGAAGCAGTCACAACGTCACTAAAAGGAATGGTTTGATTTAACCCAAGCTGGGATGCTGTACAGTCATTTCAGTAAATTAGAAAATGTGGTCAGATGAGGTTTTCAGTTTGACAATTTTTACAACTGACAACCTTTAGGCAGGTATTAAACTTTCTTGTTATGGAGTATGTGTTAATATTGGATTAATTCTGAGATTTTAGACACAAAACCAAACCACAAACACACTTTTTTTTTCTTTCTTTCTTTTTTTTCTTTCTTTTTTTAGCATTTTGTACATTTTGAAAATGGATGTTTTACAGCCTGTATATTTATTTTTTCAATGTTTTTTTTTATTATTATTAGTATTATTATTAGTATTATTATTATTATTTCGAGTAAAATCAAATTTTATTTTCATGAGATTTTAGGTTCAGTTGACATTTTTATCAGTATGACGCAATATTCCAATTTTAAATGTCTTGTTTTCATTGTCTGTAAGCGTAAAATCATCAAAATCAGCACATAAAAAAACAAACAAAAAAATTTAAACATCCACCTGTGTAATCTCTATAATGTGTTTCACTTAGAGATAAAGTTCCTGAAATAAATGGACTTAATACAATTCCAATTTACTGAATGATCTGTATTCCAACCCGTGGATTACAGAGCTCGTGTTGGGATACAGTTCAAGATGACAGACTGCTATTTGCTTCATCTCGGCCTCATTTTGCTATGACCTTTGTTGTAATGCTACTCACAGAGGGTCAAGTTGTTAAAAAAATGTTCTGTGCTACTTTGCTGGCATTTTTGTAAAATGTGACAAGAGAAAACTTATCTAGAATACCATAAAGGCCAGAAGCAGGCCACTCAAAGGCAGGAAAGGACATCTGTATTTGGGTAGCTAACTGCCATGACAGCCCGCTGCTTCTGCTATGAATTAGTTTTTATATCAGAAAATAAAACACACTGACCGTTTGATGAGATCATCCAAACCACTCCTCATCTTCTCCACCTCTCCTAAGCCGCCCTTGGTAGATCTGCTGTCGGCGTCCAGGTTCCTCCTGGCCTTCTCAGGCTCGCCACGCTGAAGCCGCTCTAGCTGGAACTCCAACTGGGAAAACAGGCAGGAAGATACGAGTGTGCCCAACAATCACGGTTCAGTTTTGGTTTTAAAGTTGGTTCTCTTTAGAGCTGGATTTGGGCTTTGGACTTTCCTCCACTGCCAGTGATTTTTATTTCAGCAAGATGTTACTGCTGTTTGAAAAATGCTGTTTGCATTGGGGTTTGTTTTGATGATTAATGAATTAATACAATTTTAGGTCAGTCTTCCTGCAAATGTCTAATCTAGGTCTTTGTGACCAATATGCTGAAGCAGAGGCCGATAGAAAAGGAAGCCTCACAGAGGGTCAACTATCGTATCTTGTTTCGTCTCTAAAGGTGAATAAATCACTCCACCCCGAGATGCTGGATGTCAGAAAATGGAGACTTACATCTTCGGCTTGCAACAGCAGCTTGGTTTTCTCTTTGGCCAGCAGGTTCACTTTGTCCTCCTCCATCTGCAGATCCTCAATCGCTTGCTGTTAGAGAGAAACAAGATGTCTGAGCCTGGGCTGCACATGTTCCTAAACCTTTAATTCATCACGCGGCTTCACATCCGTCTGTTGGCAACGCCGGCGCTTTGGAAACACCGGAGTCGCTTCTTTGCAAAGAACGTGTCAAATATGGCCGTCTCCTGTTTGATCTGCGGCCACCTGATTTCTTTTTATCTCGTTACATGAAGTCATTATTCACTAAAGCCCTGAAATTGTCAGAAGGTGTGCATTGGCGCGAAGCAGCAATTTTCCCCTTGCAGATTTCTTGTGTCACATTAATGTTTCCAGCAAATGCTAATTTAAGGCAAAGACAACTTAAGCTAATTGAAAATGCACTTTAAAATGATAGTTTCAGGTTGAGACTAAAATCCAAACTTGACATTCTATCTCAGGAGTTTCCATCTGAGAGCAGAATCCATGGTTTCGCTGATGACAGGGTGTGCTCACAGTGCAAAGTTTTGATCAAACGGAAAGGGGGCAGATCCGTTTTAGTCCAAGTTTGTGGAGTTGGGAAGAAGCAGTTTGTCCATTTTCTGTTATCCGGGCGTAGTGAGGACAAGGTTGTAAGGTTCACGAGTTCATCTGACTCTTTGCTTTGTCTGCATCTTTGACATTGAAGCGAATGGCTAAAAATGGCGATTTGTTCCCAGATGAATGTCGGGAGTAAACGGTGGCAGACAGCAAAACAAACACACAAAAACATGCAAGGTACAAGAGAGCGACGTACCAAGGCTACTGAAAAGTTCTCTTCACTCGCATTAAAAAAGATCATTTATAGATGCCGAGTCAATTGCTGACCCCGACAATATGGCAGCAAATTCTCAACTCTGAAGACCCGCCAATGCTTTGAAGCCCAGCAGCCTGACGATCCTTCGAAAGTACGTCATCCTGAGGAGGAAAAACCTGTTTGGAATTTGAACATCTCCTCCTCGTGTCACATTCAGTGTTATTGATTTGGCTCTGGGGTCAGGGTTAGAAGATAGGATGTGACGGCTAACATTTACAGGCACACAATGAACCAAAGCAGACCTAAGAGTGGCAGGTTCTTAGAACGTTCTGAGAACGGCGTTGGGTCGTTTTCCCAGGGCTGACCCTGAAGAACGGTTTCAGTTTGTTGTTCAGTTTGTGTATTTGGTGGACGTTAAGAGTTGTCTGATCCACGATGTGTTTAGAGCCAGTCACCTGTTGAAATGTCAGACTATACCAGAGCTAGAAACTAACTAAACAACCATGGCCAAGACCTTTGCAAACAAGACATTTCTACTGTAGTTTTCTGTGTATGGAAGGTCTCAAAAACATTTCTCTGGACATTACAGCCGACCTGGAGGCGTCAGTCTCAGGGACTGCCACTGAGGGTAAATATTTCTTGAATCCACAAGAGCTGAACGATATGACAACACCTGATACACACACAACATAAAAGGCGCCTCCTCAATCCTCACCTGGCTAAGCTCCACCAAATGCTCCTTCTCCCTCTGGAGCTTCTGCACGGCTTCGTCCCTCTGCAGGAGCTGCTCGGTCAGCTTCCTCACCTCGCCGTCTGACAGCTACAAACAAAATGACAAATGCTGAAGTGTAAAACCGGTAAGTGTCCCGTTTCATCAGAGAAAGCGATCTCCATGGTTTTTGGCGTTTTTCCCAACAGACGTCGACGTTTCCTCTCGGAGGATTAGGCGCTAATTCTGGCTGACGACACGCATAGGCTGAGGTAAATACTGGTAAAGAGGCGATATGTTTTACTATTATCTGTAAAACAGAAGCGTTTGATCTTTCTCTCAAACTGGATCAAACCCATTCGGCAATAAATAAAAATTCCGTCGCTTTTAATTTAGTACGATACATTTCTTGCCCTGGTCAGAATTTTGATTTATTTGCATTCACGATAAATTACAAATAATGTTTGAAACAAACAAAAAAACACTGTCCCTGTTGTCTGGATTGTTATTTTTATTAATGTTTGTTTCACGAGAGTATTGATCCATATCAATACATTTGAAAATACAATTAAATGCAGTAACTGTGTGTACTTTAGTGAGACAAATCACACTTCTTTATGTGACTGGTGTCCTGAGGAAGCTTGTTTTGCAGCTATAGTTGCTGTGCAATTCAGCCACAGACATACAGAAAACTAAAAAAGAAGAAATAAATAGTTTGTATCACAATATTACCACAAATTATCGTGATAAAACTTGTCCATATCGCCCAGCACTACATCAGATTTAAGTGATTGACAGATGCTGCATGAAATAATCTCTGAGATTAAGCCAGGATAAGCTTTTCCTTTTCACAGCAAACAGAAATAATTTTGGTAATCCTCACAGCTCTAAGAAGAAAAAAAATGTTCTTAAACCCAGAACTGAACTGATCTAAGTAGATTCCCGTGCGCCGCAGCAGCTCTGCGGCGACAACCCCAACCACCGTTCGCGCACAGTTTGAGAGCGTGAACGGCACATCTGGACAAACGACAGCATCTTAATCCCTTAACACGCCGCAAATAAACAGATTAAGGCTTCGGTGAGAGGACCGAAACGGAGATGGCAGGATCGGCGCCTGAGCTCAGGAGACAGGATTTGGTTACAGCCTTTTGAAACTTGCCAACTTCGAGGAAAGTTATTGTGATCTGAAAGAGGGACAGACCGTGGCATGAATATCTGCAGCGTAATTGGTAATGAAAAGCCCAACATGTGGTCAAACATGTGGTCATGTGAAGTTATACGTTTGAGGATCTTTGCGTCTCTTGCGGTGAAGTTGTTTGAGCGAGTTTGTGTTTCGTCTTGTGTGTTTTCTCCTTGGAGTTTATGCCTCGCAAACGTTTCCCATACTTGACACGCGTCGGCCGCAAACTTTAATGTGTTTTGTTGGCGTTCAGTGCGTCGTCTGGGTGGATGAAACGCGACGCAGCTGTCATGTTTCACCGATGTTTTCCATCCAAAATTAATCGCATTTAGATTTAAAATGATATTGATTCAGCCAGTTATATTCTTTCTAATAAATAGTGAGATGTGTCTCTTGGAAGACAATAAAACGCTGGGAAAAGGAGTATCAGTTTTGAAATGATTATGTGATTTTATTTACGTTTTATTATTAATCAAACATCTCAATAAGCAATAGGAAAACCTTTACTTGGATTACACACAAAAAAAACTAACAAAATATCTCAAAATTTCTTAAGAGCTGTTTGAAAGTTTCTTCAGATATTCTGCAGATTTACATACATTTGGTGATTTGTGAAAAAGCATAACTGCGTTTCCATTTGAGGCTGTGAAACATTGCAGCTCCTCCAGAGTCGCTGCTCCTAGAGGCCTGAAAACATCCGAGCGCCACATTTTTTTTCTACACAAAGTTTAGAAAACCATGTATTACTTGTGTTGCACTTGAGTTATTTGTTTGAAAATGATGCTCCGTCTTGGTCCGTCAGATAAACTGAGGTGGTGCAGATCCTGCTTCATAAAAAACTGCTTCAAAAGGCTTCTTTGATGTCGTAAAGTTGTGTTTTTAAAATGACCTTTATGCTTAAAATGACTTGGAAAAACCAAAGGTGATTCATTATTAATATTCGAAATGTCAAGAATGAGGATTTTAGGCACCAAAATATGAGAAAATGGATTTAGGATCTGCCTGTTTTTGTTTTTTATATTATTTAATATTTTAATATTACTACAGTATGTAACTTTAATTTTTTTTTTTACATATCTGTTAAAATTGTCACTATGTAGTGACAGTTTAATATGAAACAGGTAACCTTTAAAAAGATCAATATTCTTCGTCCTCCTCCTCCCTGGGTTGCACAGCTCCCGACCAAAAACAACCAATCAGAGCCAGGAGGCGGGTCTTAGTGCTGTTGATCAACATCAGCTACTCACGGCTAAATGTAATCCTGGAACTTTAAATTTAAGCTTATTTGTCATCACTAATACCACTAATTAATTCCTACACAGTATTATAGGTGGAACAAAAAGATTGAAAAAAAAAAAAAAAAAAAAAAAAAGCTTCTTCTGGCACTGACGCTCTACCTGTTTGTCCCGCTCGGCAGCGGTCAGGGCGCTCTCCAGGTCGTCCAGGTCTCGTCGGAGGCTGCCGCACTCCGCCTCCAGCCTGTCCCGGTGGAGGACCACCCCCCCCGGGGTCCGAGGTCCGACAGCTGCCGCTCCAGCTCCCGCCGGGCCTCCTCCAGCTGGGCGCAGCGCTGCTCGGACGCCTGGACGTTCTCCTGCTCCTAAAGCCGGACAAACATCGACTCAGGCTGGGAATTGTGCAGCGCGGTTTTGCATGAAATCGTTGTCCACTCTACTGTCTTTGTAACATTTCTTTGTTCCACAAAAGCCCTAAAAGCTGATGAACCGGTTGAGGGAATAAAAAATTCCATGGGAATAAAAAATAAATGTCTCGATTAATAACAAGCGCAAGAGATTAACGGTTGATATGAGAGGATTAGGGAAATAAAGGAGAGTCGGGCAAACAGCAACAGATTTATTCCAGACAAAGCTCTCACCGCAGGTTATGCCACAAGACGAAACATATCCACCTTCAAGTCAGAAGAAAACTTCCCTTTGTTAAAAAGGTAAAAGGCAGGACAATGGCCGCCAGATCTGACCGGATCAGCGAGTTTTTCTGAACACCAGCTGCCATATGGGTGAAAGGGTCCAGAAATGAGAGCGTACTCCACTGAACTGGGATCATTATGGACCTGTCATCACTGTCGACGTGTGTAGAATGAGCTTTGGAACCACAAGTTTTGATGGATTCCACTATTGTGAAGAAATGTTCAAACTTTTTGCCACGTGGGCAAAACCGGTGAAGTCGGAAGCATTAACGGGCCATAAAGATCTATTTGATGCTCCTTTTTCTAAAGTAAATTTAACCTATTTTTTTCTTTTAGTTATTAAACTAAACATGCGGTAAGCTTATGAAATGAACAGAGGGGGAATTTCTAAACAATATTGTTTTTTGCGTTTCCTAAATTTTCTGAGCTGTGTGTTCGTTCCAGAATACTGACAGTGTAATCAGAAAAGCCTGACCGCCGTTAAATTTCTGCCTTAGCCTCTCCAAATTTCTGAATTTCGCTGATTCCAACGTGCATTCAGTCTCTTTTCAGAGTCAGGCCAGCTGCCTCTTAGAAAGGAGCTGGGAAACTGCAGCTCCCAGGAGGAGCTGAGTCTCAAAGGCGGAGCTACGTCCACCCCGGTGTTTTTACACAGCCGAACGGCTGCTGCGGGAGATCAGATGATTTCTCAGACATGCATGAAAGAATCAAAGCAACGCTCCAAATATGTTTATGATGAGCGAATAACATCACAGCATGTGGTCGATTTTACATCATACTAAAACTTTAAAACTAAAAATTCCTTCTTTTTCTATCGTAATAATTCCTTTGAGCAAGTTCATATTCCAGCGGTATTTTCTCAACAATCTATAATGTTGTGTCTGATACCCACAGCTGCCAGTCTGTGCTCCAGGGTGGTGCTGTAGCCGTCCCAGTCCAGGTCATCAGATTCTGGTTCGGCTCCATGTTCCACTTTGGTACCATTGGTTTTCTCAAAGTCATTAAAGAGGGAGTGGCATCTCTTAGTTTTCCCTGTAGACGTCATCTCAGCAAACTGTCACGCGGTATCACGACCTTTTTTTTTTTGGTAGATTTTGCCCGTTCCACGATGCTGGAACTTGTCTGACAGAATCACTTTCCCTCCTCCCCCTGACTTGTGTGCAGCTGCTCTGGGTCTTCCAGGTGGTTTCAATTGGATCACTTTCAGTCCCTTGAGTTGCTCCTGGTAGACCCTCTTTCCTTGGCTTGATCCCCTTCTTCTTATTTACCTCAAAATCAAACGTTTCGTTTCAGAATGAACTGGAATCCCGACCTCTTTCTGCATCCCGTCGTCGGTTCTCCGCTGAAAGTAGCCTTTGTGCAGTCCACCCTTACAGTGTTTCACTGCATCGTGCCTTCCTCCGTCTTCTGCTACAGTCTCCTCCTCCAGAAACAGGTGGCTTTCTGTGGCTTGCTGGGAAGGAAGGGAGGAAGAAGGGGTGGTGGTCCGCAGGTATCCCTCCGAATGGGAGTGGCAGGTCAGAGGAAAAGCGAGTAGTTGAGCTCTGTGGCCACAGCAGGAGCTCTGCACTCACCGTACGAGCCGTAAACGCCAGGAACAAGAGCAGAATACAAATGCAGAGTAAGAATGCATTTTTTTCTTCTTCCCCCGGTTATAATTGACATAAATGTCTTCTGGGCACACGCCCACACAGTCGCCCACAATGCCACGGCCTTCATCTTAGCAAGAACAACAAGGCGTATTGTGCCTCAACCCAAGCGTGGCTGCTCTTTTTTTTTTCTTTTTTTTTTTTCGTATGAAGTCACAGAGACTCTCAAAAAGTAGACCAAGCGTTTCTCTGTCTACGTCAACATCAGCCAGTATCATGAGGTGAAGATGACAATTTCTAGTAAACGTATGATGTTTGCTCAGGCCGGATCAAAGAAATAAAAGCTATTATGTGTGAAGTAGAGTGTAAAAGGCTTAACGGGGGTTAAAAAAATTCAACCAACAGCGTCCAGATGCAGAAAAATCTCACTTTGCTCAAATGAATGAATCTACAGATGCTGCCAAGTCCAACAGAACCTTTGTGCAACCCAACGGCACCAAACAATAGAAACAAAACTGCTTTTCTAAGAATGCATTTTGCTTTCTGCAATTATGTGGCCTATGCTCTTGTCCTTTACTCCCACTATGTCTGAAGACTCCGTTCTTGGTCAGGCCCAGAAAGAAGCCCTCATGTCCAACACCAACATATCTGACAAGCAGCCTGGCAATAAATCGTGTGAAAGAATGCGCCCAAGTCGAGTCTGCGAGCCTGAAAGGCAAGAGACGCCACGTCAATTTTCCTTGTATCGTGCGCGACAGTCTTTCAGCCGTAGTCATTCATTAATCAGAAAATCCCACTACCTGTTCATTACAGAATTACATGGGAGAGACGGCGTCCTCAGAGCGAAGCCCCCGTTATGCTTTTAATTGCTACGTTTGGCTCAGCGGCGCCTCATCCAGCCCATATTCGTATAGTGTGTCAGGATTTTTGAAATATTGTCTCCATGAAGCAGAAAGCCTGGAATTTAACTGCTTGTAGCCTTTCAACATCCTCACAGCAGATGAGTGATGAACCCGGAGGCTAACGTTGGGTTAGCTGTCGGATGCCTTCATTCGACAATATAGCAGAGCTTGGTGAAAGTGACTAAACCCCATTATCACACAAACAACCAAGGCTGACTTTGTTTACACAATGACAATGAAGATATAAAATGGTAGCACATACAAATACTTAAGATTCTACCTTTGACACATTTTTTATGTTTTTTATTTTTTATTTTTTTTTTTTACCATTGAAACCAACGGCTAATGCCTTAGCTGGTCTGTTACAGCTCAGGTTTTGACATCACCTTTCCCTTGGGTGTATACAGGATTACCAGGCTGTGTTATTTGTTTATTTTAAATAGGGTTCTTACACACCAGTAACAGTGATGGTCAGGACAGATTAAGCTGTTAATAGTTGACGCGTTGAACTGGGCACGAAGGGTTGCGCACCAGTGGCATCGACCCTGCGCCTGCCCACGCACCTATGACGTTTTGTAACTTTGGCATTGTTTTTCAACACAAAAACAGTGGGCCACTGGTGAACTACCCTGTCATCGGGTTTTCTGGGGTAAATTCTGGAATGTGAGCCATTTGGACCTCGCAGACAACAACCCTAATCCTACCTTTTTTCGCTCAGTTAAAGAAACGTTGACCGCTCAGACATGCACGTTTTTCACTAGAGCCACTCATAAGAACAGGATGCTGATTCTTCCAAAGTGATTGGAAACTATTATGCTAACATGATGTTGAACTATCGCCTCGGCATGTTGACACTTGGTTTCTTTTTTTACCTCGCTGTGTTAGCGTTAGTCCTTTTTATAGCCGGACCAGCTACCAGAGCCTTCTGGGGGAAAGCCTCAGACACACAGGTGCTTGAAAGGAGAAATCTCTAAGTTTGAGTGACCCGGAGTTAGCTCGTACATTTAGCACACCTGCGAAAAAGCAAATCAAAGGAACTTCGAGTCTGTCGGCGCGGCCCCGACCTAACGGGGCACACGCACATCAAGGTTGATCAGCAGGCAGGAATTTCTCCTGTTTTCAGATGAAAAATGTCTGAGGTGTCCCTGCAGCTTCTGCGGGTGAAGACTAATGAAGAACAGGATAGATTTCCAATGGAAAACTGGAAGGCTTCCTCACACACCACAGCGGCACTAAATAGCTCTGACATGGGGTCACATTTCTCACTGCAGTCAGTCAGATCGGAGGGCTGCGTGATGTGAATTATGCTGGCTGATCTGTCTCCTTCGCAGATTAATGTCATTATTTACGGCTGGCTAATCTAAGCAGAGAGGAAAAACATGCTGGGAGCCAGCGCACAACTGGTTGGTTGCGATAGAAAAAAGCTGACATTTCTGGGGGGAAAAAAAAACAAAACAATTTCTGTCCATTGCAGATTAACCAACCGTGACTTAATGAACAAATTGTCTTCACAGACATTGTCTAGGATTTGTTTTTTTTAATATGTGCGTATTAAAGACAGAGAAGACCCGGTTGTCAAACCCAGACAGAAGTAAAATCCCAAACCAGAGGCCCAGCTCCTTGATGCAGCTGATGGTGTGTTAAATCGACGTCTGCTAAGCAATTCAGCTGGAGTGAAGATGAAATCCCGCGGGCCGGGAGCCTTTTCCACAAACACTGGCAGCAGCGCAGCTCTTCCATGCTTTCACACTAAATCTTCTGCACCCCAACGAAATCCGCTCTGTCGCACTCAGACGGACCGCTGTGCCATTACTCTCTGGAGACACACCCGTCATTTTCCTAATAAATAACGCTTTAATAGCTTTTCAGTCTCGAAATCTTTAACAGTATTGCCCTTGGTATAAAAAAAAGGAATAAGGATTTTTAATTTGTCTGGATGCTTTTCTCTTTGAACAGTTTGGCCCAATTTGTCAACAACAAAAAAAAAAAACAACAAAAAAAAATGCAGGTTATGCTGATCATCAAAAGTATTTGTAACCCTCAGTTTTATTTATTTATTTTTATATTTTGTCAAATTATAAAATTTCTGGATATTTTATGTGACAGACGAGGAAAAAAAATTTTTCATTTAGAGTTTACATCAAAAATGCAGGAGGAAAGAAACTGCATGGTTTCTGAACCTAATCTGAGGTGAATATTTCTACTGATTGTGTCTAGAGATTTTGAAAAAAAACTTTATTTATGCGGTAAGAGTTTATAAAGAGATCAAGATAAATAAAAATACTACAATAATAATAATATTAATAACAATAGAAATAATAATTTCTGAAACAGTCTACTGAGAATATTAAACATTTGTTTGATCCACTGCATTGAACCCAATATGTCAATGAATAGCATTAATTTTTAATATGATGTAACACTGAAGTTGCATCATTTTATTGTTCTTGGTATGGACCAGTTGAAGTGTGGATCCTCAGTTAATTTATTTTGAAAAGAATATGACGTTTATTTTCAAGTGTTGACAAAGAAAGATTTTCAATTGGTCATTGGTTTAGTTAATCATACCCCGACAGCAATCTGTACTTTTGGAAATTGAGACTTTTATGATGAAAATGATCTTTGGGCTTCATTTTGGAAGAGCAAATAATCTACAGAGTGAAGTATTTTTATGTTGAACAGAATGATTGATTTTCCATGCTTGGTTCAGTCCTGTTAGAAACACATTAGGGACCAAAGCTTCCAGAAAATAATTAAAATCGCCAAATACTTGAGACCTCCTCTAAAAAAAACCTTAACTGTTGATTTTAATACATGAAACACTAAATATACCTCAATACGCACTGTGGAAATCCCCTTAGCACTCCCACAGCAGCTAACGTCTACAGTCTTCCTTATCTCTGCTTTTGGGGCGTTCAGCCAATCAGTGCCAAGGAAAATTAATCGTGCAAATACTAGCCAATATTGTGGGAAGTAGCATTATGCTACTTGTTTCAGCTTTCTCAGCCGCATTTCATTTGAATATTTCGAAGATGCTAGGCTTCCCACAAACACACTGAAGTTTCAGTCCATGGAAAAATCTGCAAAATGTTAAATCTGTGAATATTCAACGAAAACAGAAAACAGAAGAAAATCTTTACGTTAGTTGTTGAGTCACTTGAAAACCGAAATCCATCCTATTTATCATTTGTAGCGCACCGATTGTTCAAAGGTCGTATGACTAAAGAAAACTTAGCATGCGAACCTTTAGATCCACAAACTTCTCACTCTTTTTTTTCTAAAGTATGAAAGTCGAATACCTTTTTTTTTTTACAACCTACAGTTGGACTACTAGAAAACCGCAGAAGCTGGAAAGGTGGTGACCACAAACCTTTAAAATGTTATTTGCATCAAGAGAGGGAGGGAATGTGAGTTTGGGTTGCAGCTCCTTTCCACCGTTTTGATTGGCAAAACAACACATTGCCTACCGACCTGCTCACTGGGGTACAAATGACTATGAATGTGAGTCAAAGCGTCATGGTTGACTGGGTCTGTGTAAACAAAAGCACAATCAATATTTGCTGCCAAGGGAACTTGAATCCAAAAGGTGCCATGTCTAGTGCAGACTGGTGCAGCCATGCTGGCATCGCCCCCAAGCTGTTCCCCTCAGAGTTGGTTGCATGAAGTTGTCCAAAACGTCTTTATGTGCCGAGACGCTTAGAGTTCCTTTCAATTGAACTAATGGGGAAAGTCCAAGTACCGAAAACCTCCGCCACACTATAAACACCTCTGCAGACCAGTGCCATTCTAATGGAAACTGTCAATCCCAGACTGGTTCACTGGGGGGAACACACCGTCCTCCTGGGTCCAGTGGGGATGTGGTTTACACTTCAACATCCAGCACTTTGCATACGAGTTTATCTAAGACTTGGATGCGGCAGGTTGATCGTGGAAACCTTCAGAGTGACATTCTTGAGTTAATCTGAAGGCCACAATTGTTCCCAATAGCTTAAAATGTGCTATAATACAACCAATGCTTTGCATTGAATGGTTAGAACTGAGGAAATATCACCGGCTTATTTGTTACACTACACCGCTGATTTTGTGCAACGCTGACAATAAAGTGTTTGGAACATCTGAATTCAATTATTTCAAATTGTTCACTCTGCATTAGATCTGCTTTAGTTGATTTTCCAATCCTTGAAATGTTTCTGGAAATGGAATCATCTCAGGTACATCCACAGCTTCTGTTCAGCAAGGTTCGATGGATTCAGTGTTGTTGCCGTGTTGGCCTAAAGGAAAACAGACGATTCGCACTCCTGCTGCTGCTGCACTTCATTTACCTTCTGCCTTCTTTTCAGAGAGAATGCCACCCAAAGAGGATGCAAAAACCTCCATTAACTACATGGAGACCATCATTAAATACAAATGTATTTAGGTACGATCAGATAAATACACACAGTTTGTATCCGATCCCTGTATTTTAGGGCGATTAAATTACATTTCCAGCATTTATGGTGAGACAAGAACCTCAGATGTTTTTTTTTTTTCTTCTACTGACATTGTGGCAAAGCATCTACCACACAGTAGATAAAACAATCACAAACTAACGACGCTTAAGGCCAGGAAACAGCACGACGCCTTAATGCACTGCTGCTAGAAAAATACTTTCTCTGCCTGCTCTCCCAATTAGGTGATGGAAAATGGTGAAAGCAATTGGTAACAACCACAGCGTTAAGAGATTCTTAACCACTGCCATGGCAGCAGCAGCATCCCTCTCAGGGTATCATTACCTTCCTAATAGTTGCTCCAACGATCATGCCGAAAACTCTTTATCAAGCAGAAATTGAGACGTAATCACAAATAATGAGTCCTAAAATATCATCAGTTTATCCCCCCTCAGGAAATTGTTTCAAAATAATGAGAAGAAAAAAAACAACAACGACGACGCAGCGGAGACTTACGACTTGGCATTTGGTGACCACCTCATTCTTTTCCTTGTTAAGTTGATTGTTCTCTTCCTCAAGCTCATGGATTCTGGACAGGAGCAACTCGCTCTGCTCCTTGGCTTGCTTGAGCTCTTCTCTCTCCCTCATCCCTTCTTCGTCTGAGTGAGCATGCAGGAGGGATAATTAAAAAGGAAGAAAGAAAGAAACTGACGCAGCACCCGGAGACTCTCACACGAATTCACACACACCGGGCTCGACGGTCCGGCTCTGCCGACCGGCTCTTTGACTGAAACTCCCTGACTTTGGTTTACATCTGTGTGGAGTTAGAAGGTCCAACCCCCCCACCACCACCGTCTCTCTCTCTCTCTCTCATTCATTTATACTCGCTTTGCCTTCTAACATACATCCACATGCGTGCATGAGCACAAACACACACAGACTTATGTGTGTGGCCGCTTATTGTTGCCTCTTAATTGACTGGCCTCCTCCCGGCTTTCCATTGCATCAACGCGATAAAAAAGAAAGAAAAAAAAAAAAGTCAAGTTAATTGACTTTAAGGACGAAAAGTCAATTAACAAGTTCGACTTTTTGAATGTTTTCCACAATAGAGACTCAGAGGAGCTTCAGGTTTTAGTGCTGGAGTTCCTGGTATTGTTACCACAAAATTGCCTTTTTCAATTAACTTTATAGATCCAAATTTAAACTTGATCAGTTCACACTTTGTTAACATACAGAAGCGCGTGCCAAAATTAGACAAACGAAAGCTGGACATTAGATATTTTTAGGTTAGATATTTTTAATTATATTAGTTTTTTGACAAGGTAATAAAGGTTCATAAAAATTTCACTGAAAAATCAGCTACTGGTCTTTCCTTGATCAGTTCAAGATCACATCATACTAAGTGCTACCAGGTTTCCTAGCTTTAATACTGTTTGCGGTAAACACTGCTAAGGAGTGAAGAACGTCCTAAAGTAGCTATTTTCAGAGTTGTTGGCATAATTAAGAGCAATTATGAAGAGGTGTGCAGATGGTAGTGCCTATCTGGAAGGAATTTGTATTTTAAACAATACTTCTTTACCTCATTCAGGCTGCGAGAGAGTGAGAGAGAACAAGACAGTCAGCTGATAACAGGAAGGGTGAACAGTAGGTTGCTGTGTGCAAATTTTTGTTTGTGGCTAGAAAGCCATCATACAAGACGTTTGTTTTTGATTAAATAAACTTGAGTTAAATTGAACTGTCACCTGGATTGGCATTCTCGAGGCTACACACAAAAAAAAAACTAATTGTGCGAATTCCCAATAAAAACATAAAGCTAGCTTAAAATGTCCTCCATCATAATTCTGTCTCTGCTTTGCGATAAAAGCACTTTTACAGCCACTGGTTTTTCTCTCACTCAGTCGCTTCTGATCGTAATATAGACAATTAGGCTGAGAAACGCAGGACAAGCACATATGTCCAATGCTTTTCCGATCTTTTTATGTGATTGATATTAGGGGCAAAAAACAACAACAATCTCAGTTAGCCAATCAAAGCTTTACAAAAAAAGCTGGGATCGGAAATGTGCCGTAAATGTCAACGGATACACTTGATTTTAAGGGAACTGATTTTCATTTGGCTCATTTAGGTTGCCAGTACATCTCAGGGCAACAAAGAACAAACAACCACACACACTCATACCTAATGGAAATTTAGAGAGACCAATAAACTTAGTCTGTGGGGGGAGAGCCAGAGTACCTGGAGACAATCCACGCCTGCACAGGGAGAACATGCAAACTCCAAGCAAAAAGACCCCAGGCTGGGATTCGAACCCAGGACCTTCTTGCTGTAAGGTCACTGAATCAGCCTGCAATTAAATAGTGGTACAAAATATGTTTAAGAAGTCGTTCCCTTCCCACAGAGATGGACATCTACTCTAGATACTTGTCTTCTTTCCAGACATAAACATCATTGGTCAAAATGTGTGTTCCAGTTTGTAGAACCCAATTCTTACTCTCTTTTAGCCTTTAGCTCCTTTAAAACTCAACCTGTCTGTTCAAAGCTGTATAACTCAGCCTCCTGCAGCCAGCCTCGGCGCACTCTTTCACCCAGACCTGATCGCCAACATGGTAAAGGGGGGTCAAAGGTCGAGTTCAGCCAGATGACAACATGTGGTGCTGCTGGGGGTGGGGGGATTTGTGTCAGCGGAGAACAAATGTGGATTATTTTTCCCTTATCAGCTTTACTCCGACACAAGCTATCAGTGAGCCAGTCCCTGAACAGATGTCTGCGACTCCCTGATGCTGCTGGTTCCACTCTTTATATTTAATGGTAAGTTTGCCCTTAGGTTCTTCACTAAAACAAGAGATCAAGAATAAGGTCAAATTATTTACATTTGAAGACCACCATTGCTACAATTATTTAACATAGCTAACATAGCCTAGATGCAGTTAGCTAAGTTTGATTTCGGAACAGAAGCGATGAATGAATATTCCATTAATGCGACCTCTGGTATAAATGTATATAAATTCAGACAGGAATGCGTTATAATTAGAAAAAGCCATCGGTTCAAAACTTGCGAAATTGAAACTACGAATTCCTGTTTTCCACGTGGCAACCATTTGGCCAAATATGTATAATATGAGTGTGTATGGTAATCACTTACGTCTGTGATGCTGCTTTTATATTGTTCACTAATTAAAGTTCACCAAGCAATGTGTGTATTCAGAGAAAGCAAAAAACACACTACTAACAAATGTAAAAGTATAACATCTTAGAATCTCGAGCCTTAAAGTTGGTTTTCCATTTGTAAATGTGTGCTTTGCTGTCATCTGTAAGCAGGTCAATCCTCCCAGCTGATATTGATCAAGCCGGATTTAAAGTTCTCCATCTTTTTGGCATTACGACCAGAGCTCGACATACCTCACCAAAGCGCTGCTCTTGCTTCATAGCAACATTTCTTTTTGACTTATTTGTAGCAGCAGATAACCCAGATCCAAGCCCATTTTCACAAAAAAGACTCTCAGCAAACCCTGTCCCTCGCAGATGAACTGCTATTTACATTTTGCGGTTTAAGTGTTAACAGGCGTCTACAAGTAGTTTTGGAGCGGCACTCAAAGCAAAGAATGGGTTCAGTCTGATTTTCAAAGGGACACGTGGAGGAGAAGACGAGGCAGAGGCGAAGGAAAACCTGTCGCTGCTTGAGTTTGGAGCTCTGGAAAAGAGCTGTCATTAGCTCTGCTTTCTGAGGCCTGACAGCCAATTTATCTCTCAGACCGCGCACCTCAGTGAGTGAAGCAGACAGAGAGACACAGTATCGTCTTTCTCAAGTGCGCTTCGGTAATTGCCGTGTTGTCTAAATAAGATTAAGTCCGCGGGTGTCACAAGGATTAGCCACCTGACACGCTTGAACTTCCTTCGCCTGTAGACGGTTTGAAGGTACGACGGACTCAGCTGCCTGGGGGGGTGGGGGGGGGACTACGAGACTACACTCGACATCAATCTCACGACGATGCCGAGGGAAAGGGAAAGGACACCAAAAGAAGATAAATGTGACGCATCAATGGCTTCACCTTAGGCCCATTCAGAGGGGTTCCGCGCTGTGAGCCGCCTCGCATTGTAAGCCGTGACCATATTAAGAGTTCTTTGACAAAGTCTAATCCATATTTGCTCAATGAGTGGATGTCACCCATGAGCGAAGTTTTTCCTGTTTTGACTTGAAGCTCGGCTGAGTTTCTGCCGTTTTCAGCCAAGTACAGTAGACGTATAAAGTCTCAAATTGATGATCGGATGTATAAAGACTGTTATAAACGTTTATTAATCATGATGTCTTAAAAATGTCTGCGCGGATGTTTGCGGCGTTCAACACAAGCATAAAGTCATTGCAAGTCAACCCCCAAGTCAAATCTCAAGTTTCCAAAGAATTAAATAAATATTGTAATTGGCCTGAAGCATTACATTGCTGTAGGATAAGAATTAAAAATCTTATTTTTAGCTTGAATTGCTTATTGGGATTGGGGAGCTCCTTTCTAACACCTTTTCAAGCGTTTAGCTCTACAGCGTACACATTATGATGATGTATGGCATAAGTTATACTCTCAAAGAAATTCCCTCCAGCTTCTTCCAACATTAAATGGCAAAACCTGATCTTGCATTTGAAGCTTTATCTAAACCTTCAGCTCAAGAAAACAATATACAGTTGTTATTGTAATAATTGTATAAAATTAAATTAGAGGTTTTGAATTTGAAAATGCATTTTTAGCACCATTCACACCACCGTAAATACCTTGTAGTGAACCTGACAGTATCTTGGAAAACCTTCATGCTCTTCAGGCGTCGTAAGATCCGTCCAAGAGCGAAAATAGGAATGTATTTTTGGAGTTAGTTGGAATTTGCCGTCATTACTCATTTCGCACCAATACATGACGCAGATGATACAAAAGGAAGCTGCAGTAACACTTCCATGTCTGCGAACAGTAAACACGAAAGAGTCTGCCTGACAGCTGCTCTCACTTATCCTTTCTATCTCTCCGCAGGTTTAAATGTTAACATGTGAGGCAGCAGACCCTGCAGCTCCTCCAGCCGGACTTCATTACACCTGGTGCCGGTTGTCGCTTATAGGCCGCAGAGCACATTCTCCCTGCTTCACGTCACTCGCGGTATTGTTTTCTGTTGTAAGGAGGAAAGCATTTGTTTTGGTAAAAGGCAGACGGTTCCCGGATGAACGGAGCGCCGGTGGTTCTAAAAGCTGGCCTCTGGCTGAACTCTGGATCCGGGTCACGGAGCGAAGCACAGGCAGCCTTTGATCAACCCGGCACCTCATGGTCAACTGACTCCAGGTCAGGTACGTTATTACCAGCTTCTAAATCATATCTGTGACAGGACTGTTGCCAGTAATTATGCCGAGCAGATACCTATTGACATTAGAGAGCACAGAGAGTTTCTTCTCTCTCTCTCTCTCCCTCTCTCTTTGTTGTCAATTATTATTGGCCTGTTTAGCCTGAAATAACTGAGAAAGCTGGCCTGCAGCTCAGGCAGATGAAAGACGGCATTTACTGCAGCTTCCATGAAGTGAGCTGAGAAAAAGATCTAAAGATCAACAGGATTCTGCTAAGAAAAAACCCACCTGAGTTGAGTTTTCTATCTGACCCTGATGACCCACATGAAGGACTTTTAAAGCCTTTCTTCTTGAATCCAGCTGTAAGTAAGATACTAAGAAATTACATAGAGAGATAACATGGATGCAAGACTTGGGCCAGATGCTAGGAATAGTACTTCAGGCTTCAAATGATGGCGTGATTAAAATCTTTCAATATAAATTGCTGCTGTGTGCCTGGAAAATACACAATACTGCCCTTTCAAGAAGACATCACCAATATGTGATCAAAATCATGACATTTGATGTACAACACAAACCAAGTACAAGGATTTAGTCAGCCAACTAGATGTAAGAAAATAAACTAACTTGTGCAATCAATGATTGTTTGTCCAAAGGGTCACAACACAGACCATACAACACACTTGTATGATCAATTGAGGATCTGTTCAAGGCATTTTCTACAACCAGCATGGGATTCCCTGACTTAAGTCAATTTGGACACCAGTGAGCCTCACAGCCAAAGAGCTGTTTTCAAAGAAACAGCATTTTTTCACATGCTACACAACTTTAAGCTACTTTTGTAAAATTGAAAATAAATCCAGACACTGAGATGATCTGGGTCTCCCTTGTAGACCGTTTACCCCTTAATTTTAGAGAAGCAGACAGAGTGTGTTGTTGGGCAAAGCTATGAAGATTCACAGCAACATGTTGTCAGAGCAGGTTTTCTAACCCCATTAGCATCATTTTACAGCTGTTCTGCAGAAACTTGTTCAGGTAAAATATCTGTGGTTGGCAAAATGAAAAGGAGAAACGGGAACATTCTGAATATCCCCCGTCTATGACAGGGCAACAAAGAGACACTCAGGATGTACACACACACAAGGGCAATTTAGAGAGACCAATGAACCAAACAGTCATGTTTTTGGACAATAGAAGAAAACTGGAGTACCTTGGGAGAGCCAGTAGATGGAAAGTAGGAAGACCAAGGACGGTGTGGTGAAGGATAGAATCAAAAAAGGGGGAAGCTGTGGAAACAGATCTAACTAAATGTTCTAAAACTGGCAAACCTTTTCACAAAAACAAACTCATGGTCAGTAATGTCACATGAGGATGATGAAACGGGTAAGACAAGACTCGTCCAATCAAGTCAATAGATTGTGTGGCATTGAGGCATACAACATAATGTTCCTTAATTTCAACATTTTTATCTCCATGTGAGACACGAGAAGCTACGGCTGAAAATAAAAACTCTTAAGACCAAAAGTGGTTTGAGTGAAATTTGCAGCAACAATACAAGCTTAACTTGGATAGGGGTTAGGAAAGTCATCATGGCTTACTGCCAGGATTAGTTGTGTTATGAGTTGCTTCTGCCTCATGAAAGTCAGAAAACATGTTGGGGTCATCAGTTACGCGCATTATGCATGTCCGTCAGCAAAACCCACAGAAATGTTAGTATTGAAAAACCGACAACCTGCTTCAAGGTCCGAGGGATTTCTCATCTAAACCTCAAATCTGGTTTCCAGTTAATCCAATATGCAAAGGTAGTGCCTTCAGGGCCCCTCATGCTGCTAATGTTTGCATTCCTTTGCAGTTTGTGTGTAGCACATCTGTGTGTGTGAAAAAGAGAAACAACAGAGAAAAAGAAAAGACATTAGAAATGGCTTAAAATGGATTTACAATGAGGGATTTACTATAATCTAGAAATTAAAAACCCTTCAGAATTAACCTCACACACTATCGCCCCCTGCTGATGAGAGAAACCCAATTCTGCGAAGGCGTGGGGCATCCTGAGAGGGAGAGCAGCTCGTTCAACAGGCTCTTAGAGCTCAGTGAAAACAATCTCTGACAGAGGCGAAAATTAAACAGTGATGAATAGATTGAGAAGATTACAGGAAGACAAAAGCCAAAAGAGCACGGCGTCAGAGGAGTAATAGCAGGTTCCTTACATGTGCCAGGGGTCTGCCGTGCAGGCCTACGGTGGGTCTGTACTGGTGGAAGTCGGTCTGGATCACACACACTCTCTTTTCCATCCTCACGGCTCGCAGCCTCCCATGCCGTCTTCGCCTGAGCACGGTCCGGGGAGGGAGTGGAGCACGTGTGTGATCCCTGGAGGCTGCGTCAAGTCAGTGGGAGTGTGTGTGTGTGTGTGTGTGTGCGTGTGTGTGTGTGTGTGTGTGTGTGTGAGTGAGGGGGGTGCGCCGTGCCTGCTACCTGACCCTAAGAGGGAGGGTGTGTGGAAGGAGTGGAGAGATGGAGGGAGGTGTCAACCCCCCCATGCACAACTCCCTCCGTATACACACACACACACACACACACACGCAGGGACATCTCTTCCTGTCTCCCTGCCTGAAGCCAAACCACCTTGTGACAGCAGGGAAACACACAGAGACAAATTGTCAACCTCCACCGCAACAATGTGTTTCTTCTTCTCCCCTGAGAAATCTGAAACATAAAGTTGGTGTCTTTATCTTTTTCTGAGCAGCGCATTCCTCTACAGACACCGCTAGTTCATCCAAGTATTTCTCTGTGAGAATCCCTGGGAAAAACAGAATTTTACGCCCGATAGTTTAGTCATCTCGCCTCGATCGGGGCGCAATCATGCAACATTTGTTACATTTTCAGCTGGTGTGGGTCACTTTCACACTGCAGTGTGAAAAACATGTTACCCTCCTCGCCTGTGGGGGCGCTGCACCAAGAACCACGACAGGAAGTGACACGTAAACCTCTGCAAAAGACACTGAGCACAACTTCCTTCTTCACAAAGGATTTTTCTTTTACAGTTGATGCCTTTATTGAGCTATTTCTCCCGTGACCGCGAGACTTGCACATTTGTTGCAGCATCCAAAATAAATAAACAAAATAACTAATAAAATGAAGTCTTTGCAGATAAAATTGTCCTTAAAAAAAGAGGTGAGACCAAAGTACCAAACTGAAGACTTTTATCATCCAGTTTTTGTTAGAAAGAGAAAAAAACCCAGATAAATCAAGCCAGTGGAAATTGTTGAGTTTTAATTTATCATGCGATTAATTGATTTATTGATTATTGTGACACACCCAGATCTAGGTGTGGTTGTATTCACCCAGAAGGTCCAGCGCTGTGGTCCACGTCCTGATTTTGGAGCGGTCTCTGGTCTTTAAACTTCTTCAAAGAGAGAAACTGTACGCAATCAAAAAGTATGAAAACTCTGATTGCAAATCTGTGTTTTCGCCAAACTCTGAGCAGCTGTTATTCACGGGGATTAGCAGGTCTTACAAAGGTTACATCAAATAATGAGGGTATAATCCCTCCCATTGGGCCTAATTTATCTGCTTGTCTCACTTGATGTGCCAATACATCTGTCACTCATCTATTCGCTAAAGATCTGCGGCTGGCATCCTCTGGCTGCAGGGAGGATTGGAGAGAAAAAAAAAAAAAAACCTTCACGATGATGTGTTTGCCTTGGAAAAGATGGGAGGGGACGGCAGGAGGGGTTATTGATCTTGTTTCGTCTTGAGGATGCCGAAGGTTTTAATGAGGCAGACAGTGGAAACTTTTTACAGGCTTATTTTCTGATGGGATCAGATCGCAGAGGCTGATGCTGCCTGGAGCGCTAAGTTGTGCACAAGTTAGGTTGTGCAGAGCTTCCTGCACAAGGGAAATGTGCTGCACATCAGTCAGTTTGAGTCAAATGTCATATTCTTTATATTGTGCCATTCCTCGGAAACGTCATAATTTGTCACCTAATTTTTTGTTAGTTCTGTTTGAACTCAGTGCAACATTTGGAGAGCTGGTTGGACTCCCTGGTATAGTACTTCCATCCATCCATCCATTTTCTGTCACCCTTCTCCCTAACAGGGCTGGTGCCTATCTCCAGCTGCGTTCCGGGCGAGAGGCGGGGTTCACCCTGGACAGGTCGCCAGTCTGTCGCAGGGCAACACAAAGACAAACAACCATGCACACACACACTCACACCTAAGGAGAATCTGGAAAGCCCAATCAGCCTGACAGTCATGTTTTTGGACCGTGGGAGGAAGCCGGAGAACCCGGAGAGAACCCACGCATGCACAGGGAGAACATGCAAACTCCATGCAGAAAGACCCCGGGCCGGGAATCGCACCCAGGACCTTCTCGCTGCAAGGCAACAACGCTACCCACTGCGCCACTGTGCAGCCCGGTATAGTACTTAATTGGTTTAAATTTTACCTAAAAAAAAAAAAAAAGAAAAAAGGTTATTTTTGAGGCCAGATAGGTAAATACTTAAAATGTCAAGTGCAGTAAAACAGCTGAGACCTTTGGAGTTTTGTTATTTGGAAAAGGTACAATTCCTACAGCCTCCCACCTGAAGATAACACCAGTTTCCCAACAAGGAGGAAAAAATACACTCATCGTATCAGCCTGTGATTTCTTCTTCACAGATCGTTTGTTTTTTTATGAGCGCATTCCAGATTTAACGGATCCGTCTTTGTGGGTCTTATGTTTTGCAGTCCAGTCTTTCAGGGAAGACTGGAATCGGAATCACCATACTGCACACATGGACCGTCAGCGGACGTAATCTGAAACCAAATAGATGAAACTGAAAAGCCAACTGCTCCTGCTGATGGACGGAGGCAAATAATCATTAAACTGATAATTCTGGCTCATAAAAGGATGTAAAAAAAAAAATAAATCTTTTTCCATGAGGCATCAAGATAATGAGTGGTTTTTATGTGTTGATAGCAGTCATCCTTCGTGTTTCTGCCAGTGTATAATTAACACTGTGATTTGTGGCGCATCAACCCACCGCTGTAAAGAAGACTCTGCGGTCTGGGATCAGCTCCACGGTTCTGGAATCTAAACGGGAGATAAAGAACCGACAAAAAAGGGGCATTTCAGGCAGGAAGCGGTTCTCCTGCCGTCTTGCTCCGGCTTGTCCAACGCAGGTTGTCAGCCTGAGCGTGACGCATGTTTATGGAATTTGATCAATTAAAGGTTGGAGCTGGCAGCTCAATCTTCACAATTATAAGAGCAGCTGAAAAAAGAAGCGGGCTCTGCAGGGTCGACCTGGTTTGGCCCAAAGCACCAAACCGGGTGCTTTGGGCCCTGGGGCCACTAAACGGACCCCTAAATGGACCAGATATATTTTTTTTCCTATGTGATTATTTTTTGAAAATTACACAATTTCATTATAATTACATTTTTATAATTAAACAAAGATAATTAGCATTTGGATGCAAACTTACCACCAGTTAGCAACACATTAGCTGCCTTCGTCCCTTCGACCCACATTTCATTTTCTTGGACTAGGACATCACCGGCTTGAATTTACCAAAACTATCAAGGCCGTCTCTACTTTTAATTCAATATTATGCCAGTAAAAATGGCGAATTCGAAATGACAAATCGTTCACTCTGAGTCTGTAATGACGACGTTTCAGCTGCCATAAAACAGGAAGTGACCCCCCCGCAGGGTCGTTTCCTGGCAGGGTTTCCACCCGGTGCTTAAACAACCTGTTGACACACTAGTCCTAAATCTCCTGCACAATTGAGACGCAGGGAAAAAATATTTAAAAGACTAATATCTTTTACTGCTAATTTAACCACTTAAGCACACACTTCAAGATACTTCTTTAGGAATGGGTTACACAAAAGCAGTGTGTACACTAACCCTGACCCTAACCCTGACCCGCTTTGAACTTTACAAGATAACCATCATGTGATGTGTGTTGAAAGCTTAGAAATGATTCCTCCTGATCTTTTGTTGTACTTCACAAAAGTTCTCTGAGTTTCTCATGATAATATAAATAGGGGAAAAGGACGCAGAAGGATTTTGACACAATTTGGAGGAGTGGGAGGAAAAAAAACAAACATTTGACATGACAGAAAAGCTGAATAGCGACTGCCGAGTAACCCTCCACCTGTATTAACACTGCGATTTGTCATTGTAGCTGTTCCAACTCCACCGAGATGACATTCCGCGCTGAACGCAGTGTGATGAATTGTGAAAAATGGCATGGCGTGTGTTATTTTGTGTCAGGGTGACAGATGAGTCCCTCCCGTTAATGCAGAAGAATCACTAAACGCCTAACGCAACGTGATATCACAGGGAAACGTTTCCGCACGACGGAATTTACGTGGAACCCGCAGGGACGTTTGATGAGAAACAGAAATATTAACGGTGCAGTTTTGCTTTTTCTGATAGTTGAAATCTCCTTGCATTACAAATCTCACTGGCTTTTCCCTCACTGACAGCAAAGCCGTGCTTCTCTGAAACGATTTGGCGCCGCCTAAGGGTTGAGTAGTCTCAGCACAGTTCACTCTAACTTTTTAGGTAATGATAATCATAAACAAGTAAGTAAATCCATTAAGCTGAGGGATATTATTAGTCAAGCTGGCTTTATTCACACAGTGCATGTCTGAAGTTAAATCCCAGTCCATCCCATCTCCCATCATCCTTTGTGCTTTGACCCATCAACAGGACTAAGGGAAACCTTTGATCAAAGAGGAGTAAAAGCTGAAAATCAGTGGATTTATAAACTAACACTTCAACTGCTCATTGTTCATCAAATATATGAATAAATAACTCTTAATTTCAAAAGTTCTGCCAGCACATATTATAATGTACGGTTAATATAAGCCAGTTTTTACTCCTCAAGAAGTGGAAAAAAGAAACATTAAGCCTTTTTTATGTTTATATTTTTTTTACAAGAAAAAAACATCCTTGTGTGATTTATTGTTCATAGTATTTGGAGGCATTATCCAGTAAAATATTATTGCACTAAATACATAAAATTTCAACTTGCGTACATTTTTGATTAATGTGCTTTTTAACGTCTGCTTCAACTTAACAGCTTTTTACCAAGTGGCTTATGTTGCAAGAGTAAAGGAAGTAGATGATCAAAAATGTAAACACATTGATGTTTATTTGTACATGAGGGCATATTTGCTTGTCGAGCATTAAACATAACAAGTGGTTAAACTCACGAACGGGCATATAAAGTCACGTTTGTGTAAGAAATAAAATAAATTGGACAAAAAAAAGAGAAAAAAACTGTTTAAGAAACAACAATTTAAGAAATAAAAATGACTAGAAAAGTAGGAAATGACCAGCACCGTCCTGAGCTTTCTCTCGCTGCGTTCGGCACTAAACACGGTAAAAAGCTCAACTGAACGTCGACTTTATTTATACAGCACATTTATTTATACAGCACTTTTATGCGTTATTGTGACGCATAAAAGTGCGTCACAATAACATCAACAATCATAAAATAGTAAATAAAACTTTAAAAATTAAACATGAAGCTGATGACTCTCACTGTCCAAGCGGCGGTCAAATGTGCGGCTCTGGTCATTCAATTCATTCATTAAGGATAAAATTAAATGGAAAAACCTTCATAATTTGCCAAACGTACTTAGGATCACACGATTTGAGCCTCTCGTCAGGTGAGGAACTCAATCAGAACTAACTTAAAGCTTACTCTCCTCTGTATACTATGATGTTCTTATCCGTCTCGTGAATCCGGATCTCATAGAGCAGGCTGGGGGGAAGAGCCTTCGCCATGTTGTCCCAGATGTAAACGGCCAGGTTTTCCGTGGTGCTGGTGAACCCAAAACAAACATCTGGTGAAATGTGCGTATCTGCAGTCGAGAGAGACGATCGCGGAAGGTTACAGACCTCACAACGCTGGCAAAGTACGGAACGTCCTTATCCAGGTTTTTGTGGTCCAGAGGAATCATGATGACTTCCTGTTGGATGTACAGTCAGCCAGATGTCCGTACAACAGCAAAAACACAGTAAAAAAATGTAGAACTACAGAAAAGCTTACAGGGAACTAGGATAAGATTTAAGAGCTGAATGGAAGTTCCTTGTTCGATGGTCCAAAGTTCTCTTTTCAGATTAAAGTAAGTTTTTTTATTTGTGAATCAAGGTTTCAGAGTCTGACCACAAGTTTCCCAAGGACTCATGGGAAATTTCTAGTGTTAATCACTACCACAGCTAGCGGCAAAATCTAGCGCGTAACGCTGGTCATAGTTTAATCCAACAGGCTTTCCCGAAGCGATTTAAGTGTAAGCGAATTATGAAGAGATTAATGCAGATTTACTGTGTCACGTTAACTTTGGAAGAAATGGTTGCTGTTTAATATGTAAAATGCTTAAGTTTGCTTTGGCATTAGCTCAAGATGGTGTGTTTACAGTGCCCTTACCTCAATACACCTCTTCAGGTCGGTCAGATTCATGACCATGCCGGTTACGGGATCAATCTGTGAACACGTGTCACGTATAACGACGTTTTTAGCTGAGGGGTTGTGATTGCGCGGTTGTTCCTTCAGTGGAACTGCGACCTTTTGTCAAAAGTATTTGTGCGATACTCACTTTTCCACGTACAGTCACCTCCACTGTGGAGTAAAATGAGAGCGCTCAGGTGAATCGGTAGAAACAGGAACAGGATCTACGCTTTATTTGAGGCTATATTTGGTTTATGTAGCACCAGGACAAACCCTTGTAGTTGTGTCCATGACCGTAGGGATTGTTGCACTTTCCGTAGACTTCTTTATTCTCCTCGTCACTCAGGTGAAGACTAGAAGAGGTTGTGGAGAATATATGAATTAAAACTCCTGGAGTCAGATTTTTGTTGTTGTTGTTTTTGCAGTTTTTATGGCAAGGGGTTGGAGATTGTGCACCCTGTTAGTGGAGCTCAAACAAGTAAAAATGTGGCAAGGGGTTATTGACGTATGTTGCATTTAAGAACATTCCGTATATTACAACTCAATAGATTTATATATGATTTAGAACCGTGCTTCATAAAAAGAAAATGGAGCCAATTTAAAAAGGTTAAAGGTGATCATTTAAGTCAAATAATACAAATGAAATCAATAATAGTACATTTTTAAAAAATTTACATGAGAAAAGAAATTGGAATGATACAATTGATGAAGATGTATTTATTTGCCTAATACATGTAAAAGATTAATTATTTTAATACTATTAATATAATATTAATTATACTGTTGCGAACTATAACAAAAGTTAATATAAAATGTCTGACAGCGTGATTAAAGATAGTTAGCAAAACAATATTAACATATTTGCCTTTGTTTAATGGCAAAGTGTTTCTGTAATAATTTCCTGAAGAGGGTTTATATTTTACAACGCTATCGACTGCACCTAAACGCATCATTAAAGCTTGGCACCTTTATCTGAAAGACGACAATTCCTAAATGACTTGTTCCTACCTGCGTTTTCTTTAAAGTAGTAAAAGCATAAACTCCTCCATAGTTTGTTTTGTCCCTATTTTGTACAAACTTTGCTTTTTGAAACACTCCGACTTGTGCGGTCGCAGCCAAAGCATCACGGGATTTCCCGCATGTTCTCTCGCCTCTCGGTTAAACCACAGGTCTCGTTTCATCCAAATCCCTTCTATTCTGTGACTTTAACCGCCATTACGTGTCCATTGTGGGCTCCTCCTCCGCCCTGTCCCCTCAGACACTGTGGCTCGGGTACCTGTGGAGCCGGTGGCAGGCGCTGAAGCTCTGGACTCGGGTGATGTATCCGACGCGCTGCGCTGCCTTGTCGCTCCCGGAGTATTCCGCCATGTTTGACAGGAGGTGGAGGATGGTGAACAACCGCTGAAGACGAGCAGAGAGGAGTGGCAGCCGACCTCCCCCGCCGTGACTCAGGCGGCCCGTGATTGGCTCGTTTCAGGGCGTAAACACGGCTCACATGGCCGCGCGAGCGTCAAACCTGGAGCCGAACGTGGCCGAAGCGCGGCGAACCGCATTCGGGCTGTTACCGAGCAGTAAAGGAATCTTTGTTCCAAATGTTTCCTCTGTGGTTTTTCTGCGGAGGAAACATTTTCCACCACATGAAAGAAAAACAAGCCGATACACTGTGTCCTGATTATGAGGATCAAAACACAATTAAGTCTTTCAGTGTCATGACCATAATAGCTTCATTTTGAAAATTACTTTGACCTTATCACCATAATAACTATTTTCTAAATGTGACATTAGAACAATGTTTTTGTTAAAACCTGAATATTTTTTTGACAACTACATGTGTTATAGTAAATTATAAATCAGAAACTTTTGAACTGAGAAATGCACAATCATGGTTTCAAATTTCACATTCGTGACTTCACAGCTGATGTTTATTCCCTCTCATGTCACGTTTGACTTTGAATCGCATCATTTTGCCATTGCATCGCAGACACAGTGCCCTGGAAATGTTACATGTTCCACTCCGTGTCTTGTTCGTGGATTTGCTGCACCTTATCTGTGGCATAATTGTGAAGTGATATGAAAATGATGGAGGTTACGATTATTGCTTTTGCACATTGTGCGATATTTTAGCCTGGTCTTCTCTGTCACGTTAAATGGGCGAACCCAAAACAAACAGGCAAACAAAAACACCCTAGACTCATTCAAAACGCAGCCCGTTGGTGGCCGTTTGTGTCGTCGTCATGCCCCGTGTGCAATCGTCGGCGGCGTTTTGTCCGAGAAGGTCACGAAGCCCAGAGAAGAACCCGCTCCGGTCACCAACCTCTGCTCACAACAAACCTTTCCTGCTGGCCGGCTTTTTAGCCCCGGGTGCCAGAAAGCCCGTTCCTAACAACATTTCCACACTCGTTACACGCTTTAAGTCCACATGTTGGCTCTTAAAGGTCTACAGTCGTCACATGAGAGTCACCAGATGGTTCCTGCTCAGATTTAGAATTACTCCTTTCATTCACGCATTTTTTTTTTTTTTTTTTTACCCTTTTCATCCTTGTCCAAAACTCTCACCATATTATTTTATCTTATGAGATTAAACGAGCATCCCAAAAACATCTGTATTTCTTTTTCAAAAGCCTTCCAACTATAATTTACCAGAATGCTGTAAGACACTAACAGGACTGTTCTTTGATCTGTAAGTGTTAGGAGCTTTAGTTTATGTTGTCCTAATAGCATGAAACAAAAGGAATGTAGTTTTTTTTTTTTTTTTTTTTCATGTCAACTTATCTTGTTCGTATTTCATTGTGACAACCACGCTGTCTTTTTGCCCTGGCAAACGTTGAGATGTGAGAAATGATGTAGCAGCTGAGAAATAAGCGTCCCTTCAGTTTTAAATATGATGCAAAATATTTCAAATGCGACAAAAGAACCGGTGCGTTCCGATCGAAAATCTGAGAGGCACTGAAAATGTCTAGAATTAATGACTTTATGGTGCCACTTTGGGCTTTCTTTTTCCAAAAACTAAAAAAAAAAAAAAAAAGAAATCTTTTGCTATGTTAGAAATAAGAATGTTTTTGACATTTTAAAATATACATCACCATAAAACAGCATATAAAAGAAATCTTAAAAAAAAAAAGAAGCAAAAAACAGAAAGCAGAAGTTTACTAATTCGGCCTCTAGATGGTGATAGAGGACCTTGAGATGTCCTGGAACTGGTAAACAGACCTGGGCGGTGCACAGGAGGTTAAATGGGTTAAATAATAGTTGGTTTGCATTTGCATGGCTCCCAGCAACATCTATTAAATATGAGAGCCTCACCTAGGCCCAAGGGGAGGCGGGGTGATAGGGCAACACGGACACACACAGTTTTTGTCAATTCTTTGCAGTTCCCTACAATTTCCCCCCCAAAAAACTAAGAAACAGAAGGAAAAACAAAACGCGGCGTTTCATGACAATTCACCTGTTTTTATTCGTGCACGTACATCACAGTGTGTTCATATGTACAAACATTTCATCGTTCAGTATGTACAGTAACCACCGAAGCGTCGCCTGGATACAAAGCAAGTTAAAGCCTGCTACATATACGTTAGACCCCAGTATTATTCACGTTTAAAAAACAAATACATTGTATTTATATGCACACTGCAATCCAGATGACGTGACATTTGGATGTATTTCACTGGCCTGTCATATCACAGCTTAAATTTATAAATCACCAAAATCGGTATAAAATAGATTAATACTGCTATAACGTTTGTGAGAGACAGGAAAGTTTGTTGCGTAAGCTTACACACATCGACATTAACATTATAATATTTGGCTAATTATATGAAATTGCACTTTGAAGATGTTGCTTTTTTGCCAACGAAAACATGACAGACATATTTTTTTGTTGTTGTTGTTAAATATCCGAGAAATAGCAACAGATAAAACCCTAAAAATGTAAACACAGCATCATATAATGTGTTTTGTGACACCTTCAGATTAGGTTAAGTGTAAGAAAACACCAGGACGACAAGCGAACCAAATAGAGTAATTCTTTTACCCTTATTAAAATGTCATGTCGACTTATCTTGTTCAAATCATGTCAATAAGTCCACAAGCTAGTAAGATGTATACCACCTCCTTTTTAAGCAGATTTAAATTATATCGAAATAAAAATATTTATAACGCTAGAATACATTTTCCTATGTGCTCACAAGGGCTTAAAGAGAAATGAACTTAAATTAACCTACATTAATAAACTCTAAGCTATCCCTTTACGGTTCCTGTGGAACTTAAGAGAACTTTAACCATATTCATAAATGATAGGACGTTTTTAAGAAGATCAACTTTTTGCAATTGAAGGAATAACTCTTAAAATTCTGGTATTTTCTTAACATCTGCATCGTGCTAAATGTATCGACCACATCCTGTATTTCCATAATTCCCTCTTAAAAGGGCAAAAATAAGGTCTTCTTTCAGTAAACTGTCCTGCACACTACTCCATGTTTCACAATGAGCAAACACACCCACACATTGGCACGAGAAAATAATTGTTAAAAAAAATAAAAAATCAGGAAGCATCAACTTATGACAGAGGTACTTCTAATAAGTTTTCATTCCCTGCATTAAAAGTAACCGACCCTACGGTAGTTTGGAGATTATAAAGAAAAACGCTTTCATTCTGCATCGGTTCGCTATTACAGTCACAATTTGAAGGAATGTCTAGAGTCCATTTTATCACAAGAACGCACAGATTACATTCACGGAGAATTCTGCAGTGAAATTAAATGGAGGCAGAATAGTTTGGCTTGTGGTTGTGAGGAACCTCTATGTTTTTTTTCACACAGACATAAAAGTACCAAAGAAGGCAGCAATGTTCCAAAGTACACGAGGCTGTGAAATACTTTCGCACATAAGAGATAACGTAAGTTATAATGTGGAAAGAAATAATTCACAGAAAAATGTGAATTATCTTCACATTATCAAAATCGAGGGGGGAAAAAAAAGGTAAATTACAAGTCTTTCTATTCACAGAAGATGGTGACCGCAGTAGTTGGAGAGTTTGCAGCTTTGGGTGGATCACTAGAAGGAGCCAGTGAACACCACGTTTTTCACAGATAGGCTGTCTTCCATAATACCGTGAAGTTATGCCATAAGTTCCAAGTTCCGCTTTAATTTCCTCCTCTCCTTGGGTTGAAATCACTATTTTTGCAGAAAACGACAAGGATTCAAAAGCACTTTTCACGAGCCAAGGCTGAGATGCTTTTTATACTGTGTCTGTGTGAGCTTGGAAAAGACCATGGCAGCACTGGAGATCTGCCGCTCCTTAAAGCCGATAACGGAGGTAGTCGGCGAGCCGAGTTTGCGGTAAAGATGCGATGGAGGTTGGGGTTTGGAGCAGCGTTCCATCGTAACCGGTGATGCAGATGTCTGTTGCTGGTTTGGCAATTCCAGCTACTTTAAGGTAAGTGTCAGAGGTGGTGGTTGGCTCGAATGGCTTGTCAGTAAAAGTCTTTGTGCCGGAATAGCACAATCATTTTGTACACAAGATTAAAGCTAGGGTTATAGTCTTTATCACCCCCCCCCCAGAGAGACATAGGCAACTAAATCCTTTCCATATAAACCGGAATTTCTTTTTATTTTTGTACAGGTAATACAAACCTGGGCAGAACAAACTGCATTTCTAAAACCGTTTTCCCATCCCCTGAAGTTGGCTCATTCTACTTGGAGAATACATTCATTCTCTGAACCCCAATTTGGTTGGACTTCACCAACTGAGTTCAGAACTGGCTCTCTTCCAAAATCTCCTCCATTGTCTCCCCCAGCGTCATCTCGCCATCGCTACTGGAAAGACTCTTCCGGGTAAGAAAGTCGAGCCCTGCTGAGTCGTAGCCCTCAAGTCCCTGGTCTTTAAGTGGCCCAAGCCCAAGAGGCCTACTTCCCCCTTGCACGGCCACCTGGAGGAGGTGTGGGCGAGCCGTCGAAGCGGCGCCTTCGCCATAGGAGTCAAATTGCCGAGAGCGCTTCCTGTGCTGCCGTCGAGTGCACTTCCAGAGGTGCTTCAGATTTGCTCCTCGAAAACAGGTCCGGACCTTGAAATGGTTTGTGAACAAAAACAGTTGCCAGCGCTTTTTCAGCTCAGCTTGGACCTACAAGAAAACAGCATTGCATGTGAACTGTCAGTACATTACAGTACACCATGGTATTCGCTGCAAGTTCAAGTCTTTTTCTGTATCTTACTACTTAAGTAGCGAGATTTCTCAGTAATAAGTTTGATTACGGTTTTGTAGCTGTGTGCTCACACAAATGACATTTTTCCTTAGAGACTAGCCCTCCCTCTCACATTAGAAGTAAGTTACAAGCTTTCACAGCTTAACTTAAAGAATTACGACGCATATGGCTTCCCGTATGTCTACCCTTTCGACTCCACTGAAACCACTGATCACAATCCAGAACCGTTTTCAGACTGTTGATTACAAACTAGTTGGTTCTGAGATCATGTCTGTCATTATTATTATTATTATTATTATTATTATTAGCTTTAGTGTGGGAACTTTACAAAAAAAAAAAGGTTTTTTTTTTTTTTTTTTTCAACTATCATGGCGGACACCAAAATGAAATCCACCAAACTGTGATGGCATAGATTGATAAATGTACTATTACATCAACTATTCCTTCCTCATATGGAACAAAACTGTTGACCAAAACCATACCTCTCCATTAGCAAAACAGTACAGCACAGCAACCAAGAATCCCTGAAAAAACGCATGGAACAAATTTTAGAGCGTGATGATGTTGGTGAACAAAACCAAAATAAACAACCTGTGTACAAATGTCATTGTTTTTGTACTACCTGGAAGGAACTGAGGGTGAGGTTAATGAAGTTCCGGGCATAGCGGCTGCTGCCCTCCATGCATTCATCTATCAGCACGGTGAAGACCACTTCATGGATTCCCAGCAGGGGAATCAGCACCAACGTCGCCCTGGCCAAACTGCAGGGAGCAAACAGATCGGATCAGATTTATTATAAGTTTGCTAGGCAGAAAATACTGCAGTAGGAAAAGGAAAGAATTTTCTGAAGTATGTACACTGGTTTTGTTCCTTTGGTGACATTTACGCCCACAATTTATGGGTGTGACATTTAAATTCGTGATGTGGGATTAACATTTTATCAGCATATTTAAATCAGGAGCCTACACATGTTGGAGCTAAATGTCAACGTCAAACTTGTCGTCCGAGAGTTTGCTGCAGCGGCTCGAGTACCTGTATCTGTAGTCGGTGAATTTCACCTGATCGGCTTTCAGCTTCGACAACAACAGCATCAGAATTTTGATGAATATGAAGAAAATGACCTGCAAAAACATATTAAAGGTACATTTTAACGCATCGCATTGGACTAGAGTCAAGATGAGCAATGACGTCAAACATAACAGGTAAGACGCCTTCATTAGCAATGAAATAGTGAATATCAAATATGCTGGTGACTATGCCTTCATCACCACATTGTCAGATGACTCTCCTTTATAGCAACCATCCAGATTGAGCAATGCATTGTTTGATCAAACAGAAATCTAGTTGATGTCAGTTTCTGAAGTCAACATCCCTTACCAGCACGGATAGATTAATCGGGCCTCTTATTATCCACCAGAACCATCTGTTCATGATTAACCAGCACCTTGAGAGTGAAAGAAGCACTCTTGAGTGTGAACGGAGAGCATGTTAATCGGTTCAAGGAGAAACTTGGACTCAACGCGTTCCATCACTCACCCCGTGTTCTCATACAGAATCTTCACCACGGTCCACGGCGTTACGAACAGGATGGGAGTCCCTGGAACATGACAGAAGCAAGATATGCTGGTTTTCCAGGCTAACGGTGTAAATTCGAGAAGGCTCTTTGGGTATTCAACCCACGCACCTTCCAACAATGCACAATTTCTGGTCATTTCAGGAGCCCAATGACACCAATTGTACATAGCACAACTATAGACAGACATTTTTAAAGCCTCGCTTCCGCTTAATGACTTACCCCATCCTAGCAGAATGTATTTCTTCAACAGGCACCTCTTGGTCAGCACCGCAGTGAAGAGCAGCGTGTGAAGGAAAATGGCCTCCACCAAGAGCCAGAAGTAATTACACGCCACAAAGTACTCCATGCACACTTTGGAGAACTTGCACAGGAGCATGATCTGTTGAGGGAGAAGATCAAGCTGAAGTGGTACACTCTGAACGAATGAGGCAAAAGTTGTGGAAGTTAAACCTGCTTATAGGTGAAAAACAAGGCAGCGCTGAGAGTACCGCAGAGCTGGAGTAGGAGTTCCAGCCGGGGTCGTCTGTGGGCAGGTTGGAGTACATGAGATGGAAGATGATTTCCTTCGAAATGACAGCGACCGCCCGCAGGATGAATGACACAAACAGGTTCATGTGGATGTAGTTTCTGGTGCAGTGCAGCTTCCTGGTAAGCAGATACGGGAGCATTGATCGGAACCTCGTGAGCAACTTTAACAGCATTAACCAGGGCGCTGGCCGTAACGTAGGAGGAAATGGAAATAAAGGAGCTACAGGTAAGACTCGTGGTTCGTAACGTTGTTAGTGATGACTTACTGCTCAATCGTCTTGTTAATCACTCGTTGCCTAAGCTCTCCATACATTTGAAGCGAGTGAATGTGCAGCATGGCCCCGCTAAAACACAGATGAAAATTACAGCTTCCATACATGGCCACGCTTCTTCGAACAGCCAAAATCCTTTTCCCTTTAAAATGACTGTGGTGGGAAAGACGGCTGGTGTTTCTATAACCTCTAACCGAGCGTTTGATTAAGTCCGCTGTCTTCCAAACCTTCAAAGTTGAGCTAAAGTACCGACTTCTCCAATGAAAATGTTAACTTTATCTTAATGGCTACCGGAGCCGCCCTCCAACAGCTACTGACCTCAGCATGCCCATGAGGAGAGTGGCCAGAGTGAGGGAGAGCAGCGACAGGGAATAGCCAATAACAGAGATGAGCCGGAGGGCGGAATGGCGCAGCAATTCGTCCTCCTAGATGCAAAATACAAGTGATTTAACTCTCTAATGATAATCTAATTGTCATAAAATAGGATTGTAGAGTCTTTTGTAAAGACAAAGTGAAATTTGGAGGAATAAAAATTCTTACAACAGAGAAAAATCCCACTACCTTGTCTTTAAAGTATTGGTCCTCCTTACATTCAGCGTCATCTCGCCAGGGATCTGAGGAGTTCTCCATCTTTCTCCAGCTGCCGTTCTCCAAGCATTCCCGATACGCCCTCCTTTCGCTGTCTGAAACAACGAGAGAGACAGCGATGAGGGGCAAAACACCTTCACTAAATTTCAACGAGCTCTTCAGCTGCTAATGGGTATAACGGTGTTTAAAATGTTGAAAAGGGAAAGAAACCAAAAGAGTTGGAAACAGAGTGCCTGGCACTCTTTTCGGTGTTAACGCTTAAGCGTAATAAATTTTAGGTGCAGGAAACCCTGGACTTGAGCCAACCTTATGCAAACGCAGATTTGAATTGAATATTTCTTGTAGTTTCAAACATCCCTTTGCACTAGCGACACTTGTTCCCCGAGAGGAGAAAACGTGGTGATAAACGGCGACACCTGTTCAAACCGACTCAACGGTGAAAGGAAGCATGGGAACTCAGACTTAACAGATTTATCCTCACAGACGAGGTTAGGAGTTAAACACGTTACCCTCTGTGATCCACGGTAAGAAGGGAGGACAGGGGACTGACACGTTCCCCGGAGACGAATGGGGCCAGCACACAAACATGTCGAAACTTCCCTTACAGTAGTTGCCTAAAAAAAGAAAGGGAACATTATGTTTAGGAAGTCCATTTGAGATGCATAAATCACCACTGTTTGCTCACCGTTTGCTGGAGCAGGAGCAGACGTCAGGGTGCTGTTGCAGTTCTCCCAGTACGCCGTGCGTTTAGAAATGAGGCTTTCGAGCAACGAGGCCGTCGCTTCCTGCAGAGTCGCGGCCAAAGGAGAGAAACGTTGGGTTTCTCAATGTTTCATTGGAAAATAACGTCTTTTCAAGAGGAATTGGGTCAAATAAATATGCCTTTATTTTCAATTTCCTAAAGTAACAATAGCATGCACTCATTTCTCTTGCAAAAACCCACTGAAAGCGTCGACAGTGATGATGAAGGAGGAATATATTGATCGATCCGACGTTTTATATTCCCAACGCAGCTGAAATAACAAATGTCTTCCTGACTTACATAAAACTAATCAGAATCCCGGTTTGGAAGTATGAAAATAAATGGAGCCGATAATCATTTGCAGTGAATAAGATGCCAGGTCAGCAGCTGACCTCTTATCAAAAGCAGATGGTTTTTAACCAGCTAAAACCAGCTTGATTAACTATCCGTACGCTACAAAGACCTGAATTGTACAAAGGTAAAATATAATCAATAATACGTCCAATAGGTTAATGAAAACTCTAAACTTATCAAGTGCTTATTCAGCGTTTTTAGCTTTTGAATTAAAGTCAATAAATATTGATAAGTTACCAACTTTGCCCAAGTCATAATGAAAACTAATTTTAACACAAATGAAAACACAATTTTCTGGTCCTTTTCTGTCTTAAAAAACATATACTGACACTAACATATAAATAAATCCTCAATTTTAATCTTTTTTTTGTTGTTGTTGTTGTTGTTTTGATGATTATATGCTAGTATTATGAGAAAATGTTACTTTTTCTCTGAGGCAACAAAGGGAAAAAGTCATAATCATGTGGCAACGTTGAGCCAATAAATATATTTATTTTATCGTCTTTTGAGAAATCTTGACATTTGATTCCCAGAATCGTTCCACACACCTTTGGGAAACAGAGGAGCAGACGGAACGAGCCAGGAATTGATGAGGATCATGAGCCGCAAGAATAACTGCCAGGAGAAAGGGAGACCGACGGCGGGGAGAACGACAAACGGGACGAGGATGATGACAGTAAGGATGACAGTAAGGATAAGAGACGGGCGTCTCTGGTACAGAGTACGATTGATGGGAAGAGAGAATGACACCTTCTTTTTTTACAAAGAGGTATGGAATGGAAAAAATGTTTTCTTTAAGTGTGGAAATGAAACACAATTAAGCCCCGTGTCACGTTATTGGACCCTTTAGGATTAGGGTTAGGGTTGAACCTTACTGCAGCCAACATCTAATTTATCTTCATTTACTTGTATATATCAAAGCAATATATAAAACGTGAAAGAACAAGACTTTAATTCCAGTGGGTTGTGTAATATGTTATGTACAGGCAACAATCAAACGGCATTTAAAACCTACGTTATATATACTTTCATATTTATGATTACTTTTACTGTAAAGTGTTGATACCACTGAATATTTACTGATTATGAAACATATATATATGTATTTGTATTATTATAATTTAATTAAATTTTTTATTAGATGTTTTTTCAGTAAAAGTTACATCCTGGTGAAAATAACACTCAACACATATAATGGTGGGTCTGTACAGTAGATCTTTGTATCAAAATCTGGACATAATATGTACACATGCATATTATTTTACATAAACATAAAAAGTATATTAAAAAAATCTGCATCCATCTTCAAATAAATAGGTGTCACCAATTCCCAACAGATGATCAAACACGTTTTTGTCTTGATGGGACATTTCTGTGTTCTGTTATCCTGGTGTTGCCATTGATCTGTGTCATATTTATTGATCCTGCAGTATCTAAATTGGTCCACCAGGTGGGGGTGTTTGATCAGGATGGATTTCAGTGGCAAAGGGAAAACTGAGACTCAGACCATTTACCAAATAATCTCACTTAAAGATGAACGCCAACATTCTCCCCCCCCCCCATACTATTTGTGTAAATGAGATTCATTATAATTCCTTCTCGTTGTGTTTTACCTGGTTTGGTTAAAAATCAAAGTTCCTCTCATATTATATGACCAGGCAGTCCTGATTTTCTGGGTTTTTTTTTTAAGGTTAGGGCATTTAACATCTAAACCGCAAACACTGAGGCTCACTCCGATTTCTGTTCTGCAAGAAAGTTTTTGTGTGAGCTGATTGATGGAGCGCAACCTGATCCAAAACTCGCTGACAAAAACCATTCAGGACAAGACCTGTTATCTCTCTCTCTACAATCTGCTATCCATTTTTATTCTTTCAGTCTGATATCCCAAAAGGAGATCGAACTTCCACATCAACGTATATGTATTCTATCAGAGTTAACGTGTTTTATGTGTCATAATCCAGTTCTAAACGCCTCGCTGGCACACTACCTGCTCGCTGACGACCATCAGAAGTAGAGGAAGCAGAAGTTTGATCCTCTTGTGCCGGGCTGCCAGCAGGCTTGGCATGGTGCTGGACGTTCACATGGAAAGCGGCTGATTCCTGCTCTCTTCGCTGATCCCACGCCTCACGCCTCCTCCGCCGACTCCTCAGGGCCCCTCGCTCATTCCAGCTTCCTCCCGGCACAGTGAGGAGGTCAAGGTGTGGTTGAACTCGCCCGTTCCTTTGCGTAGAATCCTTTCAAGGACCGGTGCGGGTTTTGGTCGGAGGGCGATCATCGAAAACCATGTCGTGGCGCTCGCTCGGCCGGGTTGCCAGCTTTAAGGATTAAAAATGTCTTCTGGATCCAGAAATCCATGGAGGGAGTGTTTGAAGGACATCTGGATGTGGCCGGCCGCGGCACAGGAGGGCTGCTGTCGGTGATGAAGACCTCATCTTTCCATGAAGAAGAGGCTGTGAAGGCTGTACTCCCTATGGACTCGGCTCAGCTGGGAGCAGACGGAGCGCCTCTCCCACCCTGTCAGCCCCTAACCAATCAAGACAAGTTCCTGAGGGAGCTGCCTGTATAACTGGACTCGCTGCTGCCCAGGAAAACTGATCACACAGGAGCAAATGATCACTCATAGAAAAACCTACGATGAAAGGTTCACCATTCCAAGAACTACCAACTATTTAAAAAAAAACCTCATAACACAGCCATGCAAGCACCAGTAAATACCACTTGTACTCCGGAGAGACGGGGAATACACTGAGCCTTTCCCTCTGTTTAACTATCCCACTTAGTTAAGGGGGCATCAAACAGCATCTCTGACACTAATGGGGATCTTTGTTTAAACCAAGTGCACTGAAGCCAAACACAGGGGAGAAAATGGAGGAGCAGAGCGCCAGAGGTGCCAGCACGGGGCCGGATGTCGCGCATTAAACTTCTTTTACAAGTAGAGGCCTTTGTTAATCATGCAGCCGTACATGTAAGATCGTTTGCGAGGAATAAGGCGCACTAATAATTGTTTTGGCTGGTTTTCAGGTGGAAATGTTTGCATGTTGATGCCTCAGCTGATCTTTTTGTTTCAATCGCAGCTGCACAACAAAATTGGACTCTTGCATTTTGTGCTATTAAACAAAAAAAAATCTCAACAAAAAAGAGTTTTTTTGTGTGACTGAGGACACTCCAGCCCCAATAATGAATCTCACGCCATTGGTGTGAGACTGTTCTGTTTTTTTGAAATAGAAAGACTCCGCTCTATGACTTCTGGAACGCCGTTTTGTTGTCCTGCAAGTCTTCCGGGTCTCTGGCTACCCACGGTTTACTATTGGGGAAGTCTTCCACTATTCTGGAGGGGATGAAATGTTTGTCCACAGAATTTTAAAAACAAAGAAACAAAATCTGCTTTTTCCAAGAGCAAGCCTTGTCTCAACAGAAGCAAAGAGCAGCCGAAAACCGTCGAAACTCAAATGCAAAGACTGAGGTGCTGCTAAAATCCCCACAACTTGCCTCTCGCTCATTGGCATGTCAGGTCTGGACTTTGGCCACAGCTCCTGTTGCTAACACAGCGCTTATCAACTCCTACTGTAGATAACATGAACACTTACATTAAACAGCTTAATATATGGACTGTTAAGACCATGATTCTTGGATTACGCCATCTTTTGTTGACGAACACCTCTAATCGTCCTTAACACCAGTCCTACTGTAAAACATGAAGGGGGATCAATTATTACTTCAGGCTGTGTGAGTGACACAGGCACAAGGAACTTGGTCAAAATCGAAAACACTGGAGGAAAATGAGCTTTTGTCAAAGCTGCATGCGACTTTTTACTATAGCAACAATTCAGAGCACAAGGCCAAGTCGTCAAAAAAGAAAACATTGAGCTTTTCTGAACTCAGTATCATTGAGCAACTTTCAGCTTAAACGTGCAGTTTGTGCAAAACAGCCCAAGAAGTTCCAGGAACTGGAGGCTTTTTGCCAAGAATTTACTGAAAAAAGACGAAGCGCCTCGTCCTCAACTATCGCAAGAAACTTCAAGTTGCTGTTGATGTCAAAGCGGCAACGCACAGCTCAGCGTCTCGGTTACGTAACCTTTCGATATGAAATGGCTTCCCACAACTACTTACCTATGAAACTGCAACTTAAATAATTCCTTTCCTCCTAAAAATGTCAGTATTTGCCAGGTTGTGTTAAACTTGTGAAAACCCTGCTGATGGCAGGGCCTTCATGCATGGCATTGATCATGTGGAAAACAATCAGTGATAAGGGGAAGGTCATCAAACTGTTCCTGTCTGTGGCTCTAGCTCGGCTCAGTTCATGATGTCAGAGGCAAACATGACAAATATTCATCACTGCAGGTTGAAAATGGAGAAGCAAGGCGACTCGAAAACAAAAGAGGCCTCAAACAAAAGAGGCGAACCGAAGAAAGATACTTATCTGTGAAGGAATAAACCTCAGTGATGCATCATGTGGAACGGTAATTTAGCTCTTATTCCCCGGTGATAAAGCTTTTAAAAGTTTCTCGTGGAATGAATGTGACAGCATCCAAATAAATAAATAAAAAAGATATGGTAATATATATGGCAATTACTTGGGAGTAAAGCAGTGTTGGAATTACATTTCTTCGGCTCTGGGAGCTTGGCAATATAGTGCACTGATCGGGTCATATATCTTCACCGTGTGGCCGAGTAACAGAGGTGGGAAATGAGGTTCAGGCTGCAGAGAAAATGCTGTACGTAGATCAAAAACCTCGCAAATCGGAACATTTTAGACAACGGCGAATCGGTGTCAGGTAGAGCCGTGGCGACAGTGTGAGGAAGAGGAGTCGAAGATCCTTTTTTGGCACATTTCTGGGGCTTCATAAATCCTGTGCTCAAAGATTAGTTCGACGAAGTTTTGATAAACTAAGCTCTCACGGCCATTAATGCCAATGTGCATCGTAACGCAGTGAGAGCAATGAACATCCAGATGGTGGTTTTATTTTACTAAGTAACAGTGCAGATTTCCTTCACGTGTTTCAGATGACAAAATTGGCTCTCTCATCTAAATTCAACGAATTACAATTCCAGTCTCTTCTGCCGTCAAGGCAGAATCAATGGTTTTGTTGTGGATGAATTAAAAGTGGAAGCAATTCGGTGGTAGGCCAAGCGAAACCAATGCTGAGGTGCAGAGGTTGTCGACTTTCTGCAGAGTCACCAGACCTTGGCTGAGATTCATGTAATTTGTTTTTATGTCTGAGCAACTTCATTCAAACCTTGCATCTCTAAGGACTCTGGAGTGATCAGTAACGCTAATCACTCCATTAGCCGTCAGTCCGTTGTTCAGGAGTTGAGCTTAGTTCCCGTAGTTCCAGCTCAATGCAGGACACTTTGGACAGCTTCGTGCTTTCATCTCTGTGGGAACAGTTTGGGAAAAGGCCCCTTCCTGTTCCAACACGAGAGGGATATGAACACTTCTCTAAGTGCCAGTATAAAGGAAATATGTGGGGAAAAAATGAATAAATCAGCTGTGACCCAGTGTTTTTAGAGCCAGTTGGGACAGACCTGACGGGACGGGGCATTCAGCAGATCAGGCTGTCTGGTCTGCTGGTCTGTTCTGACTCTCTCACCCAGAGCCACAGAGAGGACGGTTCTCCTGGTGCATTTGTTCGGAGCAGGATAATTATGACTGATAGCGAAGTGCATCGATGGAGCATCAGTTGGGGGACGCAGACCAATTATGTCATATTATGGGTTGTACGTAATGCGTAGGTCCCTATTTAGAGCAAGAAAAGAACTATATCATGCTAACTACTGATACACAATTACCTTGTTGACGTCAGCTGTAATGTATTTCTGCCTGCGACTGGTCCTTGATTGAGGATGTACCACAAGACCTTTGGGCTATAATCGCAGAGGACTGATTGGAAACTATGTTTGGTGGTTGGACTTTAGCTTCTCTTAAGACACAATCCAGGCATCTAAAGAAATTTCCTTAGCATCTGAGGTAATAAATTGCATGGCGAGTCTTTTGAAAATCGACATCGTTTCCCCAATTTCCACCAACGGTAGTGCAACTGAATTTATCTAGAAGTATCTAAGAGGTAGCTTGCAAATTTCAATAAAGACCTACAGATCTGAAAAGAAAGATTGTTGTGTGTTTACCTGCAGTGAAAGCTAACCAAGACGCTATGGACTCTTGGTTAAGAACTGCAACCAATCTTTTAAGAGCGGTTAAGTGTAATTGTGTGAACCTTCACACTGGTCTCAAGTCTCCAGCAAGATTTCTGCCACAATTTCACAGCTTTTATGTCCATCTTCCCCAAAACCTTGAACAGCTTTCCAACTCGATTTGGCAGTTTGTGTGTTTAGAAAAACAGCAGCATCCGTTATCACTTCTGAGTGACGTCTATCCTGTTCTTCTGCAAATGCAGGGCACTTCAGGATCGGAAGTTGTTCGCACGGAAGTCTGATTTTGGTTGCAGTATTAAGCAGTATGAATGACCAAAAAAAAATAAAATGCAATCTGATTTAACGGAAAACAAATCAATAAATCAGAATTGATTTATGTTTTGCGATCTATATGCATGTCAGTATTTTGTCTTTCCTTCTATGCACCACTGTGGTGCAGCAGAATGGAAAGTCAAACAGAAGAAACATAAATCTATAGTCAATGCTTGTGCACATCAGAGTCACTCAGTTTGTGGTTGCAATGCTGCGAGCTTTTAAATCTCTCGGTACGGTGCCGGTTTGTTAGTTACCCAAGCTTTTGAACTCCGGCAACGGATCTTCATGGGATTAAAAAAGTTGTTGAAATTAAAAACCTTATTTCCAATTGTGTCAAAGACAAAAAAACAAAAACAAGACAAATTCAACAATCATCACTTTTAAATACATGAGAGAAAGAAATAAAATCTTCCAAGATTTTCTACTTGTCCTTGACGATCACTTATTTCAACACTTCGGTCGTCTTGATGTTCAAATACCTTCTTCTGTTTTTAAATCTGGAGCTGACTGGAATATATGGGTGTGATCTTGCCTTTTGGACAGACAGATGGAACTGTTAATCTGCTTGAAATATTGTTAAATAACTTCACCTCTCTTCCCACTAATCAAACTGACTTTCTGTTATGAACACGGTTACGTAAATCGAGCTTCAGACCCAAACAAACAGCCTGGAAATCAGGGAGTGAATTTTAAGTGAAAGTTGTAAAAGGGGGAAAAAAAAAAAGGTCAGGCGCATCGCGCCCCCTTTGCACCACCGGTCGCCCGCTTGAGCCGGGAGACGGCGGTCCCGCCAATGTTTACGGTCCGCTCTAAATGGGTTAGAAAGTGTTTAGCGGACGCGACAGGTGTTATGTGCGAAGTTTAAGATGTTGCGGTTCCGGTGTGTAAACTGTTTGGGTCTTCTGAAGCCTGCAGGCCTGCCGCGCTCTGCTCTGGCGGGAGGCGCCGCGGCCATTTTTCACGTCCACGGCGCAAACATTTTCTCGGTGGAGAGGCTGCCGTGGTGTGAAGACGTTAGGCTGCGGTGTTTCGCCCCAATACCTCAGTGAACAGCAGCCAGGAAAATGAAATCCGCGTCCATTTTTAGGCGCAGGGGGAAGATGACCCACATTGGTTCCTGCGCTGCAAAAACACAAACTTGAAATATACTACACCAGAAATACCAGACCGAGTATTTTTGGTCGAGTTGCCGGTGCAAATACCTCAGTAAACTTGAAAATAGATCAAACTAACCTAGAAGAAACTTTCTAGCAAGGAGTGAGAGTCAATAACTCCTTAATATTGGTGGGAAGGTGCAACGATATTTTTCCCATGCTACAAGAAAAACAATCTGCCGATAAGACTGTTATTTTTTTATATACTTTTTCAGAGTTGAGCAACCAAGGAAGACAAAATAAAGAAAACAATACAACAAAACAAGACCAAAACTGGACTGATTATCTTAAAACAAGCTCTAATATCTGAAAAGTAAGTTAGTTTTGTCTTATTTCAAGTGTACTAAGATATATATATATATATATATATTTTATTTTATTTTATTTTATTTTTTTTATTAGAAACTAGACCAAAAAGTACTTTGACAAGATTTTAGTTTTGCAGGTTTAGCGGTGGACGCCGTCCTCCAGCTCTGCCTGCAGATGAACAAACACATACAGCGGCGCATGCAAACGTCTCGGCGTTGTGTTTACATTCTTCCCCCAGGCGGAGAGAGGAGATGGGCGCGGGACCGCAGGGGGGCAAATGGCGGCTCTCAGCCGGAAAAACAAACAGCCTGTAGGTCCGCCGAGAATCAGAGAGAGAGAGAGAGAAGGAGCCCACCTGGAGCCGGGGGACACTCAGGAACATCCTGTCCACTGGACGGGTTCAGTCAATAGTAGACACAGCTCCAGGCACCACATCGCTCCGTAGCCAAATAACAGCATCAGGGCGGAGCGGGGAGGAAATTGATGTCTGATTCCGCGGACAGAAACACATCAAAGCGGCATCATTGATAATTAAATATCAGCTCATTTCTTTGTCTGCTTTCCTGGAAGTTGGGTTCTGGCAACCGCCTGGTGTGTCTGTGACTAATGTGACGATGTGTTTTGTGTTTTGTTTTGTTGTTTTTTTTTTGCTTGGTGGTTGCTGGTGTAAAACTGACGCTGATTAGCAGGCCTTCCTGTAGACGCACACCGAAACGCTCGTGGATAGCGAAACAGTCATTTAGAAATGGTGGTTTTCTTTTTTTTGAAAAAGTGTCGCTAAAATCCAGAGTTAGTTTCTGGAATTGGCAGCAGCCATTGTGTAACGACTCTGGTCTTTCTTACAAACTGGAAGAAAGAAAGCATTTTCGAGTTACATTTAAAATGTTCTTTTTTTAAACCACACGTCTCTCGGTATGGTCACAAACAGAAATTTTCTGTATTTTCACAGCATAAAGCAACAAAGCAACAACAAAAACATTGGCACAAAGTAGAAAATACAGGAAAAAAACCTTTAAAAAAAAAGTCTTTGACTGAAAATTCCTTCAGGTTTCTCCGGTGCGTTTGCCGGTTTTGGGTTGTGTCGCGTCGATCGCTTTAGCCAAGCCACACAAACACCAACCACGGCGAATTTGACCTGAAGGACCTGATGGAGATAAACGTGTAATGACACTGGTAGCCATGACACCACGCTTCCTGGTGTGACTCATTAGTGGCACAAGGAAGGTAAATATGCAGCTTGCAATATTGCAGGAGGGGAAATAAAGGGACGGGGAGATAAAAATACACGCCTCACACAGGCTGGTACTTTTCCTACGCCTCTGGGTTTCGCTATCATACTGTAGGGTGTTGCTGGTATATTTTCCACACACCTTTTCCATAAATAGCTGAGGGCACTTTCCAACAGGCCTCGGCTGGACACAACATCGGCCAATGAAGCCGTTAACAGGGCCGTGACACGCGGTTCAACCCTCTAATGCTCTTTCGGCCGCCCCACGTGTCCTCGGGGCGGACGCGCTTGACCGATGCCTCTCATCCGTCCGGCCTGGCATCCGCCACTTTTTTTCCTAAATACGCAGCAGTCGCACGTAATTCCAGACTCATATTGGTATCATGTGAGAAGAGGCAAACGCTGGAGATGGAAAGGGTGGAGGGAGTTGGGGGGGGGGGGGGGGGGAGAGAAGACGAAGGGGAGGCACGGGGGTGAGGGAGAGGGATGTCAGCGCAGATTTATCGCTCATTTACATTCTCCCAAACATACACTCAGCACGGCAGTGTAAACACCGGGGGCAAAAGGCTCCTAAATAACCCCACATGCAAGAACGTGGAAGCTTTCCACCGATTATTTTTAGTCGCGTTATTATCGTCGCGTGTTATTAACCCGCAAACAAAACACAGGCCGCCGTCGCTTATGAGCACGTCGACGTTCAAGACGATTTGATACCGATCGCCGTGGCTCTTTTATTTGATTTGATTTGATTTTTTATATTTTGTTTTCAGCAGCATTCAAAGCGATTCCGATCAGTCATCTTTGTTGTTTATGTTCGTGGAGGCGGGTTGGAAAACGTCCCACAGCGATATGTGCAAACGTAAAGACACCTCTTCTTGAACTTCTCCTCCTTTGGTCACATTTCAACCACCATCTCCGACGTGTTTTAACCAACACGACTCTGAAAAGACATTTTCCTCCCGCCACCTGCACCGACGCTTTTTGGGACATTTAGCTCATCGTCCAAAAGTTAAAATCAGACCAAACTGTTCTTGTCTGAGGTTAGTGAGAACGATCGATATTATTCACATTTGCTGATTGCCAGAAATCTTACCCAGAACAATTTTTTTATTTATTTTTAACACTCTTCTGACAATAGCTTGCTGGAGTTGTGGCCCAGTCCCGGTCCGGTTTGTAGGCCGCCGCCACGTCATGGGTTGTCGGTTCTTTGGTGTCGTTTTTGCGTCTGGCCTGCGTGGGTTCAACTTTAATGTCTTCTGATTGGTGGGGCTGTGTTTATGGCCGTTTCTCAACAACAGCATTCTTTTCTGAACTTTTCCAGAAAGACCGGACTCTTGGGAGGCACAAAAAAAAAAAAAAAAAAAAGAAGAAAAGAAGAAAATTGCTGTTGCATCAACAGCTATCAAGAAATGTTTTGCAGAGTGTTGACTGTGATCAACAGGATGTGCAAGAGAAGGTGAGAAGTTCAGTTCAGCGTGCAAATATCGATTCATGATCTCTATGCTGTTCCCCCCCCCCACTTCTTTAGCGTTTCTCAAATTCGAAAGCGGAACATTTCGTCCTCATTCCTCTCAGCTTTTCCAGGCTTCAGTTTTGTTTTCGCTGGGCCCGGCCGATAACCGTCAAATAATTCATATTTCAAGCATTTATCTGCTTCCCCCGCGGCAGCCCGGCGTACACACACACTCCACACTGCAAGACGGGATTTTTTTTTGTTGTTGTTTTTTTGGCGCGCGCCGCTGCACCCCAGATGCGTTTGCTGCGTTTTGTTTGCCCCTTAGGCTCGCGTGGAGGGACGACGACGCACCAGGACGCTAGGAGAGGAGGCCATCACCAGGCTGCGACTGGTCCGGGCGCTTCACTGATTAAAATCCTGCGTTTAAAGGGGGATGCTTTCAATCTTGAACAGTCTGGAAAAACATGTTCTTTGAGCTTTTACATTTATTTCCTTTTTACAAGACAGAAATGGACTAAATGCAGCAGGTTTAACATTGATTTAAGTTTAAATTACATTATTTTTGATTTGCCGCTTCACGTTTGATTGGTGTCTATATATATATATATATATATATATAGACACCAATCAAACGTATATATATATATATATATATATATATATATATATAAAAATTCCCTTCTCACCCACCGCGGGTGGTTCTTATCCTCTGAGCTCGGGTCCTCTACCAGAGGCCTGGGAGCTTGAGGGTCCTGCGCAGTATCTTGGCTGTGCCAAGGACTGCACATTTCTGGACTGAGATGTCTGATGTTGTTCCTGGGATCTGTTGTAGCCACTGCTCCAGTTTGGGGGTGACTGCCCCGAGGGGCCCGATGACCACAGGCACCACTGTGGTCTTCACCTTCCAGGCCCTCTCCAGTTCCTCCCTGAGGCCCTGGTATTTCTCCAGTTTCTCGTGCTCCTTTTTTCCTGATGTTGCAATCGCTTGGTATTGCTACATCTACCACAACGGCTTTTCTCTGTTGTTTATCCACTATGACAATGTCTGGTTGGTTCGCCATTACCATTCTGTCTGTCTGGATCTGGAAGTCCCACAGGATCTTAGCTCTGGTGTTCTCCACCACCTTTGGGGGTGTTTCCCACTTTGATCTCGGGGTTTCCAGTCCATATTCTGCACAGATGTTTCTGTACACTATGCCTGCCACTTGGTTATGTCGTTCCATGTACGCTTTTCCTGCCAGTATCTTGCACCCTGCTGTTATGTGCTGGACTGTCTCAGGGGCCTCCTTACACAACCTACACCTTGGGTCTTGTCTGGTGTGGTAGATCTGGGCCTCTATTGCTCTGGTGTTTAGGGCCTGTTCCTGGGCGGCCATGATGAGGGCCTCTGTGCTGTCCTTGAGCCCAGCTTTTTCCAGCCATTGGTAGGATTTACTGATGGCTGGAAGCCAGCTCAATGGCAAGAACAAAATCAGTGCGATATATATATATATATATATATATATATATATATATATATATATATATATATATATATATATATTGTTTTTTTTTTATAGGTTTTGATTAAATACCTCGAGTGCAAACTGATGAAAAAAAAAATTTGACAAAAGATCAACTTCACTACTTTTTGGACCGTAAATAATTTAAGCCCGAGACCGAAGTGAATCTGTGGTTCTTAGACTGGGTCTAGTCAAAGCAACGGGGCGGGGCTGCTGCATTTTGGACTTCTAACAAACAAAACAAAGACTTCATGAATTTATTACATGAAAGTATTGAATCCAGGGAATCAATTTTGCAAATGCAAGAGTTGCAGAATCTTAAATAAAGTCGATCCTGACTCTAGAACAGCTGTGAATTTTTCTTGCTAGATTTTCAGCATTTAGTATTCAATTTGTTTTGGGATTTGTGAAACCTATAAAAAGGTATTATTAAAAGTATTTCAAGCTGAAGAGATTGTGGTCAAAATATTCAGAATGGGAAAAAACTCCTGACTAAAAAAAATTTGAGTTCAAAATAAGAGATGTGAAAGCTTGACCAAAACAAAATGAAGGCGACTGCCATTTATTGAAAAGACGACCTCCTCACAGATTTCAGTGTCTTTCGCAAACACAAAAGCAAAGCAAAAGGAAGCCAAGGACAGCAGCTCAAGCATCGGTGAGATCAGCTCTTAAAAATGTCCCTTCTACCTCTGCGCACACAAATATGGAAGAAAGACACGGTCTGCCCTCTTCCGCTCGGCATGCTGGGTCGCCAGAGTGCAGCTCCGGCCTGGTGCTGCATCCAGCCCCCCGGCGGGATTAAGAGTTGCATATACAGCCGTGATTAAAAGGATTCCGGCTTCTCCGTCCGCGGCCAACGAACCCCGGCAGGCGGGGAGAGCGCGTCGCCTCCGGTCGGGTTAGTGATGGCGGAGCGTCCGCCCGAGGAGACAGAGCAGAGGCAAACGGAGGGATCAGAGAGCAGCAGCCACAGTGTCAGCAGGCATGCATGCCCCCTCTGACTCCGACTCATTGCATTCCTGCTGCAGGAACACATGCAACAGAGACCTGGGTAAAGGTGCAGAGGGTTATTAGCTGACCACATTTAATTATTAACTCTTTTTTTTTTGTGACTCTGGGTCCTTTTCTGTCAGAAATGTCAAAACTTGCTCTCTGCAGCTCAGCGTGGCTTTAGAGAACAAGGTTTGGTACCACTTTATTTGACGGGGCGTCCATGTGACTGACATGAACCTGTCATAAACACGATAAAGCAGCATCTGTTAATAATATTTATGACTGTCGTGGTGAAGGGTCATCCGGTAAGTAATGACAGTTTTAATGAAAAGTTGGCTCTTTAAATGGACTTTTAGTGCAAGCTTGCATTAAAAGTGTCATTATTCACTGAAAGACCCTTCATGACTGCAGCCGTAAACATTCATGAAGATGCTGCTGTGTCATGTTTATGTCTGTGTCATGTCACTCATATAAACACCCCTTCAAATAAATAAAAGTTTTTTATTCGGTAACTATCCGTGGATTGCTGTGTTACCTGTGTTTTCTAGATGATTTGGAAGATTACGAGTATGAAAACATTTGATTAATAACTGGATATAAATATATATATATATGGATATATATATATTAAAAAAATGACTACAGAAATGGCTCTTGAACAGTTTGTTGATAAGGTTTCAACAAATTTAGGGAATAAAAAATATTCTTGGTATCATTTTGGAGCTTTGGACCTGAAGTCCGGTCGGAACCTTTGTATTTGTGCGTTTCTGGTACGCCGTGTGAATCTGATGCACAAGCCACATCCTCAAAACAAACAGCGACGGACGACAAAGACGCTTTTCTTGGCACAGTGGGGGTTAATTTTTGCTTTAAAAAAGTGATCTGATGGGTCAGATCATTTTTTAATCGGTGATTAGCCTCACTGATCAATCAAGGCTACGTTAGCATTTCGATGCCAAACATGTTGCAGCAGCACGTGAAGAAGAGTTTTCTCTAAAATGTTCCATAAATGACTGAGAGTATCTGAAACGTTTAAAAGCTGACTGGGTATAACAGCACTTCGCACCAATCTGATGGCTGAATAACCTAAATAACAGATTAAAACATTAAGTATATATTTTTTTGTTGCGCTCCCATGTCTATTTCAACAAGAATTTTGTAGCAAAACTGGTTTTTAAATTGAAAATGTTGCTTCTTTTAAAACATTTTAATCAAGTTTAACATGTTTCAGTCAAACATTTTGATTAAAGCAAATCAAAATATTACTTTATCAAATTGAATTAAAAATATTTTTTTTGAACGTTTCTATTTATATGTATGTTTAATTTGTTTTCAGTCACATATTCTATGCAAACTTTTTTTTTTGTATTTTTAAAATAATTTTCTGTATTTTTGTACCGATATCAGTTTCAGCCACTAGGTGTCAGTAATATTCTTGGTCACATGGTGACGCTACAACATGTATCGGTAAAAGAAGAAATAGTTGCAAAGAAAATAAAGCGCTGGTTTAATGAAGTAAAATGTCTTCCTGCTTTCTCTACCAAAAACAACAATATTTATGCAAAAAGTTTTATTTTATTTACCATCATGAAAATACTCTTGATAATCAGAGTTGGTCAAAATGCTGGGTAGGGTTAGGGTTCGGGTTAGGGTTAGGGTTCGGGTTCGGGTTCGGGTTAGGGTTCGGGTTAGGGTGCCACAGAAGGAAATCTGTAAGAAAAATTGACATCGTTTGAACACGATCTTGCTTCTTGGCGGCTTCTAGTGCTTTTAGCGATGTTCTGTTTTATCTGGAAAATACACATAAACCACAAAAAGTTCCAAGTTGGATTTGGAGAGCAGCACGGATTGATGGAACAACTTAGAAAGTCCCTCTCTGCGCCGCTCTCTTCAAATCCAGTTCAAGAGGGCTCTCTCTTGTTTGGCTCTTGTTTGTGCTGCTGAAAGTGTTAAATTGCTTTCTTCTTGCAAAAAGGCTGTCTGCTTAATTTAGCTGTCAAATTTTTTGAAGGGGACAATTTTTTAGGAGGAAAGTTGTTCCAATAAAAGCTTTTTTTTTTCCGGCGAGGTCTGCAGAATGTCCAGACAAACATGGACGTGTTTCAGGAGCAGCAAACAGAAGCAGAATGTGGCGCAGCGTTCGCTCAGTGTAAATCCATCCCGCCTCTACATTTTTCTGGGTGAAGATAAGAAGCTTGAACAAACACAGTGCATGCATAAACACGTGTTTGATGGGGGAAGTAAAATAATTAGTCTTTAATTTAAAGACCATGTTGTTTACGGTTCTGCTTTTCTGTTAACCTTGAACGTTTCAATAGATGAGCTGACATAGATTTCCAATGACGATTTCATTTATGAAGGGAAAAACTTTATCCAAGCCAACTTGGTCTTCAGTATAAAATAACTCCCCTCCCCCCCATGATAAATCATAATTTAACTGTGATTTACCTTTTTATTTTGGTCCAATTTGACAAGCTACGTTCAGGCCTGGTTTTTAGAACCAATAAATGATTTAAATAGAAACTGAACGGCAACTTGAAGTAGACCACACAAAAGGCCAGAGTGTTTTCTTAGGACCAAGGGGTCATTATGGTCTGAAAATGAATTGGTCTTGTGTTTCACAGAGTTTCTTGTATGAGATTCTGACACACAGATCATTAACCTTGAGCAAAGTTAGCCCAGTTTCACAGCATGAGAACTCCAGTATTCACTGGAGTTAGGAATCGCTAATATCTACGAATACTTCACTCCTTCCCTTATAACGCTTGAACTGCCTGTTTTATGAGTTCAATCACTAAATATATCTTAATAAACAGATAGTACTGCAGATACTATCATCTAAAGTCTTCCTTGTCTGCATTATAGGAGGTACAGCCAATCATTGCTTAGGAAAGTAGATGGCGCTAATGGATTGGCTGCTTTGCAAACTAGCGTGTCGAGTAGCACTGTGTTTAGGTATTCTAGCTTCCCAAGTTGTACTTTTAAAAAAATTTTCCATTAAGCTTTACAAAACAAAACCTGCCAATGTCGAGGTTTCTGCGTAGATTTGTGTACACAGAAAAATTTGCAGAAAAGAAAAATCTTTGCCAGCCGATCAGACTGCTACGACTTCCTGTTAGGGATCAAACCAGGTGTCAGGAGGTTCATTTACGTGGACAGCTATCCAAGGTGAACTAAATGTATCACAATACAAAGTTTTTAAAACACAAGACGACGTTGATCGGGAATCGTCTGTCAAATCTCAGTTTTTCCAAGAAAACACAACGACAGGGTTTCCTCAAATCTCCGCTTTGGTCGGAGTTTTCAGAAATAATAGTGTCTTTCGATTCGAGATGTTTTAGGCTAAACAACAGAGACGGAGATGTGACATCTGACTTCAACAGGTGGAGGAACTATTGCAAATAATAACCTCACAGAATATAGCTTAAAAGAAAATCCTAACTAATCCTTTAGGTTTACATGTACGCCGTTGAGTAAAGTAAGAAAAAGAGGTTGGCATGACCCAGGGCACGGTCCATGTTAGTGCTTCGTGCTTTGATTAGTCGATGATGGTAGCTGATAGAAATCCAGCATCCCTTCAGAATTCCTCCGCAGTGAATTCCCAAAGGTAAACACCATCAATTTTCCCCTCTCCTCTCGGCCCAGATCCAGACCCCAGGCCCCGATTCTGCTTGCGCCGCTTCTTCCATCCTGCCCAGATTTGGCTACAAGTGTCTCCCACTCAGAAACAGGAAAACTTCATTTTTCTCCCTCCCTTCTCCCCCCTCCCCTCACCCCCCTGCTGCAACGAGCTCGGTTTGACCCCGACCAAAGACATGACTGAGGATGTGTTTACTCCCAGGAATCCCTCGGTTTAGGTTTGGAAGGTGGGACCGAGTGCTGGACTCTCGTTTCCAGAAGGATTGCAGAGGCCGCTGACAGGCGGTTTCCCATTACATAATGGGAGACAACTGGTTTCCAGCCCCACGGTCATGTTTGCGGAGACAGACTGCAGAGCCATGTCATATGTCAGGAGTTCAACCCTTGCAAACGGTACCGTGCACCTTGCATCGCCCAGATCCTTCGTTTTTTCTTAAACGCATCTTCTCAGTTTGAGAACCGCTGCCTGGAAACCAGTGAACTAAACCGGAAGCTGGCGACTTTAAGATTCTCCAGTGGCATCAGCTAAAGGTCAGCAGGCCATCTTTTTATATGTGGAACTTACATTTTTTTGAAGAGGTTTGTCTCGGTCGTATGAGGTGTAACGGCGCCCCCTACTGTTACCGCTTCGGCCACCTCCCCTTGGACGAAGTCTCGTTTATGACAAGATGGAAAATTTGGCTGACGTGACGTTCCCCAGGCGCTCGTGTCCAAAGCAAATCCTGCTTTTTCACAGTTCATATGTCACAGGAGTTATTTTAGTTGAGAGTTTTCATGCTTCTGTTCATCTCAGGACTAAATGTAATTTGTATTCCCCAGCGTTCTTCACTTACGCCTCACAGATAAATTGGAGTTTTAACACGCCGAGGGAGAAAAGAAAATGGCCTCCTCATTGTAAAACACGGTGGTGGCAGCATCGTGCTGTGGGACAATGTGGGACAATCAGCGAACAAAATCAATCGCAGGCTGAAAAACACTTAGTGGAGTTTCTGGTTTCTTGGGACCATGACCAGCACAGTTTCAACTATTGGCTTCCAGACACGTGAATTGCTAGTGTGGGTGATGGTGTAGTCAAAGTTAAACATGCAGCTGGGCAACAATTTTCTTCCATACAACCTCTTTCTATTTAACATGTATGTTTAAATTAGACTTCTGGTCCAGTGGCGTCACGCAAAATGCAACTATTTTTCCCTGAGCAGTTGCTATGGTGAATGAAGATACGGGGACCTCATTGATGCTGGCTTATATTATATATATATATATATATATATATATATATATATATATATATATATATATATATTCGTCTTTACTGAAGTAAATTGATCATTTGGTGTCCCTACTGTCAGATAGTAAACCCAAATTCAACCACTGGGGGGAAGTGTTGCCACAACCTTTTACGTCCGTGTTGGCCTTTCCTCCTCTGCTCTCCGTCACAGACACATAAACACTCATCGCTTGATTATGTCCTAATGAGTAATTATACACTAATTCTGAGAGGTATCAAAGGCAATGTCACCGGTCCCACACATGCTGGGAGTTAAAAAAATCCTTCAATTGCGCTCATTATTGCAATTAGCAGCAAAGCACTCGTCCTATAGACGTCTCCAAGAAGACGGCGCTGTTGGGTAGACGGTGAGGCGAGTGCAGAGAAATGCGGAGGAAAGGGTTAATAAGATCTGAAAGCACATCTACAGAATTATTCTGGCTGAGTAAATAAGGCAGAGGTTCGACATTTTTAGTTTATGTTCCTTGAGGTGTTAATTCCAAATCTCTCTCTGTGGCTGCGGGGACAACAGAGGAAGAACAGAGAACTGTTTGCCACACTGAGAAACACCCAAGTTAACTGTTTCTACTCCTTAATTTATGCAGAAGAGGGGATTTAACAAGCTGCTGAGAACTCAGAGTTCTTGTTGCTTCAGGATGGGGATTAAAATTCTGGGCTTATGCTACTGCAAGACAAAGAAAGTTAAGATTAAAAGTTCTACTTTTCTTAAAGGGCAACTAACTCCCGAATATGTATATCAATATATAACATGGTCCTTGGAGGGGCTACCTTTATGTTTCTGTGCAAATTAGGACATTTTTGGGTAAACCTGCAATATTAAAGGGTGGCTACTACAGGCACATTTTCCTGTTTAATGTCTCTGCCGTAATCCAAAAGCACACATTTTGAGTCTGAAAGCAGGAATGGATTTCATGTCTTTTGTTCTCAAAACGTTTAATACTTCCGCTTAATTTTTTTGAAAGCAAAACTTATTATGGTTTCACTCAAATGTTCTTCTCGTGCTCAGACGTAATCCTCTCTGCTCGCTTCTGAAACATTCTCTGCTTGCTTCTGGAACAAAAATGCACCGTCGTTGGTTTTTTGCTTCGTCTGTAATGTCTGTAATGGTCCACTTGTCCACCTTATGTCAAAGATTGAAGTTAGTTTTGTGACGTGATGTAAATGATACTTCCTTGAGAATCAATAATGATAAAACAATTTTAAAAAAGAAAGACATGAAGTCCTGCTTTCAAAATGAAAATGCATGGTCTTGAATTATGGCAGAAAAGGTCCCCCATATTGTCTGCCATCGCGCCTGTGGATCGTCAGTGTCAGATCGACATCGCAGTTGAACTGAGGCAAAGAGTCCTCACCTAAACACCGACACAAACGCAGCTGAGAGGAAATAAATCCTGTCACACACTCATTTCCTGTCACTGAAAACACTGCTGATTACAGGTGTCTCCTTCCTCATTATCCCGCGACACGGCGGGCGGGGAATGAAATCAGTCTGCAGCTTGTACTTGGAAGGACGGAGACAATCAGGGAACTCTGACTCGGTGCGGTGACGAGGCTGGAAAATGGGGTCACGCGTTTGTTATGCAGCTTTATGTGGGTCGAACCGGCGAACGCCTTCGTTTCTTCCAGCTTTCTGACGGCTGCCAGTGGCTTTATGAAAAGACAAAGACGCTGTGACACCTTTAAGCAGGTGTCGAGCACAGCAGTTACTATTTTTGTACTGAAAATGGTTTATGTGTTCCTTTAATGCATTATTCTCATCTTAAGTGTCACGCTTTCAGTCACGACAAGCTGGAAATCATCAAAATGGAGCATAAAGGCTTGAAAGCAGCCTGTTATTCCATGATGTACTGAAACATATGAACTTTTCAATAACTTTGTACTTATTTAAACGCTCCTACGTATAATTACTCAAACCGTACAATCAGTGTCATAAAACAGACATGAGAGACTCTTTTAAAATTGTTCTTGTTTTTTTTTTGTTGCCATATCAAAGACAGAAAGTGAGAATAAAAATCACATGACCACACAATTAATAAAAGTAGATTACATCAAAATATTTTAATAAACAATAATCACTCAAACTAGTTCTACTTTGGCCAACTGTATCATTTGCACTTATTAGTTGTTGTTGTTTTTTTTTTTTCAAGTAATGTAACGCTTCTTTCATTCATTGCTCCTTTAAGAAAACTCTTCAGTTCAGCATTTATTGCTAATAATAATAAATGCAGGTCGAAAAAAAACCCAACAAAAAAAATAAACTATTTTTTGTGACGGACGTCGAGACATAATTTAGGAGAAGGAAAATATTTAAGGAGTAGAAATATATCAGTTTTTAAATTTCAAGAAGAATTAATTTTTCTGAATGCCAAGAACGAAAAATGTCTCTTACTGTCACAAATTCTTCATGCCTGCGCCGCATACAAAACTGGTGACCCGGTTTTCAAGACGTGTCACAACGGCGAAAAACTTTTTCCCTTTCCGCTATAAAAGGACCAATAAAAGGTCTGCATGGTGCTGCTCCCGTCCTCTAAACGCAACAAAATAATCTATTGCCGTTTTGTCCGTCGTCGCTGAAGTACGTCTGGCGTTTCTCAATTACTTTCTGTCAAGATTTACCAGCCCATAAACACAGACGGATCAAACGACCCCTTGTGCTGAAGACGGTGAAGACGTTACAGAAGCAGATTTGCATAAAGTTGGACTCTGGGGCTTTCGGAGAGATTAAAAGAAAAAAAAAAAAAAGCCTTAATGTTGTCGCTATTAAATTAACTGCTGGCTTTAAGAGAAACGGTTGCAAGTGAGCTGGGTCTGTAATTTTCTGATCTCCGGATGTGCGAGGGCTGCTGGGACTGAAAAAAGACTCGTGATAAAAAAAAAAAAAAAGAACCTCAGAACGAGCAAAAAGAAAAGTTTTCTGAACGCAACAGAAAACTCCAGAAAAGAGTTTTATTTAAGTAACTTCATCTCTGTGGCCTTTCCGCGTCCTGGAAATGTGTTGAAGGGAGACTGTCTGTTGTTGCTTCAGGTTCAGTTTTCTCAAATTCTTATTTTTTTTTTTTATTATTAGTACGTCTGCAAGCATTTTAACGAGGAACTGCTTTATTTACATGGGAAATGGAGACAGGAAGTGAAGGGAAAAAGTCAAGTAGATGGCTAAAAACATGCTTTTCTGACATGGTGAGTTCACACCAGACCTGTTTTGCAGCATCTGGTTTACATTCAAAGTCCATGTGGAGGCGAATTGATGGCCGTTGAGGCGCGACTTGAAGCGTTTGGAGCATTAGGTCAGAATATTGTTAGAACCTTCGAATAACTTTATTTCTGATCCGAAACTCTCCTTAAAACATTGTGTTTGTGAAGTGAAAGACAAATGAAACAAAATGAAATGATTTTGCATCATCGCTATTTTGGATATAGCTGTATATGCAAGCTTCAATACCATCAGTAGGGTTGAACGTTGAAAGCCTGTGCGCTAAAACCCTGATTTAAAACTTGTTGTTTTCCCCCAGAAAAATACACCACAGCTTGTTTGTGTGGTTATCGGTTTGGCTCTCCCAGTAGCTGAAGAAAAACTCAATCTTGAGACATCTCTTTGTAAATCGCTCAGTGTCTTGCAAAGTGTTTCATCACCAACTGATGGAGATACTGTCGCGGGGGCAGGGGCGGTCGCAGAGGGAAAAAAACCCTCAAAAGGGACAAAGAGAATACCAGCAATGACACACGAAGGAATCAAAACACGTGAAGCAAATGAGGGAACCAGCGAGGATGATCTGTTGCTACGGACAATCAGACCCTAACGCGGCCTGGAGCTGCAGCACTAGAGCTGCTTTGTCACCCTGGAGACAAGGCTAAGGGCACTTAGCCACTCCCTGCACGCGGGCTCCGCTCACAACATGACAGGCGGGGGGCACGTCTCCTCGTCGCACACGTTCAGCATCGAGCGTTTCGACGTTTGGGCGCTCCTGCGTGCGAGAGAGCCTGGTCCTCTCTGATGATCGTGGGAGTGTTTCGCTCCAAGGATTCACAGAAAAACACTCGCGCTGCAAAAACACAAAAACCTCACCGGGTTCCTTTTAGTCCAGTTTCTAGTGCAGATAAGACAAAACTCATTTACAAGTAAGTTTTTGGGAGCTTGTTTACGTCAGTAATTCCTTGATATTGATCTTAAAAAAGCGCTAGTTCCATTGGGAGATTATTTGACTGATAACAGGACATTCTTAACTTGGTAAGTATTAGTTGCACTGGCAGGTTACTTAACTTATAACAATAATAAGGAATTGTTAACTCAAAACAGGCTCTTATATTTTGCTGGGGAATTGCTTGTAAGTTCGTTTTGTCGTATTTCAAACATACAAAGATGTTTGTCTTAGAAACTGGACCAAAAGAAACTTGGTAAGATTTTGTGTTTGCGCTGTACTTTGCTTAAGGTTTATTTTTTATGTTGCATCAGCTGAGTGGCTGCAAGGTTTTGGGTTGTTTTTTTTTTTTTTCCTTTTCCAAAATGGGTCATCAGTTCACGCAAACATCTTTTCAAAAACGAGATTCATCGTCCTTCCAGCACCATTTCATAATCTCTCTGAAAAGGTGTTTAGAACAAAAATGCTGCTGTAAGAAATTTAATGACAGGCCAATCAGGCGCCTCTATTATTCACACACACACACACACACGCACACACGCATGCACACACACACACATCTGCCCTGCTGTGTTTCACTTGCTGAGTGACCGGATCACACCAGGCCTATTTTCTCTCAAGATTTGATTTGTGATTATTTTCCCTCGCCGGAGGACAGCAACATGAACCCAGAGTGGGTTCTCATGAGCTCTCATGTCATGTAATGCAGTTTTTCCTCTGGGATAAACGTTAAATCGAACCCCAAGAAATTGCGTTATTTCTGTAATATGTTTGTGTTTACGCTGTGTGTGCGTGTGTGGGTGTGTTTTTCCCTCTGAAAGCAGTCTGGGCCCGATTGGCATTCTGAAAATGTGCAGCGGAGACGTCAACGCGCAGCAGCACCGGGCCAAGCGGCGCTGCTAATGGACAAGTTATGGGAATAAATGTCAGAGATCTAATAGGTGGGAATTTTGGCTGAGAAAATACGATCAAACGTGGCAGATCTGCCTTTGCTAAACATGAAATCATGATCCACATTTCCGAATTCGCTGCCGGAAACGTCTTCCACGAGAACTGCGGTTTCCTATTTGACCGGGTTAGTCAAAGTTAATCCCTCGTCGTGTTGCAGGATTTTATTTTCACCTTGCATCACCTTGTTAGACGGTGCAGTGGAGGGAAAAAAAGTATTTCATCCCCTGCTATTTTTATTTTCTTTTTTAAAAGAAAAAACAACTGCAAAATATGATTGTCCCCCATTTAATGCGAGGAAGCAGAATGTCAACAAACATGCACTGCAAAAACGCAAAATCTTACCAAATATATGTGGTCCAGTTTTTGAACCCGACTGCTGTTGTAGTGAATTAAAACTAAGCCAAAACTAAAAACTGGCAGAATTAGACAAAAAGTCAAAACGCAATGAAACCAAACTAGAATGAAAACCCAAAACTGTTACAACCCTGATTTTCCCCTCGATGTGGTAAAGTTGCAAAAAAAAACCCAACAAAAAAACACCTACCAGCAAAGCAGTGCAAAAGTATTTATATCACCGAAAGTCACATTTTGTCTCGTGAGCCACAGACTCCCAACGAATACCAAAACCACGTCCACAAAGTTTAGGTTTCTAGAAGCCGGTTAGAAAATACGACGCAGTGGTTGCTATGGAAATGTTCTGTCACTTCTCTCTCTCTGTGACCTTTTTCAGATTTATTTTGCGCCTCACTTACCTTACAGTGTTTGGGGCCAGGATAAATATGGTTTCGTTTTTTAAAGTTGAGGTCCCCCCCCTCCCCACACACACACACACACACACACACACGCAGTTCAGGAAATCGTTAGCGAAACATCAGCCGCCAACTGTTTCGGAGCTTTACAATCCCTGTGTTCGAGTGAACCCGTTCACGCAGTAAAGGCTGGATGTTTTTATGACTCTGCGTATAAGAGGATTAATAACACACTCTGGAGTGTCACGTATAAAAAAGCCTTTCAGTCAGATAAGCAGCTGAGGCATTCAGAAATCCTCCATAGCTCCTGTGACACACCTACACTTCCTAGATCTCTTTATATCGTAATCTGCTTCACAGAGGACAAAATGCTTGTTTGTGTATTTGTGAGCACAATATAAACAGCGTTGATGTGATAACACGCCAGGGTTTTGTGGTGTTCAAAAATGAGATCGTTTTCCACCTGTGATGTCACATTTATTATAAAATAAATCCTTAAGATGTCTATGAGAGTGGAAGTAAAGTTGTAAAACCTGTATGTATAAGTGTCTTTTCCCGGCACATAGCTAATTCCTGCTGGCTAGTCTGAAGGAGCTGGATTAGGGAATCATAACCAAGTAACGATGTTAACTTCTAGTTGTTATATAAATGTGACATGGCTTAAAAGAAATATGACTTTGTGATTTAACACCTTTAAATTGGGCCTCTGTCTCTTTAAAAACTCCTGTTCTTTCTGAAACAGGAAGTCATCAGACCATCGCTCCTCTGTTAACGCTTTAACGTTTTTACCAGTGTTGTTAAAAATGAGCTCCTACATCGAGCTCAGCAGATGCAGCTCCACCAGGTGTTTACTGATTCCTGCTGGCTAGTCTGAAGGAGCAGGATTAGTGAAGCTCTTGGAAGCTGCAGCTCTGAGGAGGAGCTGCACCTCGAAGGCGGAGCCAGGTCCACCCAGGTGTTTTGAATGGTTCCCATGGGGATCCATGGGAACCCGATTGGCATCGAATTCCCATGGAACCCGATGCCAATTCATGCATTTTCTAAAAAAATGCATGAAAGATCTGCAGCTCTCACTGGAGCGGTTCGCAGCCGAGTGTGAAGCGGCCGGGATGAGGATCAGTGCCTCCAAGTCTGACACCATGGTCTTGAATCAGAAAAGGGTAGAGTGCCTTCTCCGGGTCGAGGGAGATGTCCTGCCTCAAGTGGAGGAGTTCAAGTATCTTGGGATCTTGTTCACGAATGAGGGAAGAAGGGAGCGTGAGGTCGACAGGCGGATTGGTGCAGCGTCCGCCGTGAAGCGGGCGCTGTACCGGTCCGTCGTGGTGAAGAGAGAGCTGAGTCAAAAAGCGAAGCTCTCGATTTACCGGTCGATCTACGTTCCTACCCTCATCTATGGTCATGAGCTTTGGGTAATGACCGAAAGAATGAGATCGCGAATACAAGCGGCCGAAATGAGTTTTCTCCGTAGGGTGGCTGGGCTCTCCCTTAGAGATAGGGTGAGAAGCTCGGTCATCCGGGAGGGACTCAGAGTAGAGCCGCTGCTCCTCCACATCGAGAGGAGCCAGTTGAGGTGGCTCGGGCATCTGGTCAGGATGCCTCCTGGACGCCTCCCTGGTGAGGTGTTTAGGGGCACGTCCCACCGGGAGGAGGCCCCGGGAAGACCCAGGACACGCTGGAGGGATTACGTCCCTCGGCTGGCTTGGGAACGCCTCGGGATTCCCCCGGAGGAGCTGGAGGAAGTGGCTGGGAGAGGGAAGTCTGGGCCTCCCTTCTAAGCTGCTACCCCGCGACCCGACTCCCGGATAAGCGGCAGAAGATGGATGGATGGATGGATGGATCCATGGATGGATGGATGGATGGATGGATGGATGGATGGATGCATGAAAGAATCTATCAACACTCCAGGCATGTTTTCGATAAGGGAATGACATTATAACATGATGTAAAGCTCCAAAAAAAAAAAAGGATTTTATATAATACTCTTAAAAATAGTATTATATTGGTGTCTCTTTAAAATATTTCCTTTAGCATTTTTTCCTCCTCTACACACCAAAAGTTTATGTTGTAGAAAATCTGATTTACTTTAAATACAGCTATCAAGACTTACATGACATTTGTTCACTTTCATCTTTTGGCTAAAACTATAGTTTGCAGAGAGGTTACAATGGAAAACCACAAAGTATTTTTGGTCTATATATAAAAGTAACTTTTGAGCAGGGAACAGTCAATAATTCTAGTTCTTCTGGAGAATTATTTCACTCACGTTTTCAGGGTTTTTTGTTTTATTTTTGCAACCAAAACTTCTCAGAGTCCCTGTATAACAACTTCTTTGTGTCTTTTCTCATTGTGCAATTTGTAAGCCTGCGTAAAACTGACAGTCCACCTTTCTAAGCCACCAAAGTCTGCGGGAAATTTCAGATGAAAGCGAATTCACGGTTTGAAGAGCAGCTCTGAGTCATGTGGAGGCGCGGTGATCATTACAGTAAAAGCACAAGGACACGCCAGCTTTTGTGTTGGGAATTTGAATGTTTTTTTGTTTTTTTTCCTTCTTCTTCTTTCTCTGAGTTCTTTACTGAACTCGTTGTTTGAAGTGGCACTCGTCTTTCTGCGCACGCCCACAGGAGGCTTTGAGGCTTTAAAGCTGAAGTTCCTCAGCGGAGTTCACTCAAATATGTGGAGGAAAAAAAACAGAAGAATAGACAGGAAACTCTGAAATCTTCTTCTAGAGTCACTTGCGGCAAGAAAAGCTACAGACCGGCCGCGTCTCAGTCTGAAAAGCATCTTTGTAGCTTGAAAATATTAAAACATTCAGATTATCGAGGTGCTGATGTCAAGGAAGGACGCAGTGGATTCTGCTGAGATTGAAGAAAGATTTTTCTTAAGGGAATGATCTTGTTACCTGACGGTGCATCAGTTCATTACTCACAGTAATGAGCTGTGTTATTTTTACGTGTTCGACAGTAAACTAAACATGTAACATTTTAATGAATGACATAGTCCAATTTTAGCAGAAAACGACCACCTTTTCCAAAAAACCCACCGATCATGACACTGCGGGAACTCGGCGTATCGATCTACATATCGATACTATCGACACCAAAGGTGAGTATCGGATCAGTACTAGCATGACAACGATGACACTTAGTTTCTCTTCTATGTGTCCAAAGATTTTCTCACATTGTTCAATTGAAATGTCAAAAGTTAAAATGCTCCTATTTTCAATTTCTGCTTTCTTTCAACAGTTTCTCCACTAAAGGTCAGATTTGCTGGTCGCCTGACTAATAGTTGCCATTTTGACAAATTGTCCCACTTGAATACCAAAATCCTTAACTGTAAAGTAACTTTCAAAACCGTCAAACGGAAACAGTCCTCATCGCTCTGCGTTGTCCGTCAACTGAAAGCTTCCCAAAATCCACTGGGACGAGCGCCAGCCATCAAACCCAAAAACAGCGGATCAAAGGCCGAACAAAAGCGTGACGACAGAATTCACCTCCGACCCCCAACTGATCCACCAACAGATGAAGATTACCCTCCCGAAAAGGACAGAAGAAGTTGTCAAAATGCAAAGAGCTTAACTCAAAGGGAAAGTCATCCCTAAAGAACTGCCAAAAAATAAAAAAAACTTCTGATGCATTCTTAATGTGGATCCAGCAGCAGCTTTCTGTTCAGCTATCGGCGATGTTGGGATGCTCATTAGGATGCGTGTGCAGAGAGCCGAGAGACGCTTTGCTTCTTAGGTGTCCCGGGTCGGATTAACGTCGAACCGAGTGACGCGTCTCATGCAACCTGCCTCACTTCGCTTGCACACGGTTATGTTTCAGTTAGCACGCCGGGCCCTGACGCAGCTGGAGCCGCAGCAACATGTATTTATTAATATACAATTGTTCTTAGGGTCTGTCGGTTCCTAATCCCCTTAACCACGAAGGAAGGCTTTCCAGACAGGAAGTGGCAGCAAACTAATCCACACGGCTTTGACACAGAGTGGCTTTGAGGGTGAGGTGCAATTAGACTGGCACAGCATTCTCAAAGGACCTGATCAGTTTCTATCTGGAAGCGCTGCAAGTCGCCTGCATGTTCAGCTGAAAAACCCAGAAATCAGTCAATTTAAAAATCTAATTAAAATCGCCACAAAAACCCCCCAAAACCCTCCGGGAATAGAAAACGGATATTTGGGGAAAAAAATTAATCAGCGGTTAGCATTGTTAAATTAAAGTCAAAGTCTTAATCAGTCACTTAATCCTGCTAAACAACTTCCTGCCCCAGTGACCAGGCTGCTGGTCTCCTCTTGTCAGACGGATGAGGAGTTTAAATCGACCGACTTCTCCCCGTTAAATCCGTCAACCCGGTGAGAGCGGCGCGGAGGCCGAGTCGCCGCTGACACTGGCGTCTTCCAGCAGGCAGCGGCAAACATGAAACATGAAACCATCTGCTGGCGGATTAATGAAGCCGAGTCAGTCGGACACTCGGAGCAAAGCGGGACTCCGAGGAGCTGAATTAAGGCTGACCCCAGAGTCTGACCCAAAACCGGGGTCAGTGCAGCGCTTTCATACTTACTCCAAGTCAATTTGTTTTTTAATTGTCATTTCTTAAAAGTTATTTTGGGATGTAAAAAGCAGAAAAGTTCGATATCAATAGACTTGGTGTGCTTTCACACCCGATGGTCTGGTAGACTTGAATTGACTGGGGACCAAAATCGCAACCGTCAAATGAACCAAAGCCTCTGAAGGACCTGTAAAGAACCGATGAAGGAAACGAGACAAAAACAAGACATGACCGCAACTTTTCTTCCAACACTGGACCTCATGATTGAATTACTTGCTCAACATGTCATCCAGCAGAGGCCTGGTAACGACGAATGAATTCGATTCAGACAGATGAGCAGGGCCAGCTTCCACCAATCTGAGAACGACTTACGTCACTCGACCCGTCTCACGTTTCCTGTGGAAGATCAGTCCAACCTGCAGGTTCTTGACCTTTCTCAGGTTAGCAAAGATGAACCGGATTCACCGGAGAACGGCCGAAGGGTTTGAGCCGCCCGTCCAAACCTCCTCATCAGCTTCTCCCGCCTCCAGGCTGCTCTCCAGATCGTTTCTGTCGCCCTGGAGTAACCCGCGTTTATTTCAGATTGACTTTACCACAAACATTAGCATTTCACTGAGTCCACAAGTGCACTACCGTAGGCAGTGCAATTAGATTACCCTGCATCATCTTTTCTCTCTGTTTAGGTCAAACTGATAGAATTATGTCTCCCTCTGTCTGACTCACAGCTGGCAAAGGATCCATTACCATAGCAACGGAACACAGCAGGGCCAGCTGATTAGGACTACAAAAACGCATCATTGTAGTTTTTACTATGGCAGAAGAACTCTGAGGAAGGAGTTGGCCTTTAGAACTACTTGTGTTTTAGGCATTTCCATCCATCCATCCATTTTTCGTCACCCTTCTCCCTAACGGGGTCGGGAGTTGCTGGTGCCTATCTCCGGCTGCGTTCCGGGCGAGAGGCGGGGTTCACCCTGGACAGGTCGCCAGCCTGTCGCAGGTTTTAGGCATTTTATAACTGATTTTAACCAACCATTGTACACATGGAATTAGTGTGGCAATTTTAAATTAAGCTTGATGAAAATTTCAAAATAAAAGCTTGAATATTTCTCTCAGGCTTTTCAGAAAAACTAACTATTCAAGCATTTAGAATTAAGTCTGTCCTTGTGTGTCACACTGACATGACAGTTAACCTCCTCTTTAGAACTACAATTACTGCATGTTAGAACTACAATATGGCGGAACACTCAGTGCCTACAAAAGAGGTCAGAGCTGATTGTCAGAACTACAACATGGCGGAACTGTCAGTTACTACTGAGGAGGAATGAGTTGGCCTTTAGAATTACATTGTGTTTGGGCATTTTATAACTGATTTTAACCAAGCATTGTTACACACAGGATTAGTGTGACAATTTTAAATTAAGCTTCATGAAAATTTCAAAATAAAAGCCCTGACATTCTTTTATATCACGTAATTGCTCTCTTCGGCATTATGTGACTTGTTTTTTTTTTTTTATTCAAGTTTTCATTAAGGAACAATATAGAAAATATACATCCCGTCTATTCACAAAAGATGATAAAGTTAACCCCCTCTTGTGATTGTCCCATCTCCAGTATTTAGTGTTCCTTTTTTTTTTTTTCCCCTCCCCCTCAAACCTCTCCGAAGAATAGAGAGGAGAAAGAACAAACAAGTCAGTTTCAACACTAGAGTAACTTTTGCGACCCTTAAAACCAAGGGTTCAACAGAGTAGCTAAGGAACAATGGGTGTCACCACAATCTCATTAGCTTCAGATCTGGTATTCATGAAAGTCCACCATGGGGTCCAACACTTTTCAAATTTGTCTTGCTCCAGTTTCAATGCAAATGTCAATTCCTCCATCTTGCAAATGTCTTGAATGATGCTTGTCCAGTCTTCCAATGTGGGTATTTTGTCCGTCATCCATTTCCGAGTAATTGCTTTTTTTACTGGCAATTAGTAGTATATTGAAAATATATGTTTTACAGAATCCCTTTACACAATCTGGTCGTTTGCCTAAAAGCATAATCTCAAAGTTCAGTGTAAAATTAGCTCCAATAACAGTCTCCATATTTTGTTTAATTGTCCTCCAGTAAGAAGACAACTTAGGACAGCTCCATAGAATATGAAAATGGCCAGCTTGTTTGGATCCACATAACCTCCAGCACGTTTTATCTGCATTTCTGTCCCTTTGAGCTGGTGTTTTGAAGAAGCGTGTCACCGTTTTCCAAGCAAATTCTCTATATGTTAGTGAAGATGTACATCTCCAGCAGTTATTCAAAATGTCTAACCAGTCATCAATGTGAATTTGGTGGTTCCCTTCCTTGTCCCATCTCTTCTTTATATATAGTGTGTCCCCTCCTCCAGGTTTTGTAGCTCATTATATATTTTGGATCTGAATGTAGTAATGGAAATTGATTGATAGATTTCAGAAAGATATTTAGTATTCCAACAAATGCTCTGCTTGGATCTTCTGTACTTGTTTTGTCCAAATAATGTCGGATTTGTAGATAACGGAAAAAGTCTCTGTTATCAAGGTCATATTTTTGCCTAATGTCTTGAAAGGTCCTCAGACAGCCTTTATGATACAAATCATTGTATTTTACTAAACCCTTGTTAATCCATCTTTTAAAGTTGTTATCTATTTATATGGGGTAAAATCTTGGTCATACGCTATCCATCTGATTGGTAAACAGGACTCTCTGTTGTCTTTTACTAGCTTTGACCAGGTCTTAAGTGCTGTTTCAGAACAGGGATTGAGTTCCTTAAGGTTTTTTATTAAGTCAATATTCCCAATTGCTGCTTATGTGACTTTTTTTAACACTTTGGATTATTTTGGACATTTAAAATGAAGCTAACTGAAAATTTCAAAATAAAAGCCCTGAAAAATGTTTACATCAGGTTATTGCTTTTCAAGCATTCAATAACTGACTTAACCCAATCACTGTTACACATGGGATTAGATTGGCCATTTAAAATCAAGCTTTCTGAAAATTTCAAAATTTTGTGGCTAATGCAGCGCCGCAATGATATTAGCTTGCATTATCGTTTTGTCTCAAGTTAGGGGCACATTAGTTAGCACAAATATTAGCATTTCTCTGCCCCCTCTAGTGCACTGCCGTAGAGGGGGCAGAATAACTGTTATCCAGCATGATCATTTTTGCTCAGGTTAGGGCTCTACCTTGCATAGCAAGGCAGATCATTAGCATTAGCCTTTTACCTTAAATGAGATATTAGCTATTTCCCTTACTTATTATCCATGTTTAGTGTACTGAATGGAGTAAGCCATGCTTGTGACTCTCCACATGCTGTTGATTAAATTGCAGCTTTTTTTTAGCATTGATGCTAATGTTTAGCGTCAGAACGCTGGGTCCAAACCGACTCGCACACTTTGGCAGGGCCCCGGTTAAATTTCTTCAGGAAATTTCTAGTTTAACATATAATAGTATTAGCCAATATAATACGCTGAGCCACTTAAAGAAAAAAAATCATATTAACAAAGTAAATAAATACATATTATGAAGAGAAAACATTTATTTTTCATACATTAAAAAAGTTTGTTGGCATTTCTGGATGTTTTATTTAAAATGTTTATCTTTTTACAGTGGTCATTTCATGAATTATTTAACTAATTTATTAATGTGGCTCCCCATAAAAAACACTGATAACCCTGACCCCTGTGGTAAATTTGATCTAGAAAAATTGCAATTGGAAAATGCAAGTTACCGGAGCAGATCGCTCAACTAATTCTACAGCTGCATCCCAAAAGTATTGACGTTTCCTATTTCCACACATATTTATATATATATAGATAGATATATATGTCTATATCTATCTATATATATATATATATATATATATGTATATATATATATATATTTATATGTATATACATCAGAATGAAATATTCTCATTGAATACTTTGTTAATGAATTTGATTTCCATTGATGATTTTTGTGTGATTTTGTTGTCAGCACATTCAACTTTGTACAGGACAAAGTATTCAATGAGAATATTTCATTCATTCAGATCTGAGATGTGTTATTTGAGTGTTCCCTTTATTTTTTTTGAGCAGTGTGTGTATATATATATATATATATATATATATATATATATATATATATATATATATATATATATATATATCAGTGTTATCATATATATATATATATATATATATATATATATATTAACATATATATATATATATGTTAATTTTTTAATATATGCAAAAAGATTAACAGAGGCAAGATTTTTTCTTTGTTTTTCAGGTTTGTCACAATGACAAGCACAATCTAAAGTTTAAAGTACAAAACAGTTGTACAGTGTTTCAGTGTTACAGTGTTTCTCCAGTGTTTCTCCAGGGTTCATCAGTGTTTCTCCAGTGTTTCATCAGTGTTTCTCCAGGGTCATCAGTGTTTCTCCAGGGTTCATCAGTGTTTCTCCAGGGTTCATCAGTGTTTCTCCAGGGTCCATCAGTGTTTGTCCAGGTTCCATCAGTGTTCCTCCAGGGTCTCAGGAGACCATCAAAACTTGCCCTTGAAAAATTTCCAGACATGAAGACTGGTCTGGACTATTGTCACACATGCAAGGCCAATGCCGATGCCTATAACAAAGCATTTAAGTCGAGAAGTGTCCTTAAGTGGCTTGTCGTCGTCCAGGTCCTTGTCTGGCTCCATGTCTTTCGTCAATTCGTTGAGCTTTTGGACTTTTTCTTCCAAATCTTTGTGTTTTTCATCTAATTTTGAAAATTCTTTTTCTGCTTCCTGAAATTGGAACTCGCCCATATATCTGAATCCCGCAAGTTCTTCCTCCAGCTCCTCAATTTCTTCCGGGAACATTATTGGACAAACGAATCACAAACAAGCAGTGTCGATAGGAGAGCCAAGAACAAATGTTCGATATTTTCCTGGCTGTTACCTGAAATTCAAGAATGCAGCTTTATGATGTCACACAGAAGAACGTGATGTCACAAATCGGTGTAACTGCCTCAGCAGAACAAGTGGAAAACGTCTGAAGTTTGAATAAAAACAATTTGTATTTTCTATTTCATATTGCCAAACTGGGGGAAAAAAACATACGAAAAGAAAACATCAATAACAGTAATCAATGAAAACATGAATTGCTTTTGAGCCAGTGATATTTATCATATCATTTATAAAATGTCAAATGACAATTTTAGGAATGAAACTTAATCTGAGAGTTGCTGTTACTGAAATGTGTCCCTATAAAACACACTGTAACTTATCTAGGTGTTAAAATCTCCATAGGTCACAGGAACAGGTAATAATTTTGCTCTTGTTTGCGAGTCTGTTCAAAAGACATTCAACAGTCGGCAAGAAAGGGATTTAAGCAGAAGGAACGTTAAGGGCGCCATATGTTTTTTCACCAGTAGATGTCAGTAAAGCGCTTTGTTCTGATCTGGACAAGATTCCCTTGAAGTTTTTTTTTCTCTTTAAAAATACGCCACATAAAATAATAATAATAATAATAATAAAAACAATAATAATAATAAACTGTGCTTTTAAATTCTGTAGCAGGAGGTTTAAATGTTTTGACATTTACTGTCTTTAAACATTTTGTTGAACCAGGTTTGAGAACACACTGTTTTAGTCTACTGTGTGTTCTCAAGACTATTGATTTAGTCTTTCTTGATTTAACTAAAAATCCAGCAAATAATTAATTTACTTTTATTCTCTATGTAGTATAAAGCTCTTATGACAATTTGCTGTAAGCTGCATTCAAAAGGGCAGTATCGTGTATTTTTCAAGCATGCAGTGCCATTTTGTGCCACAATAAATCAACTATTTTACCTTCAATTGTTCTAAAAATGCTCTATGTATCAAACACAACCTAAAAGAAATCTGACTTTGAAAATGAACGCCTTGAAATTAGATCTCTGCCCCTTTAAGAAGCTCGTGTTGCGTCGTCACGTTTTTAATCAATGTTTCTAGAAGCGTTTGGTTGCGGCTGCCGCTAGTCTGGAGGAGCAGGAGGGAGGAGGTGCTGACTTGAGTTTATTTTGGTCGTGTTGTTCCATTTGTATGCTTTATTTAAATCTCCTCTTGGTCACTATTGGTACTTTGACCTCAGTACTTTGACCTCAGTGCCTCAGTTTTTCGCTCTCCATCTGCTCGTTCACTCACTTGTGTTGCGTCCAGTGATCAAATCCCCAGTAAATATTCTCCTTCAGTTCAGAAACACAGAGTCAGATCCTTCTGCCGTCCATTCTGTCAATTTCTCGGCTTTGCCCACAACATCTCTCACCCCGACAGTTTTAATATTTCAATTTCAACATTTTCCTTTTTACCAACCTGAAATTGATCGGCTCACAGTGTCGATGTTGCTTAGCAGGTAATGGCTTCCGTCGCCCCAGACGTTGCCCATAACGGGTGTGCCATCTGTCCGTATTAATGCGATGATTAACACAGGCCAGATGCCTCGGTATCTGAATCTCTTTACCCCCGAAGAGTTTTCTTTGACTCTCCTGCTTTGCCGAATCTTCAGAAAAGTGTCTTCCTTTTAACTTTTTTTTTTATCCGTGACTCATTTTCTGGCCATAAAAACCAGAGGAACCCTCCTGGTTGAGTTGCCTGTGCTTGGGAGAGTTTCTGCTGTTTTTTAATCTATTTTTAAAAAGGCTTTCGAAAAGCCACTGAAACGTCCCGGGAAGTCGGCCGACGAGAGTGAGGGAGATTTTCATTTCAGGTGAGTCGGGGCCGTTTATCTCCAGGGGACAGGCTCGCGGCGGCCTGCAAGTCGCTGAATTTTACTGCAATCAATCTGGGAAGATTATTCTATTTTGTGGGAGAATTCAGGGAGGGAAATCGCTGCTGGAAAACCCCCCTCTCCCCCAAAAAAACCCTTATCTGTTGAGGGAGACTGTAAAATCAGCAACACGACGAGAACATCCGAAACACGGATTGTCGTCAGGGTCCGTTCGGTCGCCGTCAACGTTTGCAGAGTCGGGCGCAACCAGGCGGGTTATCGGAGCGACGCGGGGTTACGCAATCCACGTCTTCTGTGGCTCTCTGATATGACAAATTGTCAGCGTGTCCTCCATGTTTTCTGTGAATTAGAAGCAGAGACTGATGCATCAAAGTGACAGTGGACACAGGAAGTGGCGAGCTATTCTTAGACTGCCATCGACGTTTCCTCGAATGATCTCGGCAGCGCGCGCTGATTAATAATCCCACTTTTTTCTCTTTTTTTTTTCTGCCCCTGAAGAATAATAGTGAGTTATAGATTCATTAATTTTATGAATGTGTGCTGCACAGCTGTCAGGAGCAGCACAATTTAAGGGAGGAAACCAATTGTCTCTTCTGATTTTTGTTTGCAGAACAACAAGAAAACTCGCAGGAAGTCATTTAGTAGCAAAGGGACGCATTGTTTAGCAATGTCTTTTTTTTTTTTTGGCACACTTTGATCCTTTCATTCAACATAGGATATTCCTCATTTCGGCATTTATTGCCCGTGAAAATATGAAGTGAGTTTTATGGGCATAACAACAAAAGATTTGATCTCTGACCGAGATTTATTCCACTTAAACTTCTTAAGGTGCCTCACTGAGAACAAAAGCAGTTAAAAAAAAAAAAAGAGGCTGAGTGAGCCAGTACATGCTGACTGTCCGTCTCCACAGGGCATCGATCAGAGCTGGAACAACATTAGCATTCCAGCCCCACACCGAGGCATTACTGGACGTCCCAGGCAGGGCCAATTGATTTCTGCTGCTGCTCCCTTATATCATCCTCAAGAGGTGAAATCTGCAGCTCCGTGTTTTCTACCCATCTGCTAACTGGGAGCCGTTGATGAGCCGAGTTGGAGGCGAGCGGGCAAAACCGGCCGGGAAGGAAGGTGATGGAAATTGGAAAAGCGACGTCTTGTCTGAATGACATTAGAGCGAGCGACGACGCCAAGCTGATTTTCATTTGCGGCGGAGGAAAAAAATCGCACCGGCTCATTTTTTTTCCATTAACAAGAGCGCACCTTTCTAATTCGAGTGAGGGGCGTTTTGCTGCTTTCCTGCGGAGGGCGGCGAGAGCGAAGCCTCAGGAGGAGTGGCCGGGACCACGTGCCAAGTTCGACTCCCGTTGTGACAAACAGTTCTCTTTAGCTATTAATCAACAAGCTGAGAAATTGAAAGGACAGCGAGTCGCTAACGGGACAATTTGTCTCACTGTGAGGGATTGAGTTTCCAAGCTTCCACTATCTCATCCCACCGCTTTGACTCATCCTGTCAAACTCCCCCTGTTTTTCCGCTCCAATCTCCAATCCCTCCAGCGTCTTTCTCTGGGGTCTCTTGTGCTTGTGTCACGTCAGCGAAGTGGAAGGATTCGCATTACTGCACAAAGAAAACAATTGAGGACGAGAGAGCAGCAAATATTTACACACCTTGAATATTTGCACAATATTACGTTACATGAAAATAGAACAACTTTAATGTGTTATATTGCTATATTAAGTCATGTGAGTTAAAAACATATGTACACATACACACGTCAGAGCAATGTGTCCAGAATCCCAAGCTAATGCTTTGGCAGAAACCTACACAGGATTTCATTTCACTTTAAAGCAACAGAATTTTGATTTGTGCAATTTCACATGTATGGAGTAGGTTGGGTTACTTCAGAAAATATATATATATATTTTTAAATCAAACATCAGCGATGCTTAGTAAAAGCCTCCAAAGTTTTGATTTTTTTTGTCCACCAACATACCCGGTTGTTACAGAGACTATTGAGACATTTTGGCTCATAGGAGAATTTTAAACAGAAAGCTGGACAAAAATATTAAGTGTCTTGCTCTGCAAATCTGGTAGACAAAACTGTAGAGAATATCTACTTTCCTCACAGTTCAGTTACTTTCACATAAGAAATCCAATCCATCCATTGTCTGTACGCTCTTTGGTCACAAGAGGCCTAAGTCGAGCTGTCGCTGGGTAAATGGGGATACCCTGGAAACGTCACTATTCCATTACAATGCAAACAAAGACACACAACCCTTAGGTATGCCCCTCATACCTTTGGGCAATTTCAAGAGAAACCAATTTACCCAACAGTCATGTTTTGGCACTATGAGAGGAAGCCCAGTCATGTGCATGCAGTGTCTATGCAACCCACAAAGTACACAGTGCACCCCAGTATTTGGGAGCCTTTCGGATGTCTATTGGATGTCTTCTGGATGTCTTCCTGGTGAGGTGTTTCAGACACCCCTAATAGATCCACCCTTTGGAGGGACCGTGTTTCTCGAATGAACTTGGAATGCCTTAGGATTTCCTTGGAGCAGTTGGGCCAAGTGGCTATGAAGAGGAAAGTCTAGGTCTAGAGACAGAAGGAGACTTACCATGCATTTCTTGATTTCTCTTCAAATGCATCCCTGTAAGCTTCTAGCTAAGACCCTAGGAAAGTATGAGGATGCCTGAAACAGTTGCATTTCTTCACCGCTGACTGCATTGTACTCAACTCCCCATGTGGCCCATAACATTTGATATTGTGTTGGATGCCATGTGGCAAAGCCATGCACAGATCAGGCTTTTCGCCAGAGGGGTCAAGCAGTCCGTCGACCATTTTCTCTCCCTGAGACTCTCTCTACATCTCTCTCTTTCTCAACTCCCCGCTCCTCTGAATGATCCCATTAGGATCCCAGCATGTTGCAGAATGAAAGAGAGCTGGTGGGCTCCAGGCTGCCACATATCCTCCATGACAACCAGTGATCGATGACGAATGACGGCTCGCTCTAATGAAGCCGGGCACAGGGATTGAGAACGCAAGCCCCCATAACTCACCACGTTGTGAATACGCTGCTGTTTTTCCCCCCTCAAACTTCTCTATCTCTGCCTGCTGCCTCACTCTTCAGTTTCTGTTATTTACTTCAGCCTTCCCACCTATAAATACTCAGTTTGACTAACCTCTAGACTTGACAACAGCTAAATTAGGCTCCAAACAAAAGAGTTGATCAGATAGAGCTAGATCCCTCACAGGCGACTTGAGGGCATTTATTGGGGGAAGGTTCTTTCTTTAACTTTTTAAAAATACCACTAAGCTAATTTTACATTAACCAGATAAAGGACACTCTGCTTCACCTTTAGGGGACGATACCAACTAGAGTAGTCGTATTTGAGACCGGTCTTGGTCTCGAGACCACTTTTTGATGGACTCGGTCTTGTTTCAATCTCAGTCTTTGAGGACTCTGGATTTTATTTCAAGACCACTGAAGACCACAACTGTAAAAATACAACTAAATTGCCAGCATATTGTCCAGTTTTATGTTTTTCACTGGATGCAAAACGTACCACTTAAAATCCAAGCAATAAAGCGACTTACTAACTACGTGTTTCTGTCAGCGCTGTCACCCATCGCCGCCCCCTTTCACTCACACGCGGCGCATCAAGATAGAGACAGGAAGGGTTGAAATCTGCAGCACAGGTAAAATTTTGCATCGTTAAGTGTCATTATGAAAAGTCCTTTCTACAAATGAATTCCACAGTATTCTGCAAACCAAAGAAAATCTCTAAAAATCATCCAACTTTTTTCATTAGCCTTCGATATGTAAACGCTAAAAAATAAAAATGCTATGTTTTAGTCTGCCCGATTATTTTATAAACATGCATTTGTCAAATTTACTGAAGGTTCAAGATTTTTCGCAATTGTCTTTGAGCAACACATTTTAATGTTTTAATTGAACTTTAACCTTCAGGGTCCTGTTTTAAATTATGTGTCCACATTCAAACTGGACATCAACATAATTTAAGGATCACAGGAACAAATTGATCATGTTTCTGCTGAAGTACATTTCAAACATTATCGTAAACTTCAGTTCCAGGAGAACAAAACTTACTACAACACCATTAAATCTGATCAATATTCTGCCTATTCTGAACGTTTGACCAAACAAATTCTGAATCAAGACAAAAACCAAACGGAAGGGAGGAATAAAACATGACACGTGTAAGGCAAAGCAGCAGGGGCTCGACATGCTTGGTCCTGAAGAGAGAGAAGAGTCTGCTCTGATGGATGCATCGGTGGAAGGCGAAAGAGCGATGGGGCCGAGATGAAGAGGATACGAGATGAATGAGACGCATGAGTCCATATGCTCAGATAAATTATTCACTTTCACATTCTTCAATACATTGCTGCCAGCTGCCTTTCACTGAGTTTGTCAGGTGCCTGCTGAAGATGGAGCGGGAGGAGAAGTGTCATTCATGGGACGGGAGGCAGGGAGAAAAAAAGAAAACGATAGACAAAAGATGAAACTGTTGTTTACCGCTGGACCAGCTATGTGTTATGTCGCATAGCCAGTCCAACCGTGTAACACAACACAAAAAAATTCACATTTTTTTATATTAGATATTAGATATTAGATTCGTTTAAGTTAATGTCTACAATGTCCCTAAACTCAAATGAATGGCTGTCGTATTGTCAGACCTACAGCATCTTGTTGTCATGACAGATACTTTGTATTAATGCCGCTATGCTAATCTGAGTCATTTCTATCAAAACAGACAAGTTTTCACGATGATCAGAAGAGTTCTTCCTTGTGGTGTTCCACAGGGATCCGTTTTGGGACCCCTGCTGTGTATGTTTTATTTCAGAGATCATGTTTCGGAAATACGATATGCTCTTCCATTGCGTTGTAGAACAATTTAGATCTGTCTGCCTATTAAATTTACAAGTCGGTAATCTCAAAAAGGTTTAGGTAAAAATAGATTTTGTCTTAATGAGGGTGAGACAGATCAATTATTTTTGGAAAGCCCAAAGTCGCATAAATCGGGAAACACGAAGAAATTATCTTCCCAATGAAGCATGGTGGTGGAACTATCATGCTGTGTGTGGATGTTTTTCATGTGGACGGCAAAACTAACTGACAGATGTTAGTTGCTGTGAGAAATGCAACTAAAGTGATCTACTCAATCGCAGGGTTTCTCCCAGTGGATCATCACCCTGGCGGGCCACCAGGCTTGACTTGTGCCCCCACCAGGCTTAGCATTGCTTAGTCTTTTAAAATGTTTGCATTTTTTATGTTTCTCAATGGTTGGTGGTCACATATTTATCTTTGAATCTTTTAATAACACATAATCATCAAGTGATACTTTCAAATTTTCTGCCAACTTTATAGATGACTAACTCTGCAAACTGTTGATTTGAGAGAACAAAACACGTACGTAAGCACGAGTTGGAAGGCTGCTTGTCGTATTACTTGTTTGTGCTCTGAGGACAAACGCTTTGCATGTTGTGCTGATCCCCCCACTGCGTCACTCCTCAAAGAGGAAAAAAGCCAAACATGCTTTTACAGCGATAGATCAAGAAAGAAGGCCACAGGGCCAGAATATTTTAAAGCTTATTCTCAATGTCGTCGCGTTACATTTGCATTCAGTTTGATGTTTTCTCTCGCTGTCGTCTCTTGTCCATTGAGATTGCTTCAGTTTATAGTAAAATGAGTGAGATTCGAACGTCCTTTCCTCTGAATACAAATCGTTAAAAAACGTTATTAATCACAACGGTTTGCTTACAGGCTGATTGGCACTAATTGCAGCAACGTTTTTTTTTTTCAGCGTTGGATGATGGCAGCTTCCGGGCGTTCGGAGGGCATATTAACACCCACAGGGCTTGGAGGAGAGTCTTTAACGAGCTACCCAATTACAGAACAGCTCTGCCTGTCTGAGCGTGGTACTTAGACGCTAACAGCCTGCTGGTTTGTGTTTAGTATTTCTCAGATGGTCGGCCTCGCGCGCTGCGACCGAATTCAAACAGCGTCCTGGTCCAGGCTGACCCTCCCAAAGCACTTTTAAGAGGTTCCAAGCGATTCAGAGCTCCAGAACTTGAGTCAAGTAGATCTCAGAGATTGAAACTGAATTAAATCTTAAATGGAAGCTGCGGCAGTCACATTACAGTTATTTTGTTGTGGTTAATATTTATTTTCTTTTGCTCTCTGTATAACAAGGAGGGTCCCACTGAGACACAACATGTCTGTCTTCAGGGAATCCACGTCCAGACGCAGCGCAGCAGAAACAGTCTGAGGCGCACGGCTGCGTCTCGCCCAGTGGTCGATTAAATGGTTTTAAACTCACGCAACATACACACAAACAGGTTTGTGTTTTTTTTTCTGCATTACATTATGAATTATTTTGTTGGCATCACTGGTGCAGACGTGTAAAGATTTTGAAATAAATTCATGTTTTAGCACAGAAGGAGGAAATAAGTTGAAAAATCCACAACGTTTAAGCTTGCACGTTGATTTTCATTTGTATTTTTTTAGGGGGGGAGGGTTAGGAGCAGTGGTGGAAAGTAACTTAGTACAAGTACTTCGTTACTGTGCTTGAGTACAATTTTCATGTATCTGTACTTTGCTTAAGTAGATTTTATCTTGGATACTTTCGACTTTTACTCCACTACATTTGACAGTATCTGTACTTTCTACTTCACTGCATTTCTACAAAACCGTGGCGTTGCTCGTTACATCCAAGTCACATAGAGCTTTTTCGTGAAGATGTGACGTTCAGGGACTTGACGTGGTGTCGTAAAACCCAAGCAGTAACATGACGTACTAAATGACGTGTGTCAGTTGTCACCCATCGCCTTCTTTCATCACATGCGGAGCTCCGAGACATGCGCAGTGGAGAAGATGTCTTTCTATGTCAGTAATGGAATCCTGCCACATAAATCATACATTGTACTGATGTCTGGATCGGGAAGCAGTCGCATGGTCGCATGAAACTTTATCAGAAAACACGTAGTACTGGTCAAAAGAAAAAAAAAAATCAGGTCAAAAAATGATTGAGATCCAGATGTTTATCATGGAAATAAATCATATTTAAAAATAGGGAATGAATAAAGTTCACGTAGATGAGAAAGGAAATTATTTCTGAAAATTGGAAAGTTAAAAATCGTTTGAGGTGCAAGCTGAGCAGGGAATGGATTATAAGACTTAATTGCATCTTTTTTTTTTTTTTCTTTTTTCAGAAAGAGCATTTCGGTCAAATGTGAGATAGGCTTACCTGGGAGTATAAAACTCAGGGTGATGGAGGGAAACGGGATGAAACTCAATTTCCTCCATTACCTAAGATTAGGAGGCCTCGGCTGGCTTAGTCTGCACCATTTCGGGTCCAGGGAGAGACACAATACCGATGGGCCGGAGAGCAGACAGCTATAGAAAAACGCCCAAAAGAAATTGGAACCAGGGACAAACAATTGATTTGAAACCTGGGAGAGGGCAAGAGGTGGAGGCGCTTGCAAGGAGCCAAGAAAAAGGCGGTAACCAGACGACGCACTGAGGGTCTGTCTTTGGAATCAAGAAGTAGTTATGGTGGGGCACTTTCTACTCTCGGGCTTTCACAAAGATGTGGCGGCTGTTAAAAATGATTGTTATGAAGCTTCTGTTCCTAAAAACATGACACACAGCTGGTTGGACACGTTTCATCCATCTAACCAAGATAAAGTCTGAGGTCTACCACTTTCTCTCTAAAACCATTAAAAATGGAACAGAGCTCCTGGAAATGAAATTATGATTCTTATATATATATATATATATATATATATATAAAAACAATTCCCTTCTCACCCACCGCGGGTTGTTCTTATCCTCTGAGCTCGGGTCCTCTACCAGAGGCCTGGGAGCTTGAGGGTCCTGCAGTATCTTGGCTGTGCCAAGGACTGCACATTTCTGGACTGAGATGTCTGATGTTGTTCCTGGGATCTGTTGTAGCCGCTGCTCCAGTTTGGGGGTGACTGCCCCGAGGGCCCCGATGACCACAGGCACCACTGTGGTCTTCACCTTCCAGGCCCTCTCCAGTTCCTCCCTGAGGCCCTGGTATTTCTCCAGTTTCTCGTGCTCCTTTTTTCCTGATGTTGCAATCACTTGGTATTGCTACATCCACCACAACGGCTTTCCTCTGCTCTTTATCCACCACCACAATGTCCGGTTGGTTCGCCATTACCATCTTGTCTGTCTGGATCTGGAAGTCCCACAGGATCTTAGCTCGGTCATTCTCCACCACTTTTGGGGGTGTTTCCCCACTGATCTCGGGGTTTCCAGTCCATATTCTGCACAGATGTTTCTGTACACTATGCCTGCCACTTGGTTATGTCGTTCCATGTACGCTTTCCCTGCCAGTATCTTGCACCCTGCTGTTATGTGCTGGACTGTCTCAGGGGCCTCCTTACACAACCTACACCTTGGGTCTTGTCTGGTGTGGTAGATCTGGGCCTCTATTGCTCTGGTGTTTAGGGCCTGTTCCTGGGCGGCCATGATGAGGGCCTCTGTGCTGTCCTTGAGCCCAGCTTTTTCCAGCCATTGGTAGGATTTACTGATATCAGCCACTTCGGTTATTTGCTGGTGGTACATCCCATGTAGGGGCTTGTCCTCCCATGATGGTATCTCTGGCACTTCAACCTCTGTTCCCTGTTGTCTGAGACATTCACTGAGCACATTGTCTGTTGAGGCTTTGTCCCTGATGTATTTATGGATCTTAGTTGTTTCGTCCTGGACAGTGGTTCTCACACTCACTAGTCCTCTGCCTCCTTCCTTGCGGCTCGTGTACAGTCTCAGGGTGCTGGATTTGGGATGGAACCCTCCATGCATTGTTAGTAGCTTTCTAGTCTTAATATCTGTGGCTTTTATCTCCTCCTTTGGCCAGCTAATTATTCCAGCAGGGTATCTGATTACTGGCAGGGCATAGCTGTTTATCGCACGGATTTTTGTTCTTGCCATTGAGCTGGCTTCTCAGGACTTGCCTTATTCGTTGGAGGTATTTAGCTGTGGCTCCTTTCCTTGTGGCCTCATCGAGGTTGCCATTTGCTTGTGGTATACCTAGGTACTTGTAACTGTCCTCTATGTCTGCTATTGTTCCTTCTGGGAGTGAGACTCCTTCTGTGCGGATCACCTTCCCCCTCTTTGTAATCAGCCGACCACACGTCTCTAGTCCGAATGACATCCCAATGTCCGTGCTGTAGATCCTGGTGGTGTGGATCAGTGAGTCGATGTCTCGCTCACTCTTGGCGTACAGCTTGATGTCATCCATGTAGAGAAGGTGACTGATGTTGGCCCCATTTTTGAGTCGGTATCCGTAGCCAGTCTTGTTGATAATTTGGCTGAGGGGGTTGAGGCCTATGCAGAACAGTAGCGGGGACAGAGCATCTCCTTATATGCCACATTTGATGGACACTTGTGCAAGTGGTTTGCAGTTGGCTTCAAGGGTGGTTTTCCACAGCCTCATCGAGTTTGCAATGAAGGCTCTCAGAGTCCTGTTGATGTTATACATCTCTAAGCATTCAATGATCCAAGTATGCGGCATTGAGTCATAGGCTTTCTTGTAATCAATCCAAGCCAAGCCAGGTTGGTGTGTCGGGTTTTGCAGTCTCGGGCAACTGTGCGGTCTACGAGGAGTTGGTGTTTGGCTCCTCTGCTATTTACACCGATTCCTTTCTGTGCCATGCTCATGTGCTTATCCATGTGTTTGCTTATCTTGGCCGCTATGATGCCTGACATGAGCTTCCACGTTGTGGACAGGCAGGTTATTGGTCGGTAGTTGGGTGGGACTGGACCCTTTGATGGATCCTTCTGGATTAGGATTGTCCGCCCTTCAGTTAACCATTCAGGGTGAGTCCCACTTTGTAGCAGCTGGTTCATTTGGCCTGCCAGTCGCGCATGGAGGGCAGTGAGTTTCTTTAGCCAGTAGGCATGGATTATGTCAGGCCCTGGTGCTGTCCAGTTTTTCATACCTGAGACTCTTTCTTGGACATCTGTCACAGTGATGGTTACCGGGGCTTGCTCAGGGAGGTTGCTATGGTCCTCTCGTAGAGAGATCAACCACTGTGCATTGCTGTTGTGGGACGCCTCCCTTTCCCATATGCCTTTCCAGTATTGTTCAGTCTCCAGCCTTGGCTAAATATTTAGCTAGCAAAATAAATATTCTTATTCATTGTTTGCTGTATGTACACAATAAAAAACCCCCAAAACACTAAGATTAAGGTGACCTGCTGATAATAAGTGTATGTAAACCTATAGTCCACACATTATATCACAAGACGTAGTGTTATTTTAATAAAAATAGATCCTTGTTATATGAATCAGCTATAAGTAATGAAAATAGTTTCCTTCGATAAGCCTGATTTCATCTCATATGTGTTTGAATATTTGCTGTGCTGCGTTTAAGTCACGTAGTAAGCAGCCAGCTCCAGGTGTGAGCGCTAATTTCCTTAGCCGCTCACTTTCTTCCTTCTATTAGGAGCAGCAGGGCAGTAGTAATATCTCAGCCAAACACAAACACACTTAGCAGAAAAACACACAGCAATGAAAAACAAAACAGCAGAAGAAAGCAAATCATGAAGCATGTCCTCTGAATGAACAAATCAATTCAACGCTTCATTCAATTCAACGGGGGGAGAAAAAACATTACAGTGCTGAACATCAAAAGTATGCTTTTTAATGATATAGCCCTCGAAGAAGAAGAAGAAAAAAAAGGAAGAATAAATTATTGAAGTTGTTTACTGCGCTCCCGTTTTTAATTAAGCAAGCCAGATGCACTGTAGGGTGGAAAATGTGCTCTACTCAGTGGAACGGATACCTTGGCCATGATGAATGAGCTGTCGCCTCCAATTGTTGCTCAACTTCTGTCTCCTTGACACCCGGGATCTCCCACTGCTGCGAGGCTCCACGCAGACACGAGGTCGAAGGTCACGCTAACGCATTGTTGCGGGTCGGGCTCTGATCCAAAACGAGAACAGAGAAACGGACTATTCTGCCTTCACTGCAGTCTGTCGTAATGAATAAACAAAACAGCCAAAATCTGTTTTGAATCAGCATCATTTAGCAGTTGACTTTACATTAAACAGACATTTTTAGTAAGCCATTCTCTTCTGCAGCCATACATTTCATTGGAATTTAAAGGGAAAGACATTTAGTTAGCAATGCGTTAGTGTTTCTATATAAGTAAATGTTAGCTAGCCAGTTAGCTACATTTACATGTTAGCTAGTTAACTAAATATAGCTAACACATATGTTAGCTAGCTAGCTAACATATAACTAAATGTTAGCTCACTAGCATCTTAAGCTAGCTAACATCAAGTGGTGTACAATTGTGAAGTAGAAAGAAAATTATACAAGATTCTAAAAATGTTTTTACAAATAGAAAACTGAAAAGTGCAGTGGAGAAGTATTGCCTTTCCCCCTTTTCTCCGAGAGCAACCAGTTGCCTTCAGATGTTGCCAGATAGACTGCTAGTGATTAAGCAGAGTCCATCTGTGTGAAGTCTAACCTCAGTACAATCACAGCTGTGCTAAGGGACTGCTCCCCAATATTGCTCTGAGAGAATATTGGGGAGCAAACACCCACATGAAGTTACCCCCAACTCTACTGGAGCTGCATAGGCTACATGTCAAAGTTGGATCTTAGGTGGCAAGTCAATCAGTTTGATTTAGCTTTTCAAATCTTGACTGCAAGAGCAGTAAAATATTGAGCCAGAATTATGTCAGAAGGTGGTCGATTGAGAGAAAACATTTATTGGATGTTGCTAAGGGAGTTTTTCTCCCCAAGTTTAACTGATACTGTATGCTGTATGCATATACGAGTGGCCCGTTTCATTGTCGGTACATGAAAAAAGTGATATTTGCATTTTTTAAAAGCAAATATAATTTTTTTAACACGTGTCATGTCAATAAAAGCATTGACATGACATGCTAATAACGATTAGCATATGTAAGCTTGTGACCAGGTCTGTAAATCCCTGTTGCAGGAAAAAGTCAGGAGATCTCTCGGCTCTTCGACAGATGGGTAAAAGACTGTAGTGTGTTAGCGCCAGTGGAACAAACTACCTTGAAGAAAGCCACAGAGGACAGAGTCAGATGTGCTGTGGTGTGACAGGAGGCATTACTGCAACTTCTTTGTCTTTGTGGGCAGGAAGGGCAGAAAGAACAACCCCAACAGCTTCACTTTGGACGAAGAAAATAAGGGTGGAAGCAAAAAGAGAACAGAGAAAGCAACGGAAATGTCTCATGATTGTCATCATTTGATGTAACCGCTTTAAGAAATCATTCTTGCCTTTCCAACTCGGCCAATCCAATCACTTGAATGGTATCTTTTGGTGTCTCTGGGGGAATAGGGAGAGCGATTACTTTGTTGTGGGTAACCATCACCTTCTTGATGATAATGTGGATAATGCAACATAGAGAGGAAGGAGGGAAATTGTAGTTGAAGAGCAATCCTTAGCAATGGGTAAACCCCCTCAAAATAACATGAGTGAAAAAAAAAACACCTGCCAGTGAAACTCTCTTTTTGCCAAGAATTATTGATGTAAAACAAGCTTGCTAAAACGTTACTCGTATGTTAGTTTTGTCTTATTTTAAAGAGGTTTCCACTAATACCTGGTAAGATCTTGTGTTTTTGCGTTAGGGTTAGGGCTCCCCAAAAGCACATGAATGTGAATAAACAGCTGTGTCGTTTCAGTCGATGGCCTGGAGCTATTTATATCCTCGACCCGTCTTTGGTTATTTTAAGAAAGCAGGTGTGGCGGCGCTGAGCTTCGCCATCGTTGCGTCGGTAAACGTAGGGGCGCAACCTCTCTATGGAGTAAAGCAAACCCGCCACGTTCCATCCCCCCCTCCGTTTAATTTTTCTGACTGATTGAGGTCTTAGCCCTGAGAAGCGCTTCTGTGGGCCTCTCGTTTCTCTGATATCTATCATTCCATTAGATCTCTGGGATGCGGAGCGTACACAGCCAGGAATCCGCTTTCAGGATTTTTCTTTTTTTTTTTTTTTTTTTTTTTGTTACGACCCCAAATCGATTTCAAGTAAAGTGATGACATTCATTAAGCGTTACAAATTTCATCACATCGGTTGAAGAGGTTATATTAAGTCTGTGTTTTTCTTAATTCTCGTTCTGAGTTACTGTGGATAAATACGTGACATTTCCATGTGGCTGAAGACTCTCCTCGTCCCAAATACCGGTACATGTGTTATTTTAAATTGGCGTTTCCATTAAGCAAATTGTTTTATTTTATTTTTTTGGGTGATTTCAATTTGTGCAATTCTATGGTTAATGGAAAACTCAGCTAGTAATGACCCCAAACTCTGCCAAGTTCAAGATCCGGTTGAGAAATCAAAACAAGGATTGAAAATTGATGCTCACAGACACTCCATGTTGGGTTTTTTTTTTTACAATCCTTTTGTTACACCTAAGAAATGTCTGAAACTCCAATATGCAGAGCTCTGGAAGTATTTTCAATCTAAAATTAGGTTTAAGAGAAAAATTTGATACATTGTGTCGTCTCTGTTCCGCCTCACGGTATGTCTCAACTGGGTGAGATTAAATCAAAATAGAGGAGCTAAAGCCAAACAAAGAGCAGTCGTGAAATGTGTGCGACAGGTGGGATTTATACGGTTCAATAAGGACGCCTCCTTCCTTACTCGCTTGCACTTCCCTCTTTCTCCTTCATGTTGTGGTCGACCTGAGGGACTCTCAAAATGTCTTTCAACGTGCTGAAAGTGAAAGGAGGAACTGCGAGGCGTAAGGAAGAGTCTTAAAAAAGGATTTTCTTTGTCTTATTGTCTGTTTTTTTTTTTTTTTTTTTTTTGTCTGTAAAGTGAAATAGCACATCCTGACACTTTAAAGCCCCGGAGTTTTCGACAGTCACATCTAAAGAAAATTAAAACGTTTTTTTGGACATGAAGGCAGAGCCCATTGCCTGCAATGCAACTTTGAAACCAGTGTCTTACTTCTATGGTGTTTACGTAACCCGGGTTAACATAGTCCTCACTAAATACGACAGCCGAGAGGAAGCTGGATGCAATTTAAAATCTCATATTGATTGACCTCTACAAAATGCCATGTGCTTGTCCTACTTCCAGAGATGATTTTTTCCCCCTCTTTTCTAAGAGTACGTCATTAAAATGGATCGGAGTGAAGAACGTCGATGCCACGTCAGCGTCTCTATATAAATTAAAGCATGCTACTCGTTATTACCTGATATATAACTCTGGTAGAAGTTATATTGGTAATTTTTTAATAAAAAAACAGCAGCTTATGGCACTACGCGTCTTCAAAGCAACGTTAAGTGGAAGGAGGCGACCACCTGAACAGTCAGAGCCAAGATCTCTCGTCTGCTGCTGCGTCTGGCGGTGATGAAAGACGTGTGAAAACTTACGGCGCTCATCATCACCAAACGAATCAATAGTTTATGAGCCCCCGGTCGCTCTTTCAACAACTTCTTAATAATTTACTGCACAAAATCTCTCTGAAACACTCTTTAGTAGCATATCTTGTTTTTCTTTGCTTTTTCGGAGGCTCACTTTGTTTTTCTCACGTACAGGGAAAAAAAAAAAACATAAAATAACCCACGAAGCACAGCAAGGTTCAGTTTTCTTACTCTGACTTGAGACGATGGGATCGTCAAGGAGCTCTCAGGTCGCATTAACGGAAGAAAGAACGCGATCAAAGACGTGTCAGTAAAAGACAGAGTTCCCAGTAAGGTTATCATTTGTCCTACATGGTAGAGCTGATCCCGAGTCCTTTTTTTTAAAAAAACATTTTCCACTTTTAATGTGACATTTATCTACAAATCACTTGACGGTGGAAATGTGGAAAGAGAATGTAAAAACAGGAACATCCTGAATGCATAATTCTGCAAATCCGCTTTTCTTCTTTCAGCTTTCGTTGACGGGCATCTGTCCACATCTTGACTTTCTGAAGTTGTCCAGATCTCTCAGATTATTACGATGTCTATCATTCAAATGCCTCTTCCTGTGCATTTATTACCGTAGTGTATCTGATTAGACTGGAAGTTTGAGGTGAACAGAATGAAAAGAAGTGGTGAGAGTACAGAACCCTGTTGCACTCCCATGTCACTGACCACCTGCGTCCTCTGGAGTTTCAGACAAAGCAAGAGAGGTTGAATTGTGCTAAATTGCTTTACAATTGTATTAATAGTTTTCCACAGTTATTTTAGATCCTTGGGACATGTTTAGTGAAGTCAATCAAGAAGAATGAAAAGAGATGATAAGGATAAGATAATCGATTGACCACGACTGGCAACTTGCACCTAAAAATACTACTTTCAAACTGAATAAAGGAGTATGAAAAAAAAATCAGATGGGAAGCAAAATGCCCCAAATTGCCATAAAAGAGCCTTCTAGTTTTCTCTCCTCATCAAAGCACCGACTGCTCACGGCAACAAACCTGGAAAGATGCAAAATTGACAAAACTGGCAATGATTCCTCTGAGAAAAAGGAGCAATTTAAAACCCGCTGACTTTCTCAGTAAAGAAACAGACATTTGGGCTTTAGATGTGTTGTAGGAGGGCCACTGAAAACCATCGATACTTAAACCACAGTGTCTCACTGAATGTGTTTGAAATAAAGACTTTAGTTGGGCTGTTGACAATGCAGTTTGTCTTATGTCCAATTGAAATGATTCAGTCTCAGAAATGACTTCTGTACTCTGAGAAGTCCAGGTCCACTTTAACAAGGAGCTCAGCTGATGCTCAATAATGTCTTTGTGTCAGGTAAAGTTTCATTAATAAAATGTTTCAGCAATCGATTGTTCTCTCTATTATTTTGATGATTAATCAATTAATTAGGTAAAAAATAAATAAATAAATAAAAAATCGGCACATTCTGCAGATTTTAACCACGTCAAAATTTTCTTATTTACAATATTAAAAATACATTAAAAGATGCAACTCATCAAATAATTTGATTCCTATTTTTAAATAAGTAAATAGTTTATTGCCTAAAATGCAACAACTTAGCATTCTGTTAGTGTATGCTTGATCATTTATAGACTCATTATTTATTCATTTATTTTGCACTACAATTCTCCACCTGGAAGAACAAAATGTCACGGATTGGTTTTCATCTAAATCAAACTAATGTTATTAGAAACAACTTGTTGAACCAGCGTAGAGCAGAGACAGTAAAAACTAGCAAAAAAAAAAAAAAAAAAAAAAGCTGCATAAAACATATATACTGTATAGTGAATCTTTTTTATGTCATATTAAACAGAAAAAAAATCTTAAAAAAATCTAAGGTTTTGAGAGAGAAAATCTGGATGAATGATGTGAATGTGAACACTAATTTTATTTTTTTTTTGTTGTGCCCAATGAGACTTCCCCTTCCCTTCTGAGTCCGATTTCTTTGCAATAAATGCATTTAAATCAAGATTAAAGAGGATTTCCACAGGACACCTATTTTATCCCAGTTTTTCTAAGAGGCTTTTTCACTCACAAGTTGTGTAAAGTTTCAGATTCACATGATTAGCTGGCAAAATCCATTTTTCATAGGTAGTGTCTGAGGCGGAGCAGCCCCTTCTTTCTGTGCAGATAACAAGTGTTAAGAGCCAGAAACAGCATGGAGGACAGACGTGTTTCCAGAATGACAATGAGTTGTTGACAAGGAGGTGGATGTGACGGAGAGAGAGATGAACGACGCCACAGAAGCAGAGATCAAACCTTTTCGGCGCACCTGCTCACACCTGTTCGCGGCTTTTGTCTGATCCCTCTCCAGAAGTCGAGCACAAAGCGGATGAAGCCGTGGATGTACCTCCACACATCCAAACGGGAAGTGGCTGTTTAAGCGTCGCTCAACAGAAACATGTTTGACATGTCTGTCTTCAGGAAGGACTGTTTAGATAAGCTGCTGCTTTATGTCGGGATCGCTGATCTACTGAAGAGTATTGAGAACCAAATATCTAAATCTAGTAGAGAAATGTTCCATTTTTTTAAAAAAATGTCTAGATTTCCCAAATTTCCAGAGAGATTAGTCTTCAAATAGATTGTTTTTATTCATGCACAAAGTGAATAGTGAAAACCAAACAGTATTTCCAAAAAAAAAAAAAAAAAAAACATCATAACACGCATCGTGCAGAGACGGGGTCAGTCAGATTTTTTTTATATCATGACTCATTCTGCCTCTGCAATGAGGTCCAGCATCGATTAATCCTCAGTCTAACTTAGGTTCTCATAAATAACCACTGCAGCTGTCCCTGACCTTTTAGTGAAACGACGTCAGCTATAAGCGAATTATCATATGAAAGGACAGTGTTCTGGTATTGTCCGGCACGTTCTGCATTGCAGAAATCTTTGGCAGCTGGACTCTGACCGTGTCACTTCTCCTGCTCAAATCATTTTGCTGGGAAACAAGAAATTCTCAAGTACAGAAATGTATTCTCTTTTATTTTCCCCCCTTTCATATCATATTTTGAGCCAACAGGATGGCGATGGTTGTAAAAATAAACTTCTAAAACTCATGATTAAAATTGAGTGTCATCGTTCCCATAGTAACCATTTGATCATTTTGGTATGACACCTAGTTGTTTAGCATTGATAAGATAAAAAAAAATAATAAGATTGCTTAATTCTAAATTTTACTTTCTTTAATTACGTGTGTGATCAGACAAAACAAAATATGTTGTCACAATGTTCTGGGATTCACAGTGTTCTGCTGCGTCATGACCCGGGTACATTATTTTTAATTTCTTTTTTTAAAATGGACATATTGGGCAATCAGTTCACCTTGTGGAAATTACATTTTAACACTTCATAATTGTTACATACATAATAATGTAAAAGCCTGAAGATTTTCATTGAAATCTGATGGACTGAAAACGGGAAATTGGTCATTCATCAAGATACTAACCCAAAAACATTTGACGAAATCAATACTGAAAAGCTTCACCGGACACAAACTCTTACCGTCTGCCATTAGCGTCTCAGTCGCTTCACCTGAACCATAACGTTAAGGGTGACCTGGACATAAAATCAAGGATCCTTTCTCTCTGGATGCTCCAACTTTCTGAAAGAATAATTTCCTTCCTATGGACAGAAAAAGTGATGGCAAAAAGTATTAACAGTAGAAAGTTCGCTCAATGTCTCCACCATTGATTTACTTCTAAAGAAAACTTCTTACATAAATAAATGTACTCTGGATTGGTCTTTCTAAACTTTGATGGTGCAACACGTTTCTCAGGGCAATAAATATATCTGCGCCTGATTCGGTACAAACGGTACACTACACACTACACTTGGGGAAATAGCTCAATAATACAACAGTTGACTCGAACAGTCTGTTCTCTCCTCTCTCCACATGTTTCACTTCCATAAATACCCCTCACTCTATCTAGTTAAACAGAACCCATTTTCCTTTCCACTTCTCTGCCTTACCGGAGTGAGCAGCTCACAGCAAAAGAAGTGGACTAATATAAAAAGATGAATGGCTCTAGACTGCAAAGACGGCCATCTTGACCTATTTCTGACTCACATAAACACTTGTTGCTTGTTTTTTCCCCTCCCTCTCTGTGTGATTGATCAGAGCTAAAAACAGCGGGAGTGAAGGGCATGAAAAAGAGAAGTAATCCATTTTTGATAGCCTGACAGTCTTGACTGTCACAGCTGGTTTTTTTATTTGGGAAAACATGGACGCACATTAGTTCCTTTCAGTCGTCAAGAGTAACTGCAAAAGTGGAAGTCTGAGATTTCACGCACTGCTCTTTGCAGATAGATATGGTAAATGTCCTGTACTCGTACAGTGCTTCATCAAAGTCCAGAGGACCCCAAAGCTGCAGCACAGGAGCCACAGCTGCCCCCTGCAGCAGTCTGATGAAGGACCTGCTTCACAAACATGAACAGCAAACCTGAATAGCACCAATGAAACCAATGAGGGTGGATAATAAAAACAAAACCAACACTAGAGGAGCATGACCAGGTCCACCAGGTGTTTGCTAATCGCTCATGGCTAGTCTGAAGGAGCTCAGCGGAGGAGTTACACGGTAGTGATGCTCTGTAAAGAATAACCTAGAGAAGCTATTCAGGAAGTGGAACATCAGAACACCCTATAAAAAACAGACCAAACAGGAAGAACCGATATTGCCAAAACTATTCAACATAAATAAACTATCACAAAAACCACAAGTCAAAAAATACCAAAGAATCATGACACAATGCTTCCAGGGTGTAAACACTTTTTTAAGGCGCTTCTTTTTAATAGTGCTAATGTTTAACAGCATTATATCATCACTTTTTTCCCCCGGGCTCTTTTGATACTTTTCTTCCCAGCCTCCATGACATGAACATGAATTAATGTTCATTCCCATTAATTTAGCCCCGCATTCAAAACTCTAATTAAAGCATTGGCCATAGCATCTTCTTTATAGTTATTGCCCCGGTGCTCCTGCGCTCGGCGTATGTAGGTCAGAGCAGCAGCAGCGAGCCTCATACGTTCCGCCTAATGGTTTCAGTGAGTCTGGCCATTTTAATAATTATGCACCCTTTATGTTTTACTCCTTCCAAACGCCACAGCCAACAGCCGCGTACTGTAAGCAGCTATTAGAATACCTCACAGGGTCATGATCTACCAAAAGCCTCTACATTATTACAAAGCACGGGAAATAAAACGCATCAATCGCTGGACTCCCCCTGGGAGGTGCTGCAGGCTGCTACTAAGTAACGCTTCCTGGAACTCTGCAGAGCTACATCTTTATACGAAACTCCCTTAAAACTCATTACGCTATCCCTCAGTTTTACGCGCTTGGTTATGACTCTCTGCTTTTCTTCCCTTCAGCACCCACTCCCTCTCTGCCCCCTCCCCCTGCACCCCTTAAACCTACGCACCCCATGAGATCAGGTGTGAAGAGTGGTAAATTGAAAGGTCCCAGGCAATCATGCGGCAGCCGTACTCGGCTCATTCAGCTGGGCAATTCGCTGTGGGCCAGGATGAAGAGGCAAGCGGCCACACTCATAAACCCAGCCTGCCAAGCCCCGGCGCTGTGGCTGTAATACCCCCTGATGCTCCCACACATAGCGATCTGTGATTGACTGCACCTCCAAGCGGGAGCGGCTGCCCCGTCCTGTGCTGCAGGTGTCCAACCGAGGCGGCTCTGTGCAATCCAAGACCCGGGGTTGAAGAATGTTCAATGCTTCCTACAAGTTTTGAAGTGAAAAATGAAAAATTCTACACAAAAGACCTATTTCGCCCCTGGTAAGAATAAAGTTCACTCCCTAAGTGCATCTGGAAATAGTCTTTTTATAAAAATGATGCAAAACTCACTTATTTTCTATCTGTCTAAAATTTCACCAGCGTAAACTTTTTCTGTTTGGAATAATGAGGAAGAATTTCTTATTCTTTCTTTATTGGGTTCATTTCTTCGAATTGAGATGTCACACCAAGTTTAAAATTAGACCTTGCATCTCAAGGGGTTACCCTTAAAACAAAAAAAATAAAGGAGCCCAATTGACTTTGTAAGTTTTTCATTTGGTTAATTCACGGCCCTTTAGCTAAAGGGACAGAATTATGTATTTTCTGAGCCATTTTACAATACAATCAAGTAACTATATTGTAGTCAGTTGCTATAAATACATATTGCTCTATATACATATCAGATGTGACTCCAGGTATGTTTTTGATGAGGGAATACAACATGATGTAAAGCTCAAACAGTAGATTTTACATAATACTGCCCCTCATGGCAACACCTCTCACACACTACCTCCTTGTGGGATATAATGGGAAAATCAAAGCGAATTAATGAAGAATAAAGTCCCCATCAGTCTTCAGAAGGTTAGTAAATATGCTAACACTTAAATCTGTAAGTGCACTAATACGAATGTAATCTTCAGCATCGCCGTCCCGCCCACGCACCCTCAGTCCACACAAACCAGTCCCTTGCGTGACAGGTCTGCCTTGCCTAGTTACAATTGCAAAGCAGAGATTGGACTAACCCTTTTCCTGAGATGTCAGTTCACCAGGTTTAATGTCTTATGAGACTGTAGGTAAACAGCTGACGAATTGGCACAAGCCCCTCATCCTTAAGGATCACCGGGTCCAAGCAAACGCTCTCATTCCAGTGCGGTCACTGAGCTTTCACCCCTGTCGGCCCAGGCTGATTGCTTTCTTACTCTCGTCTACGCCCAATCGTCTTGGCGCTCAGCCTCGTCACTCCCACTGGGCTGATGGAAAATGTGCTCATCTGGTTATTTGCATTTGTTGCATCTCATCAAGCTGCTTCTCTCCTGTTATTTTTGACCTTATAAACCAAAGTATTATCTCCCTTAAAAAAAATAATCTGAAGTTGTGAACATTTTTACATAAAATTCAGACCAAAAGGAAGGCGAGAGTGCTTTTGTCTCATTTAAATCGGTTGCCAATCTGAGCTGTGTTTCTCTGACTGACACACTAACATTAATCCCCCTGGCCTGACCTCCTGTTGCCAGTGAAACACTCCTATCAGGGTCCTGTCTTTCTGGGATGGATTCCAGCTCATTTATCTGCCTCGATGCATGCCTGCATATGTAGCAGAGCTTCATTAACTGGACAGATTTTTGACCTGATTTAAAATTTCAGCCACTCAGAGGGTCATGAGGGAGGTCATGAAATGTTTGTCCAGTTTCGGAGCATGAAAATGAAAACTGACTGGTGTGAGGGTTTGAGGTCAGAGAGGGGTCCAACTCAACTGAACTTTAAATTGTATTAAATATCCCGGACGAGCCCCCATTATTTAATGATTCTTCTCCTTCCCCCTGGTTGTGCCATGTCAATTAAATCCCTTTTCCCCCCCGCATTATTTTCAAATTCATTGACATTCTATCTTCTTAAATGCATTGTGTTGTTGCCACTTGAATGGCTGTTTTGCTCATAAAGTGGCTGATAAATGTATAGGTGTGCGCACTAATTAGGGTTTTTTGCATACCTGGCTGAAAGAATTACTGAGTTTCACATTTAGGTTCATAAGGCTGGAAGCTAGCTATTGTTGTGTATTACAGCCTTGAACCATAAAAGAGCTGTTTCTACGACACACTCAAGGCTTAGATTTTCTTGAACGTTTATGCAAATCTTTCGTTGTTCATTGACAGCTCAAAACATGAAAGTCTGCCTTCAAGACAACCACAGCCACCTTGAGTTAAACGATTGTCTAAAATCTTCTGAGTGATTCCACAGCTGATGAGTCTTCCGTGATACATCCTGCTATTTACATCTATATTATCCTGCAGTGATTACATTTGCTTCTTCATCACTGGAATGAGACCTTCAGTTCAGCTTCCCACAGTTTTATCACAACTGTTTTTACCTTATCTTACCTTTCACATTTGGTATTAACATTGCATTCGGCTAGGAAATAATCTATTTTCTTACGTCAAAGCCAGCTAAAGCCATCGTTTTATTCCCCCAGATGTCATCCTTTGTCTTTGTCAGGGATAACACACTGAAAGCAGAGAGAAATAGTTTGTCCCTGTCCTTGTCTGACAACTTGCAGACAGTGTCTGAAAATTTGGGGATAATTAGAAAGAGACGAGGAAAGGCGTCCAGACACATCCGGCAAATGGGACAGTGACGAAGCGTCAGTCTGGAGGAGCGGAGGGACTGGCCCACCTTGACAAGAACATTGATCTTCTGCCAGGCACGTTTGTGTCCTGAGCACAGGTGTAAAACAACTTTTAATGTAGACTAAAATATATGTTGGTAGTTAATCCTAACCCTAATATGCAAACTAAACTGTCCCTGTCAAAGTAAAGCAAAAGAGAGGTCAAGATAATTTATCTTTGACATGGGGGCCATGCTTGCTCCCATGGCTTGGTTCAGGGCAGCCAATGAAGCAACTTTCTTCTGATGCTGGAGTAGTGCTAACAGGACAAAGACACATTCTGAATGACTTCCTGTTTGCACTGGAAATTTCCTTACAGGCAGTCTTACAGATCTTAGTGTAAGTATTGGTTTCCAGCTTGATTACTGATGTACGTCTGCACTTTTTGCCTTAAAAATAGAAGCCGAACCGGTTTTTTTCCTATCAATTTTGACAGATCTCTGAACTTTGTTGCGCCGTGTGTATTTCTGATCTCATCTTGTCAGATTGAGCCCAATTATAACAGAGTTTTAGCTCAAAGATACAGCTCGCTACATCTAGACATTCTTCTAATTAGCATTTCTTCTTCAACCACAGGGAGATGATGGTTTACAGAGTTTACAGAGTACTGGTTTAAAGTTTAATCAATTTAATTCCCTGAATTTTTGAAAGCAGCTGACCGTATGCGAGCGTACCCTCAGCACAGTTTGAAGTTTTCATACCTTCATCGTTTGCATGAAGTGCATATTAATGAACGACTTTTAAAAATTGAAGAGTTGAGTGGTTATACACCAATCAAACTTTAAAATTAAACTGTAGTGGACAAGTCTGAATTCACTGTGAAGCTTTCACAGAGCTAAGCCCAAAAGCTATGAACACACACCTTCACAAATGGGTTCTTGAGCGACTTGCAAAGAAACCCGCATGAATGTTTTTATTCTGGGACGTTGGTGAGTGTTTGGCGCAACGTCGCTGTTCTAACCTCCAAATCTGTTGACGTTTCAACCATCACATGTTGATTTTGGGCCAAGTTAAAGAATTTGGTCAAGTTATTCCGTAGGATTTGAAGTTCAGAATTAGCACTGAACCTGTTTTCAGCATGACGTTTAGAGAAAAACTGCAGTTGAACTCTTCGAAATAAAATCAGAATTATTTCAAATCAATTGCGATGAGTTTGTCTACAGACTTAGCTGAAATTCCTTGGAGATGTTTTAGAAGAAAATTACAGGATATATTGTGTTGTTTTGATGGTGCTGTATGCATAAAAAAGCTTATTTTCCCACCTATATTTTTAACAGTCTACAAATATTTTATTCACAAGAAATAAAACATTGATTTCTGAACCAGCTTTGTCTTGTTGTTTACAGAATTTCTTTTTTTTTTTTTTCTTTTTCTTTGACATGTATGCAAAGCTTAAAAATGACTGGAATAAATAAGAAGATGCTTCCGAATCACACACACAAAAAACACAAAATCGATGAAATGATTGGTTTTCAGTACAGATCCACTAAGCTTTAGTAATTCTTGTAAAATATGTCCAAGTAATTTAAACCTCCAGGATTTTATCATAATGTTTTCACCTCTGCATGCCCAGAACCGTTTAGTAACGTAGCCATATTTCCAGAACATGCCAGAGAATAATAAATAATAAAGTCTTTCCTTCTTTTATCCTTTGCAGCCACTATGTGACTCTTCATACTTTCATTTGTTCCAGACCAAGAAAAAAAGCTCTATCTGGGTTCATGTTATTGGCCGTTTCACTTTCAATTTGTTGTTGTTTTCTCCCGCTCCTACGGGAGCCGAGCACTTCATGCATCAATGGACGCAAACTCTGCATAAAACACATAAAAATGCTTCAAAACTGGCAACAACACAGCCGTTTTCGTGCAGCTTTAATCTCCTTTTTCTTTCTCTGTGACCGTTTTCATTTTTATTACATTTCCTTTCTACGAAAATGTCACCTGACTAATTAGTTGTAAGATAGTGAGCAGTCCTGCTCTAATCTCCCTTGAGGAATGACAATAATTTTGGGTAAGTCACCAAGAGAATCCCATTTTCAAACAGAAACAACACCAATTGCTGCTTCTGCAGAGTTAACAAGTTCGTTATTTCTTCAGCCTTTCATTCCCCAAAGGACAAAAAAAAAACAAAAACAAATCAGTCGGCTGGGCTTAATTGAATTAGTGAAGCACCAATCAGAAAGAAGACCGGGTTCAGAAGAGCTGGTTTAGTTTGAGTCAGGCGCTTATGGCAAATGTTGTCCTGCTGCTGCTTTGGCTCAGATTCTGCTGCTTCTTTGACAAAAAATAACCTCAGAAACACATCGTGACCTTTTCACCTGCCCAGGTCTGAAAAGGTCCAACTCAAAAATGGGCTCAAAGGAATAAAGCACTTACTGGATTTAATGGAAGCACAATGGATTCAATAGAAGCGCAGTTACTTAATATTATTATTAATATTAGACTTGGATGCTTTTCACACAATGTAGCGTTAAGAATCTGCTAAATGTTAAAAATGATGTTTTGTCAACAACAAATAAAGACATTTAATTTCAAATTCCCTCGTGAAAATTTGTATTGTAGTTTTCCCAACTCTGCAATAAATAAAATTTTACTTTGAATCTCAATTTATAATTTTTTTGCACTTTATTTAGAAAATAATGTACAAATATTTGTTCTGATACTGGCACATACTGGCCCTGTATTTACTTTCTATCAGCTCAAAAAAAAAAAAAAAAAAATGCACTGTCGCACACTTCTAATGCAAATAAGAGGAAAAATTTTAAAAAATCCAAAACCAACATTGGAAAATAAACCAAGATACACAGAGGAAGGAACACGGGAAATAAGAAAATCAACACATAGGAATTAACCCGAGAAATCGACTCATGATAAACCCAGAAATATCAGCAAACAAACACAAATAAAAAACAAAACAAAGACCAGTGGATCGTCGGCATAATTGTCGATTTGAATAATACGGCTAACTAATTCCACCACACAAGATTTTAATTAAAAATGCTCAAACTCTGAAGTCTGGTGAATTTCGGAGTAATCCCCGTTTGTCCGTGTGACTTTGGCCTTGCTCCCCCGCCTTGAATATTTCCTCCCAGTCCTGTTGCTGTCCTTGCTTTCCTGTTACATTTCTATCTAAAGTGTAATTGCAGTCTGAGCCCCGCCACCTGAGACTCCCTTTACCTCCCGAAAAAAACAAGAGAAGAGGGCAGGCAGGGGGATGGGATTTTTTTTTTTTTTTTTTTTGAACGAAATCAGCACATTGACAAGTCGGCCACTGAGACAGCTGGTAAATAATGGAATCTATTCAGCCACCGAATCAGAAGGCAACAATTGCTTATACATAGACCTGTCACAATAATCAATAAATCAATTAATCGCATGATAAATAAAAAATTTATCGTTTATCTTTTTTTTTTTTGTACCAAAAAGTGGATGATAAAAGTCTTGGCGATTTCCACAAAAAAACTTTTGTAATTTTGTGTAATTATTTTGTATATTTAAAATGCCTCACTGTGTTAAATGTTCAAGTTGAAGTTCACTGATCTTTGAGAACGTGTTCTTGCGTTTGTGCCATTACCATTTTGTTGCTTCAAAATGGTCTCGAAACAACAACATCATCATTTACCGCAATGACCGCCGGAACAATTTATCATCCAGCAGAATTTGTTATCGTGACCGGCCTACTTATACATTATACAGAATGGCACATTTTTCAACAATCATAAAATTCAAATAAAAGGGAATTCTTTATAGACCATATTTAATGCAGAAATTCACTGTCTAGAATGAAATCTCCTTATTTTCCACCAGGCTTTAATGTATGACATAGTGAAAGTAATGCTCCTTGGAGTTTACACCCCCAAGTCATAATTCATTATTGAGTTATTGTGACAAGGAAAAGCATGATTTCATTGACCAGAAAGAGATTTCTGATGGGATCAGTTCTGAACACACAGTGAAAAGAGTCCGACTGTCACATTTGAGGCTCGATGGAAGCCCCGACTGATCCGTCACCGTTTCAAGGTTATGGATGTAATTAGGGCTTCTGGATGAGATCAACATTGAAATGGTGTAGTGAAGACATAATGAATGTGGGAGACATTAATCACTGGGTGCTTGGCAATCATCACAAGGTGATTGAGGTTTGAGCAACCAAAAAGAAAGAGGCTCAGATCCTCGCTCACCTGCACAATATGCTGCTTCAGCTCAGTTTGTTGGTCTGTTTGTTTTAAACGCAGTGTGAAAGCGAAACGCACCTGCTGAAAAATGAAACAAACTCCCCAGTTGAACCGAGTCTATCGGCCTTGCAGGTGTGGAAAAACGCCCTTAAGAGTCTCAAGCCTCCAACATGTCCAATTGTTGAAGGTTTCTTCATGCATCCCCCCCCCCCCCGTCCTCCGCCTCTGCAGCGGCGGCTCAGAATTGATTAATGGTATTTGTTGAACTGGAGCTCAACAAGCCTGAGCAGGGGCAAAAGGAGTAACGACTCTCACATGCTGTGTCGCTGGAAGACGGCAGCAAGTGTCTCCATTAGCTGGGGACGAAGCAAGTGAGCGATGCACTTTGGACATTATTGCCAGCAGTAAATCACATTTAAGGGGGACAGGAAGGAGGAGGGGTTCTGCTTCGTTTATAGTTAGTTTATTAAAGAAGCAGCTTTGACATTCAGCAATGACACAGTGAAAGAGTGACACGCGGCTCGAGATGCAGCCACTCGCAACACGTTCTCCCAGTAAGATTTATAAAAAGGCTGACGTGCGTCCACGCACCGGGCTCGCTTACAATCTGAACCGAACCTTCTCAACCTTGACACCGATTGTCCATTTCCCCAAATGAGACACATTAGAGCCGTGAGTCATTACAGGTGCGTGTAATCAGCCGGAGTGCGGTCGGTATCAGACAGTAGAGAGGAGGTGGGGACACACACACACACACACACACACACACACACGAAGAGTTAATGAGGGTCTGGAGGGAAACGGCGTTGAGAGAATGACCTCACAGGGTGCGCCGTAGCAACCAACGCTGCGTCCTGTCCGATGAGCGGGACGCCTCGGTCAAAGGGCCACTCGGATTTTCCTGTATGATTGAGTCACCCCTTGTTCCTAGGAAACGGTAAAAACCACTGATCATACGACCAAACACCGAGGAAGTAATTTAATGAAGTCGGTGAAGGTAAGAACCTCATGGGTTCGACTTTTATCTCTTGAAAGTTTTTTCCGCTCCTTAAAGTGAATTTAGTCTTATCAGCTTCATAATTATCAGCTAATTGTGTTTAAACTATGATTGATATTTTTTTATTTGAACTACAGCATGTAGCATGTAGCATTTTAGCTGAGGACACAAATAACTTGAGCCAGGAGACAATTTTTCTTGGCCCACGCTATATCGTCCAAACATCTTCATCCAAACCGTCTCCGATCGTTTGAATGGAGGCACAACATCCTGAAATACATGCAGATATGGAAATTATCAAACAAACTTAAGGTCACCTTGATGTAGAGATCCTAAATATGAAACGTCCCGTTATCTTCGTTCAACATTTTGAGCAAATAATCTTGACTATTTACCAGACAAATGGAATCAAAGCATCTAATCTGATACCCCTAAATGAAATCCAATGGTATCCAGGTACCTTCAGAAGTCACCTAATTGGTAAACAGGTATGTGACACAAGACAAATAGCATTTTCAGTGCATTTTTGCTATCGAATAAGGTTTTTAATTGTCACAAAACGACGCAGACTCATAAATCGCTGTATTTCCAATCAAACATAATTCTTTGCACGTCGCAACAGAACCACTGCGGCGCTCACCAATACGCTGAGTGAGGAAAAACTGCAAGAAAATGGATGTTTCTGGATACAAAAAAAGTAAGAACCCTTCTTTCAGTGCCTCCAGGCTGGATTTGTTGGAGAGGGGGGTGGAGGGAAGCACCTGTGGAGATATTGCAGAGATCAGCATTTTATTTTTGTTGAACTTCTCAGAGATTTGCATTCTGTTGTTTTAAAGCTTCCACTATCGTCTGAAAATGATATCCTTCGGCAACGTTCCCCGAAAGCACACTGAGGGACTCATTTAATTGATTAAAAACATCAGAGTAATGGTCACTAATAATGAGCCACGTCATAGTTGCGTAACGACATACAGAAACGTAATCCTTAAATCAGATAAAAGTGTTGTTTTTTTTGTTTTTTTTTCCCCTGCCCTTTCTCAGCACAGTTTGGGTGACGGATGGAAAGGATTTCAATGAAAAATGACAAATTTTGCTTCCGTAAGGAAACAATGTGACTGCAGGCAGCAAAGTAACGTTATTTCAGATCAAATGTGTCTGTATTAACCACGTGTTGCATCTGTATTACGTTCAGTCGAGTCCAAGATGCAAACCCCTGGCAGATTTAGATTTAGAGGCATTTTCATTCAAGCAAGGTTATATATATATATATATATATATATATATATATATATATATATATATATATATATATATATGTACATAAAGATATTTGTCCAGAATCATTCAGGATGTTTAAAGCTTAGAATGGAAGCCTAAGGCTGAAGTCAATGGAAAAGATTGTAGCTCTTCTTGCTACAAAATGCATAAGTGGCATAATTAGCATGAGCCTGTTGGGGAGCACTCAGGCGTTGGTCTTCCTGTTTTGCAGGAGTGGAAACTTAATATCAGTTCACTGAAAAAAGATATGCGGATATTTTTCCAAACAAATGAGCTTGCACAAGACAGTAACCTCCCGTTTCTCCAGGGGAACTCATTGGTCGTTCCTCCTAACAAGTCTGCCAGGTTTATTACGACGCGTTAACTTTTGAGTTTCTGCGTTTCGTCTCGTTTTCCTTTGACTTCTGAGTTTTTTCTTGAACAAATTGAAAAAGCTGTAGAGGGTTTTTTTTTATTATCAAGGTAGCGTAGCTTTCGCAGACGTCTGCTGCTTCACAGACACACAGGAACTCATTGCGGTGCAGCAGATCATGGATTCCTGAATCAGATTCCGTTTCAGAGGAGCAGTAAAAGAAGATTTGACTAACTTTTGCTCAAAAATATACATTAACAGGGCAACATTGGAAGGACAGAACAATAACACAGTGAGTGTGTGTGCACGCATGTTTGTTTCTGGGCGCGTCACATGACTGTGGCGCCAATCCACACGCGCAAAGACAGCAGGAGACGATACCAAGGACAGGAAGTGACTCATCTGCCTTCATTGGTTTAGTTCAGGGGCATAATTCATTCCTCGTAAAGGCCTCCTGGCTTTTTAATCAAAAAGAAAGAAGAAATCCCTCTTTGTGCTTATTTGTATTTCTGGCGGGAAAAGTCCTCTTCAAACTGAGCCGTTTCTTGCCGATAAATTAGTCATACAGCAGAATTCATTCAACTCAACGAACGTATTTTACGTCGCCATAGACTTATTTAAAAGAGGCTCTTAGATAATTGAATGTATCCAGAATAAATCTATACCCCTGACTACGAAAGACTATTGCTCTCCCTGGTAATGGATTCATTATGCAACTCTGGCTGCTGCTTTTGCAATCCCGCTGAAATTAGAGGCAGTGGTAAAGTTTGAATTAACCTTCAATAAAATGTAGACGTCCCCAATCCTCTGCTATTTCCTTTATTATTCCAGTTTATCGACGTGGGACAGACGGGCCAGCGTTCTTCATGGTAGCTGCAGCCTGGGACGTTTTCACGCGATCATCACATTTATCCCAATTTGGTTGATAATGGAAGACCTCAACGTGTTGCTATATATTATATATATTGTATTTTGTTTCATTGTTAGCTGCGTTTCCATTGACCGCTTAATAGAAACTCAGCAATTTTGAAAATAACTTTTTTCTATAATAGTTTTTGTGTTAGGATGAGGTGGTTTTCAGTCATATTAAAATTAATGTATTTCACAAAAGTGCAATGAGTCACGTGATCAACAGATCAACAGCCAGATGTTGCTATTGTCGGAAAAGACGAAGAAGACGACAAGAAGGAGTAGGCGCATGATGGCATGGTGTGTTTTTTAATAGCTTATTGCGTGAACAAACTTATTCATGTGTGATTTTAATTGCATTTCTTATTTAATGGGGAAGGCAAAATTGAGAAATTCTGTGTTTTTTTGTTTGTCCTAATGTTTTTGTTTGACATTAGAGGAATATTGACAAAGTTTTGCACACATTTGTGATGGAAACCAAGGTTTTTAGATCCTGTTCTGGTTTCCTGGATGAGTGGTTGATGGTCTCTTGGAGTAATTTGGGCAAAGTGGTTTCTGCTTGGATTGACTTCTCTATTATTGCATATTGTTACGCAATGACTGCAACTGTGGTTTGCTCAAGCCTCAAAATCTTCGATACTGCTTTGTAGTCCTTCCCACACTGGACTACAGTGTTAATGACTTCATTGTCGTTTCTTCAATGTCGTGATGTTTTCTGTGCTGTGATCTGTCCGCCTTCATGTTGTCAGATTTTATGATACTAAAGTTATTTCTGTCTTCATAGGTTCTGGCAGTGACCAGGTTAATGTGCGGCACTTGAAACTGAACAAAATACTATGGCGAACAACATTCAAAATGGCAATGGTTATATTTTCACACATTCACACAGCAGCAGGTTAGTTAGGGTGTAATTTCTTCCCTTTCTAAATGAATCACCTGATTACTTCTTTCCTTGTCTTTAATATTAGACTAAGCTGATCTGAAATATTTCAGTTCAGTCAAAAAAAAAAAAAAAAAAGCAAATACTTTTTCATCGCTCTGAAAAATTATCTAATTTTGAAACATAAACATGGGTTTGATTGTTCCAGGTACTTTAGGTCATGAGAGAAACGATAGCGGTGGGATGCGCTCTACACACAGGTGTGTTCATTTGAAAGGAGCACGGTGTGGTTTCTCAAATGAATTATTGAACATCCGGCCCGCAGGCTGGGATTTACGAGATCTGAGACACGGGGGGCTACAAAGGACAATCAGGTCGGCTTCTGCTTTGAAATGAGACAGAATCCGCTGATCTGTTTTCATGAATTCAGCAGTACAGTGTAAATGAACGCTCGTCGCGAAAGGCTGGCGGGACTACAAATGTCTCGTCATTTCAAACACAGAAACAAAAACTAACAATGACGTAAGAGATTTGTTAATGAAATTAAGCTTAATTTAGTTTTAACACCTAATTGTGACGATGGTACATTCTGAATTTGGCAGGTTTGTCAGCGTATAAAAGCTAAATTTGAACTAAAGGAATAAAGTGCATAAAAGATTGAGTCACTACCATGCAGCTGAGTAATGGGACGGTTGAAATGTTTACCTTGTGGGTGTGCCGGCTGTGGCAGCCATCTTGGAACCCTATTCAAACCCTGCTGTTTTATAGAAAGAGCAGCGATAAGAGCTAGAGTTTAATTGGTTGAAGCTTAAAGAAGTTGAAAAAATGAAATGTTTTCTAAATTGTCCGTTTGCATACAGAAAACATCAGCCTGGTATGTTATCAATGATAAATAATTGTTAGTGTTGACATTTTGTATGCGAAAGTTAACTTTGTTTTCTCTTTTTTCCTCACGATGGAAGGCTGAGGTGATTGGCCGATGTAAATTGATTAGGCGGGCTTTAACAGATGCATAGGTGTAAAACTGATGGGAGGGCTGCCATTTTGTAAATCTGCTGTGTTGCAGACTTAATAAACCATCTTTGTTTGCTGTATAGCCAAGATCGTCTGTCTTCTCTTTCCATACCAAACCTCTCTCTATAACAGAAGCGTCATGCAATTGGTACCAAGTAGAGAAACCATCTAAGGATATTGTTAAAACAACTAACATTGAGTCGAGACCCGTCCAAAATATTACTAAGAACTAGAAGGACCGATCTACAGAAATGTGGTTGTGGGAGGAACAAACCCTAAATGACCACAACAGGTGATCACTTAAACATTTGGCGCCATTTAAGAGTAATTGTTTCTATCATTGCTAAAGAACAATGGTAACACTCAAGGTTATGTTTGATAGTGAAAGTAGGAACATTTCCACATCCACAATGTGAGAGGAACTCAAGGGTTTGTGACTGAACAGATGTGTAGTCATAAAACCACTAATCAGTCAGGCGAACGGGAGGAAAAAAGCTTTAATTTGCAAAGCAGCGTAAAGATTGGACTCTAGGGAGATGGAAGAAGGGTCACGTGATCTGATGAGACCAGATTTGCCCTCTTGCATAGTAACTGGCTCATCAGAGAGATCAAGAGAGGCAGATGAAGAGATGAATCCATCATGCATAATGTCTTACTGTAACAGCTATATGATCGGCCGTTGCTGCATTTGGTCAGGGTCAAGGTTCAACAGCACTATCAGATCACCCGACTTGAACGATCGGGTTATTTCATCAATAGGTTGTTCCTTCTACGATGACACAAGGCTGTTCCAGGATGACGTTGCATTTTCAATCGGCTGAAAGTGTGAGCAAAAGTTCAGGCCTGAACTCCGTAGAGAATCTTTGTGACATTCTGGAGAAGCTTTGCTCGATGGTTAGTCTTTCCCATCATCAGTACAAGATCTTGGTGAAAAATGAATGCAACAGCGGATGGAAATAAATCTCGTGACATTGCAGAAGCTTATTGAAACTTAGTCCAACGAAATGTTAGAGCGTGACTTTCTTTCTTTCTTTCTTTCTTTCTTTTTTTGTGCCAGGCAGTGCATATTTGGTGGGATGTTACTGTCAGGTTATCCGAGATGCATTACAAATGTAAAATTCTCATGTTGTCCACATCTGCACATGACCTGCGCCAGGAATGTCACCCTTCCACACTCGCATGCTGACTATGCAAACCAGGGACGATGGCTCCCGTCCAGATCTCAGCCCCGGTGCCTCTGTTGCTTCTCCCAGTGTGATTCTCAAGCGCGAGTGGCTCTGGTCTCAAGGTCATTGCGTTTGATGGGATTGTGCTTCTTTGCACACCCTTGGGAGTTTATCCTTCTCGAGCTTCAAGGCGGGATGCGTTGGCCCCTCTCGACGAGGCATTCTGCACCGAGCGGATCCTCCTGTTTCTGTCCCACGGCAACAGCGTCGATCATCCTGAAGGGGACGGCGAGCCTCGCATCGGGACAACAAGGCCTGGGGATGAACGCACGCCGGACCAAACTGTGTGTCGCATCCATGATCTGTGGAAAGAGCCGGCCTGTATCGATCGTATCTTTGCCTCTGGGAGACATAAAAATGTGCGCACGCACACCCAGCAAATGAGGTTATGAGGAATGTTGCGGGAAGCCGCAGCAGTGCATAAATCTCTTATTAATTACAACGATAAAAGAGAAGCCTGGGAAAGGAAAATATGACGGAGAGCTGGAACTGGAAGATATTACACCGTGTTCCAAATTATTATGCAAGTGATATTTTCCTAAATGGTCAATGCAAATGATGGTCAGTATAATTTTCAAGTCATGAACTATTACAGTATAAATCAAATTTTACAGAACAAAGCCCCTCGTGAGAACAGTATTTTTTTAATACGGCACTACACTATCTGATGATTTTCGTCAGCAGAGGGATCCTTTCTCTTTCCCATGTTGCTTGAAACCTGCGGCCTGTTTAATAATGTGGAACATCCTTCAAACGCTACTTTTAATTTGCTCAGTTTAAAGTTGCACATTGATTTTAACGACACACTTACACGTGTATCTTAGAAAGGAAAAATCTTTCTACCATGTTTTACTACTGTCGATGCAGGAGCGGCCATTTTGAAAGTTGTAAGTGGGGGATAGTTTTAGCTGCTGTTACTTTCCTAGTAGGAAATCTGTCAGAGGGCGTTCAAATTGATTTTTCAGACATAGAAATCAGAATTTCCCAGTTCTGAGTGAAACTGGAACACAGCGTGAGATTTGGGTTGAGAAATAATCTCAGGGAAGGATTATATAGTCGCTTGAACCCTCAAGACCAGAATGTCCTCAAAAGAAAGTCATATTTTATAAATTTGAACATTATTGAAAAGTTTGTTTATTTCTATATATTTTTTTGTTGGTCTTGGGTAATATTTTACTTTCCTGAGAAGCATATTTTTAGGTTCTTGTTAAATGTCAGTCATCATAATCGATAGTAGAGGAAATAAGCAAAGAATCCACTGTATTTGACATGTTATTTTAAGGTTTTGACCAGAATTATTTAAATAAAGGAACATTTACACAATACATCGAAGCATAAAAAAAATTGTCCCAAGCATATTTTCACCTTCACACACAGTTTCTCGACCCTTGAATCCTTCCTGTGCATCGCTGTGACAGACTGAAAACTGTCCTGCCCTCCCACATTTAATACCAGCACCGCAATTTCCTGGGAGGCAATTACAAAACGCTGCTATCTGTCTGTTTACAGACTGATAAACTTTTGCTGTCAGCAGGTAGCTTTTCTCCTGTTAACGGAATGACCGGCTACGGAGGGGAAATGGATCCAAAAAATAAGCCATAAATCTGGGCAGGGAAATGCACAGCGTCTCCAAAAGGCGCGCAGGTGAGACCACGATAAATCATTTCAGAACTATTTTTCCACTTTTAATAGCATTTATTGTGTACGATCCAACTTTAAAAAAAACGTCAGTGGGGGGAAATATTTATTAAAAAGTTGCGACAACCTGCTTGTATTTCATGATTGTACTGAACTAAGACAGTCCAGTTCTTTGAGTCTCTTCCAGCATTCAGGAATGTGTGTCATGTTGCACAGTCAGACCTAAAAGGGAGCGCTATTTATTAAAGTATAAAAAGCAACAAAGTCAGGTTCAACTTAAAACGTCTCGCAAAATTATTGATCGATCAACATTCTGTTTGTCTTCATTATTTGTAGGTGGAAGCTGCAGTTAATGTGTGTGTGCGTGTGTGCGTGTGTGTATTTCAACAATGAGTTTGTTCTATCCTGGTAAAATCGTTGGCTTCTGACTTCCTAATAGTTTGTATATCTAAATTACGCTACAGTCCAACACCACTTGCATTAAATAGTTGCCATACCAACCAATCGCAAGAGACGCTGACTCCCAGTTGAACCCACGCATGTAAAGCAATAGAAAAGCATTTTTTCAGGACACAGATGATAGAATAGCTGTTCATTTTTGCTATACGTTAATGAAGGGTTAGGGTTAGGGACAAACACTTCAAATCAACAACTCGATGTCATCTGTTGGGTTTCGTTGACAAAAATCCTTTTTCAGTGACTCCACTGATCACTGTCATTGTTTTTAATCGTGTGGTTTGATTTGCTAAACTTTTGTGTAATCAGGTCGCGCGGCGCAGATTTTCTGCCCAGGTCCCTCTTGTGAATGAGATTTGGATTTCAAATGGGATCATCCCTGCTTAAATAAAAACCAATAGAAACAACCGACCTCACCAATAAATTTCAATGGATGTGCTATCAAATCGTAATGAATTGGATCTTTTTCAAGTTTTTCGATCTTTTCCGTATCTGTTGCTTTCGTTGCCCCCACTCCCTCATGCCGCCCTGGGCAACTGCCCATGTGACCCACATTGAAAACATCCCCCCTGGATGTAGGAAATATCAAAGTCCTGCCAACAAAACACTAATAACCAGGACGGCAGCGGCTCATAGGAGAGTCGCGTGAAGCTCAGGACCGTGTTCGTGTGTGTGTGTGGGGTGAGGAGGAAGGAAGAGGGAGAGAGGGAGGGGGTGTTTAGGTGGAAGTGGGAGTCGAGGGGGCTACAATATGAGGAGCCACGTCGCAGGAGGAGCAGATGCGACGGCCGAACCGCCGGGAGCGGACGTTAAATTAGCGGAGGAGACGTCAGCGGGGAATAACCGGACTATGAGGACCTGAGGCGGAGAAGTCGCCCGGCGGGCTGCCATGGGCATCGACCGGCGGCGGAGAGCCTCCCTGGCTCTCGCCCTGAACTTCCTCGCGCTGCTCCTGGCCGTGTCGGCGCTCACCACCAGCTACTGGTGCGAGGGCACGCGCAAGGTGGTGAAGCCGTTCTGCGCCGGCCCGGTGACCACCAGGCAGGCGTTCTGCATCATGTTCAACAGCTCCAACGTCAACGACACGCGGCTGGTGCAGTACATATGGGAGACCGGCGAGGACAAGTACGTGATGAGGAAGTTCCACACCGGCATCTGGTTCTCCTGCGAGCAGAACATCAACATGACCGGTGAGTGAGCGCGCGGCACGGCGCGCGGCGCGGCGCGGCGCGTCAACTGAGTCGGACTTGTTGGATGCGACTTTAATCAAAGCAGTTTTGATCGGACACGTCTCTGACGAGATTTAGAGGATAATCCGAGAAAAAAAAAAAAGTAAAAAAAAAAAAAAATAAATAATGCCTTTGCAAATTGAAAAAAGTTGTGGAGCTGCAGAAATGCAGATGGAGCAAATTGTTTGGGATTTTATTAAAAAGAGAATAACATAAAATAAGCTGGTGTGAAACTTAGAGAAAAAAACATGCAACTATTTAAGAAAAAACGAGACAACTTGCTTATGCATAGTGGTCACTATGACGTAGGGGTGTGTGTGTGCGTGTGTGTGTGTGTGTGTGTGGGTGGGTGTGTTTGGGTGGGTTATCTGGGTATAAACCACCTCATCTGATTGAAGTGTCCATCTGTACAGAGCCCCCTATTGGAAAACCAGTGTAAGTGCCTCAAAACCACCCCAGACATCCAAGGCTGGTGGTCATCAGAACTGCTAACATATTGGGAATATACTGGCTGTTCTGACACATGAGATAAGCACCAGCATAACTAATATAACTACCTTATTTTCGAGGGGTTGATAATATCTCACTGCCTAATAGCTGTTAATCATCTCCTCCTTGCAGTGAACATCGTGCAGCTCTGGTGCATCATGCTTTAAAAATCAACGTAACCCATTCTGGTGTGAAGACACAGCAAGCTGGAATAGTTGAAGTTGATAAGGAAGCTCAAGATTTTCCACCTTCCAGACAAAGGCCAAAAGAAAGCATAAAATAAAAAGCTGAAAGTTGAAAATGAACAATATTATTTTGCTGTTTTTCATGTTGAGAAACACTGTAAAACAGGACAGACGATTTAAAACACACAGAAAAATGTATTCACATGGAAATTGATTATTTTATTTTTTATTTTTCCTGAAAAGTATATTGTGAAACAGTTTTTCATGAATAGGATTGAACACATTTTAGAAAATGATGTGCTCTCCAAGATTAAAGTGTCTCTTTATTCTTATTCAGCACCTATATGAAAGTGGGTCATCTGCTGTTTTTTTTTTTTTTTTTTTTCTGTCTTCTTCCCCACTGTGTGGAGATCCTGATGACTTACAGGACAGCTCCTCAGAGGAGCCTGGTCCTTCATTTGGGTCTCTGTCTGACATTACAGGAAAAAAAACAAACAAAAGACATTTGTATCTTCAGGACACCGCAGGAGCATTTTGTTCGCATTGACTCCGTTTCCTAAAAAAGAGAGGATGGAGGCGGAAAGCAAATCTCTTGACAAATCGGATCATTCCAAGATCTCTTCTTCTTTTATTTATTTGTCTTCATGTCATAGTTTTGTCCCCTGCAAAGTCCACCTGTGGCTTTCTCTCTCTCCGCATGTCGCAGTCTGGGAAAATGCCGGAATACAGATGAGGCCCCGTTTTTATTTGTCAGTTGAGGTGCAGGGGTGGCTCTGCTGTCACCGGGTGTCAATTAAATGTCTCATTTGCATTGTTTTGCAGGTGAAAAATGCCGGAGTTTCATTTATGTGGCGCCGGCGAACGAACGAGGTGAGGATACATAGACGCCTTTTGAGCTTTATGGGAACATTCAGACCCAGCGAATGTGTGTGCGACGCCTTGAACGTGTGAGACGCAGGACGTTCGTTCAGAGGCTGGATTTATTGCGCGTTCGTCTTTAAATGACACAAGTTCAGGCAGATTTCATCAAAAGGATCCATGAACGTCGTTCAGACTGCTCTCACAGATTCGGCTCTTATTAAACACGTGGATTTACACCGACGTTATATGCAGAGGTGGAAGGACGAAAAGGAGGCAACTACTTTGAAAATGCCGGTTTTTCCCTGGAGAAAAACTTCACAATTACACACTTCTTTTTGTTGGACTCTGGTACAAATTCCAACAAAAACACATCGTGGTTTCTTGGTCCGATGTGACACAATGTGAATTGTAACTTCCAGGTTTTCTGCCCTATTTCGTCTTGCTTTGCCCCACAAAACTGTTGCTTATAATTGGACTTTAAGGCAGAAAACCTGAAAGCTGGAGGCGTAACATTGTTTCAGGTAATAAGACATGCAACTTAGTGTTAAGCAGCACAGCGACGTCAGAACTGTAGAAGAAGCTTGTTGCTATAGTAATTTTTACAGAACCTAGACGATGAGGCTAAAGAGCAACATGGTTTTCATCTTAAGCAGGCTGGTGTGTGCTTTGGTTGAAATTCAATATCTGCGCCTTTTAGTAAAATGTGACCATGTGAATTTAGCTTTAAAAGCATTAAGCTTGTTTCCTGAAGATCCGTTTTTCGTAGTCCAGACAAGCAATCTGCTCCAGATCCATCGTAAATTGGCTTTGTGATGGAGTCAGGTAAGACGCGAACCCGGTGCAGGCTCCAGTCTCCAAACACGCAACGTTTAATGCATCCTCAAAGGTCACTGCTGTGTCCCTCGCCTCCCTCCACCAAATAAAACTAAGCATGGCAACTGATTGGAGCCGAGAACAAACCCAGTTTCCCTGCTGCAAAAGGAAAATCGCTAACTTTCTAAGATTGAAAAATCTGTAACCAGGCAACTAACGGTTTATGTCTCTTGAAAGCATAAACTGGCTCAAACCGAGAGCTTCTGAAACAACAGTTTGGTTGAAAAGCCCAATCAGTGGTAGAGCACTTGTTGTACATCTGAGTGCTAAAGTCTCTAGTTGTGATTACATTTACATATCATGGCACATGTTCATGGAGGGCCCTTAATTAAAGGCTTTTGATTGCAGACGGATTCGGTAGAATGTCTTTAAATGTGCACTTCATACTTTCTATTGGTCCGTTTTACAGGTATTTATTTTATAAAATTGTATAAAATCACTTGTGCAGAACTCTCTGGGATGTTTATGGCAACAGGCTTTTTATTTCTATTCACCTGCTAATATCGCCTCGCATTTATCGTATCGTGTATCGCGATGCGTTTCTTAACAGAATAAAAAGTTTTGATTTCTCATTGTGACAACGAACTCCAGTTCAGTCTTAAAACCATCCAAAATCTGCTAGTTTTAGGAGTTTCTCCACTGTTTGTTTTTTCTTTTACTTATTCTGGAATTCAGTGTTAAAAATTATGCTTTTTATTTTGAATTTTTTGCAACTGGCCTCCTAAAGAGTCGTATTTAAATGCGATTTTAGAGAGCAGTGCCTTTCTGTGTGGAGCTGTGATTGCTTTGCCTCTCGATCAAAACCATTCGGTTGCCTGAAAAATAAAGCTATAAATAGGGTCTATCGTCTCTTTTCCCGTAATCGCAACAGCATCACAAAACGTGGCGATAAGACTTTAGGTCGAAATCGCCCCTTCCCTACGGATCCGTCCAGACGTGAGCTCAGGATGGGCTCCGTCTCCTTTTCACATCACTCACTGTGTCCTCCCTCTGTCTGTGAAGGTTAATGACGCGGGTGAAGGGGGTCACTGATCCACCTTTCTCCACTCATCGCGTCTCCTCATCCATCCTCACATCCTTCCCTGTCCCCTGTCTTCGTCCTTGTTTGAAGATGTTTCCCCTAAACCCCCCTGCCTTCCCCACAGTGTGGATGTGGGCTTGTTCTCTGGTACTAACCTCCCGTCTCCGTAGGAGTGCTGTGGCTGTGCATCGTGGCAGAGTGCCTGTACATCCTGCTGCTGGCCACCGGGGGCATCCTCATGTCTGTAGAAGTTTGCCACATCGGCAACGTCATCGACGGCCTGAAGCTCAACGCCTTCGCCGCCATCTTCACCGTGCTCTCAGGTAACCCGGTTGTCATGGTTGCCACTCGGTCGAGCTCGACCGTCAGATGAGGAGCTCAAGCTCTCGTTCGGTAAACAAAGTCGACTTGAGATGGGTGATATGGACTTTCATCACGATATTTTGCAATGTGACTGCCATAGCAAGAAAATAGATGGCAAAAAAACGGTTTATTTCTACTTTTTAGCGTAACGTTCATAGCACCACAAGCTGCAGCCGAGGAAATGATGTGACTCAACAAAATGAGTATTAAATGACTAAAAACTCTTTTTTTTTGTTTGTTCACTGGAGCCTTCCGTGATAATACCATAAATTTATAAAAGCAACTTTTTCTCATGTCATGGAAATAGTCAAATCTGACACAACACATATGCTCACTAGTCTTTTAATGCCTTAGTGATAAGAAGATTTCCTTCCAAAAACCATCTAACACAGGAACATTGTCAGAGTACGGTTGTGTCTCTGCAGACCCAAATCCATCTGATTTGGGTTCTGCTCCAGAGCAGGCGAGCTTTTATCTCTGCCTTCCCCCCACCGGCTCTGATCCAGTCACACGATCGGACCGGCCGCAGCCCCGCAGCCCCTTAGAAGATTTCCCGCTAGTTTGCAGTCTGCCTCCGCCTCTCAGCGGAGGAATTAACAATGACCTTCTCGCTAATCCACTCTGTGAAAGTGATGCTGAGCCGCCCTCCCTGAGCCACGGATCAGCAGTGAAAGATACGCGGCTCCACGGCGGCGACTCGCTGCGTTTCTCTCACTTGACAGGTCAGATTTAGGAAGGCTGTAAAAAGAGTCATTTTGTGAGGAGCTGTTCTCATTTTACACTGGCTTCTGTCCTGAAAGCTCGCTGAGTTCAGGCCTTAAAAATGAGGATTTTACTCGTTCGCAATGTTGGAATAGTGTAAATTCAAAACAACGTTCTGACTTAGAATGTTTTCACACCTTGACTCGGTTCAATTGGGGACCAAAATTTAACTTCACTGCACCAAGTCAAACCATCCAAACTGAGTGAACAAACCTGTTCCCCTCCTCGCCTGTGGTGGCGCTACACCAGGGACCACTCAGGGAAACGACATGGAAACTTCAGAAGAAAACACTGAGCGCAACGTCCTTTTTGTGCAAAATGTAAAAAGTGGAATGGCGTCAGATTCTAGCGGTTGTGCGTTTCGTCCTTTGGCATTTTCTCTCGTTAGCGCCACACACTCACGTTTGCTTTGGTTGTATTTACCCAGAATGCCCTGCACCATAGTTCCTCCTCTGCTTTTAGAGCAGTCTTCGGTCTGCTCGCATTTGCATATTGTGAATCCGAGCAGTAATTACTGCATTGTGTCAAATTGTCGAAATCATTCTTGTCAACGCCAAATGTGTTGCTCAACTTCCCAATCGCTGCTAGTCAAAGGCAACTCAAAGGTCAAAGGTGGTTTGCTTTGGTGTTTTGTAGCGGCTCCAGCCAGCCGTCTGGAGAAAAGGAGGAGGCGAAACCCCTTAAGGGTTTTGTTGTTTCTGTCCCGCTGGGGAGCGAAAAAAATCACGCCGTCAGTTTCACGGCTTCCCAGGCTAAGCTGACAACTTTGCACAGGCTTTAGTGCGCTTGCAAAATGTCTGAATTAAGGAAAGGCTTCCAGAAGCTGTTTCCTTTTTTTTTTTTTTTAATGGGATGCAGAAGCAGGAGATAGACTGCGGTAATGAGGTCTGGAGGAGAAATACAAGGGCGCAAATTAAAGTTTATTGCCGTTGTCAATCATGCATGATACGATAAGAAGACATCTGAGTTTTCTTTTCTTTCTTTTTTTTTGGTGAGCTGATGATGGCAGAGGAACAAGGCGATCATCTTTTGCAATATGGAGCCCATTAGAGATATGAGTCAGGTTACAATTTTAACAGCGAAATGTAATCTTGGCAGAAAAAAAAACAAAAGCGTGACGTTTTCGATTTTTTATTGCATCAACAGCTGCAACCCACAAGGATCTGAGCATACGCCGCCCTCTGCGACTGGTAGAGTCTCTGGCAAACTGCGTTAAAATAAACGGTTGCCATGGAGACCTCGTGACCGGCATGCCATTCTCTGGTTTTGGAGACAATGTGGCGAATCCATAGGGGCGGATCTAAAAAAAATAAAAAATAGGGGCGGATCTATACAGTCCAGATCTATGCTGTGTGCTCTGAACGACGTCATGCTCCATCGTTTATTTTACGTTGTGTGTAGAATCACACTTTCTGGACTCTTTGAATGATTTGACCGTGTTTTTGTTTTTGCTTAAAGCTCATGTCTGATCGAGCTTGCGAAACTACTGGCGTTTTTCAGCGTGCTGTGCTGGTGCAGAGGTGTCAGATTTTGTTATTCGCTGAATTTATGTCTGTTTTAAAAGAAAAAAAAAAAAACGAAAGATTAATTTTAAGTTAATTCAGCTCTGTTTTTCCTGTATTGGATTGTATCGGCCAATACCGAACCTCAGATATCGGTATCGGAAGTGAATAAAAGTAGATCGGTGCTTCCAAAGTCTTCCCATCCACTAAAGTCCGACTAAACTAAGGTTTTCGGTGGAAAAGTGTATCCTAACCTGATCCAGGTTCTGCCCAGACCCTGAACCAGCTAATGTGCTTTCTAGTTTCAGCAGTTTGACGGTATGCCCAAAAGATGTTCGAAAATAAGACGATATTGTAGCAGCAGAGAGAGAGAGATGCTTCTGCAGAGCTTTTCCACCACACTCTGCAAAATGAGTCACCCACTCATGAACCTCCGGGAATCCCATGATTAGACTGCAAAATACAAGTCACTCACTTAAGTGCAAAGGAGAAAATACAATTGAGAGATCTATCCCAACACGCATCGGGATGAGCAGCTCCTCAGGTCCAATCAGCTCTCAGCCTGGAGCAGCGCCTGTTGCTCTGATCTCTCCGTCCATGAGCGATTCGAGACCAATCGTCTCGTTTTTGACTCACTTCGGTTTATTGCCTGCTAAATCCAAAATACTGAACTTCAACCGAGCATAGCAGGAGGACGCCATTATTATTGGAGATTTGGAGGTTATTATCCTCCGGATGAAGTCTTGCAAAAGGACTCATGCTAAATGCTAAACCGACCAATAAACAACATCATCCTCACGATGAAGGATTCTGCTTTAGACACCAGATGCTCTCTGTGTTTGACCTAATTTTTCTTTTCCTCAATTTGTTTCCGTGTATGTCTAAATTCCAGATATATCAATTCTGCAGCCTTCCAGATAACCGTCTGAGCCACTTGTTTTGTTCGTCGCCGAAGAGACGAAATCGGTAATCGCGTCAAATCGTTTATTCTGACTTTGCTGCCACCTACTGGTCCATCAAAATAACAAGAAATCAAGAAATGTAATTCATCCCGAGGCAAAGCCTTCTCTGATCTACATGGCATTATGACAACGTACAAGGACATTTCAAAATGAAACACGGGCATCATGTAGGGGTTTGCTGCTGGATCCGGCGCGCTCTTGTTCAGCGGAGGGATTTGGCGCAGGGAGGTTACGCGGTAATCGGATTGGGAGGCTCCATTTGTTTTCACACTTGTTGTCCTTCGCAGGCGTTCAGTGGTTCATGTCAGGAAAGCGAGAAATTACAAAAAATAAAGAAAAAAAGAAACAACAACAACAACAGGAAATGGCACAAAGAAAGAAGCTCATTTTGTGGCTCCTTTCTCACATTTCCAGATTTATTTCACAATCACACTTTCTGGACTGGAAAAACGTGACGTCAATTTGTATTTTTAGTTGAAACTCCCCGAGGATCAACGCAAAGTCCAGTGAGACCGACTTCAGTCTTCAGTAGTCGGGTTTATGAAGGAGAAGCGAGGAGAAAAGCATTTTAGAAAGAAAGCGACACCATGTGTTGTTCAGAAATATGTAAATAAATAAATAAATAAATAAATACATGTATATATGTATATATTTAATAAAATCACATACTGCACTTTAAGATGTCTTTATCTGGGAAAAACTCTCTAAGTTGGGTCATAGATTATTGTGTCCCAGGTTTCCTTTGGGCAATGCTGCCACCAAGTGGCGACATTTTGGAAGTGCAGCAGTGTCTGTGTGTGTCACATGTTTCCCTCTCTCTCTCTGTGCGTGTGTGTGTGTGCGTGTGTGTGTGTGTGTGAGGCAGGTCTGTTGGGTATGGTGGCCCACATGATGTTCACCACAGCTTTCCAGCTGACCGTCAGTCTGGGTCCGGAGAACTGGAAGCCTCAGACATGGGACTACAGCTGGTCGTACATGTGAGTACAGCTTACCGTCACCGTGGCGATTATTACCTGGCTGTATGAAACACGTAGAAAAAAGTCCAACAGAGTAAAGCAGCATAATGAAATGAATAAATAAATAATCCTGGAATGAGGTAAAAAGCTATTGTCTCTCCAGAATGAAAGCGTTCTTGAACATCACATTTGCAAAACAATATGCTCAAATGAAAGCTTAAGCCCGTCGATGTCTGTCATCGTCCGAGAGTAAAGCGGCTTTGTTCTCTGTTTCGTAGACTGGCGTGGAGCTCCTTCACGGCCTGCATGGCGTCCTCGGTCACCACCATCAACCGCTACACCAAAACCATCCTGGAGTTCAAACACAAGCGCAGGAACATCGAGAAGAACCTGAAGATCAAGCAGAAGCTGCTGGAGCTGGACTCTCCGGAGCAGGTGTGGGACATGTACATCAGCTCGGTGCCGAGCACCGCCGAGGAGCTGCTGGACCTGTCGACGAGCGGCCGCAAACTCTCCAACGCCTCCATCTTCCTGGACCTCAACGACCTGCCCGACCCGCAAGGAGAGGAGTACTGCTAGAGGAGCCGGCGACGCGATGGACGTTACGCTCCGTACGATGCGGGGCGAACGCTGTAAAAAGGCTAGTTGAAAGTTTGAACTTTTCTTTTCCGCCACACGACTTTGATCGATCGACTTCCGGCTCTGCTTTGCTCTCTGCCAGCTCTTCGGGTGTGAAGACGGGTCCTTGTTGTGCTGATTCTGCTGGTTTGAATGAAGGTTTAGCTGGTCGGTCTGAATCTAACCGTGGCGCTAATCCGTGGCGGCGGCAACGGGTCTGTGCGGATCTCACCAGCAGCAGAAACTGTGTCATTTCCTTGTACTAAAACATCAGCCCTGCTTTTCAATGCCTGCTTTGAGATGCTGTATTTTTTAATCGTACGTGGAACATAAAACATAAACTACGATACAAATTTGCACCGAACTCTTGGCACTTCCCAGGATCCGGGAGATGCTTGTCATTTTTTCATTTCATTTGTTTTTGTGAATCTGCTTTACCAAGCAGACTTTACTGAACTTGGTGTTGACGTGAAGCACAGCAACAAAATGAATCCGCTCTGAATCAAGACAGCGGCGCTTATGTTAGCTTGCTGTGAATACTCATGCTAACTAGCACGAAACCTCGCGAGCTGACATGTAAGCTTATGTACAAAATGTCTATATTTTCCACGCAATTTAACATATGAAAACAAATTGATAGTTTTTTGGGGGTTTTTTATGACGACGAGTCAATATCGATCAGTGCTTTGAAAAAGAGTCAGATTTCTTTTGTTTTTATCACAATCCGATGTTTTACATAATGGATCAAATGTTAATATCAGGCAAGGTTAATCAGAGACGGGTAATCCATTTAAAAAAATGGAAAAATACAATTTAAATTGGTCTGACCGTAAATGAGACTGTGATTGATCCAAGAAGTTCTGGCTCATAAACTGGAGGAACGATGTCCCATAAGTCTTGGCCATCATCATGATTCTTTGGGGAGCAAACGTGAGAGAGCATTTTGTGTTCTTTTGAGTCAGGACTTGTTTTTTGTTTTTTTTGTACATCGGAATCGTCCTGGATGAGTAATTGACGCATTCTCTAAGTTCACCTCTGTTCCAGGATTTCTCCGTTTGCTGTTCCAAAGCCTCATCTATGGCTTTATTGCTGACTTTCTGATCTGTTTCAAATATTTCTATACCAGTGTATGATTTGTTGCTTTTTCATGCTATCAGGCTGGTTGGATTTAAGCGAATTTCTGGATCCCTCTGATCAATCAGTAATGAGGCCTGGCTGTGGTGAGTGAAACTGGGTGGTTCAGATAGCAAATGAAAAATTTTCATTATTTTTTTGCTTGATCATTTGAAACTTTGAAGAACTCTGTGAAAGGGCAAACACCCGCGTAATGCCCCAAGATGTTTGGAACGCAACATAAATCCGGTTGAACCTCTTGACAAGTTGCTGAGTTCTTCATATTACTTCCCAGTAGCGATGTTTGGCTGCTAGGCATTGTTGCTACGAATGAAAACGACTCCTTCAATGACTGCCACGTTGTGGGACGAGAGTCACAAGAAGGAACAAATTGGACGAAAGATCAATGAATGAACTGACTCGATCTCCGTCCCAGTAAACGCAACATAACCCAAAGCAAGCACACGCAACTGACTGATCGTTGGACTTCTCTGACCGATGAAGCCGTGACTCTTCACGGCTGTAGATGCCGACTGCCAGACTCTTGTCGCAGCAACTTACTTAACGGATTTCTGAGAGACGAATCACTGCCTTCTTTTCAAACGAACCAAATGTAGTCGTCTGGACTGAGGAGGCGTAAGAAATCTCCGAGAAGTGAACTGAAAGACTCTGCTCTTTCGCTCTCTGAGGCACGAGAGGCTGGATTAGAGGGAAGCTGCGTGGATGTGGATGTGGGATGCCTAAAGGAAATGCTGAGTGCCTTCACATCCAGAAGCATGCCTCCATCCGGCCACACAGCCTGCTGAACAAAGGGCGAAGCCGTTTCTCCGCCTAACCCTGATTCCAAAGCAACGGGTGGCCATCCGTGCGAATTGCCAAAACTTTTCCTCTTTCTAAGCTTTTCCGTTTGTACTCTATGTCGACGACGCAGAACTTGATACTTTTAGTCCAGCAGCATTTAGACTTCAGTTTCTGTACACCGTCGATGACTTTCCGATGTACTCAGCCTGAGATTCGATTATTTTTCCGCAAACTGGGTTCATAAGGCCAGAGGATGAATCTTTGGTCTTTATTTGTGTTTCATATCTTACAGTATTTACAGTCTCTTTGTGTGGTGTCACTTTTGTGGGTGATTATTTGCAAGCTATTATAATATAAAGAAGATTTACGAACCGGTTTTATTGAAAGATAAATGGGGGGTAAAAAGCATATATCACAATAAAGAATGTAATGAAACTGTTTTTCTCCAGATGTTGAATTTAAAGACCACAAGGTGGCAGTGTTGCCTTTGTATTGGTGGTGAGCGACTCCCCACCTCAACAAGAAGCGGGAGTTTTTATAGAATCAAACAAAATCCAATCAGTCCCCAAATTAAAACCTTTATTTACATTTTTGTGGCTTTTTACATCGTTTCAGTTGGATGTTATGGACTCATTCAGAATTTTTTTTATTTTTTTTGTCTAATGTAAATAAATTAAATGAACTACAAAAACCAAAAGATTTCATTTTTGACCAACCTGGTCATATTCCCTGCATGAGAATATGGCTGCCGTTCTTGTTGATTTAACTGTCAGATGATTTAACCACATGTTTGCTGAGTGTTTCATCATTAATTCCTGATTATAAATGCCCATCAATAGGACCCGTCTTCTGACATTTAGTGAACTAAGAAACTCAAAAGGAGCAACAGATTGAACCAAAGACGCCATAAAAAACACAGACCTGAGATGTTTTTGAGGCTTTTAACCCCAACAAACCTCATTGCATCCATGGGAGAGTTAAACCGTTCAACCCAAAAAAAAAATAAAAAAATAAAAACAAAGGCCCATCTCATTTTTGCCAACAAACATCTTGATGAGTGAGGACTTCTTGGGAAAGTATTCTGTGGACTACCAATAGAAAGTGAACTTTTTAGAGTACATTAGAAATTGTTTGTCACACTAATGGTTTTTTGCTTCATTATCTGGATGACTTGCCCAAAACAATGATCTGAACACTTTTTTTTTTGTTACTCAAAAAAAAAAAAGTCTGATAAAAATAAATAAATAAATAAATAAATAAATGTTTAACAGCCTAAAAGTTTAACAAGCGCTCAAGTACTTTCCCTTAGCATCGTACATTTGAAATATTCTCATGTCTTTTAATGTGAATCGACACAAATAACTCTGGGAAAGCGGCGTCTTTGCTTAAAAATATTTTTAATTTTTTTTTCCCCCTGTTGGACAACTAGTGCAAAATACATCCATCCATTTTCCGTCACCCTTCTCCCTAACGGGGTCGGGAGTTGCTGGTGCCTATCTCCAGCTGCGTTCCGGGCGAGAGGCGGGGTTCACCCTGGACAGGTCGCCAGTCTGTCGCAGGGCAACACAGAGACAAACAGGACAAACAACCACACACACACACTCACACCTAAGGAGAATTTGGGAAGGCCAATCAACCTGACAGTCATGTTTTTGGACTGTGGGAGGAAGCCGGAGAACCCGGAGAGAACCCACGCATGCACAGGGAGAACATGCAAACTCCGTGCAGAAAGACCCCGGGCCGGGAATCGAACCCAGGACCTTCTTGCTGCAAGGCAACAGCGCTACCCACTGCGCCACTGTGCAGCCTGCAAAATACATGCAAACTGAAAACTGGGAACCGTGTAAGGAAGTTAGCGGGCAGTATGTCCAACGTAACAGTGTTGATGTTCGGTTTTCCTGTCCCCCGCACTCATAGAAATGAGCCAAGTGATCCACACCAGTTCCCACTACATCCATTTAACCACATTCATTATTCAAGGATACAAAAGCATTCAGTCAGACCTGAGCTCACATATTCCCTCACTCTGCCCCGCCCGCCGCCGCTCAACTCCGCCTGCTCGCCGCATGAAAGATTCATGCCTGGCTTTTTGGAAACGATGCTGGCAGGACAGCTTTTTTCGACGTGTCCGCCCGATTGCCCTTAAATTCTTTAAAGTCTGAGTCTGGGGAGGAAACAGAGGGTCTGTGAATGAAAACGTGTTTGCTGTCGGTGTTTTCCTACACGGCCTGGAAAAATGTGGAATATGTCAGGTTTGGAAAATGATTGATTTCTCCGGACATTTCTCCTCCTTCTAATGTCTAAAGACAAAAAGACGCATTGATTCAAATGAAATGGCTGCGCTTCATCTGTGATTTGCTGCGTAACGTCTCGATTTCAGCTTTGCTGTTTGACTTAATGACTGGATCCATACTCATTCATATATAGTCAGGGGCCATTTCACCACATGCTGGTGTTCAGACAGCTTCAATTCAGGCGAAACTGGCCATAGCAGCAGCTAAATAAAAAGATTAAATGTTTTGTTGTTGGGTGGTTGGAGGATGGGGTTTCTAAAATAACAGATCCAAAGCTCAAAAAATTGTTTTTTAAGGAACCTGCTTTGGTCTAGGACAGGGGTCTGCAACCTGCAGAGTCTGCAGAGGCATTTATTTTTGACATAGAGCTCACTCAGAGCGCCAAACGTTACATGACTTCTTGAAAAAAAGAAAAAAGACAGCTTCTAATTGTCTACTAAAGAAAAGAATCAACATTTCGTCTCTTTAAAGTTTTCAAATGATGAAAAACGTTTTGCAAAAAGAGGATAAGTACATTTTCTTTTATAGAATATTGATACTTGCAGAAAAAAGACGCAAATTTTCAAACTAATGACTAGAAACATTGATGAAAAAAAATTAAAAAATATATATATGTGTCACTGGTACTTGTGGAAATTCGATGCAGTTATTCCATGAAAAACTGTTAAAACTTGCATTTGTCATGATATCTGGAGTGAAAAACATTGGCCGGGTTATTGTGGGGTCATAGGTCTCCGACCCCTGCTTCAGAATATTCACTTCCTAATCCGACATGTCCAAGATTTAAAGGCTTCGAAATAAGTAAGTCCAGAAGCTTCAAAAGCAGAGAAATTGTCCAAATTCACACCCTGACAACCAAAAGCCACGTCGACCTTTGTCTTGCTTTGTTTCTCATATTGATGAAACGTTTTCTTTTTTTGAGGGAAAAACCTACAGATGACAAGAACAGTCTGGTTCAAAGTAAATATTTGAAAAAGAGAACGTGTTGTAAAAACTGCATGAAACGTGGAATTTTTAGGGGACAACGCGTAGGGACCCTGAGTTCTTCGCTTCCTTGCATGACTGCAACCGGTTGTGAGTCGGACACCAAAAGCCGCTCCGCTTTCCGCCGCTCGGCGTAAAAACGCATCCTACGGCCGCCGCGGTCTCGCTGCAGCTTCCTCAAAAGCACAAAGAGTGTATCGCTGACATACAAAGACGTCAACACGACTGATTGATCCAGACAGAACATATTGACACTGGGATTTCGGAGTGCAGTCTGCTGAGATGCTGCCTGGCTGTCTGAAGACATTGTTGACTCTGCTTTGCGCGCGTCGAGCCGCTTCGTCTGCCGCCGTCAGGCAGCAGATTTGCGCTGGAGCAGTGTCAACAGAGGCGTCTCGTCCCACGTAGGTTACGGATCAGTGCCATCCGAAGTTTTGCCCTGCGAGTTGGTAGAAGCGCTGGTTGTGAGGCTTGTAGAAATCCCTCAGCTTCCGGATCACCTCGGGGTCTATGGAGACGTGTGTCCTCCCTTTTGTCTTCCCCAGACAGTGGGGTTTACTGCTGCCCTCTGGCTTCTTTAAGCAGGGAAAGCCTTTCGTTTTGTTGAAGTAGAAGTGCTTGTCTGTGACTATCCTCTGCAGGCCCAGAAAGTCCTGGACTTTGCCCAGTTCTCCAGCCGGGTCAGAGATGAGCCTCTCCCCGCTGACCAGATGGATCTGATTCCTGGGGAACCAAGCCAGCCAACGCTCCATGTGTTGGGCGTAGAGGCCAATCCACAGTGGGCTCCACAGAGAGTCAATCTGACCTAGAGATACATGTATGGACAAAAGGGGTTGGTTATGATGTGGCAATGTTTTTAGGCCGAGGTCTGGATAAGGAAACATTTGGATCTAGTCAACAGCGTGACTGAGGTCAAAGTTGCTACCAGGCTAACTAATCCAGACGGTAATAAATGATACTGAGTGCAAAATGAAGGTGTTGAAAATGTTGGATTCAACATACAAACATAGAGTGGTCTTGACCTTTGCAACCTGGTAGCTTCTTTTGGTAGCATGCTAAGAACCTGTTAGCGACCTAGCCAGGGAACGTGAGAGGATTTGATTTAATGAACAGCACAGGCTGACCTAAGTTTCTTTTTCTAAATGTGGTTTTCCTGAATGTTTGTGAGCATAAGTAGCTGACTTGGAGTACATGAGTATTTTTGCATCTTCATTTTTCTATGGATAAAACCTTTCTAATGCCAATGCTAAAGGTAGCTAATGGTTAGCTGAGCAGAGACAAACACCCAGTTGGATCATCTTGACCATGACTGATCCTCCTGGAGACGTTACAATTTTGTTGATACTGTTGAAATGTTAGTTTTTTTATACAAACACGCAAAAAATATCAAACAGCCTCTAATTTTTGGATGCTTTGAGTAGATGAGAACTCAAAGTCATTTGCTTTATACTATGGGCAAAGCTCAGGCTCTGGTGATTCTGCTCATATATGTGCCCATATGTACTAGATGTTGAACAAAGTAAGAAGAAAATGTTGCAGGTAATTACTGTGGATAAAGCTAAAACACATTTTTATGTTGATTACAAGCTTTGCTGTGTAAGTTGTACACTGAAAAAACTCAAAGCGTACCTGTGGTGCGGTTCTTGAAGGCCAGGCTCTCAAAGGACGGGATGTCGGGGGTCTTGGAGATGATCTGCGTGTAATCCGATATGGCTCGCGTCACGGGGTCGCGAACGACCACTATCAGCTTCACGTCCCGTGACATGGCGTGGACCCGCGCCGGCGTGTCCACTGTGACGAAGTACCGGGGCGTCTTCTCCATGACGATCTGCCCGTCAAGGGCTTTGGGCATCATACTTCTGGAGGCAGAAGGCAAAGTAATTCAGGTCAAACCTCTGCCTATTGTTCATGTCGACTTATTTACACGACTTATTTACACAAATGTTACATTAACAAAGGTGAAACAAGGCCAATTTCGCATTTGCCCTTGTATTTTTAAATAATACCTCATCTGATGAAGTTACCATCATCATAAAGATGATGCAAGTTTTTCTCTGTTGTAAATTTGTTCAGTATGTAAATATCCTTTGTCAACAGTGAGGTCACCCATCCCCACACACACACACGGTCTGCCTCATACAAGCCCACACACCATTATTCATCACACTAAACACATGACAGCATGAGCAGTGACAGGGCATCGTAACCCTGACCGACATGCAGATGAAGTACAAAGAGTCTCTTCCTGGTCCCATCCAGCGCTGTGCTCCTCTGTCTCCACTCCAAAGCCCAGCAGATGGGATTCATATAGCAGTGAATGACTCCAGAGGCCCTGCAGGACCGGCTGGAGGCTCGGGGACATCTGCCAGCACACCTGCCACACACCTGGTGGGCCGGCCGAAAACACACGCAGCTCCGATTCGGCATCTAACGCAGCCTGGACTGCTGGATGCAGCTTTCAAACCTTTTCCCAAGAAATGGTTTGAACAATATCGCAGAGAATGGGCAAAAACCAACAACGACAAAACAAAACTTTTCACAAAAAGAATTAACGTTTTTATGGTCGTTAGGTCTTAATTTTTTTCTTTCTTACTTTATTCAGCTCTGTTGTATCTGGGGTAAAACCAGCACAGCATTTGGGGAAAAGAGTATCAAACTGAATTTTAATAACGGTGGTGGTCGTGTCATTGTCCGTCGCTATTTTGCCTCTCTAGTACCTGGAGTCGTCATCACCATGACAACAGACTGGACCCATAAATTCTGTTCTGCTCTTTTGACTTCAGAAAAACAATCCAGAACTCACCCAGAAGCCCACAGAATGGCTCGCAGTGACTAGTTTGGAGTGGCATAGTCAAAGTCTGAAGATCCTGTGACATAAATTCAAACTGGGTTTATTTTGCTGTCATGTTTGAGAACCTTCCAATGAGACTCGATCAAAACGATTCAGCCAAGGGAGGCACAACTAGTCATTAAGTTTAGGAGGAAATTACTTTATTCGGTTGGGTTGGTTTGAATAAATTTTCAGGTTATTTTTGTCTGACTGAGGGGAAAACATTTTCCACAGCATTGTAAATGATTTAGTACGGAAGCTTTTTATGTCCTCTACTGGCAGATTTGCTCTGCTGTTTGGCGGGTCAGGGCTCTAAAGAAGCTAAAACAAAAACAACAAAAAAGACAAGGTCATCAAACCGTGCTGATGTTTGGATTCAATGTGTGACCCTGTCATAGCTTCAACCTGAAACCACCCTCACAAAAAGATGAAATAAATTAAACCCACAACAACTTTTACTTTTTTTCTTTCTTTTTTTTTTTTTGCAGGAATCTTTGGTTTTTGTCGCTTTGTCCTACTTTGATTTAAAAAAAGAAAAGAAAACACCTTGTTTACTGTTTCACATCACTGAAAGAAAAAGTTTTCATTGAGTTTTGAATGTGGCATTAATAAAAGAACAAGCAGAGAGAACACACACACACGCACACACACACACACACACACACACACACGCACGCACACGCACACACACACACCCACGCACACACACGCACACACGTAGCTGATAAGAGCCAGGACAGGATGCTCTGGCAGCGTTCTGCTGTAGGCTCAGGTTTCAGGTGCTCCTGAAACACAAACCTCCCATCAATATCTTCTCAATTCACATCTGACAAACACACACACACACACACCCACGCACACACACACGCACCCATGCAGCGATTCCATTTGATCAGATGAGTGTGAGGCAGTTTTCACCACCGCTTAGCCTGAAGACTTCCCTTTTAACTCTAATAACCCAGAGCAGGAGGAGCCACGCAGTCTGTTACACACACACACACACACACACGCAGAGCTGGCATGTGAAAGCTACACACACGCACACACACAAAATGCAAAAACACAAACATACACTCATTATTCACTCATTAGTCAATTGCTCACTATATTCCCTCAGCTCTCCCCATGGACCCATTTCTGGTGGACACACACACACACACATAACAAGAGGCATTTTTTAAAATCACACACAGACTTAAGAGGTGGGTGTGATGGAGTTTTACAACAGCCTTTAAAGGCAGCCTGTCTGTGTGTGTTTATATACATATATTTATGTGTGTGTGTGTGCCTGTGTGTGTTTGTCTCAGATCTTTTGCTGAGAGTGTTTCAAATGATAGGGGTGGATGACGGATGAAGGAATGATGCCAGTGGACGCAGACGCGCCTCCATTAGCAATCTGTTTGCGAACAGCCTCAGAGCCGAGAGCCCCATACCATTACCTCAGCACAAAGAGCTAATTACCGCCCCCATAAGAGCACCGTCAAAAGAAAATGTGTCTTATAAATACGTTTCTGCTGTGGGCTTAGCGCACGCAGACCGCGCTAATTGACGGACAAAATAGCCGTTCGCTTGTCAAGCCACAAAAATCCGGCATAGAAACCGCCGAGCCTGAGGAACACGTCTGTGACTCAGGGTGGGCTTCGTAAAATCAGCTGCCTTGTGTGTGGCTCTGCAGCACCTTAGCAAAAACATTCATAACGGTTCGCCCGTAACTTCCAGCGTGTTTCATTATGATCTTACATCACATGCCGACACAAAGGAGCACAATAAATATGACACTTCACTCAAAAAAGGGGTTAAAATTTACAAAATGCAACTAGTAGCATTTTGTAAATTTTATTTACAAAATAAAATTGTAAATAAAATTTACAATTATTTACAACTTTTTGTAAATAATTGTGCTTTTTTTTTTTAAATGCACAGTCATTTTAAAAAAAATGACTGTGCAGGTTGCTATGTTGTTGATTTCTCAAAACGACTAAGCAGAATTTAATTATATTTTATCGGTATTGAATAAGCAATCGATTCTCCCCAACGGGAAATTTAATTGCCGTACACTTCCGCCCCAGGAATCGTGCCACACACACAAAATTAAATCAATAGTTTTTACTTAAGAAGTTCTTGAAATCTATTCGGTTATATGAGTTGTCACTTTGTTGGGGTGCTTTTTTTTATTCTTATGCACCTGAAAACAAAACATTGCCCAAGACAGGTGATGAAACTTAAAACGTCAGGTTAACATTTTGTGGTTTTGCCACAGTGGTGACCTCTCCTTGACTTCGTCTGTAAAATAGGAGGTAAAACCTGCCGACACACCAGCAGGTCATCTGGAGGCACCATGTGTCAGAGAAAGTCCCCTCCCAAAACAGGGCAGCCAAATTAATTGGCAGTTTAAATTCCAGCTTCAGCCGCATCTCCGTGCTCCTCGTTTACTGCTTAGTGCGAGATCAAACGTACGACATGATGGGCAGAGGGATTATCCAGCAGCTTACATTAAGCCTCTGCTTGCCTTTGAGGAACCTCTCTTTTTGTCGTTCATTTTCCAATATCGCGGCGAGCCTCCCTCGTGAGTTACCTTGGGCCGGCCAAGGCCACGGGCTATTGATCCTGCGGGGTGGGGATCCCGAGCGTAGCCGTGGAGCTGGGTGGGATTACATGTATTTATACTGGGAGCGTTGTGATGGGGCATATGAAGCGAGGCAGTGTTAGTGATGATTGGAGGTGTAGCGGCGGCGGGGGCTCAGCTGGGACCGGAGAGTGGCAGGTGGAGGCTGAGGTTAGCCAGATCCCTCTGGAGCCCCATCAGTGGCATGCTGTGTCATGTGATGTGTGCCACGTCTGTTAAAAAATGTGAGGCAATTACTTTGTCCTTCCCTAAGTCCGTTAGGGCGTACTTGGTGGCGGGGGTGGGATTCAGTTTATCGCCGATATCTGTGTCAGGAATGAAACGGCAGCCAATCAAATTACATTTACTCTTCACAGGCGACCACAGGTTTCTGAGCAGATTATGGGATTTGTGTTTTGTTTCCTCTTTTTCATACATTTGCATGAGTGTGTTATTGGGAGAACCACTCATCCATTTCCTCTGTATGGGGGACTATTAAGGAATCAGTCCATTGTGGCTGTGCCCTGTCCACTTCCAGGAGACATCCATCATACAGGGGCCCCGGGTGCACACCCCCACACCCTGCACTTTTGGTTTCCAAAGCCCCAGGGGAGGGCCTTAATGAGGGCCGGATAGCTCCACCCATCTGGGCCTTATGGTGATCACCATCAGTACAGTACAGTGACACGGCGGGTAGCTAGCACCTGAACCCCAGCACAGACATAAGTGATAGTCTACGTGACATCACATCTATCGTTTAGTCACCTGGAGAATTAACAATGCTTTGAGGTATGCATTGGCAAGAGGCCCCACGTCATGCCATCAGAAAATGCTTTAGCACTGGCTGCTAGTAAATACGCATTGGACATATTTACTAACAGGTTTGCAATCTTCTCCGATTTGGACGCTAATTACAAATCTATTGTTCAAGCACAAGAACACAAGAAGCACCGTGTGTTTTGTGTAGCAGAACAAGGTCGTCAATGTATATGTATGAATTTTTAAATCTCACACGAGGATCTACAGAAAGGTTCAACTGAAGCAAATCAATTTGAAAAGAAGAAAAATTGAGCGTAGATTTTTTTGACATGCACATACATATATCTGAACATAAATAAATAAATACATAATATTGGTTTCACAAAGTAGATCACCTTTTAAGCAGGAGATGATAAAATATAGTTGTGAAAAATTGTTTTTCACAAACTTTGATGCCTACTTTCGTGAAATTATTGGCCAATCATTATGTTGGGACATTTGCTTGCAAATCATTTGTATCTTATCCATCATTCTGGCATTGTGACTTTTATTCTAATTTTGTCAGATAAAGAATTTAAAGCTAAATGCCAGTCTTCCAATTCCAACAAAACAGGACAAAAACTTAAGAGCTGCTTCAAAATAAGAGTTCCAAACAATCATATCACAATTATGTCCCATCATGTGTTTTACTTGAGATCAACTGAAAGTTCCTGGCAAAAAAAACAAGGGCTGTTGAAGTCGACATACCCACGTTGCCCCTGCTAAGCTGGTTGTGCACCTCTAATCAGGGTCAAAGACATGATCTGCTTCCACGCGACATGCTCTTGGTCCCCCTGCAGACTACTGGTCCTCACAAAGTCGATGATTGTTACAGCCAAGGTTCTAATGATGTACAAACACAGGAAGACAGACACACACACACACACACACTTATGCAGAGGGCCAGCTCTGATGACAGTCCCCTGGGTTGAAGCAAAGGTCAGCTGAGATGTGTGAGATTGTGGTAACGCACACTTCACCTTTCTCACCCCCAGCTCACCCAAGTCTTATCTCGTCTTCCTCCATTTTATTGACCTTTTTCCTCTACAGTCACCCGTCATGTCATCTCTGGGCAGGAAGCACTCATAAGCAAGAAGCAAATTTCCTCCTGAATTTCTGTGAATTCCATTGTAGCTGCACGGAGGTAAAAGGCTGTGTGTAATATGAGCCCTTTGGGCCTATGCGAGTGAGCCGGGGCGGTTATGCCAACGTAGGATAAAGCTTCCTGCTAATTGTAACAGAAGCTGAGCTGACCAAAGCTAACCGCCCTAATGCTGAAGTCACCCCAAGGTCAGCATGAAGAGATAACACAATCGATCCCAGACAGAAAGGGGAAGAAGGAAACTTCCAGTGCATCTCGGGCCCGTCGCAATGCTCCGTTCAGATTAGATCTGGGCTTTGAGTGCCATTAGTGGATCTTTGTCGGGGGCGCTGATCTCAAATGCCCCGGTGGAAGCCAAATGTGATTTTATTCTCAAAGAAAAGAAGAGTGATTCAGGGGAAGATACACTGCTGCTGGTCCTCTTTAAATTAAAGCAATGGGGTTTGCGAGATAATCTACTAGCACACAGAATTCAATGACTCAGTTTGCGGCACAGCTGAACTTCAGTTGACCTTTTTATTTGTGCCGCCTTGAAAAATCATGTTTATGTCTCAGAATGTTCACTTTGATATTCGTAGTTTGTCGTAATTGATATACAAGCGAAATTTACCGAGTGCATGTTTACTTCTACGTCATGCGTACCCCTTGTCTTTGGTAGAAGACCACAATCCGTTTCTCCCCTTAGTACTCAAATGCCCTTCACTATGGTCCACTTCCTGTTTTTAGAACGGTCTCTGGTCCAAATGCATCCACATATGCATTCGAACTGTGCCAGAGTTTACTTCAAAAGTTCGCTTTTTTGGTTGGCGTCAGAGTTTGATTTCACATTCACATTTTCCCAAATGAACGGAACTTTCTAGACAAAGGAATTAAAAGGGCTAAACAGGGCTGTTTGGATTACACCCTTTGACAGTTAGGCAATATCAGCTAACATTTTGTGAGTCCTTCAGTGGTGATCCAGATTTAACCCCAACTAAATGCTTGATATCCACACATGGAACGCATTATGATTGTTGACCGAAGATTTCTGATACCTACAGGGTAAGTATCATATCGATAGCTCTTGCATTTTATGAGTTAGAGGACATAGTCGGGGGCCTGGTAATGACAATTTTCAACATTCATCCATTTTGACAACTTTGACTAAATTTTGTGCCTTTAATATTATATTTTCAAAATATAGAGGACAGGAAAAAAAGATATCAGCCTTACAGTTTAGTTTTGTAAACACTGTTCTGCACCAATTTCTGATACTCCTTATGTCATATATCTTGGATGTATTGGTTGGTTCGTAGTTTTTGCATTATGAGTTCTTTCACATACTTTTTATTAGAAGTTATTCTGGTGTTAACTTTCCTCTGTAGTTTCTGATACATTTAGTTAACTCTAGTTTTAGTCTTTTCCTATTTTGTCAGTTTTTTTCCCCCCCTTTTTTTTCTCTTAATTTTTTTCTTATTCATTCTCATTAGTTTAATTAGCTGCTATTTAGGTTTGGTGTTCATTCCCTAGTTTAAGCGCTATGTTTTTCTTAGTGTTACATTTCTTGTGTATTTGTACTTATTTTCTTAAGACTGTTGTCAGGCCTGTTTCTCCTCAGTTCCTCAGTTCAGCTAAGTGTCCCAGCAATCAAACCCATCTGTGTTTTTCTGTCTTAGTATTACCTCTCATCTGTTTCACCATAAGTTTAGGTTCCTGACTTTCCTTTATTTTCTGCTGTATTCTCTGTTCTCTTTAACTCAGTTCAGGTCTACCCCATGTTTGTGTGTGTGTTTTTATTTTTTAAGAAACTAAATCTATCTAATGCCACACTTCAGTGATTGTGTGCAGTTTGGCTTTTGAAGCAACTTTCATTGACTTAAAGTTTTCAACCCTCAACAGTTTTCCCATACATGTTGTGAAGACTTTAGGTTTTTTTTTTTCTTTCATCCTGCTTCTGCCTATTTCTCATACTTCTGCAGCTGAACTTAAAAAACTAATGTAATATTCCCCAGTAACATTCAGCTTACAACTTTTACACTTCATGTTTGCAGAAAATGTAAGTATTTATAGTTCTCATTTCACTTATTTGTCGTGTTAGTGTTAAAAACGATCTATTTTTAGTGTTTCTGGGGGTTTTTTATATGCCCTGGAAAACAAAGATGTGCGTCCTTTGTCTGCCAGTGTGTTCAGGGCGTGGGCCTCGTGTTATGAAGTGGTGTGAACACATCATTAACTCTCAGCGCAAAGTGACCCGGAGTCAGAGGTCAATTGACAGAGCTGACAGTGATGTCAAGTGGTTCAACACACAGCGAGGCCCATCTGGTCCGAGGGAGAGACGCGACAATCTGCTGTCACGGCGCGTGCGTCACGTATGTACACCACCGAATGTTTCAGACGCATCTGAGACGCAACGACTGAACACACAAAGACTGGCCCCAAAGGATTTTTAGTATTTTCAGATATTGGGGCATTTCAACAAAGCGTTGCTATACTGGTAAGCAAGGTAGATCTGTCTATTTTATATATGATATGGTATTCAACAGCTATCCGTGCTGGGAATCTTGTGAGTCACACATTTTCTGCTATACAGACATCAGTCAGGCAGGGTTTGAATGCTCCACTCATACAATCTGCTATGTGGGATTTAGTTCTGTTTCCTTGTGTAGCCTAAACATGTGGTGGTGATTTTAAAATGACAACACGAAAAAGGGAGGTCAGATAGATATAGATTATGTCAGGCACAGCCGATCTCTACGGAATCCCAAAAGGGTCATAATGGGTTTTTTAATTTTTTTTTTTCTACAACACATTTAATAAAGTCAAAAACACAACAGCATGCTTATAGGTGAAGTATGTAACTTTTATAAAAATATGTTTTTTACATATTTGTTCAAACTTTACATGAGCATGATTGACAGCACTAAGACCCTCCTCCTTACTTTGATTGGTTGTTTCTGACCAGGAACAGCGTATTTTTGCAGATTGAAGAAGGACCCCAGAGAGCAAGCAGACTTGATATGAGACTTATCATGTCTCATATTGTACTGTCTGGACATAGTGACAGTTTTAGCAAATGTGTAAACATTTTTTTTTTTTTTTTACAAAAGTTATATACTGCAGCTTCAATTAACACCACCATTTAAATGTAGCTATTAATTCTGTAAGGAATGGTGTTTTGCTCGATGTTCAAGTCCAGAATCATTAAAAATAAGCAGTGGTGTACATTTCACACTGTTTCCTGACCTTACAATAGTGTTTAAAAAATCCCTGGTGTTTTTTTTGACAAATTAGAGGCTGTCTTGTGCAGAGCTATCCAGGACTGCAGGCTGGGCTTTCGTCTGGTCCAGTCAGTACAAGTCGTTAATTTGGTGCATCTAAATGTGAAAATGAGAGTCAAGTTTGTTTTGAGCTTAAAGCCAATAAAGCATCAGAATGTTGTGTTTAAAAAGCAGAAAAATTCGGAAGCCTCAAATTATCACATTACCAAAACCATAAAATTTTAGGATGCAACTAAGGCACAGCTTATAGGAAGTTCCACGTCCAACCAGTCAGACCGTACATAATTTTCCCAAAAGGAAAAAGGATGGTGCTTTTGTTTTCTTTCAGCTCAGCAGTGGGGTTGTTTGGCTCGCGGATCTCTCCTCTTAATGACACATTTGCCCCGTTTATTTCCTGCTTTACAACCATGAACACGGGCTTTAACTGAAGGTGGTGTTTTTAGTTGTTGCTCTTGGAGTAACAACTCCAAACGCCGGCCACTCCTGGGAAGATTCACCCACGTTCCATGTTTTCTCTGCATGCGGTTGGCTGCTGGCTCTCACCGCGTGTCGCTGGAGTCTCAATGCCATGGGAATGACTTCGGCTTCAACTGTGCTGCTGATCTGTTCTCGGATGTCTTTACGTGACAACGTGTTTGCTTTTTCGACAACTTTCAGTCTGTTTAAGGTTGTTAGTTTCTGTTCAAGTCATTTCTTGATTCTCCAGATCCTAGCAGTAATCAGGCCTGTTTGGCTGATCGATCAGTTTTTACCCTGAGGCCCTGGTTGGTTTCATTAGCTTGTTTTTCCCCTAATTAGTGAACTTATTTATGAATTTATTTATTTTTTTTAGCAATAATCTGAAAACTTTTATGATTTTTGTGTGTTTCATTTAAGGCCAGGTTGAGTCCTGTACTAAAATATAACTTGATTTCTCTAGGCTACATCAAGATTGAGCCAAAACTTTTGATTTTGTTGAAAGATTAAATTCAACTTCAAGTCTTGGATACCCAAAGATTAAAAAAATGATAAATAAAAAGGTCTAGATGTATTTTTTTTTTCTGTTAAAAAAAGTTTCTTTAAAGAATAGGATTATTTCTTGATGGTTCCAGTTCGACATGTTGCCTGCTGGAATTGTCATGGTTCACCATTTTGCTCCTTTCTGCTCCCATTTAAAACCCCTGAGCAAACCATTAACCATCGCAAATCAATTTTTTTTCCTCTCTGTCGCTCTGTGCGTCTGAACATAAATTACATCGTTTTTCCATTTAATGTGGTTCTGGTCCTATTTTGGACCAGATGGCTTTCATGAACCCTGGTCAAACCAAAATATCGCTAAACGACCTTCCTCTGGTAGAAAATGGTTTTTGAGCTATGCAACCACATTTCCATGCGGCAGAGTAGATTGGAGAACGTTTCTGTAAGCCTTGGTTGTCAGATTTCCAATAAACATACCCTGGAAAGTGTATAAATGAGTGTGCGGTCGGTGGCGAAACGTCCCGTGGCGGGCGGCTCGATTTCAGTCCAGAAAAGTTATACCTGTGAGGACAAAGAGGAGAAAGACAAAAAAAAAAAAAAGAACGGCACCCGTTTCCAACAGAACTGTCCCAAACTTTTAGCTTGGACGACTGTCCTGATGGGCTTCGTCAGTTTCTTCCAGGAACTACGATCTTTGAACAGTTGTCCTGAGTGTAGCGGCATGAAATCCTCCAGTCCACACAGTTGTAAAAACTTTAATAAAGCGCTTAAATCTGAGGAAAACACTTTTATATCCCCCTCACTATCTCAAACAGAGCTGAGCCTCCATGTGTGCCTTTTCGAAGATTTCCAAGTTTTCAAAGAGCAGGCCGAAAGAAGAGCCACATGACAACAGTAACATCTGGCTCCGGCTTCAAAGATGATTACTCTGCTGCTCTTGGAGAACTCATCCTACAGGCCTGACTCCCTGGCTCTCTGTCTCTCCATACTGTACAAACACGCACAGACCGCCCAGCAGGCACATGCACACACACACACTAACTGAGGCACAGATTGGCAAAGCTGCCAGATGGCGGCGTCTCCCTGTCACCTAAACCGCAATGAAAGAACTGCAGATAATGTAAGGGTATGTGTTTCCACGGGAGAAAAAGGGGAGGATGTTGAACACCAAAATGAAAAGTGCCCAAACCTTGATTAAAACTCATGTAACACTACAGATATCCGAATCAGTTTTAGCAGAGATGCTAGCAAAGGTCGGCGGTTCCCACCCCCCACCACACAGCTTTTAATTATTTATTAATTAATTTATAATTTATTTATCATTTCTTAAGTCTTAAAATTGTGGAACAGACATTAAGGTTAAAAAGTCAGCGTTACAACATTTTAAAAATCGGTTTTTGCCGGTCCTCAATCGCCACTTTCTAGCAGATCTGATCAGCTAATTCTATACTTGAAGACCAAAATTTACAGACTGTAAGCAATTAAAACAAAACAAACACACACACACACACACACACACACAATTCTATAATTGGAAAATCAGACTGTTCAAGTATAGGAAACATATACTGTACCTGAGTGTACTAGAGCAGTAATTTAGCTATCTGTTGGGAATAACAGCTAGCTAACAGTGATGCTAGCAACGGTCGGCCAGTTCCCACCCCCACCAGACGACTTTTATCTATTGATTTATCTATTTATTTATTTATTTATTTATTTATTTATTTATTTATTTATTTACCACTTTTTGATTGTCTTGTTAGTCCTAAAGTAACTCGTTTTTTACAGTTTTAAGAAATGGTCCTGTTAGCAACTGTTGTCTAGAGCTATCGGTTTTTATTGAACGTTAGCAATAAATATACAATATATAAAAGTCAAATGTAAACCTGCCCCCCCATCCGTAAATAAAACCCAGATAACCCCACCTGTGCTAGTCTGAAAATTTTATGAATGAAAGGGGGCGCTATCAACTTTTCTAAAAAAACATAAAAACTTCATCAAAAGCGATTGAGCTGGATTCCGGTGTTGCGCGTGCCTACCTGTACCAGTCCAGCCCGCGCGCGTAGTGCCGATCAAAGAAGTGCGGCTCGGAGCCCAGGGCCCGGATGTCCGGGTGGAGCCGCAGGAACTCCAGCAGAGCCCTCGTGCCGCCTTTCTTCACCCCGATGATGAGAGCCTGGGGCAGCCGGCGCGCGGCCGTCCACTCCTTCCCGGAGCTGTTGGTCCCCGGCGCCTCGGTCCCGGTCCCGTCCTGCCGCCATCCCGACGCCCTCGCGAGGAAGTCGCGCGCGGGCGCCTGGATGTCGGAGTTCTCGGCGAGTTCCGACTCGCAGCCTCCGGTGAGGAGGTAGACCAGGGAGAAGCAGATGATGCTCAGTGAGGAGGCGATGGTGAGCCGGTGGAAGAGCCGCCGCAGGTCGGTGCTCGGCGGGTGGAGGGGATGCTGGCTGAAGTGGTGGTGGTGGTGGTGGTGGTGGTGGTAAAAGGCTGCCATCCCTCGGCTGTCAGTGCCACATGGCCGGCCATTCTACCGCGAAGTTCAGCTCACATCCTAACTCCTGGAGAGGCTCTCTGTCACTGCGCTCAGCTGCTCTCCACCTCCTTCATGTTGTGCGTCTGGAGCGCACCGAGCAGGCCCCCCAACCCCTCACCCTCCTTCCTGTCCTTCACTGAGCCCCAAAACCTAATTCAGCCAAACTAGTTTTTTTTTCTCTTTTCTTTTTTTTTTTTTGGTTGTTGTTGTTTAAATTACTTACTTGCCAAGAAGAGAGAAAATAAAACCCAGATATCCGAGCTCCGCTGCCGCGTCTTTGCACTTTGCCGGATTAGACTCATCTCACCAAGATCCGCATCCAGGCATCTCTCTCTCTATTGCTCTATCTCTCTATTGCTCTCTCATCTCTCTCTTTCTCACTCTATCTCTCTTCCTCTCTCTATTGCTCTCTCTATCTCTCTCTTTCTCACTCTATCTCTCTTCCTCTCTCTATTGCTCTCTCTATCTGCCTCCTCCTGTCTTTCAGTCTGCCTCTTCTTCCTCTCCTCTCGGTTTCATTGGGGGGGGTCACGACCCGAGGCGACTTTAATTCCATTATTATAATATCGGGCGATCCTCGGACTGAATGAACCGAGTGCGCCAAACCCGTTCACATGTGCCTTTGTCGCGCTCCTCTGCTGTGACTCTCTGAGCTTTGCAGACATGTAACATGGAAACTTAAAAAAAAAAAAAAAAAAAAAAAAAAAAAAAAAAATTGTTCCATGACAACCACAAACTCCGATATATTTCACTGAAGTTGCATCAGTAAAAAGTGGAGTATGATCTGGGTTTGATCAAAACATGGACGCTCATCTCCATGCTTGTATATAAAACTGAAACTGACTTGTTTTTGGGGGTCAAACAATTGTGTCCAAAAAGTAATTCATTTGTCAAAAAACAAGAAAACAAACATTTTATTGCCCGAAATGCAATAAAGTGCGTTTATAGCATCCCTTCATAGAAGAAAGATGCTCTGAGTGCATCTATCTCGAAGCAAATGGCCTTTTCTGTAGACTCTGTGCACCCCAGTTGACAATTAATTGATTCCTGAATTACTTGACGATCGTTTTAAGAACCGATTAATCGCAATTAATTTGATTAATCACAATTCATTCGATTAATCACAATTAATTTGATTAATCGTTTGAGCCCTTGTTTCATTTGATATTATTTTTAGTGGTTACAATGTGAGGAATTGTGAAAACCTAAAACTTCGAGGTCCGTGCCTCACGACGCGGTGCCAGTACGTATGATGGACGGCCACATAAACACCTGTGCTTATGTGGCCTTATTGGTTTAAGGTTATTAGTGGCCATTTGGACTTGGGCTTATCGCATACAGCTGACACTCTGCACTCTAAGACCTATGGCATAATTGGCTTAGTAATCAGTCATTATTAGGCTCTGCCGTCCACCTGCCAATTGTCTTCTAATCCCGACCTCCGACCACCCTCTGCACGCGCCCACATTAAGTAATCATTCACAAAAGTCTCCAAACTTCATCAGCAATAAGGCGCTCGACGCTTTTTTCCTTCGTCGAGCTGATTTTAACCCAGGTAAAGGGTTTGCACGCGTGTGATGAGTGTTTGCTTTAGCACCTGCACTAGGAGAGCAGCGATGCAATCCTCTGATAGGGGAGTTATGTCTGCAATGTTGCCTTTTATTATTGCAGGATGCGGCGGTAAGGTGAGGGTAATAGCTCATAGGAGACTCATTAGTTCTCCCACACTGACACACACTCACGCGCGCGCACACACACACTTTCTGTTCCATTTGGCCGGCCCCTGTCATTATCCCGGTGCAGATGTGACCCGTGCTGTAAAACCTCTGCGTTGTCTTGCGTTGGGTAAACAGATCCGCCACTTATTTTCTAAAAACAACAAACAAACAAACATAAAAAAAACTCTGTGTTATTTGGCCTCTCCTTTTTCCTTTCTGCTGCTGAGGCAGAAACAAACCGCCGTCACAAACTATGAGATTTATCTGTAATGTGGTGCATTTACATAATGATGCAATCAATTTCTTGACAAGGAAGCCAGATTTGCATCTTGTACGAGCGTGCTTCACATAGCTGAGTTGAGAGAGAAAAAATATATATATTTGGTGGTCTGACACAGTGTTCAAGACATGTGAATATTTAAATATGTCACACAAAAAAAAGAATAAAAGAGCAGACAGTCCTAAATGGAGGACTGGATCTCTACTGTGAGGGTAAATGAGCTCCGATTCAGTTCAATATTATCACATTTAGAGATGATTCATGGCAGTGTGTTTTGCTGCGATGGTCAAAACAACAGAAATGAAATCCTCTAGCTGGTCTTACTAAACGGGATGGGTGTTTTTGGGGTGTTAGTGTAAACTTCCAACCCTAATCAAGGTATTTTACAATGTTAAGTGTGAAAGTCCTGGATTATTCTCAGCTGTAGTCGGTTTCTGTCTACTGTGACCGATATCGTGTGACCCTGCCTTCTCGCTGCATTCGGGTTTAGTTTGAAACTAAGTTTATAAAGTAGGAGAATGACTTTTCTCTGTTCACTACACACAATATGATGACAGTAACATGTAAATATGGTACAAAATGTAACATATGTTGCATCAGAACAGAAAGAAAACATGCTAACATTAGCCCAGCATTTAAGCTAACTAATATGCGTTAGCAGGAGTAACAGAACAGAGTGTAGACATAAGGCTGCGTTCGCACTGCTCAAATCCCGGTTTAGCTTTTTTTTGTTGTTGTTGTTGTTGTTGCTCAAATACATTTTTTCTTGCAATTACTACTAATTAAATGTGACCCCAATCAGACGTCTGTGTGAAAGTTTTACTGTACATCCCCAAAGTGAACCGCGAGTGCGGAAGAAGAACGTCGACGTTTCCTTCTCGACAACCGCGGCACAGTGAAGGGAAAAACAACGGCGGTTTTTCTCCATTGTGAACACCAGGGGTCACGTGCCATAAGCCAGGGCTCGTAAGGGCCAAAACAAAGACGCACAGAACATTTGTAAACAATGAGAGCCGACAAACAGAATCAATTTTCAAGTTGATTTGTTGGCTGCAGGTAACTGTCTGGAGACGCGACTTTTGACAGAATCCAGCAAGTATTTCAGAAGACTTTTCATCCGTACTTTTCTTCCCCCCCAAGTCATGATGGATGCTAACATGGGTGCATAGAGTGACAAGAATGATGATTGAATTCAGAATTTAAACCACTATATTTATTATACATAATGTTTATTTTATTGATTTCTGTACATATTTGATACCATTTTCTGTTGCCTTAGCTTCAGTTATCTCCCATAGCAACACGACAGTCGTACAGACCAGCAACAAATCTACTGTTGCGCTCGCTGAAATGCTCCTACAATGTGACATTTATGACTTTCTTGCAACTTTCTTTCCGTAACAGCCATACATTGCTCTCCCAATTATTTGCTGTTTAGTTTACTCCCCAGCTCCCTCCATGGATCATCGAGCAAGGTCATCAGGTGAGGTTGTGTGTCTTTTGTCTGCAGTGGCCCAGCAGATTGTTCCGTGATGAAGTGGTCGTCTATAACAGCGTGACCCCCGGGGTCAGGGCCAGAGCTGAGACGGTGATTCATTATCCAACATGGAAGGGGGCAAAGGGGAGGGCGGGGGGTGTTTGGGTGGGTGACGGTGTAAGATGATTAATAAACTCCTGCATCACAATGTGTGAAATGAAGAGCTTCGAGAGTATTCAGCCTGTCAAATGTGAGGATGAGTCACATGACGGCTCTGATTTCCGTTTCCGCGGGTTTTCCGGTTCGTGTCGTCGGTTTTTGGTGGTCGTGGCGCGGCCAGAGCTATTTACGAGCCGACGGATTTGTCAGCTGGCTTTGGCTGAATCCTTCATCCCTGCCTGTGGTGACAATCTAATTAGAGATAAATAAATGGGATATATAATCAGGCTTAAATTACAGCCATCAGTCACTCAGTGGAGGACCTTACACCTGTGAGCCGGTCGCGGTCGCAAACTAAAGAAACACGCCTGGCTCGGTCATAAATCTCAACACGAAGAGACGAAATCAGCACATCCGAGAAGCATTACCGAAAGCGTTATGAGATCCCTCTGTCATTCTGATCAAATGAAAGCTCATGCTGCCGTTTGATAAAAGTTTTCCTTCTTTGGGAGCATGTAAAATTAGAACAAAAAATCGAAAGGCAGACGATACCTGAGCCTACAGGAGGTTGTGTGAGTGCGCCGTCGGGTTCCTACGCGACAGGATCACGGAGGTGAGCTCCACGAACAGAACAGGAAGCCTAATAAACGGGCAAACATTCGAAGTTGGGCTGGTTGTTGAGATAACGGATGTGGAAAACGGTCCAGTTTCCCCAAGAAGAAAACACGCCTGTTCGGCCAAAGTTCACCGTAAGCACCAGGGGTCTGTTCGGGGGGTTTGTTTCTTGCCTCGTCTGCGGCGAGATTTGAGCAGAAACAGCTGAAAAACTGTGTTTAAGACACTGTTAGTAAGCCACAAGAACACAACACTGTTTTCATATAAGAAACATTGCTTCCACTGTAAATTCTGCTACTGATTTTTTTTAAAATTATTTTGAACATGCAAAGGAACACTTCGATTACGTGCTTAAATTATTGCCTCTGTGCCTCCTTGGCTCCGGTGAAAACATTGTGAAATGCTAAAACATTTTCCCATGAGATACAAAAGGGAAAGTGTTGTGTATTTTCCAGGTACATATTGCCATTGTATAGCACAATCAAGTAGCTTTGTTAATTTTAGCTGTTGTAAAAACGCTGTATCTACAAAACAAAATACGACTTAAAAGAAATTTGTTTTAGTATCTCTGTCAGTTTAAAAACTCCTGCTCTTTCTTAAACTCCACCTTCATCGCTCATATGTCAACTTTTTTGTTTTGTTTGTTGTTTTTTTTTACCAGCGCAGCTCCGAGAAGTAGCTCGCATCATGAGCTCGGCAGACGTGCCGTTTCCCCCTTGGGTCTGCTGATTGCTGCTGGCTAGTCTGAAGGAGCCGAGCGGGGGAGTTCGCAGGAGAGGGCTGCTCTGTGACTGTGAGGCGGAAACGTGGTCCAGCCAGGAGTTTTCTGCTTAGTCTCCCGGTTGCCACGGGAGACTAAAGGATTTCTCGGACATGCATGGAAGAATCAGAGCGACACTCCAGGTATGTTTGGAGAGTAAATAACCATTATAAGGGGATGCGAAGGTCAAAAATAGTCAATGTTTCAATGTTTTACACACCACTTCCACCCTCGTTGTCTCATAGACCCGTTGTTCTCATATTTTGGTTTGTTTGTAGCTACACTTTGTTCTGTTAACACCTCAAGCCTGGAGACTAATTAGTCCACGGCGTAAACGAACAACAATCGCATTTCTCTGCTTTTGAAGGCTCAACTGTAAATCATTTTTGATGCGACTCATCTGAACCCGTCCGAAAGCAGGTGATGAATTGGCGTCTCAGCGACCGCCCCGCGGTTCGCCTCGACGTGCCGTTTGTTCTCGCTGGTTCGGAGGCCCGCTGGGTCCGCGGAGTCCTGCCAGAGCCACACCCTCGTCAGAGCGCCACACCTGCTGCTCGCCCAGCGCCGTCCCCACCTGTCATTGACCCACATGCTATGAGAGAGAGAGAGAGAGAGAGAGAGAGAGAGAGAGAGAGAGCGTTTGACCCACAGGGCGCGCAGGGATCAGAGTTAGGTGCCAGATCAGGTCAGAGCTCTCCTAGAAAGGATAAGCTCTGCTTATGCTGCTCTTGGAGGTGTGTGTGTGTGTGTGTTCATTTCTTTTGTGTGCCCACTCCCCTCCTCAGGGCTTTTCTTGCGTATGTGCTTTTGGTTTTAATGAGCAGCGTGCTCGTTTGACCCTCTTCCTGTTGTAGTTGCAATGAGGTTATTGTGAGGCATGAAATGCGGGTCGTGGTCTGCTGGCTCGAGTGGCTCTTTCAATTAGGAAAGTCTGCAGGTTATGACGAAGTTTTATTAGTGGGCTTTTTCACGCGTTACAGGGAATTAGACGGTAGCGAGGCAACAAGCAGCAGCCTCAGTCAGAGTTCGTCTCCATCTGTCCTAATAACAAACTTAAGTGCTTTGGACTCGGATTTTATGAGAACCAACACGAAGTGGCTCACGATTCTGGAAACAGACGCATAAATAATGATGCACGCTTTTTGGAAAAGGGCGGCTTCCTCCTTCGGGAAACAGAAACAAAAAATGGAGCAGTTAGATTTTAGCAGACTCTGAGCCATTTCTGTGTCTCGCGTTTGTTTCGCTGGTCTTGACCCAGAATGCCCCCGAGCGACACTCCGCCTTCTCCTTTGGGAGAGGTTGTTCTCATGCTTTGCGTCGACATATGAATTCGAAACCGCACCAGCTCACTTCGGCTGAACCGAGACCAGCAGGCTTTCGGACGTAGCGAGATTCGATTGTGCGTTCTCGCCTCCCGAGACGAACCGGACTTTCTCGACAAACAAACCAGAGTTTGATTAAAGTAAACGGAGGTGGTGTGAACGCACTCTCAGAACGCCTCCGTGTTTTGCTAAATAAAGACTCTAGGGCAGTCATCGCAAGTCTGTGGACAACTTCCATAAACACTCCTTAAAAATGAATAACTATTCCTTTAACGGAGAGCCTTGCCCTGCTTGGGAGCTTTTTGGTTTGTGATAAAATCCCCTGCTCGCTTCGCTAACTTTAACCGCCATTCAGCCACATGTTCCTCGAATGGCTCTTGACACGGACAGCGTCCTGTCTCCCAGACCTCGCCCTGACCCGTCAGCCTGTTTGCATGCTGGCCGCTCGGCGGTCAGAGCGCCGCCAGGCCTCCTGCAGGACTCCAAAATAGCAAAGGAGGGTTTAATGTGCCGACTAGGCCGACCCTAATCTCCCCTAATGCCCTGCTGCAGGTGCTAACGCCGCTATCAGTATAGCTGCATCTTCACTACGGCAGAGTGGGGCTAATCAGCAAAGCCGTGCCCTTTGACCTCTTTTAAAAAGCAAGATTAAGGCGTTGGATTGGGACGGAGGTGTTTTCCACGTGGAATGATGAACAACACTCCTCGGCTCGGTGGCCGGAGTCGGCCCGCAGCTGCCCACTCGCCTCTCCCTCTTTTCATCGACAGAAGTGTTCCTCTATGGATCCTAATGGAATAATAATGAATTGTAATTGCAAAGAGCTCCCTCTCTCTCTCCCTCTCTCCCTCTCTCTCTCTCTCTCTCTGAGTCTTGATGCATTTTCCTTTTTCTTCTCCTCCTGCTATTGACCCCGTCTGCAGTGAGCCGAAGCATGAAGCGCCCCTCGCGCTCCGTATCGAGCGAGAATGTATTTTTGCCGCCATTAAAACGCATTATTACACACACGCGCACGTCCGATGGCACGTCCAACCGCTGGACCCTAATCGCCCGAGACAACAGGTTAACGTCCCGGCACTGCGACGGGGGAGAGAGATGGAGAGAGAGAGAGAGTGCGTCCGATGAAGCATAGAGATTAGGACTACCTGCTGGAAGGCCTGTCCTCAATTCCCCCAGGCTTCTAAACACATCTGCTGGCATTGTTTAACATCCCTGTTGTACCGAGAGGCGGATTATCACTCGCCACCCCCCTACCCCCCTCCGAGGAAGAGGGGAAAGACCGGGCAGCAACATGGACCTTATCCCAGATAAATCTGTTATCTGGAGGTTTTCTGTCAAGAGATTAAAGACGGGGAGGGAGAATAGCAATATGGGAATAATCCCATCCAGTTTCACCTTTTTCTAAAAACCTTGCTGCCAGAGAACAGTTTGAAACCAGGCAAAAAAAAAAAAAAAAACATAAAACAAAACAAAAAAAATAAAACATTAATCCCGACCACCACTCAGAGGGTTTCGTTTGGGATTATTCTACCTTCTGCCCGTCCGTGACAAATGTTAAGTGTAGTTCTCTTTGTCACATCTGCTCCGTTTATTTAGGCCAGCCTCTTCTCTTTTTTTATTTATTTATTTTTTTTCGTCCACTCTTACTTAAAAACCTAATAAAAAGGATTTGGTGCAAAATGCGTCGGAGTGATTGCGACGTTTTTCATCTTTATGTTTTTTCTGAAACAAACGCCAATCCAAGACGAGTCGTAATGGAGGAGAAAGCAGGAGCGCATCGCCCGTCCAGCGCAATCGTCTTCAATCAGAGGTTCCTTCACAGTCGCTGTAAAACGGACTGCTGTCGGAGATCCTTCTTGGCAGCAGCCATCGGCATTGACTGCAACTGTTTGAAGAATCTCGGTTAATATGAATTACAGTGACATTTAATTTCCCTTCGGAATCCACGAGGCATTTTTGAATAGGATTGTGAATTAAAACTCATTCGACAGATTTATGACACACAGATATAAGTAACTTCCTTTTTTTGCCGATTCAAATTATGACGGCGCATGAAAGTTTACAAATGAAAAACAAAAAAAAAAAAATACAGAAATGCAAACTACTTTGCACCAGTTGCATCATCCAACTGGTGCAAAACTCGTGTTTCCATTGCAGTTTTGTGAAATCCAATAATTTTAATACAGTAAAAAAAAAACACCCCATCCTATCACCAATGTTTTTTAGTGAAAAACAAGTTTGCTTGTTTTTTAATTGGCATTTTCATGAAACAAATTTATTTTGAAAATGTCAAGTAATTTGATAATATGGAAACAAAGATAGTATGACAGCATATTGGAGCCACTGCAGGTGGTGATAACGAAAGGAGCAAATTTCCACCAAAGAACTCTGTGATTCTGAGTTTAATCTCCAAAATGTTTTAGAAAAAAAAACAAAGGAATTTCTGAGCTCCAAAAATAAAAAAAAAAATAAAAAATTTTTTTTTTAATTTTCTACTTTTGAAATTCAGAAATTTCCACGTTTTTTTTTTTAGAAAATTTTTGAATCAATCTCAAAATTGAAATTTTATTCAAGCAAATTTGTGACTTTTCAAGCTTGGAAATTTCAGAGGACATTTAGTAGAACATTTCTGAGATTAATCTCAAAATTGTGACTTCTTTTGGCAAAAATAATATACTCCTCCCTGTTCTTTACCCCCATCATGGCGCCGTTGTGCTGTCATACAGCTGGTGACATCTTAGCATTGGCGCTGCTGCCAGGCAGTGGGACAGAGGATCAGCCTGCGGTTCTGCTGCGGTCCAGTAGAACCTCAGGTTGCTCTGATATCAGCCCTCAGTTGTCTCTCCTCTTCCTCTTGGCAGAACCACAAGTTTAGCTCATGCTGGCTCGGTGACCAGCACAGCACAGTGGCACTATGGCTAATAAAGCAAGTACAAGTATGGTACATACTCCGGCAGTGTGGCCGGGTGCCAGGTCCTGCCGCTTCGATCTGGTTCAGGAGCGGTTGCCACGGCGATAACCCATGTTCTGGCGGCGTCCGTGTGTGCCGACTCTTAAAACTCAAAATCTGCAGCTGCAGTCCAAACCTGATGAATCGCCACCAAAATCTAGAAAGAGATTTTTTGATGATCCTCAAGGCTGCAGCTCTGCTGTTGGTTCAGTTCATTTTTTATTCACTCGACTTTCGCTGGATCCAATATTGCGTTTTACTCTCATAGGATCGTAACTCTATTTCTGTTTAAAAATGTATTTTTTGTTTTTTTCACCAACTGAAAATAGAGACAAATTTCCGATTGTTTCTCTTGATTCTTTCGCCACTTGACTGGTGATGCTTTTGATAATTACCAAACTGTTTTCTATCTTTATTTAGTTCACATTTATTTCGCTCACTGGTTTAAAATTCCTCTTTGTCTCGTAGTTTGCAGATTCATTTATGACGGTTTGTCTTCCTTTTTTGGACCTTCTGGTTGTTTGGTTGGTGAATTTCTTTCATTCAGTTTAAAGAAATATTCATTTATGTCCAATTTTTGACTCCGCTGGTTATTACCTCTCATTGATTGCAAGCTTTCGTTCAAATGTTCATTTTTTCAAATTTAATATTAAAATCTAATCTTGAGAAATGTGTAAATCTCAATATGCTGCCCAATACTATATCACGGTAATGAAAAGGATTCATTCTTCTGGTAGTTTTTTTTTTCTTTTAATGAACATTAGAATAATTTAATATGTCTACAGGAGGTAATGTCTTTTTGGAGTGGTAGCCACTGTGACCAACCAAAGTCTCAAATTAGGTTCTTCTCCTAACGAGACCTCTTCATTAACCCTTCATCAGCATCATTTTTTATTACAGCTCCGAGCATTTTACAGTATTCCCCAGTGCTGACTGGGTCGTGTCAATCCCATCCTCAACCTAAATGTCGCTCACACCCCCCCGCCATCCCCCCTTTCCTGAAAGCAGCAAGTAGCCGGAGACTGATCACCCAGTTCATTTCGCCCGTCCCCCCTGGGAGGATTCCCTCTCGCTGTCCCATGTAGGGGCTCATATGGAGGCGCAAACACACACGCATGCATTCGGTTTAAAATCATTCATGGCCGTGTCAATTTTGATTTATAGTTGCTTTGCTTTGGATCAATTGCGTTCGGAGCTGAACAGCCCTGGAGCTTGCAGCAGATGAAAGGTACGATTACAGACGTGTTCGCACGTTAAAGCCTAACGATGGGGGAAAATCAAATGCATAAAAACACCTTGCATAGCCCTGAATGAACCATAGTCAATCATAATATTATTTTAAAGAAGCTTCCAGAAAGGAATGACACAAAACATCTTATTTGTCCTAAAACATTAAAGCTCATGTTTAACAGAATCAGTTCTGGAGTTCCACACCGTTCAGTGCTTGGGTCAGTTTTCTTTCTTTATTTTTTACATCCTCTTGAGCTTGACTATATTTTGTCTCATAACATTGACCGAGAAAAATATTGTCTGGGTTTTGTACAATAACAAAAATCTGAAACGTATCCGTTCGCGTCGACTTACCCCCATAACTCTCAGCGCAGTAAATTGCCTTCAAAAGTCACTGAGTTAGCAACTTAAACTCGTCTAAAATTTGAACATAAATTTAGATATTCTGTAACACTATTACAGACCAAGGATCACGGTAAACAGGTCAGAGAACAAGCTGTGAAGGACTTAATAGCAAAAAAAACACAACCTCCCAAAATCAGAAGGTAGACCATTCAATCCATCTCACTGCAAAAACACAAAATCTTACTATGCATTGTTTTCTGGACTAGTTTCCAGAACGTGGAAAAAGGCAAAAATAAAACAAGAGTCTCTCTTCAGCATGAAATACGAGCTTGTTTTAAGTCAGTAAGTCCTAGTTACTGATAGAAAAGTATTATTTCCACTGGCAGATTATTTCACTTACAACATGGGAAAATAATCTGCCAATGGAAGTAATAAACCATGAATTATTGACTTAAAACAAACTCATATTTCTCGATGTAAAACTGCTCTGAAGTTAGTTTTGCCTTATTTCAAGCGTACCGAGGTATTTGCATGAGACCGAAAAACACTTAACACGTAAAATCTGTCAGCACGGTTGGCCGAGCCACTGTTTTAATGAAAGGAACGACAGTTTTCCACAGATCTACGACACGTTAAGGATAAGCAGCCAGAGAAGATAATGTTTCACGTTAAATAAAAAAAATCTGTGGCATGCTTATTCCAGGTGGCGTCGTTGAGAATCTGCGGCAGAAACTGGAGCCGCCAGTGATGTCGGCGCCGCACGTTGAGAGCTCTTCGGATGACGGAGCGAGCGGCCGAGTCTGGGACCAGCTGAGGCTTATTGACAGATCTGTGTGTTGGAGCAGAGAGGAGAGAATTGGCTCTTAAGATACAATGCCATAATCGATACGAGAAGTAACAGGAGCGCAGATTAGAGTGGCTGTGCTGATGTCCCGTAAGTGGGCGACTGATATGTTGCTGGGACGATAATTTAAAAAAATCTTCAGCATTTGGAGCAAAAAAAAAAAAGCAAAACTCAATGCATTCGGTTTAGATTGAACAAGTCTACTAAGAGCTCCAAAAGGACCAAACAATAGAAACGCGGTAGTCGGTTTTGGGAGCATTACAAATATGGTAAAACACCCGTAATCATAAGACAGCTGTGTTTTTGTTTCCACGAGCTCCGTAGCAACGGAGCTGGATGTCCTTGCAGTGGTTGGCCGCTAGCATCGTTCTGTGCAGGCGGCGGCTGTGCAGCGAGTCCCGCTGGTGTCTAACGTGTCTCGGGAATGCAGTGGGTGACGTGTTCCCGCCCCGTCACCCAGCGACGCAAATGGCGGGAAGGCTCCCATGGAAGAGCGGCATTGCTTTACTTGGGTCATGAAGGACGTAGCATCTGTCCGCCTTGTTTGTCAAACGTGTTTGACTTACTCATCTCCGTGTGAAGACACAGATTCACCCAGACAACAATCACCACGTTTTATTTCAGCACACGTTTTAATGTAAAATTACATATAGTTCCTTCAGGTGGGCGTAATGGAAAAGATTCCAAGCACACGGCCCTGCGGAACGCCACTGTTAAGGGTCGTGATTATTGTGTTTACGCTCACAGTAGACATGTGTCGTACAGTTTTATGAATTTATTCTTACCAGCTCTCTTTAAGTCCAACACAGACTCTGTAAATGGATCATCGATTAGTAGAACCGCAGTCAAAACGTAAACTTCAAGTGAAAACAATTACCCCATTTTGAAACGTGTTTAGGAATTCTCGCCTGAGAAAGCGGCCCTTGTGCGGGGCTTTTCATTAAACCCCAAGGCTCCAGATTTCATGTGATGCCCTGTCGACATCTAATTATACCGTGAAAACAATACCGTCTTGTAACCAGTTTAAACATGACGGACAGCTTTACACGTCTTTTGTTCGGTGGTTTGCATATGTGTGAGTGTCTGGTGTTGTGTATAGTCCCACTGAGACAGAAGCCCCGTCTGACTAAGCCGGGACATATGCTGCTCTCGTGTAATGGGCCCCCGCATACAGACACAGGTGTCTATACAGACCAGGCTGACGGATCCTGGGATCATTTGAACTTTATCAGCACACAGAGGAACAGAAGCGGCACATTTCATGTTGTCTACTGCTAATTTCACCCAGCTTAAAACCATGTCACCATGTTAAAAGAAGCAACCTGACATCCTTGTTTTGTTTTGTGACCTGAATATTTTTGCCTGCGTCTGAAAATCAGACCTAGGCAGTAGTCGTGACATCGAGCCACGTTAAGCGCACGCGAGTTCGGAAAACGGTTTATCCAGCCGAACTGCGTTTGGGCTGCAGCGAGAACTGGAAGCAGGAAGTGACGGCGCAGCGCTGCCAAGAGAATTGTAATGACTTAGCCGGAGGAGTGTCAGAGGCGGTGTGAGTGTGATGGGGTCAGAGCCCTGGCGTGAGGATAATCCTGCTTCAGATGATCAATGGCCGAGTCACGGCAGTGCACACGTTTGTGGCGGGATCGTCACCCGGTGGGGAAGGGGAGAAGCACGGCTTCATTCCCTCTTTCTCTGCGTCAATAAACTCCTGAAGCACATCAGGTTCCAATTTCATTCAACCAGATTTGTTTATCAACGAAACGTAGCTGCGTTATGACTGATAGAGTCGTTTTTTACTGCTTAAAGTACTCGGCACATTTCTTGACCTGATACTGAACCTGATGTGAGTTATGTGTTCATAACTGATGTAATACGTTGGATGTTTAAAAATGTTTACGTTGACAGCAAAGGGAAATGATTTTAGGTATGTTACTTCTATGTATGTGTAAGCCTTATTGACATGTTTTGTTGTCACAGGGAACCCAAAGAAATGCAGAAAAGAGAGTCGTCATATGGAGGAAGATTCTTTTTTTTATGCGCAAAGTGGAAGAAAATCTAGAAACAAAACTAACTAACTTGTTTTTAATTCTTTTAATTGCCCTTTCTGATCTCCAGGGAATGAAGATTAGAGACTGTAAGGAAATATATGTGTTAATGTGTGTTAAATTCAAGGTTTTTTTTTTTTTTTTTGTCATGATCTTCATTGCATTCAATCAAATCATATTTATCTGAACTGGATTGTTCTCTAAAACACACAACGGTCTAAAACCTATTGATCTTTCATGGGGTGCAGCATGCAAGACATGATGTTGTATTTAGGCTGGTGAAACATGGAATATATAATGCTACAGTGATTAACAAAAACATAATTAAGGAGAAACAGGTTCACCTGAAAAGAACATCCCTGTCCATTGGTCAACAGACTCAGTGGACCGCTTCCAAGTCCACCACTGGGACAAAAGATACAAGGGACAAAAGACTATTCACACCCACACTGGGTCACCAACTGAGAATCACCAATTGAAGTAAGACATTTTTGGACATCATGAGACAAAGCGAGGACAGGGAAAAACTGAAAGCCTAATTACCAATCAAGTGACTTCTGAAGGTTGCACTGTTGAGTTTTTTTTTTTTAAGAAGTCCAGGAATAATTGTCGATGGGTCCAAAGGGTCTTTTTGCAAGACACAATAAACTACTACTTAAAACAGTCCTGCTATTATCTACGCATGATAATACTCCCACAGAGACCAAAGCTGTCGGCCATCATCCGAGCTGAACAGAGGCGATCGCAGCCGGCACGTCCTCCATTGATCGTGGATGTCCCCGGAGCCAACGCGGCTCCCGTCGATGACTCTGAGGTAACCGCTGGCAACGCTCCCGATCAGGTCTGGTCGCAGTCCTGAATTGATCAAATGATAATTGTGCTAATAGGGCGGCATCTAATGTCCTTTCTTACATCGCAGGACGCAGTGTTGACTCAACCACAGTTCAAGCTACGGGTTTTGTGAAGCTTTTTTTTTTTTTTTTTTTCCTTTCCCATTTCTAAGCATTTTTCTGTGAACAGTGAATCTGGAGCAAACCAGAAAAACGCAGAGTGTCTTTAGATCAAGGTAGAGTTGCTTTTGACCCATAATCACTGGAATATTGACCAACGTATTTCACGTGCATCGATGATTTTCTCGACAAAATGTAATGTTTACTGGTTTCTCAATTGGCGACAACGTGTTGCTTTTATTTGTGTGTTTTCATGATTTGAAGCCCTTTGAGCTGCATTGTTTGCTGAAATGTGCTACATACATAACATAACTTCCACTGTTGCTCTTCCTACTTCCTAATGGACACAAATCAGACTCCGGATGTGCAAAACATGCTCTGAAAGGCAAAAACAAGAGTTTGAACATCTCTCCGTACAGGCGCCGCGTCGCTTTCCACGTTTTCCACGCGCACCTTGTGACCGGATTACCCAACATGCCCTCCGTTCACAAATCCAAAATAGCCCTTCCTTTCCACTGGCCGAGCACAGCCAATCAAGAGACCGGCAGAAACGGCAACAGTTACCAGCCGCTCCTTTCAGAACTACTGATCCGAGGCCTGTTAGCATCCACTCCCACAATCGCACACCGGCCCTTTCAGCGAGGACATAAAGAAAGAGCTGTGAGGCCTGCACAACAGAGCGCAAAGTCTCCTCAGCGAACAATCAGGATTCCAGCCTTCCATCCTTTTCTCTCTCGCCCTGTGTCTCTCCCAAACCCCCAGAAACCTACGCTGAAGTTTAGGGTGAGGGTGTGAAGAGGTTGCGATTGCAAGAAACAAAACAAAAGCACCTGAGGCTTTGATTAGGCCGAATAAATCTGCAGGAGTTAGGGGCAAGCGGCAGTGTGTAAATTGGATATGACACGCAATCTGGGTGCCATAAAAGCCGCTTCACCCTCCGTCCTGATGAGGCGCTCCGGTGAAGACTTGTTTTACGGATGCAATTTTGCCTTAATGTCTCCCCTGCTGGCACTAAGCCGCCGTGTTGCGCTCGGCAACCTGAACCTTATTATCGACGGGCCTTTAACTGTTCCCAGTATTTCACGCGCTCCTCGTCTCTGGGATGGATCGCGCGGCTTCTGAAAGCGTCTGTTTCACAACGTAAGCTTTGTGGACTCCACATTTTTCAATTTCCCAGAGGAGAATTGATGTCTTTGTGCAACAGATTTCTTTCTTTCTTTTTTTTTTTTTTTTTTTGACTCGTTTGGTCTCCAAATTGAAACTTTTATAAGCGGTGACGAGTGGATTGTTTCAAGGACAAACAACCCACAAACACACACACAAAAAAGAAACCGTAGTCTCATTTTTTGGTTTGTTTAAATGTTATGAAAGGCGGCACACATGTGCCACCCAATGACTTTTGTGTGTCTCTATTTACATGCAGGTACGACAACAAGATGCTGCTTTTTGTGTGTTCTTTTTTTTTTCTTGTGCGGCTTCAGGTTCAGCGCAAGGATTCGGTTTTATTTGAAAGTACGAGCTTTCGACCCAAACAGCTCTGCATATGAAGACTAAACAGGAAAAAAAATGGAAAAAAAATCACTTGGATATTATTCAGAATTAGATTTTTTTTTTTTTTTTTTTTTTTTAAACTGTTTTTCACATGTGAGTCCCATTTTCCACATGGCGATAAAGTATTTTGTTCATGCGATACATGATTCATTCAACATGTGATCACGTGTTTCTCACATGTCCACCACACGACCAGATTTTTTTTCCATTATACTAATATAGAATAAAAACCTCATTAAGTTTAGATCACATCTGTGCCAGATTAAAAATATATATAATGCACATGTGGTTCAAACAAATTCTCTCATGTTTACATGTGATTTTGGAATACTTCATGGTAAAAACCCATGTGATTCCTATGTTACATGGGAAACACATAAACTAAAGTGAAATAAATGTTAAGTTACGCCAGAAGCGACACTTATATGTTCATAGAAATATTTGATAACCATGTAAAGTGTATAGTTAACCAAAACAAAATAACCAACTGGTGTGAAATAAAAGTTTAGGTAGACACCAAAAGTTCTTCTGGAGGCCGCCCAGCACCCGAAAGAACGACCCAATCAAAGTCCGGCGCTGATCTCAGCTGGCCCGAAACCAGATGCGGGGTCATTCTAGGCGAGGCCCCTCCTGATGACGGCAGCCTCGCTCTGCACACGCCAGAAGCTAATTCTGCATTGTGCGGCGACTCTCTATGAAGAATCACTTATTGGAAAAAGCCAATCAAGTCATTTGAAAAGCTCCCGCCACTTTACAAGCCTCTGCCGGTTGTGGTTTCGGCGGCCTGAGAGTTGCAGAGAGGATGAGGACCTGATCCGGGGTCAGGGCACCCAGGCGGCTGCAGGCTTTAGAGGCCTCGTTTTGCCTGGGCGCCCCTTCTGTTTCATTAGCCACCCCTCCTCCTGTTGTCACCCCGCTCTAATCAAGATGAGGTTCAGGAGAGGGTGTGAGCCTTGCGTTGGGGGTTGGGGGAAACGATGGCGCTGTCTATTTGATTGTTCTGGCAGGGGCGTGGCCGCCAGGTACCCCTGAAATCTGATTGGAAACCTCACAACCGGTTTGTTAGCTTTAGTTTGTTTATTCAATCTAAAACACTCAGACACACAAAGTGTTGTAGTAATAATAATTGTTGCAGTCAGTCAACACTCCAACTATAAATCAAAAGAAATTCAAAGCAAAGTCAAGGAAAAATTATTCACAAAAATCACAAAAGGCGCAAAGGCCTAAACTTGCTCATCTGTTACCCATAAACCATTTCAAATCTACTGCATAGTTTCTGCTTAGTAAGCAGATCCGTGTGTTTTGTTTGGTGAAATAAATAGTTTGCCATTCAAGTTTTGACCCATTTTTTAATTGTGACTGAAAACTGCAGTGCATTTAGTTGAAATTGTCATGTCAGCGTGGCGCCCTTGTGCAGTCTGTGGCGGCACAAGGGCACAAGAGAGAAAAAAAAAAACATTGGCACGCCGCTGCTTCCCGGAAAGGCGGCGCTCCTGTCATGCAGCTCCTGTATAAAAGCGCCAGACCTAATGACCCCACCCTAATTGCACAGTGTCAATATTGTTGCATTTAGATTCCCACAGCTCTCATATAATATGCACAGGGAGGAGACGGCTCATCAGAACTCAATACCTCCAAGCTCGGCGAGGTGGCCGTGGCTCGCCAGCGCCGATATCGCATTGCACTGTGTCAACATGCTTCGGGTCGCATTTTGTTGTTATTTTGATGGTTTTCTGTGATGGGGGCAGCAGCCAGAAGAATAAGGTACGCTGAACGTCATTCTGTGGGGCCACATTTCTGAAACACAAATGTACGTTTTTGTACGGTCGATTGATTTACACACCAAGCTCACCTTTTCATGGCTCAAAAAGGAAAACAGAAGGAACGTTTTAGAGTCTAGTCAAAGTCTTGAGTTACATCCACAGGAGATAATGTGGCATGACTTTAAACCCGCCAACGTTTCTTCTTCAGCAAAGAAGAAAAGCTCATTTTAAGAGAAAAAAATAGTTTTCTACGTGGCTTTGCGAAGCTTTTTAACTCTTAATAAAGAAATAATGTTGAAGTTTTTGCTTTAAAGCAGCATTTTGTATTTGGTCACATTGTCTGTGTTTATTTTATTTTATTTTTTAGCGTTTCTTTGATGATCTGAAACAAGAAAATGACAAAAACAAAAAAGAAAGAAATTGTAAGTGGGCAAAAAACCTTGCTTTCATGAGAACATCACACAGGTTGATTAATTAGTTTAACATTTTTGTGACTGTAAAGCAAAGATAAAAATCCACGTTTGCCTTAGCGCTGCTTGTGCTATCTAACGATCTATCCGCATTCATACAGGAATAAGATCCTATCTGGTGTAGATAAGACGCTGGCTACTCATAACTTCTTGGCAGAACCCATCTTTGACAAAAACATATGGCGTATGGGCCATTAGCGTGGCCGATATGCCGCCGCACTAATTGGTCCTGATCACGAGATTCCTTTGTAACGACCAAGAAATGATTGAGTTCTTTCCGTTTCAGTGGTCAAAAATCAGACTGGGTCCATAAGAAAAGCAATAAGGCAACGCATTGACCAAGTGTCTGACATTGGACATTGACGTTAGCGCCACTGTATCGACAGTCAATGGGGCAGACAGTCAATGGAGAGCCTCAAACTTTATTAACGTCTCCTAACAGCTCAGCAAACGTTTTTTTTTTTTTTCACACTCCAAGACAGATCCGTTAGTAAAAGTCATTAAGTCTAAAAAAAAAAAAAAGTACTCTGAGCTCTGCACTCAGATTAATCCTATTCCACTTCTTTTGGTACAGAAGTTCTGCATCTGAGCTTATTTTCATATAAGTATATATTTTATATATCTTTTTTTAGTACTTTTGCTTCCAAATTTGACTGTCAAAGCTAGATTTAAAAATCTCTAGTTACATAAGTTCAGGACCCTCTCTGTCTTAAGGTCAGTGGAAACATTAGTGCGTTTTGTGTCCAAAAGAAATAAAACCAAAGGATTAAACATGAAAGCTTATAAAATCCAGCTGGCAGTGCAGTTTTACTCTCCCGAATGCGTTTATTGTGGTACAGGGGAGATATTTTAAGCAAAGGGAACGTGAGACACGCGGGATCGGTGATTTGCGAGGATTTGTGAGAGATTAGGGAAAAGTTTCCTTTAAGATTGAATATGCGTAATCTTTACAGCAGATTTAGGGATTAGGAAGACTTCTGCAACTAAAAAGAAAAAAGAAAAAGAAATCACGATGACATGTGATGCTGTGACTATTCCTTGACAGAACCGCTAAATCCCGCACAGAGTCGAGGATGTTAACTTTGTTTTACTTTAGTTTGCAGTGTGCAGAGTATCTGAAGGATTTCACACAATGAACGAACTCAGACTTTGTTTAAGAATACCTCAGAAGGCAAATACGGTTCTAGAGAGACCCAGCGCCTTGTCAGGCCTTGAAGGACATTAAGGGTACATTAATGCCAGTCCGCTTTAATCTAACTCAGTGATGCCCAGAGTCGGTCCTCGAGGGCCGGCATCCTGCATGTTTCAATTCTCTCCCTGGTCATAATAACAACCTTTTCAGCATGTCTACGAACGAGACATTATTTGATGCAGGGGCGTTAAACCAGGGAGAGAACTAAACCACGCAGGATACCGGCCAAAAACGTGAACTCTGGTCCGTCTAAACACCTGAGTCTTGGTTCGGTCGAAGTGAAGTGAACAAGGCATTCTGGGTAAATACGACCACAATAAACACGACAGACTAATGCTGGCGGGAGAAAAAGCCTACAACCACCAGAATCTGATTCGACTCCATTTTTGTGTACATTTCCTGAAGAAGGAAGTTGTGCTTGGTGTCTTGTTCGCAGGTTTACATGTCGTTTCCCTCAGTGGTTCTTGGCGCAGCGACACCACAGGCGAACCTTTGGCCACCTCCAAGAGGCAAGGTGGGTGAAATGTTTTGCCCCAGGACGTATTGACTAAGACAGACGGTGGGCAACCCACTGATTACGGGACGAACTCCCACCACCATGATCCTGATGTTTCTGCTTCCAGACATTTCTCCAAATCCGTAGCCCTTCTAGCCATTGAGATAAGCAATCACAAGTTTTCTTAGACTTCACCATCTGAACCCAAACAGTCCTGCTCAGATCGGCATATTACTCCTATCAGACTTCTTTGCCCCACCCATATCCAACTTTGTACCATTTTGGTTCTTTCCAGCCTGCACATTGTCTAGATAACCGTCCACAAATCCACCACTCAATGGAGTACTTTCCATTGAAAGTACTCCAAAAATATTTAGGGAGGTAAACGGCCGCATTGCGCCTGTGAGTGGACTAATAAACTATTAGCCTTCCAATGTTAGGAAAAGGTTAAAATGAGCAAAATGATTTAAACGTCGCAGAAAGCGCGGGCTAAATGAAAGAGAAGAGAACGTGTTTTTATTTATATGTTGCAAGCTGGGATACTAATATCCAAAGCAATAAGACGGGATTTACAAAGGAGACATTATACTAATGCTCATTGGAGCAGTAAAGCCTGCCTCCGTCCAATATTTTAAAGCAAGAGCCGGCCCCTCTGGTGTTGTAACTGAAAGCTTAGGGAATCATTACCATGGCCTCTCCATAACCTCAATAAGTCAGGTTAGTGTCAATAACCTGGCCTTTAAAAATTGATAAGGGTGATCACTTTGCTCACCGCGAGACGATTTCAGAGCAGCAGACGTTCCCGTTTGTAAGTCACGTCTTGTATTTAGTAAGCATCCACCCTGGATATCGCTTCCGGACAATCATCTTCCTGATGTTTGGGCTTTATCTGCATATTACTCACCAAAGAGCGCAGACAGATGATTGAGAGAAACTATTAGGCTTAGATCATTCGCTAAAACTGCTGCACACCTCAGTGCTTCTCCGCTTGATTTACCTTCGAGCAGAAATAAATCTGACAGCTTCATGGCTCGCGTGACGCGGGCGCGCTCTCCAACTATCAGCGAAGTCCTGTTTGACAATAAGTCATACGTTGGGGGCGGGGGGGCGGACCGGAGCCCCATCATCTCACGCGCGGCCAACGGTGATGGTGACATATGGAAATGTGTCCGATCAAAAATGCCAATTTGGAGAATCCGGCAGACATCTTTAAGGAAAAAAAAAAAATTTCTGTTTGACACATGGAAATGTCACAGAGCTGCATTTATTCATGTGGACATTAGAGGAGGATTCCTGTCCGGAGGACCCCGGGGGACAAAAGAGGTGCTCCCCTGAGGAGAGTGACCTGGAGGACACACTCGCGCTTACCAGCTGGACCAGATACCGACCCCCCTCCCACTCCCACAGCCCTGAACTCACATTCATGAGCGGCAGAAAACTCCCTGATTGGACCTGCTGAATCTACTTTACATTTAAAGCTGGCCAAGGTTTGTGACATGTGTCAGCTTTGAAGATCGGATTTGTTTTCACAGGGAACGTGTTTATTTTTGATGCAGGTCTTGGGGGGCAATAGATGACAGTAAGTTTATAATTAAAACAATCTGCAATATTTATTCAGTTTTATTTATGTATTTCCCAGTGTAGGATAAAAAGAAACACTCCAGTACAAGGCAAAGGAAGAAGAGGAAAAACTTCCCCACCAAAAACAACATGCAGAACTGTCATAAGTGCTGCTGCCATCTAGTGGACATGTCTGTGAATTACAATCATTTTCTGAGAGGAGTAATAATAACAAAGATGCAATTTTAAGTTAATACATAAAGAAAATTCAAAATTTAACTTTCAAACAGAATCCATATTTGAAATGTAACCAATTTGATTATAAAATCTGTAACCTGCAGCATTTCTGACGTTCCTATTAACTTTTGTCCAACATAGATGATTCTTTCTATATTTAGAGAATATAGGTATATATTTTTAAATTTTCAGGTAAGGTCCTAATGCTTACTCACTGACCTTTTATCTTTTGCCTAACAATTTTGCTTTCAAAAAAAGAAAGGAAAGAAATCACAAAACAGACCATTTCTCAACGCACGTTCAGGAAAAAGTAATGAGCTCCTCAGTAACTTAAATCAAGGTAAAGGCACTTGCACGCCACTGGAATTCATATCTTTCAAATATGATCTCCTCGCTAAACTAAATGTGCAGGATTCTGCTGACAAAAACAAAAAACGATGTATGTGGGAAAGAGTTCTGTGAATCATTCTAGACCCAGAAAGCAAAGAGAGTCAGGCATGTAGTGTCAAATTTGGGGTGTTTTTGTTTGTCCTTTAAGGTTAATGGTGGAGAAAATCATTATTTATTATTTTTGTTGGTCTACGTGATCTACAAGGAATCTTTTATGTCTTCACTGCCTGTTTTGACTCCCAGACGCCCCAATGGTAACATTACCACTCCGCACATGATGCCACCGCTCAGGCTGTGAAGGTTTTAAGCATCTTGCAAGATCAGAGGACCGCCTACTCCTTCGGGCCGCTTTACTTGGTTGTTCTTGATTGTTCAAGTAAGTCAGTAAATCTCACCAGTGGACAATGGTTCTGGATGCGTCACATTCTCAGAGGACATAAGACAATTGTAAGACTGAAAGCAACAAACTTCATTCGCATATTTAAGTTGAGTTTCCTCGCTGTCATAAGCAAAACATTTTCAGTTGTACACGTACCTTGTTGCCATGACGTCATATGGGTTTCTTTCTGTTAAGTTCCTAGAAAGTTCAATTGTTTGTCAGTGAAGATCTTGTAAGACCTTATAATGTTGTCTTTGTTTTTTGTTTTTTTTTAAATCTGATGATTGCTATTGCAGACTTAAATTTAAAAATGACAATCGTACAGTTTAACATAAAGATTGCTTGCTCAGTCATAAAAGTTATTGGGTTCAAACAACTCTTTGGTTACCATAGAAGGAGATGTTGGTCTCTTTTACCAATTTTTAATGAATGATCCACCATGCTGAGTCAAATCCAGGGTTTGGATCGTTCAATGAGCATCGCCAAGTAATATAAAATCAATCCAAATTCATTTGTGTCTTTTAACCCGGCAGTTTTTAATGCATTCACTCAATTGTTGTCTGTCATAATCAATCCATAATTCTGAAAGCGTTAAGGCAGCGAGAGAAAACAGTGTGAAATTCTCGAGACCGAGACTTGACTTCACATCTACCCCCGACTTCTTCTACGGCATCGGCTCTGCCAACACGGAGTCCTTCACTCCGGCCGCCAGCACAGCGAAGAGAAAGGGAGGAAAGAGGGAACGGAGGTAGAGGGCCACCCTGGGGATGGGGTGGGCCAGCACAACCTCCTTCCTCTTCCTGTTCACCGTCTCCAGAATCTCATTGGCCAGGACCGAAGGCCGCACACCCTGGGTGAGCTGGCTGGCGATATCTTTGGAGGAACAGACCAATTGAGACTCATCCCAAGAGTAAAGTCAATGCGATGTAAACATCTGCGCCGTGTCTTTTGGTTTGCGTCATACTCACAGTCGGCTAGGATGTTTTGCTTCGGAGCTGGCTCCACGGCGGGTGGCGGCTCAGTGGCGTTGATGAAGGTGTGGCTGACGGTACTGACAACGATCCCGTACTCCTCCACTTCGGCCCTGAGGCAGTCGAAGAAGGCCTGCGCCGCGTGCTTGGAGGCCGCGTCTGTCAGCAGACGTGAACACATGCAGCAACCCAAGCTTGTCTGCAGAGTCTCATTCCATTCATTACACACAGCATTCTTTGTGTAATTGTTTTCTGCCTCGTCGGCGGAAGCCCTCAGGTCTAGCGCTCTGGTTACAAGACACACAGTAATTAAATGCTACGAATGAGGAAGTGACGGCGCTTAGAGTCTGATCGACTCTGGTTGGACTGAGAGCAACCTGGAGATTTTTAGGAGCGAACAAGTTAAACTGTTGTGGCGCAAAAGATTATTTATTATTATTCTGAAGTATTCTGATTGGTTAGCAGCAATGGAAATAAACTAGAGACAGAACGAAGAATAGTTTTGGCTGTCGAAAGTAACGAAAGGTCCTGGCCTACATTACCTTTTTCCATGCATTCTTACAATCTGTCGAGTAATAATTAGCCTACATTATTTACCCGCCTGAAGGTAAGGCATAGAAAAATGCAAGTTTGCACAGCTGCTGTTATTCAGATCTTGTCACAGCATCATCCCAGCTCAGGATGATGCTGCCATCGCCGTGTTCCAATGTATGTAGGGTAATGCACATTGTTCCTTTGACGCCTCCAAATAGTATTTTCCAAGTATTCCAAAAAGCTTAAAGTTTGGTCTCATCTCGTCTGAGTGAGACGTCTCCCAACATTTGTATCGCAGATACCCAAAATGTTTGCTCTCAGAAGTAAACTCTGACTTATTTCAGTGTCTGGAGTCAAAAGGTTTAGCTGGCAACTTACATGAGCTTCTGAAAGGGATCGCCAGTCGGCCCTGGATGCTGTTGACCAGTATGACGTGTCCCGATCTTCTTGACATCATCGCCGGAAGAACACCTGCCACAATTTACCGTTTAGATGAAGCCGGTCGACAAGCCATGGTTGAAACCAAGTAAACCAAACTTGACGCCGGATTTGTAAGCAGCATCCCGCTCACCTTTGGCGAGGCTGCTCGGACCAAAGTAGTTGATGTCCATGATGTTTCTGTCCAGCTCCAGAGAGACGCTCTGGACGGGGGCTTTCAGCTTCATGCTGCTGTTGCAGATCAGCACGTCCACGTAGCCGTAGCACTCCATGACCTCAGCCACCACGTCCTCCATGCTGTCCATGTCACTGAAATCCAGGATCACCAGCTTTGGGGCGAATGTCTAAGTGAAAACAAGTGGCACTTTTGTAAGGTGTGGTTAATTGATTGCGGCTCTGAAATGAAAAACAAATACCCCGCAAAAATATTTTGTGATCGATGACACATATGTTCATAGAATAAATGATTTATTCCAATCCTGCACGAATACAGAATAAAACTTGATTCGCTCGGACAGAAGGACAGGAAAGGATAACCGAGCTATCAGAAAAGAAAACATCCTTTATGATTAACCGATACTGATTGGCTCAGCGTCGCCCGCACAGCTATCTAAACTCGCTCTGGCCATATGCTCCATGTGCAGTGGTGTGTGGGTGAGCGAAGAGACGCATGAGGACAGCGTGCTGTCAGACAGGATATCCTTCCATTGTGCTGAGGAGAGGAAGTGTTTATCTGGGAGGCGGTGACAGAAGGGGTTTCTGATCAAAACAAGAAGGGATTCTGATATCCAGGGGCCGTTCGCGGAGCTGTCACACGCTTTACGAAAAGCCAGCAGTAATCTGACTGGGGTCTGCTGGAGGTTGCAAAAGGTTCACCCACTGGCCCAAAACATTCAGCCAACGCTACTTTGAAGGTTTAAGTCAAAGCATTTCTATGGATTAGAAGCGCCCACATAAGGTTCAGATCTAGATTTAATTGAAAAATTGCGGTAAGGCTTGAAAAACAATGTCTCATTTTCTTTTTGCTTTGTGTCGGTTTACCACATTAAGTCTCAATAAAATCTTTTAAGGTTTGCGGTTGCTAATTCAATTAAGTCGCATTTATCCATGCACCCATCGCATACCCATTTGTTCCTGCGAGTGTGGGCGTGGTGACGTGGTGGGTAGACTGGTGCCCATCTCCAGTAGTCGTCGGGCGAGAAGCGGGGTACACCCTGGACGGGTTGCGAGTCCGTCACAGGGAGGCACACAGATTTGGTGCTCACGCTTCTCATGTGGATTGTGCCAATCAAATGGCTCAGTACAGTTAGAAAGGAGCAGGAGTCGTCTTAAGAACCTGAAGTGACACACTTTCTGGCATGTTCCATTGGTCCTCGTTTCACTTCCTCACCTCTCTTGGATCAGAGTCAGTCGTCAGCGAGTCGTACAGGGACTCCAGCTTATCCCAGGTGGTTCCACACAAGATGAGTCTGGCGCCGGCCTTATGGAAGAGATGGGCACATTCTGCAGAAGACAACAAAAACATGCTGTTTAGACAAATATAGATGAACAAAAGAACAATTGCTGACCGCCTTAGATAAACTTAATGGCATTTCAACAAGGAATATATCCAACGGAGCGTCTAAAAATCAATCATGAAAACAGGTATCTGTGTTCTCTGTGAAACTGAAACAGACATTCCTTTTCAAAATGTAGATATTTATTATTCCCATTCAAAGAAAACAAAACAAGAAAAGAATTAGCCTGGAAATTAGCATTGCGCAGCATCCAGGTGGCTACAAACTAAATTGTTTGAACATTTACCACTATGAAAGAAAAAATTTTAACATTTCCTTTTGTGCTAATCTAAGGATCCATTTTTTATTTTGAATCAATTGAATGCTAATTCAAGCTTGGCAGAAGAGTATCCATTGTCTATATGAATTAATTTAAACACACCAATTGATCTAGTAGTTATTATTTTATACTGTTGAGTGTCTGGGGAAGCTGGAGTGCCCTGGGTGACCCCGCGAATGTTTGGGGAGAAGACGGAAATTTCAAGCACTAAAAACTCCAGGTCACGATTCAAACCTAGAGCCTTCTTTTTGTAAGGCAACAGTGCTACCAAGTGCTGCACCATGCAGCCCTGAGCATAAAACTGGAAAAGAAGGGAAATGATTTTGGTTTTTTTCACCTTCCTCTATCAAGGGAAAACCCTTAAGCACCAAGTCTGGCCTCCAAAAAGACATAATTTGGTACACATGCAGACCAGCTCTTGGTTGTGCAAGAGATTCGCTTTACAAGGAGCTGGCACATCTGAAACGAGAACAGGAAAGGAGTAAGTGGAGGCCTTATGAGTGGAAAGAAAGTGTTATCGGGAAGTTGCCAGAGCATCTGAAGTCAATAAGAACAGCAACTGAAGGTCAGGAGAGACTAAGGATTCCTCATAGACGGAATAGACATTTTATGAAAATGTCACGTTGGCTCAATGTTGAAAACAAACCGGTGTTTTAAGGCAACTACATGCCCTGGCAGGCCAAGAAGAGTTGTAAAGAGTTCACCTTACAGTCTGGGCAACCAGACAGCTTCACCCAAACTTGTAAAGCAACTGCTCTCAAACACGGTCAAGTCCTGGAAACGGTAACTGATGTGACAACGATACAATCCTTTACAAGTGGTTACCTCCCTTTCTGTTTGGATGTGTGCCGAGCCTGGCAACACAATTGCTCCATTCATAATCCCATGACTAAATGTCTTGTCTCTGATGTCAATTCATTGAACTGGATTTACGTGACGGTGCGTTGCAACTGGCAGAGATACATTTTCGCAGGACTCGAGTGAGGTCAAAAGTTTTGAACAGTACCAGCGCCCGCTCCTGAGACGGCATCGGTGATCACCACGACTTTGTTGCGCACTAAGGTCTTGGACATGAACTGTAAGACCTCTTTATAGATGTAGTACACCCCTGCTGCGACAACTATTAGCAGGGGCAACACCATCACCGAGGGGAGGCCCATGTTCTGCGGGGAAGAAAAGAACAGGAGTCAGTGAGGGAGGGAGGAGACTCCAATTTGTTGATCAAGTCAAACACATCGTCAGTTATCGACACAAAAAGCAAGTCTGAATTCAACTCCTACTGGGACAACCCGATCATTAAAGGTTGCTCTTTAACTTGAACTTTACGAACCCCGGTGAGTCAGAGAAAGCACCTTGATACAGAAATGGAGACTCTTTGTTTGCTGTTGTAAATTAGTTTGAGTCGTCATGCATTGCATCAAATCAGCGGACCTGTGAAATGCATTTGAGGCATTGTGCAATCCAGGCACTGACACTCTGCCTGGAGATAAGCTGGACTCCATTGCTGTAACTGACTCACACCAGTATCTCATGTGTCCATCAAAATCCCTGTTTGAGGAAGACCAGTGTGTGGGATAGTTCCTTGCCAGAACGTTTGGCTCCGGTCGCAGTCTCTAAAGATGTACACTCATGAAACTTAGATTTTTGTCTCTTTATGTGTTGGAAGCCTATCTTTTTCTCCATTTGCACCCCTGCTGAGTGACTACATGTCATTATAGCGTCTGCCTGGTATTCTTCCTTTGAGTAGTCACTTGAAACTCACATCAATGGAATAAACTTTTGCTGGCCTTAGAGTTTGAACCTCCCCACCATAGGTCATGGGTCCTGGGTACGCTTTTGGGCAATATGGCATTCTTCAAGCAATCCCCAAAACTTTCATTTTCTGTTCCTCTATCACATATAATAAGGTACATCAATGTAAAGTGGTGGGACAAAGTGTGAAAAATGTTCATGAGTATATGTTTGACCAAGAATACTTTTGCTTACAACGTAACCTTAGTTCTGATATTCTCACAGTAGCAAACAGGAAAACTGAGGCTATAAAACAGCTCATGTGTGTCACCTCAGGGCTATAAAGGGTAGGATATTTAGGTCATCTCCCAGTTTAGGGAACTGACACATTTGCATTTCAAAGCAGCTATCGGGTCACTTCAGGAAGCAGAAGACGGCATCGTCACGACAACATACGTGACTCTTCTGCTGGTATTTAATAAGCCCGGTTTTTAAAAAACCCAAATTTAACATATTTGTTTTTTAACTGGGTGATTTTGAACTAGGTTATAATGCATTGGGTATTTGCATCTTCTCTTCGTGTTTTTGACTAAACTTGCAAACAAACGTGTTCAACTTAGATGAGGGCGTTTGTATTTGAACTTCTCGCTAGTATACTTTCCATGTGAAATGAGGTGAACGGCTAAATATATTCTGGACTTCGAGGCTCCACAGACTGTCATCTTTGGAACACTGTCATAGGACACCCGAAAGGCCGCAACCGGAGAGATTCGCATTTAAATGTCCAACCTTTCCCATCCAATCTAACTAGTGGAAACAGGTTAAGATAAAGGTTAATCCACACTGAAATCTCCTGATCGCTCCAGAGATCCAGTTCCCTGCTTAGCTCCCTGTTTGGACTGACACATGATTAAGGTTAGTCGGCTTGTGCGTGCACAACTATAGCAACCAACCGACAGACACAAACACCTGTAATCTGTGTTATTATTGGTTCACTTACAGCATGGACAGGGAGCTAATCCTTCAGCAGGACTGGCTGGCTGTTGTTCTTTTATGGATTGAGTCGGGTAAATGAGGCCCTTCTCTTCCCCCTCGCCCATTCACACGGCACCGCTCCTCTCTGTGTCTGATTAAGTGCTCGACACTGGAACTCCCCCCGCACCCCTCTTCTTATAATAGCCTCCCCTTGAGTCAGGCAATAATACACACACATGCAGTGTACAGTATCTGAAGTATGCTCACTTGGTGCCGGCTTGAAGAGAGGAAGCACAAGTTTGGGTGTCAGCTCCACTCTTTGCTTGGGGTATTAAGAAGCTGGTTAAAAAAAACAACAACTAATGACCCTTGGATTCAAAATCAAAATAAATCAATAATATCCTCCATTTTTCCTTAGATCTGAATGTACACGTTTATATTTAAACCATAATATTTGAGCAAATTAAGACACAATCCATATATTTTTTCTTTAAAAATAATTTGAAATGTTTCCATAAATAAATTGCATTTATTTTTGTTCCTGGTGAGTCATTTTGGTTTCAGGTTAATGATTATAGCAAATTCTTAAAATGTGACTAATAGACTCACTCCATTGTTACTAGTTATTATGACTGAGAAGTCAATTGATAACAGTGAACATGCACACGTCAAATCTTGATGAAACATTGTTAAAAAAGAAAGCAAACCCAAAACATACTTAAACAGCAACTTGTTTTTTTTTAAATACCACTTTAGTAACCATACAAAGCTGAAATCACATATGACATTTTTTCTTCTCATTGACAAAAGTGTGAAACATATCAAACATTGTAAAAGCAAAGAAAGTTTGCTTAAGACTGCATCAAGTTTGTCCAAAAATATATAATATAATATAATATAATATAATATAATATAATATATGATATTATATATCATAGCTTATGGCAGCTTCAATTTGTTCAGATATGAGCAGATTAAATTTTCCTGAAATCCATGAACATGTTCAACTTCATCACATCAAATCAAAATAAAATACACATTTATGGAGATTTCACGTGAATAATTTGATTTTAAAACATTTTGAAATATTTCAGTGACATTGCTCCGGCTGTAGGTGGCAGCAGTGTGCAGTTATCGCGAGATCCCGTCGAATTCCCGGAGCTTGTGTGTGTGTTCACCTCTCCTCTCCTCCTCGCTCCACAGGGAAAGAAGAAAATAAATCCGCTGCTGCTACAAGGAGGCTAGTTATGGAACCGAACCTTTAAATACTCGTTTTTTCTCCCGCTGTGACGGACTAAGAAGTGGTTTGTCCGCCTGCAGTATTTTTACCCGAGAGGAAAACATTTTAACATTTGGACCTGCAAACCCTCGGCGTTGTTAAAGAACGGGGGGAAAAAAAGTAAAGTTGAAGAAGCGAACCTGGAGCGGATTTCAGTAGCGTTGTATCAGCTTGCTAGCCTCCACCGCTAACCGGGGGCTAAGGAGCGCTGGATGAACTTCGCATGGAGCGACTGCTGCGGATGGGTTGGGAGTTTCCTGCCTGACTGTGAGCCTTTCTCTGGGTGTGGAGCTCACGGGAAACGCCGCTCCGCTGAATGGACTCTGCCCGCCTGCAGTTGCGCTATTGTGGTTTCCGCCGTCCCGCTATTAAGCTTGAAATCCACTGGAAAGCTAGCAGGGTATTAGCCTCCTTCTCCCCTCTTTCTCTTTGTGGTTGCAGGCCGGGGACTGGAGAGCATTCATCACTGAGCTGGGGACGCTGGCCTAATGGCAGCTAATTATTTATCCGGAAAGCAGCAGCTGGATACAGTTTAAGTGGCGGAAAGGAAACGTTTGTTGCGGATGCTGAAACTGCGTTTGTTACTTGAAAATGCGTCGGAGCGCTGGAGCTCATTCCAACTCGGGATAGTGGGGGGGTGGGACACAGCAGTGCAGCGGGACCACAAATTCAAGCTCTTTGGGAAATCAAGCTAAGTCCACTTCGTTGTTTTTTTTTTTTGTTTTTTGTTTTTTTTGTTTCCATAAGTGTTGAGATACAATGTCTGCCGCGAAGGAAAATACCTGCAGGAAATTCCAAGCGAACTTCTTCAATAAAAGTAAATGTCAGAACTGCTTCAAGCCGAGGGAGCTGCATCTGCTGACCGACCAGGACCTGACCCAGGTAAGCCAGTCAAAGCCCGATAAAGCATTTTATGTATGCGCTTATTTCAATGGACACTAGTTCAAATCCCCCCCCCAAAAAACTCTGGAGCTATGCTTGGAATCCCGACAAGACAAACCTGAACTGGAGTGTTTTCTTCTTTACAATAATTAGAGTTTCACATGAAACTTATGATTAATGGACAAAAAAATAAATAAATTAATTTAAAAAAAAAACCCCACAAAGGGGACTTCAAATTTTTTTTTGAAGTGCATCCATATTTGTTTTAGCTAAGCTTTAGATTTTCTGATTTTTAAGAGCCGTTGTGTAAAAGGATAAAAGAACCCCACTCAAAATCATTTTCCTGACACGAGTTATTGTCATTGTGTGGAGTGAAGGTGAAGTCACACTTTGTGAGAGGTAGAGCAGTCATGCCTTGTTTTTGTGACAAAATGAAAAAAAAATCTTTTTACCTGCTAAAAATGTACAATTATATATATAATATTAGCGGATAACCGAGTCTTCTTCACATTGTTACCACTACTACACTGAAGAGTGTTATGTCTTAAAAAAAACCCACGATACTGCTTGGGTATTGGGTGATGCATTGACTGACTGGAAAAAAGGCTAGGCTTTTTTATTTTTAAGGTTTTGTTGGCTGTAGTGGCCTTTATTTCAAAGTAGTTTGAGAGGAAACAGGGTACTGAGAGAGGGGAAAGACATGCGGCAAATATCGCCAGGCCGGGAATCGAACCTGCAACCACCGCCACGAGGATCAAGGCATCAATACTTTGCCCCTGCGCTATCACACCACCTCAGGCTTGGATTTTTTTTTTTAGTTTCCAACCGATGATGGCAGACAAATCCGGCATCTCTTGGCAGAGTTACGACTCCTTTCTTATCAGAGCAAACCAAATGTTTCGTAAATCACAAGTTTTGTTAAAAAAGAAATAATGCAAACCAGATTTGATCTCTAACGTTTTAGATGTCTCTGCGTACTCCAGCTTTCTCCCGCAGCCTGAAAACAGCATGGTTAGGTTAGTTTTCTCTGGATTCTCCTTGAATGTGTGTGTGTGTGTATGTGTGTGCGCATAGTCGTTTTCCCTTTGACTCTATACGTTTCCCGACGGAAATGTTAGACTTCTGAACTTAGAGCTGATGTTTTTACTGCTAAAAGTCCCTAGAACACAGTTTTTACTCAAGCTCCAATTGTCCATGTTGTGTGAGCAGATTTAAGTCCAGATGTTTTAAGAAACAAAGTGGACTGGACAGCTACACCCTTGCAGCTTTAAGAGAAGGTAAACAAGAAGTGTTGATCAGTTGGATATGAAGGTTGAGTTCATCAACGGGATGTCATTACAGGCAATCGACTTTGTGTGTGTGATGCAATCAGCGTGCTTCAGAGTGTTTGCTGTGTGGTGATGAGGATAGTGTTTGGGGTAAGTGTCTATTCAGGAAAAAGTATTAAAAAAAAACAAACACTTTTTTGCCGCCTTATTCACTGCAACCAGCCAGCTTTCCTTGTCAGATTGTGCGACCCGAAGCTGTTTGGTTTGTTGGGAGGTAAGATGTGTGTTTTGAGCGTTGCTCGCTTGGCTCATTAGTGTACTCTGTGATATATTCTGTAATCGATCCCAGATGGGCCCTTGGACGCGTCATAAACAATAAAAAAATCCAAAAAAAAATCAAACGGCAACGTCAGCATCCTGCCATTGGAACTTGCACATCTCTTAACCCCTCGAACGCCGCAGTCCGGACAGAGGGGCTTACGGTTACATCACTTCCTCTAATCCCCCTTTGGCCCTAGGCAGCGGCGTCTCCTGCGATGGAGCTTGTTCCTCCCTCTGTCGACGTTGCCAGGATTCTTCTAAAAACGCTCCCAGATTGCCACCAATCCTAGCAGTCTGCGGGGAGCCGCTGCCGCACAAGGAAGTTTCTGTGAGCCTTCCATCTGGACAAACTTCAAACCAGTTAGCGGCATCAGAGCCCGTTACGTAACACCGTGTAAGCAGGATACGGCGTCAGAGCCTCGCTGAATCGAAGGTGAGGCGTTGGGGATTTGTAAAGAAAAACAAAACAAAACAAAAAAATCATCCCCAGTGTTCAGACGAGATAAACCCGACAACCCCCGGTGAAAGAAAGCTCCTCTAGATCTCCCTAATGCAGTTAAGGCGTCATGAATAGGTGATTTGGCTAAGTGAATTTGAGTCCTAAATTAAATGTGAGTTAATCAGAGCCGCAGAGTTTGCTTTGAAACGGAGAGGAAAGTTGCGCAAAAGAGGAGGACAGTGACCAGCAGAGACAGCCTTTCTCTGTTCGGCAGGAGAATAAAAGGTGGGTTGAGGAAGAGGAGGAGGAAGGGGGAGGGGCGGCTCCTGCTGCCTGAGAGAATTTCCTTTATTACAGACAGTGTGCTCCACAAGGAGTTTTATCCCCCTCCACACCCCTCTCCGTTTGTTGCCACGGTTTTTCTCTCTGTCACACAAATAGTTTGTTCCCACTGTGTCGGGAGATCAGCTCCATTGGGGAACGAGGGGAACGTGTGGGGGGGTGAATCCCACCGTCCGTCTGGCAGAGAAGACCGGAGGAAGGACAGTGATGGAGGACGCCGGAAGGCCGAGGTTAACGCAAACGTGGGAGAAACGGGAGATACGACGGGGACGGAGGAGTGGGAGCAGGAGAGACGGGAAGTGTGTGGTGGGAGGGAAAAGCAGGATCGTTTTCCATCGGCTGCTTAATCCCACCGTTCCAGCTCACTTCCCCGTAATCATATAAACGGTTGAGTGGAAATAAGGCTTTCTGTTTCCTTTATGCCAATAATCTTACACAGTTTGTTCATTCTTACATGGTTTTAGAGGCTTTAAAATGGCTCATCTTAATCAGACATTATTATGACTCCTTACTGGAAACGTACAAAATGTTAATTTTATTTTTTTTTATCTTGGCACCCATCAGTGGGCAGGATGTTCTGTATAGCTTAGAAGCAGGGCAAATGGGGTAATGTAAGCACTCGCATCTTAGTGCCAGATACCATGACGCACCTTCAAGGGTCAAGCAGAGTTCACGCCTCCAAGCCAAACTGGATCGAATGCTCTATTAGACAGATTGGTTAAAGGGGTTTTTTATGCTTAGTAGGCAGTTGAGTTGTTCTCACCAATCCAATTTAAAAACACAGGAGTCCTCCGCTTTCTGAAAAAATAAAACCAATTTCACTTGCTAAAATCAAGAGGAATTGTCTGAAATATCCTGACGTTTCGTAAAAGCCTAAAAACAACTTGTATTCAGGAACAGTTGGAAGTTTGCAAGTGAGGGATATTTTTTGCTTTTTAAGGATCAGTGTGATCATTATGGAGGTTCTTGGGTAAGATTGGATTCCCTTTCGTCTTTCAGATCCAAACCATTCAGTCAAGATCAGCAGCTTTAGATTGCTTACTTATGACGAAAGAGTAACGAAGAAAGTTGTGATTGCAACTATCAACGCAGATTCAGTCATCGTTGAATCGTCACAACTTTTCCATAAATCCGACCAATCACCTTCATGTTTTCTATATTTCCTTCTCGTTTGACCAATCACAGCAACTCGGCTGAATTTTGGCCCCCTTTAAATTTAACTTCCTGTTTCAATTTGTGAAACAGGAAGTTGATCATTTTACACCCCCTGCTGGTTAACTAATGCCAGGAATAAACCCAATCCTCTTTAAGTTCTTGTGCAGAAGTTGTGCTCACAGTTGCTTTCCACATATTTAAAAAAATCTTTATTTTCACAGTAATAAGAGCAAATAGTCATGGAGGAGACATGACATAAACCAAAGGCCAACAGCAGAATGATGTCTTCAACTTAATGAGAAAAAGAGACGTAACGGGAAGGTTATGTGCAACAACATCAACTTTTTTTGTAAGACCGTATTCCGGCAAAAATAAGCTGAAGAAAATATGAGACTTTTTGAAAACGGTGCCGCAAAATCAGTCAGTTTAGGCAGCAGCGATCACAATACAAACCTGTCGGAAGTGAAAGAGTTGTCAATTCTGCAGCCCCACAACAAAAGGTTCCTCACAGCTGTATCAATTAACAAACCAATATAAACATTGCGTCTGTTTGTCTGTTCTCCTTCTCCTCAGAAGTAGAGATGAAATTTGGCAGCCGCTCTTCAATTTGTGGCTCATTAACCGAGATTCAGACATTATGTCATGATGGGAACATCTAATGTGACTCCTTGTATTAGGAAATGGAATGAGGCGTATTCAGTTTCTGTGGGGTGGTTTTTGCACAGAGCACTTCTTTTAGGTAATGGTTCTTTCATAAAATCAGCGTAATCCCGATTATTGAGGTTCGGTTTGGAAATGCACATATTCAAGCGTTTCAGCACAAATCTTAGAAATCCAGTTGCAGCCAAAAGTGTGGAAAAATCAGCATTTTTCAGGGGGTTGGCAGTTTAATCAGAGCTAATGCTAGCTCTCACAATTTCCTGTCTGGAGAAAAGAAATGGAGAGGAGGAGGATGCATCAGAGAAAATAACTTTGCACCAGTCTCCTGCTGTCTTTTCCCAAAGACATTCAGTCTGTCCTTGTTGTTTTTGTTGGACAGAAGTAACTTCTTTGCTTCTCATCAGAATCGGCTTTATTGGCCAAATTTGTGCACACAAACAAGGAAGTTGACTTTGGTTGTTCTTTACTCTCGCGAAAGACATTTGAAATGTAAATATGTAAGTTTATTTCACACTTGAGGTTGCAACAAAATGCACTACAAACCATCTTCACAGTGAAACACTTGTAATGTTTTTTTTTTTTTTTTGCATGCGCCAACCACTGACATAATCTAATTACCCTACGTTAAATTCTTCTGTTGAGGTGGCCGTTCACACTGTCACAAATATGCGACCTGTATGTGATCTGCTGTCTGAACGAACAAACGACCTGAGAGTGTCCCGCATGCACAGTAGAGGGCGCAATAACGTCAGCGTTCGCCGTGTTTTGCCAACCGCCATAAAAGAAGTGCTCAGTGTTTGCGGAATGGATGCTAACGGTGGAGCACAGCTTACCCATTTGAAGTTGTTGTCTGACCGAAGCAGCATATGAACAACTTAATCCTCATTATTGTTCACCATGGTTGTTGATTTTCTTCCCTCTTGCTCATATCAGGACGCAGAATAGTGAGGTTTGTCGAGTATCAGTGAAGTTCAGGTCGGATGAACGCGACCTGGACGTTGGGTCACATTTGAATCGGATACCCAAGTGGCCTGGATCGCAAAGAAACAATGAATTGGGTCACTTCAAGCTGCAGTGTGAACGCAGCCTCAGTTAGCGCTATAGATTTAAGCTAAATGTTTTTAAAGTTAGCTTTTTAAAGCACTAAAAAAACTGCTCTGCTGTTAACGAATTAGCAGAAGTGTGTCCAACACTACCTCTGATCTGTTGCATTGTCCACTAATCATATTTCATAGTTGAGTTAAAGACTATTGCAATTCTTTTGACCACATGAAGAACCGCTGTTTTCATTTGTGTATTCTGCGAGTTCCTCAGCAGGTACTCAGCCTCTCAACTGCAACGCATGCAAACCTGGCAACCAAGTGAAGCATTTGCTGCGCTCATCTCTGTGATTTCTCTTTCATCAGTAACAGCCGTCACATTTCACTGTACAGACTGAAGTGGGAGTATGTTCAGACTGGCATAGCTCCTCCATAGCTATTAAAGTTATTGAAGGTCTCCTCCGGAAATACTTTGTGTTTTAAAAAGACAGTAGTTATGTAGTCATCTTAACAGCTGAAAGAGTTTGTCAACAACTGAATGTGTTCTGTCCTTTCTCATTTATTGCTGAAGGTCTGGGAATGTGCTCACCGGCAACCATTTTTAGCATCCAGCTGATTCAAAAACCGCGTTTACAAATCATTACATAAATTCACAAAGGATTGTTTCTCATTTCATGTTTTTGGAACGTACTTCTTGTGATGCTCTGCTTCCTCGTCAATGGAGTTTTTGTAGAAACCAAATACAGGGTGAGCTCTTACCATGGCTCCTACGCAATCTGGAAAAGTATGGGATTAGATTTAAGTGTTTCCTAAGTCTAGATAAGTATGAAAAAGAAAAGTTTGGATTTCCAGACTTTATTTCCTGTGTCATTATCTTGAAGAGAGGTTTTCAACCCTCTGTAGGACGTACTGCCCTGCGTGTTTTTGGTGATTACAAAATATAGTATATAAGTCGGGGGTTCTTTAGGTTCTCCTAAGAAATAAATTTAGGGAGTTTTTTTTTATATACCTGATGATCCAGTAGATTCAGTTAAATTGTGAAAATGTGGAACATTTGTTCCATTTCCAGCTGGTGTGGCTTGTTTCCACTCTGCACAGTCAAATGAACCAAAACCTTTTAAACCTGTCGTGGCGCTGAACACATTTGGAGTTTAGAAGCGCTGTTTAAAAAAAGTAAATTGAATATAAATTGAATGCATGTGATTATTCCAGTGTTACTGATCCTCGTATATTTGTTGGTGGAAGGAAGTTCTCCTTGTCTGAGTCCATGATGAGACAATGCTTCTGATACCTGTTGTCTGGACTAGTATCAGTGATTGCTTTGAGTCAATTATTCATATAATAATTCATATACCTACTTTGATCTTTTTTTTTTACCATCAAATAAGTCATTTTGCTACAGAAACATGAATAAGAGGAAGACATGAGTTGTGTTTTTATTTCAAGGCTGGAGCTGTAAGTGACCTCCCACACAGAGCCCATTTCTGCTTTTGGACAGCAAATGACTCAACTATGTCAACCGACTGATTATATCATATTATTCAACTAAATGGCATTTGACACCCTATCTAGTGTTTATCTCATGATAACGCGACAGAGCCTCTGCTTCCTGTTTACGCCGCACACACACTCGGCGTCCCAGAGGGATCAGGTGATCGAAATGGAGTGGATCTGGTTTGAACCACAAGAGAAACGCCGCTTTAGTGTTCACTGCTGGATCCTCCTTCTTTCTGGAGCCAGCTGCTTTCTAATACTCCCCCCTGACACACACACACACATCTTCCAAATAATCTCCTCAGGCTTCATGACATCAGGGCAAGGTTGAGATAGTTTATCATGCTTTGTAGTGCTCCCAAACTCATTTGATTTATGAGCTTCACAGCATGCCGTCTCTCCAAAATACCCCCTTCTTTTTCTTTTTTTAATGAGTTCAGCTCATTAAGCGTTCCTTAATAGACACGCAGCTACAAGTTGAACCTGGCACGTATGGATTTACTGCAGGCATGCAGTGACACGGAACAACGAAGCGGCCAGCAGCAGAAATCCCAGACTTCAAATTGCATCCTGCTGCCTTCCAGCTGGTTCATCTGGGTCGGGTTTGTAGCGAGTTAGCGCTAACACGAGAGCAAGCCTGCTAATGGTTAGTTGGTAAACCCCCACTATGGGAGAGGACATGCATTTGAGTCACTTTGTACTTCTGTGTGTTTTCATTGAGATTTTGTGTGATAGACTAACACAAAGCATTGCATAATTGTGAAAAGGAAGAAAACTGGTGGATTTTTACTTGGTGATCGGTTTTTAAGCCATATCCTCCAGCCCTAATCTAAGTTTGTGGTGTCCAAACATTTTGGCCAAAAGTGGCAAATTTTAACGCTGGCGACCCACAAAATTCATTAAATTAAAAAGTGAAAAATATGTTTACTGTGATTTAGTTTTACCCGCTCAACAAGAATCATTTTTGAAAAATGAGATTAAGTATCCAAAACATAACCACGTTTTATCGGTCGTCAGTTGTTTTATGTTTTGTTTGCTAAATTTTTACCTTTTTCGACTTCTGGCCAAACAAAGTAATTTCCAGGACAACTTGGTCTAAACCAACTGTTCCAGTTTATCTCTGGTTATAAGTCCAATGTTCCCACCAGGAAGTGAACCTCTGACAGGTTTCCATTTAAAATTAGTCTTGCGTTTAGCTCCATCCATCTTCCCATCATCTCTGATCCGCTTCCCCGTGCTTGTTGAGGAAAAGCATCCATACAGCATGATGCTAACACAAGCATGCTTCACTGTGGGAATGGTGCGTTAGTTTTCCACCACCCTCACCGTTTCATGTCGCTCTAAAGGTTAACTCTTGCTTTCCTCTTGCCACCTTTTGATAAATCCAAGTTTGAGGAGCAATGGTCGTCATATCAACAGATTCTCTCACCCCCATTATTGTTTTTGTTAATTTTGGGGGTTTTGGAGTAAACGCTGTTGAAACTATATTGCACACAAATTTATTTATTTAGGAGTGTCAGGGTAAAATGGGACAGGAAAACCATTAGGGCCGGGTGGTATGCCTAATTGTTGCATACCAGATCTGATTTCCTATTTTAATTGATTTTGATTGATGTCTTTTTTTTTTTTTTTTTCTGAAAAAGAAATTACAAATGACAAAAAACATTTCCAAAAAGTGTCTTTTATTTAAATCATCCCTTCATTTATTGTCATATTATGACGACTGTGTTCTTGTGACGACTTTGTTTGCGTGAAAATGAAATCATTGGCTGTTTATATTTTGTCGTGGAGATGACTTGAATTCAAAGACCAAATAAATAGAAGCTGCAAAACACTCTTGTCAAACAAGATGGCTGCCCTGAACATGACATCACTCTGAACTGATGAAACCCATTGAGTGCATTGGTGGAAAACAAAATCCAGATTTTCCAAAAATAAATATTCAGACATTTGATTAATTGATCAAAATCTATGTCCTACATAATCACAGCCTTCTTAGTTTTTAAGTTTGTTTCATTACACCAGATGTTTAGAAACTGGTTGTGTGCGAATGCATGCGCCATAGCAACAGAGGAACATCTGGATCCTAAAGGCTTCCCTTCAATTAAATTCAAACAGTCTTTCCTGCTCTGCCTCCCCAAAGCTCACACTCTGCCTCAGCTTTAATAATTATCTAAATTATCATTCTTTCCTTCTTTCCCTGTTTTTTTGTTTTTTTGTTTTTTTTTTTTAAACAGGCCAAGCCTATTTATGCTGGATGGCTGTGCTTGGCTCCTGAGGGAACGGACTTCGACAATCCGATGCAGAGATCCCGGGTGAGTACGCGCGCACACACTCCTCTGCAGACGTTTCTTCAGCTCTGTGGTGGACTTCCTCACCGTCTGAAATTAAGAAATGATAGCAAATGCTTTAGGGTCTGTTCTGTCTGAAAAAATGTGTGTTGTGCTTTCAGAAATGGCAGCGGAGGTTCTTCGTGCTGTACGAACACGGTTGCCTGCGCTTCGCCTTGGACGAGTCGGTGAGTGGAAACTCCTCCCACTTTGGGTTTGTTAAGACATCAAGCTGCCTCGAGCTTTGAGTTGTTGATTCTCTATGTGATGATCTCAAAGTGGACTGAATAAAGTTGGAAAAAAGATAGAAACGCTGAATCCTAAAGTTCGTTGAATGTTTTTCTGTCTTTGACTAATCGATTGGAAATAATTATTTGATACATTGAAGATACTTCTCATGTCTGTTGTAGATGTCTATTGCTTGGGCTTAAACTTTTCTTGTATCACTTGAATCAGTTTTCCAAACACCATCATACTGAGAGACATTTTATTTTTTTAATATGAATTATTCTTTGATTTTACATCGTTTGAACAAATTCAACTACTTGCCTAGTAAAAAAAATATTTACATCTATTTTTCTTTGTAAATTGTCAAATTTCTGTCCTTTTGTGATTATTCTAGTTTAACCTGTAGGTCAGTTATTATTATTTGCTCAGTTTTTGCTCACGTTTACATTTTCAAGTTTCAAACGAATTAAAGACAAAGTGGAAGAGTCCAGGTGGAGTGGTCAGAGGTTTTCCATCACCTGTAAATCCAATATGGCTACCTTCTTTATAAAACTTGGTGACCCTTGACCTACAGTGTTGCCAATATTAGCCTAGGGAGGTAGGAATAGTTGGATATTGTTAGGATTTATTTATTTATTTTTTTTATATTGTAATGTAAAGTGTTTTTTTGTTTTTTTTTTACCTTAAATGTCTGTATGATGTATTAAGTTTTATCTTCTAAAATGTTGGTTAGAAAAGCATAGACTGCCCTGAAAGTAAAAGCACTAGAAAGAATTGCTGGGATTTTTTTGTTGGTTGTTTCAGAAGATTGATATTTTATCTGTCTTATTTATTAATGTTACTGTGAACCCAGAGGAATCTGAACTTGAGGCTAAAGCTAATTGCTAGTCTGGTGTATTTGAATGCTGTCATCTTGTTTGCATTGGATGGTTTTCCTTGAAACCAGTAACTACTTAGAGTGGAAACGGTGGCAATTTTGGCAACACTGACCCTCCCCCGCTTATTACTTTGCACCGTTACTTAGCTGAAATCACATTTTTCCACCTTTCTTTCAAATAGAAGAAATGTCTTTCTTTTACTATATGAAGCTGATTAAACCACTAACAGTCAGAGTGTGGAAACTAAATGAACACATCTCATTACTCTTCAATGTAGTGCGGTTTTAAATCTCTAGTTGTGGAACAATGAACACATCTGTTAATAAATTGCAGGCTGTTACCGAAGCAGTTAGCCTAATTATGCATTTAATAATAGCTTGTTACACTGTTAGAGCAGAGAGTGTTAAAATTAGCGGTAGAAATTTTTTATTGAGTTATTTGCAGTCTAATTAATTATAACTTATTCAAACTATAGCAACTAAATAAGCAAGATTTTCAGTGAAAAAACTTTTTTGTTAAATTATTGAATAACTTGTGGACATCTGCGTTGCTGCGACTGGCTTAGCACTGAGATGCTGTTTTAAGCTCGATTAGCTTCGTTGATAGGCTAACTCCATTTAGCACAACGTGAACACAATAGTCTTTTCCAGATCAGATTGTTTGTTGAAACAAAATTTAGCCAGCAGTGTCCCAAGAAAAGCAATTTTGTCGTCCAACGCTGTCGTTTGCAGTTCTCACTTGTGCGACAGATTTACAGATGTACCAGAAACGCACAAAAAATAAGGGTCCGCCTAGAACCTATGTATGTAAAAATGTTGTCAAAATCTTTAACACACTATAAAGTCTATGTAAATAATTCATAAAATTAAGATGTTAAAGTCCTGGCTCTTTTTGCTGCTGTTTTACATTGACCATTTTGAATTTGACTTACTATCTGTTGCCTCGTGTAGATTTGGCCCAAATGAAAGTCCCTCAAAACTCATCTCCTGCTTGGAGGATATTAACTGTTTTTAACCTTGCAAATGAAAATCTTTAGCATCATTTCTGAGAGAAATCAGAGCAGCAAAACAAATGCAGCATGCTAAAAGTGTCCGGTTCTCCTTGGCAGCAGTATAATAGATTTCTCTGTTTAGAAAAAGATTACGAGACGAATGTGAGAACATCTTGCCAAGTATATTTGGGTGGCTGACGGAGTACCAGGGTGGCCCGCTTTAAGTAAACACGATGTGGGGAAGTTTTGGACTCATAACAATGCTTTCCAGCTCTATTCAGTGTTGTTCGCCTTCAGTCCTTTTTCCTTTTTTTGTTTTGTTTTGAGCAGAAGATGTGTTTGGCCAACTCTGTGGAGGATGCATGCAGCTGATTGGTATGTGTTTGTGCCCTGGACAGAACACGGCGCGGCTGCACCGTGGGTTTAATGAGACTCCCACCCAACTCGGCTGCCTCGCTTCCAATCACTCGGATGAAGCCGATATTTCGGCTGGCGTCGTGGCGACGCAACCGCGCCTCTCCATCCCCACCGTAGAAAGTTTAGAGAAACACACCGCCACATCAGCAGGGGCTTGAAATGTGCGAGCTCAGTGGAAACTGCTTGTTAACCTCAGTGGTGCTGCAGAATAGGAATAATTTCACCTCAAACTTGTTAAACATGTTGGTGAGAGCAGTAGCTGAGGTCAAGGCCTGTAATCACTGCAGCACTGGCGATGGCAGGAACACACTCGGAGAGGAAAGTCAGCTTCTGTTTGCGGTGCTGGTGTGTGTCGTCGAAGGAATGCGACATGGGTGACCAAACCCATACCGGCCGATCTGACTGGAGATTAGGCCTGCTTGCGCGGAGCCGCACACTACCCTCTGGCCTGCCAGAAACACACAGATTCCTGCTACCGTGTGGCTGCCATTAGCTTCGTATTTATGTCTGTAAGAGACAGTAGCTTCATATCTTTGCCTTGAAGTTACTATGGCGACTCTCTCTCTCTCTGTTGCAAAGAATGACGGTGACAATGGGAGGAAACTTTGGAAAATACAGTGTGCGCGTTTCCACTGTGTTATGTGTTTCCAGTGACACCCAGGCTGGTGTGCAGTTGTGTTTTCCTCTCATTGTAACGACGATTTCCAAAACTGTCCAACACATTGTCCGTTGGTCTTTTCATCTGCTCCCCAAGGCAGGAAATGTGGGTCAGGGAAATGACCTCTTTGTGCTCCAGACCCCAAAGATTCAACCTTTCCGAAGCGTCAGAGTCGATCCCCAACCTGTTCACGCTCCTGATTTCATTAATGTTTACCCAACGACCTCGAGTTATTAGGGGAGTGCACCGAAGGTGTGGTCGAGATGGAAGTGTCCCACAGAAGCCATATCCAGACAGACTGGATCTTTTTGCTACTCAGAATACATCAGGTTGACTTTTCAAAACTCCTGTCTAGAATTAAAAGCCGCTGATAAGTTAAAAACACTCTCTAGAAAGTGTTCTGATAAATGGGAACCAGGGATTCATGATATATTGTCACCAACATCAGTATCAACCAATATTAGTAATTTTTTAACATATCGGTATTGGTCCGATAAATAAAATTGATATTTATTTCCATATTATTAGGCCCAAGCAGCTGAGCTCTGTAAAGTTGTATTTATATAATTTCTTATTCTTTGTCTTTTTTGTTTAAAATTGCAAATTTGGAATCCTAAACATATTCAAAGACTCACAAAACCTGACTGAAAATTGTGAAATTAAACATTTTAGTGGAATCAAAAATGTGGGTGGCCAAACTGTTCTACAGCGCCCCCTGTCATGAGATACAGGTGTTAAACAGGTCGTGAACTAAGAATAGATAAATGTCAGTTATTGGCTAGGGCAGCAATATTGATGAAATATCAGGTACCAATACTGGCCCAAATTTTGATATCGGTGCTTCTCCAATAGAAACCATTTAGCATTGATAAATGCAATATTGCTTTCCATTAGGTATATTGGCATCAATATCTGTATCTGCCCGATAAGTGAAACTGTACCGATATTAACAAGCACCATTTATTTCCATCTTGTTGCTGTATGGGGATGGAAAGTGTTTGGTCATGTAATAGTGATGCAGCAAAGCAGAAAGGCAGATATCTGTAAATGTTATGGGCCCTAACTACAATCCTAATGTCAGATATTTGTATTTGCCCAAATTTTCAAATCGGTGCATAGCATTGATATTTTGACACGTAGACTTGTGTGATAAACACAAAAACCAGAAATGAAATGTAGCAGTTTTGCAGTAAAAAGACTTATAATTGTCTTTTGACATTTCTCCTAAACATAGCTGTGTTGATATTAGCTGGTTAGTTGCTGGTGACCAGCAGTTGTTCCTCTTCGGAACCACAACTTTTTTTAAAGCATCGGTATATTTTGGTATTAGTAGCAGATCCGTGCCTGATCCCTTTCTACTTCCTGTTAGCAAACTACTCTTACCCATTTAATTTAGCAACTGTCTCCAACGATCTATTAAGACAGGTATAAGCTACCGTGTTGTTCACCAGTTTCATTTTCTTTAAAGGAAATCATCTCTTGGTTGTTTCAGGTATAACTGATGAGATATTTTATCTTATTATTAGCAGAATTAGCTTCATTGTATTTGAAAGGACCAATTGGTCCTCTACTGATGCTTTAACCCTCTGAACCCATGGAGCAATGACGTCTCTCGCTATTTTTCGCCGATTAGGCATCAGTCTATTTGGGACGCTTGCCCCACATAACAAAAGTATTTTCACCACAAAAAGAGGGAAAGATGCTCTTCCATCTAAAGCAGCATTCCTCCTGCTATGCCCTTATTTGGTGAACAGCAGCGCGCTCGCAGCCCGGCACCAGAGAGTGGCGGGGAAAGGGAACGTTAGCCCCTGAAACCCAGAGAGGAAACGTCAGCTGTGCCCCAGACATTCCTCACGAACGGCCCATCAGAGCGGATGGCGATCCACAGCGCTCCTGATAGCGCAACAGCAGAGGTTTAGCGAGCTCTTCACTTCTGAATGAAATGATGGTCGAAGGAGACTGGCCTGAAGCTTTAGGCTGGAACGGTCAAAGACACTGAGGACGGGCGAAAGGAGAAAGTCTTTAATCTACTGCAGGTTTTGTTTTTGTTGTTTGTTTTTTGGTCATTTCAGCCTTTCCATTCACAAGTCGAAAAAGAAAACTGACAATGCCGAAAACAAAAACAAAATGAAAAAAGCACAAGACAAAAATGGCCCAGAAGTAAATATTTAAATTCCTGTCAATGCCAGGACTTAACAAGGTGCAAACCGAAAACACTGTAACTAGAAACACTTTCACTTTTTAATGTATGACAACGTCATCAAAATCAAAACGGCATATTTGTGCCTGTATATTTTCCTTAAACATATCTCCAAGGAATTCCAGCAAAGTCTGTAAACATTCGTTAAAAAAAAAAACAATCACGATCTAACGTTATTGAATTTGTTTAGCTAATTATTTTTTATAGGTTTTTTTTTTTTATTTAAAGATTGAAAAACACAGTTTTAAGTCCTCCCAACAATTATTCTACACTAAGTGGTGAGGACTCAACCAGGTGATTTTCTGAAGGACAATTTTGGTCACACAGATATCATAATTTATTTCATTTGTTGGTTATGTTGTTTGTTTATTTTGGATATTTAAACCGTGTTCAGTTCCAGTGTTAAATGTTGATTAGAATTTAAAGTTTATTGCTCTTTGAGAATCTGTTCTTGGACTATTATAACATGTACATACTTGAAAATGATGTGCAGACAACAATATTATCATATATCACAATAACTTCTGCCGCAGTCTATACTCCAGCAACATTTATTGTGAAATTGCATTATTTTTGAACATTTTAGCTTAAAAATTAAACATCCGTTCTACCAACAGGCCTCTGGTGAGAATAACTCATCGGATGCTGTTTTTTCTTAAGACTCTTAATCATCAACACAGCTGGATTCCGTCTCCTCAGTTTTGATGGATGAAGCTGTTTTGAGGATCCTGCTGCTTAGAAAACAGCAGTTTCCTCTCCACAGCCTGCTGAGGAAAATTTCACCCTTAAAGCTCAGCCTGTAAAAGCCTCCTGGAGGATTTATATCATTTATAGAGTTGGGTGCACTCCACTTAGTTTCAAACTTTTTTTTTTTTTTTTGTCTGCAAGAGTTTTACTGTTCCTTTGGTGACTTTATTATTTAGTCGTCGCCTGTATTTTTCACGGTTATTTTTATTTAGTGAAGCCTCCAGTGGAAGGCACTGAGATCTCCACGAGTCACGCTTTCCTTTGATATTATCTCCCTGCAGAGTTATAGATAGCCCCCCTTGTGGACGGCAGACACAACAGGATGATATAGAACTGGCCCAGTTGCGGAGAAAATGAGAACCAGGACGAATGATTTAGCGTTTAAGCGCTCGCCTTGGCCGATGCGTCTCCCTTTGTTTTGGTGCCAGTAGCGGAGAGCTGTTTCCAAGCAACGATTTTCTCCCGAACTGACAGTCAGCCGGGATCAGATGGACTGCAGGAATTCAGGCTCCACCTCACAGCAACGACCAAAATTGCAAAGTCTGCTTCGTCTCAGGCGGTTGACATTTCTGAAGCCCGGCGCTCGCTGCATCCAACTTGTCTCCATTAAATACAGGAAATCCTTGAAATGTTTTAATTTGAGGCCTTGCTTCAGACGGCAAACTTTTGGAGATCAGTTTACCGTCAGGATTAAGCAAGGATATGTACAATACAACCTTGAGCAGAGACGCCACTGCTGCTACAATAATCACAATTTTTCTTCATAGGTTGAAGAAGGAAAAAACCAGCAGATGGTTCAAATCACAACTTTTTGTTTATTTTCACTGCAAACATTCGACATCCAGTATGAAGAAGCTAGTTTGCAGTTTGCACTACCTGCCACTTTTCCCTGTTTCCCCCGTCTAAACGGAGTGATTATTATTTTGGGAAAATGCAATTTTGATTTCAGACTCCATAGTGTGTTTTGTTTGTTTTGGATGTTGAAAATGTTTTTCAGCTCCACTTTTGAATGTTCTTATTTATTATTAATCTTTGTGTGGGTGATGTATACTTGCGTTATTAAGTCGTTATTATTATTACTTATTATTAATAAATAAGTTGAAAATGGTCTCAAAATGACAACGCTGTCGTTTATCGCAGACAATTCATCGTCCGGCGAAATTTGTTATTGTGCCTCATTACTTGTCTGTTCCTAACCTTAAACGAAAAACTTCATTCATACCTCTAAACTTAACTAGCATAGCGCAGTAAAAGTGTATTGTATACAAGTACACACACAGTTTTTCCTTCACAGCACACAGTGTGACGTCGCCTCAGCGAAGAACATTAGATATTTTAAACTCTGGTTCTTAAGCAGAAACTGGAAATGGCTCAAATTATAGACTTAAATACGTCCGTCACACCTTTGATTGGTCTAAACTTTAAGCTAATTTAGCTGTTGTTTTTCCATAAAGGGCCAGTTTAAAGTAGCTCTTTATGTTCTGCACCAACTGTCTTATTTATCCTCATAAATCGGCACCAGATTGTACTAAATGTGTGATTATTTTATCCTTGAATGGTCTCTGGATGTCAGAAGCTGCACCAGTTTTTTTATTTTCTTTGATTTTTCGTCTTTCTGATTTGGGTCGCGCTCCGGATTCTTTTCCTACAGTGGAAATTTCTTCCACAGCGTCTGAACACTCTTTACTGTGACGTTTTGTGAGTTCCTTATTTGGCAGCTCTTGGGGGTTTGCGCTCCGATCTTAATAAAGCTGAATCTTTGCTCTGTGGCCTTAAAAGGAGCTGGAAGCAGCACCTGTCTAACATCAGACTGATAAGAGAGCAGCGAGAATCTGAGCAGATGCTGAACATTTTATCTAGATGCTTTTATGCTTCTTGCACTCAGAACAGCTTTACTCTGAGATCCTGAGTAAGCAATAAATCAGTTAATCACTTTATTAATTAGAATGAGAATTATTGTCAAATAAATTTTCCTCTTTAATACTGTTGAAAAGCCGGCATTTTGAAAAATGCTACAAACATTTGACACCCAGTACGAAGTAGTTCATTTACACTTTTTAAAAAAAAATGTTTCCACTTTTGCCCTTTTTTTTTTTTTTTTTAAGTCAAAGCTGAATGATTATATTTGAAACACAACTTTGGTAATAGATTTCATAATTTATGTAAATTACTATAGTTTTGGTTATTCTGCTAATTTATTTTGGATATTTGAAATGTTTTCCAGTTCCACTGTTAAATGTTCATCAGATATTCAAATTTTGTTGTCTCTGAAAGCGTGTACTTGCATTTCTATTTCTTTATTATTGTTTATCACAATCATTTCTGGGTCAACTTATCGTCTAGCAAAATTTATCGAGTCTGTTCTACTGCAGAACAGACTACTACAGATAATCTACTGAAAGATTATCTGTTCAACACATCGAATAGTTTTTTTTTTTCCCTCCAGGATTTTTTTTGTGGGATTTTATGTCCCTTATATGAAAATAGGCTGGCAGGAAAGGGGGGAAGACATGCGGCAAATATCGTCGGTTCCGGGAATCGATGGTCGCGTCGAGGACTCAAGGCCTCCAAACGTGGGTCGCGCTAGCCCCTACGCCACCACAGCACGCCCATCGAACAGTTTAAAACAATTTGGAATCGGATAGCAGAGATATCTGTGTTCAATCAGGCTCTTGTCTAGCCACCATCCAAGCATGGACATTTGAAAACAAACCAGAACCATCCCGTTTCAAATCGTTCCCACATTTATCCGTTTCTCTGTCTCTCGTTACATCTGACGTCCATGTTGTTGTACGTGGCTCTAAAGGTGTCTGTGTCGGGCTGTGTCTCCTCCAGCCCAGCACGCTGCCTCAGGGCACGGTGAACATGAACCTCTGCACGGACGTCATCGACGCAGAGCCCAAGACGGGCCAGAAGAACTCGCTGTGCATCATCACACCTGAGCAGGAGTACTTCATCAGAGGGGAGAATAAAGAGATCATCAACGGGTATCGTCTGCTGCTGGCTTTTTCATTTGGGATGGTAACTGGGAAGCATCTGGTGACTTCGCTTTGATTTCCTGTAGGTGGAGTGAACAGCTGATCGTCTATCCGCGAACTAACAAACAGAACCAGAAAAAGAAACGAAAAGTAGAGCCCACCACCTCCCAGGTAGAGTTTTCACACGATGCGACCAGTGAGTCACTGTCCGTTTCCTGGTTTAAACGGTTTTTCCCTGCGCTTGTTGTCGTCCAGGAACCGGGTCCAGCCAAGGTAGCCGTGACCGGTTCAGGAATCCCCGAAGCTGACAAGTCTCCCGACTCAAGCTCCATCATCTGGCAGGAAGAGCTGAACCAGCGGGAGGCCGACAGCGCAGCGGCCTGGGCCGGCACCGACCAGCCGCTGGGCTCGCCACTGCCCTCTGCAGGTGAGCTAGGGTTTTCTATTTTTAGAATTTTGTCGTCAAAACCTTTTTCTTTTTTTTTTTTTTTAAATTATGTATTCTTTTTTCATGTCGAGACTTTTTGAATAAATTTTTTAATTTTATGTTTAAACATGTACATCTGACATTTCAGCAGTACATTTACAACCTAAACTTTTGTGTTTTAACTTTAAAATGGTTTAGAAAGAACCAAACGACTTTGGAAATTTGAGTGTTTATTGAAACATGTCTCCTGCCGGCACTGTGACCTCTTCACCGTGGCCTTTCTCAGTCTCTGCTCTCCTTCATTACCAGGTGACTGTGTGCCTATGGGTCAGGGCTCTGACGCCGGGTCGGTAAACGGTGACGAAGTGGACCGTAGCGGCCTGCCGCTGCACGGCTCGGTCCCCCACGCCCCCGTTGGCCCCCTCTCTCCGACGGGCTCCTGCTCCAGCTTGGGAGGCGTCCCGCGTTGCCAGTCTCCGGCGCCCAGCGACCCTTTCCCCTCCGGCAGCTCCCTGCTCTCAAACGGCTCCCACATCAGCGGCTCGGTCAGCTCCCTGGACTCAGACGCCAGCGGCAGCACGGTCACCAGCACCGACAGCCACCCAGCGGGTCACAGGGGCGGCCACCACGACGCGCCGCGCTCCCGGCGGCTGGAAGCCGAGGCCAGAAAAGCAGAGAAGAGGAGCCGATTCAGGAGCCCCGACAGGCAGGAGAGAGAGGCCGTCCTCAGTCCCGAGAGAAGGTCCGTCACTTTTTCATTTAGAGATCTAATATTCAATAGTTTATTCACTTCTGTTTTATTATTCTTTTCATGTCTTTGTGGTGATCTGGCAGTCCTTTGTGGTTATCGGGTTTCCTTAATTAATCTGTCTTTAAGGGACATGTTGCCATTTTATATTACAATCAAGTAACTATGTTGCCTTCAGTTGTTATAAAAATGCTGTGTATATCAGGTATGACTTATTTGAAAAGAAATTTGACTTTGTAATTTATCGTTTTGAAATTGGCTACTGTCTCCTGCTCTTTCTGAAACTCCGCCTCCAGGAAGTCATCACAACATCGCTTCTTTATTAACGCTTTAACAATGTTTTTACCATTGGTGGTTGCTAATTGCTGCTGGCTAGTCTGAAGGAACTGAGGGGAGTTGAGGAGGAGCTGTGTCTGGAAGGCGGAGCTAGGTCCCTCCAGACGTTTTGCACAGCTGAACGGTTGCCACGGGAGATTAAAGGATTTCTCAAGCATGCATGAAAGAATCAACATAGTTGATTTTACATAACACTACCCCTTTAATTTATACAATGACGTTTCAGTCAATATGACTTAGAAAACGTCTGACGCCACCGTTTTTCCAAAGCCTATATTTTTTGACCAAAGTTGTATCCTCGCTGGGAAAATTCATCAATGAAGGACCTAAACGAGCAGGCAGGTGATTCTCAGAGGTGATGTAAGACACCGGTTTCCGTGCCGTCAGGTGAAGCCTCTAATCTGTCTCCGGTTTAAACCGTTGAACCGGGTTGGCCGACGGCTTTCTCAGAATCTTGGCTCTGTCCTGCTGACGCCGGTCTGAAAATACTTGAGCTACTGGCTTATCCTTATAAAGGCATGTCTGTATGCACAGCAGACACACACAAGGCTTTGATGTTTTCCGACACACTCAACGATTTGATGTGGTTTTAATGGGAGACAAGCGAAAAGGCTGCATTTCATCAAATTAAGACATGTTGACCTAAAAGATTGATCTCTCTGTATCACTTTCCTTCGTTCCACTGCTTCTCACTCGGACTGAATAAACACCCGGGTTCCTCACTGGGCGTTCAGTGATCTACATCTTGGTTCCCCAAACTCCCGAGAGCAGAACATTTCTAACAAATCCAGTAGGAAGAGGGCGGCGTGACAAGAAGGAGGTCTCTCTTCCCTGAGGTTTAAATTTAAAATGTACATTTTTTAAATCATGGCATGTCTGGTAATGTGGCTTTGAATGGTTGTCTGACAGATTTACTCTCACAAGCAAAGCTTCACGTCACACATATCTTTAAAATTTTGTTAGAAATTGTGAAGGGTTTATTTCAAATGCGATGGACACTGAGACAGAAAAAAAAAAGGAGAACGGTGAGAGAAAAGGTTTAAAGGGAGGTGAGATAAGAAGCTTAAAGAGAATCCAACAACACCTTAGAAATCTGCTTCCATACCTGCAAGAGGAAAGAAAAACAAACCAGACAAACTGCAGCAACAAACATGCACATTAAGGCCATGCCAAAAAAATGGATTTACATAAGTATCGGGATTCTAATTTGCAGTTTTAAGATTGATTTTAAAATGTTTCCTCAGTTTTAAAAAAAAATAAATAAATCAAATCCTCTGTCCCTCGGAGTCCATTTTGTAACTCGGAGCGTTCCAATGTCGCCAGCTAGTGCTAGCATTTTACACATGCGCAAAGCACCAAAACAAAGAAAAAAACTACAAAAATGGAAGAGAGAGAGAGAGAGATTTGACAAACACCGTCTTCATTAAAGGCAAACGTTTGGACGTTTTTTTTGTTGAATTCCCGGGAAAACCGAGCTTGACACGCGCTTCACGGTGTGCATGGTTGGCAAAATGAAAATGGAAATGAACAGAGCCAAGCTACATTTGAGCCACCTGTACGCTGCTATTGGTCAGGAGTTTATTACCATGTTTAATGCAGGAATCCGCTCGGACAGCAAAGTTGATGGTTTGCTTCACCTAGTCCGCTTCCACTCTCTGGTTTTTGCATCCGCAAGCAACATAAATATGGAACATTTTTGTGACGCTGTGAGAAATTATGTACTATTTTTACAATTCTTCACTAAATAACTGCAAGAAAGATTTAAAAAATCCTCCTGAATCCAAACACCAAGAAAAGCATCAAAGCAACAGACAAATTCTGCTGTTCTGTTATATTTTAGCCTGAAAAACAAAGAGAGTAATGGTGTGGAGACTAAAGCAGAACCAGTCAGCATCTTTCCGAAGGTCAGCACGTTAGACTTTAGTGGTTCTTCACGCTACGTTTGTGCATAAATCTGTCAGAATCAAACAATATTTAAATGATATAACATTATTACAGCTAAGAATGTTGGGTCGGTCAGAAACTAAAAGCCTGTTTTTTACACACCAAGTGCTGCAAGGGCCGCTTTGAAGCCGTCACTGAGGGAAGAATATCGAGCTTGCTGTTTTCAGTTTCGATGAAAACGGCAAACTTTCAAATGCGCTAAGAAGAAGCACAGAAGTGTGACAAAGGAAACGGTTTGTCTCCTTGAAGCCATGGAGCTGTAGATTCGACACAAAAACTTCACTTTACCCTTTTAGATTCCCATATTTTTGCTGTCAGAATCAAACCCATCCTTCCGAACTCTTACATACTTGCACAATCAATCAACTTCAGTGTGGTTGAGATTTTCATTTTCCCGTCTTGCGGTTGATGCTAAAAAAAAACAAAACAAAACAAAAGGAAGTCAATTGGTGGGCTCACTCTGTTCCCCTCTCATTTATTCCCATTTAAGGACAACAGCTGTAGCCTTGGAGGCCCCCGCCCCCCAAATAAGGGCAACATGTAGGCTAGAGTTATACAGTATTTCCCAACGGGTTTCGCCGCCTGCCTCTCTGAAATGTAGATCGTTGTCACTGAACAAAAGGCCCGCGTGGGCGAGTGTCCGAACATTAAGCGCACTGTGTCACAGATTGAGGACGATTGCAGATGTGAGAGTGGGCTGTTCTTAGATCCGTGGTCCCGGCACCGATTGTTCTTGTGAGATGGGTCGGCACCGCGGCCCTTCGCCAAAAGGCCTGTTTCGGTGTGACCAGATGCTGATCACATATTGGGAGTCAGTCATGGTATTTACCGTTTAGCAGTCAGTAGAAGCTGTAAACAGTAAGATAAGTTACTTTAAAAGTGGAGGAGTTTGATTTTTTTCTATCATATCTGCCTTTTACAGCCTTCGATCAGTTCCACTGCCGGATCTTTTGAATCGTGTCAGTAACTAGGAAGTCCCATGTTTATTTAAACAAGCGGGACCAGGAACGAAGTGTTCCTCGTTTCTCTTCGGTCTTTTTATTTTGACGCGTGCTGCATTTGTTTTATTGCTTTACTAAAGACTGTGGAAGTATGTGGCACTCATTGCTCACAAACAGACCTGGGCTTTTACATAATTTGTTGTGGTGCAGCTTAACAATGGTTTGTTTTGTTTAACTTCTCTACCTCAGCCAAGGTTCTGAGCAACCAGCTGCTGAAACTGCAACCCACAGATTTACAATTATCTCATCCCTCTGCGTGCAGGTTTACTCTCACTAGCACGGCCTCGTCATCGGCCGCATTTGTTTTCTCCTTCGACTGGAGGTGAACTGTGATCGTATAGATTTAATGTTAAGATCTTTGGTTTATATGACTTTTAGAGTAATCTGGACCAGTTCCTATAATGTTAGTAGTTCAGACTTGTCGTTGTACACATTTGTGAGTCAACGGTCAGTAGGGTTTCTGTTGAAACATGAATAACTCTTTTACTAAGGCTTCACATTATATTAATTGAGGATTACAATCGTGATATTGAAAACGATAAACCCATATTTTCCTTTCCAATAAAATATTTACTGACATGCAGGTGTGGGCGTTTATCTTATCATTTATCATGTATCGTGATGAATTTATTATTTTGAATTTCAATTTGTTTTCACAATTAAACCCATCAACATTATCGATGTTGTCTAAATTGCTATATTTTCTCCACCTTGTTCAATGTGTGTATGAATAAATGTGAAAATATGATTAAATGCAGTTACTGTATGGTGCTTAGTGATATAAATCACTCTTCTTTACATGCTAATGAATAGAGTGTTATGATGGGAATGTTTTCCAAGAGTTGTTAGTTTTTGTAGAGCTATGATTGCTGCTGAAACAGAAGTAATATTTAGAACATTTAGAATATTTACATTTACATATTTACATGTAGAATATTTAGAAGTATATTTAGAACAATACCACAAAATATTGTGATAAAACTTTAAGTCCATGTTACCCGCAAAAACTAGTTGATAGATTTATTTTATTTTTTTTTTTATGCTGTCAAAGAAAATAAGCCATAAACTCAACCTGTGTTCTTTGCTTTCACAGCTGTGTCAAAACTGGATCTGATCCGGTTGTAGTTTTTATGTCTAACCGAAGCGTGTGTGCTTGTGCGTTTTCAGTCGCTCCGGTGTTATTGAGAAGCTGGAGGCCTTGGAGCTGGAGAATCCCGAGAAAATGGAGGTGGAGGAGACGGAGAGAAGTCGAATGAGACAGGGCCGCAGCGAGCGCAGGCGGCTCTTCAGAGAGGTAACGGCAGATCTACCAGAACCGATACCGGGCCGAGGTTTACGATGCAAACTGAGAGGTTAAAGAGCTTCTTTCCACTCTGCTTCTCCTCTTTTCTTCCACTTTCCATCTTTTTCGTCGCTCATTGTTTTGCTTTCAGGTCAGAGGTCAGCAGCTTGTGCTGTATTTATTTCGAGTTTCCATTCTTCTTTGATATCTCCCCCAGTGATTACGTTTCCCCATCCCGGACCTCTGTGCCGACTCAGAAAGCTGACTCAAGCAGCACAGAGATCCAGCACAGTAATGCTGATTGTCTTGGCCCCAGATCTCTGTTAGTCACAAACCAATGAAAACGGCACAAACAAACACTGATAAAGCTGTGTGAACTGCTGGCGTTGCTGACTAATGCACTCAAGTAATTTTTGAGTTCTCACAGGGATCCAGATGAGCTGACGTGGTTGTTTTCACTCCCACGATGCATCTGTGATTTTGTTTCTGGTTTCTGTGCACCTCTGGGGGCAGTGATTGTGACAGCAGCTATTAACACATTCTGGAGGCGGGTCTTGAGCTCGATGGGTGGAGCTTGGCCCTTCCACATGTGGATTGATTAATAGAGTTAAGTCTAGAAATATTTAAGAAAATATTTGAGACTTATAGCAGTAGCTGTGTTTCCATTACAGATGAAATTTCACAATCATGATGTTTCAGATGTGAATAAGTTTTACACCACAAGTTATTAAAAAACATCCCAAGTCGCTTCCTGTGATCTTTTTTTTCCATCTTTTCCACCACTAGCAACATCCACGTGTTGATCGTGTGACTCATGTGATGTGAATAAAGTGTTTCCTTACAGTTTTGCGACATAAACCAAAAGTTTTTAGATAAGAGTTGTTGTTTTTTTTAAGTTGACGAGTTTTCAAAATGTCAAATTGCTTAATCGCAGCTGCTGTTTACTTGTCATTAATAGTTGGATTACAGCGCTGTAAAACAAACTCTGTTATCTGTTTGCGGTTTAGGAGCAGAGGCAGGACAATGACGAAGGCCTGGACTTTTCCTCCACCCTGCCCCCTCTGAGGAGAGCCAAGTCTTTGGATCGAAGGACCACAGAGTCGGTCATGACGGTGAGGCTCCCGCTCAGCTCTGGAGTTTCTAAAACGGCCTCATTTAGCTCTGTTGCGCCGTTTGCAGCTGTGTGAATTAGTCATTACTTAAACTTTCCCACAATATAAACAAGTTGACTCGCTGAAAGCCGGGCCTCAAATCCACTTCCCTCATTGTTTATTCATTTTATTAGCCAGATTATGTTTAGGTATGTTTTAGGTAATGTCTCTCTTTTGTGGCCAGACCACAATTAAACATTGGTGTTTGTTTGTTGTGTACTTAGGTTGTCTCAACATAATCCCAGGCCAAACATTTTTAAATAATCCCTGATGAAATCTAACTACATTACATGTTGTTATTGAGCTGAACAGCTGGATGCTGGCAAAGGGCATCCAGTCCACTGGTCTGGAATAGGCTCAGGTCCACTGGTCTAATACTGGTTCAACATATGACAGTATGTTTTAGGGCGAAGAATTGAGTCAGTCTGTGTTCTTCAGTGACTTTGATTGGTATCAGGGACAAAACCCTCGAAAGCGGCATCTTGTTTGACTCGACCTGACCTTTAGCTATATATATAAATAGCACAAAACTGAAATAACCCGATCTTCTGGTTTCTCTCTTGCTTCTGGGTTGATTTCCATCTCTTCCTGGGAAAAGTTTCCCAGTTCTCGAGCTTGTTTGCTGTACATCAGTCTTCATCAGTTTGTCTGTCGGTTGTGTGGCACAGCAAAAAGCTGCGGCCTGCTACTGTTATTCTACTGAATGACGCTTCAAGTCCTTCAAGGCCATGCAGGACTTTTTAATGCAACACTTTTGTTTTTTAGTGCATTACGTTGTTTCTTGCAGTATACAGATTTTATTTTCCGTTTAATGCCGAGCGACTAATAAATGAGCAGGTTTGGATTTGTTCTGATTAAGAACCGCAAGCAGGACTCTTGGTTCCCGTGTGTCTGCGCTCTGTCCGAGACAAAGCCTCCCCTGTTCTGCTGTGTCCTGCTAAGCTGCAGGATCCGGGGTCAGCAGCAGTGCCAGGGCCTCAGCAGAGCGGAGAGAGGTCGCAGGGTTGTTGTTGTTGTTGTTTGGGCTGAGAGGCCAGAACTGGTTAGGAAACGAGAATCAAAGCTTGAGAAATATCTCGGCGGGTATTAACCTCTGATTTCTTTTTACCCAGGACGTGTAAAGTTTAGCTAACTCAGTCATTTCTGACATTCCCCCGCTAACCTGTGTGTGTCAGTACCAGGGTGGGGTTGTTGTTGGGCACGCCTCCCCTCTGCAGGGCGCAGCGCAACCCATTCTGTTCCCTCTCCTCTTCAGGTTACACCGCTCTTTATAATCCATGTGTGGGGCTTTTCAAAGATGCATGCGACTGTTTCACTCCGCTGCCTGTGTTTGTGGGGGAAAAAAAAACAAAAACAGAGTGTGTGAAGACAATATCACATCTTGGCACTGCTTCCTGTGGTCACCAGTTAAATGGATGTGTGTGTTGTTGTTCCCACGGTTTGGACTCGCAGCGCACCACTACAGGTCCGAGCACTGAGCCACAGTCATGGCGGAAGCTGTCCCTGTTCAGTGGGCAGCATTTCAGCAATCCGCCCCACCGATGGGGGGTCAGCTTCCCCACACAGCTTACCGACTGGGAGTGTGTTGTGTGTCATTTATGGTGCTTTGTAAAAGTATTCACACCCCTTTAATGTGTTTTTTTTTAATGTCATGTTGACGCCACGAAACAAAATTTCTGTATTTTGTTTTGATTCGCAGACAAAATGGCACATTGAGTCAAGCTCAGTTAACGGAAAACATCTGTGAACAACATTTACTTGGTAAATTACCAACATTTACAGACTAATGTTGCTAATTTACCAACTAAATTGGTAAATTAGCACCTAATCTACCAATTCTACTAATTTATTGTAGAATTGAAGGTCCAGTTGTTCTTAATTGGACCTTCTACAGTTAAGAACAATTGCAGAAGGTCCAAAGAGCCGCTTCCATCTTCAAAGCCGAGCCACAGGTTGCTGTTGACTGAAATGGATTATGAGCTTCGTGACATTCATCATATGAAATCTTAACAAAATGCAACCAATTTTGTGGTTATACTCTGACAAAATGTTCAAGTTTAGGGGGTGTGAATACCTTAGGAAAGAACTGTCATTTCAATCGATTTTAGAGGGTAAGTAGCAGTAAATTAATGCTTTTGCTCCGTCCTTCAGAAAGCCTTGGTCAGATTGAATGTTCTTTGTTGTTCATTTTATTTTCTCCGTGCTGCTTGTTTCCTTGTTTAGCCGGATTTGCTAAACTTCAAGAAAGGCTGGATGGTGAAGCTGGACGAGCAAAGCCAGGTACTGAAAGTCACACTCTCCTCAGCTGAATGAACAACAAAAGGAGTTTTAAAAAACTCTTCCACCTTCAGTGGACTTAAAAGACGAGGGTGGAGCGCGGCAGCCTTAAAATACTTCACTACATGATGTAAAGAGAAGCGAGCTGCTGCCGCCACCATGTAGACCAGGTTTTATTGACTGCTGGGGTTTTCCAGAGTTTTGTATAAGTGACTCTTTTTCAAATTCTGTCTGGGAAAACATTTCTGTTTTCTTTAATTTAGTGGAAGAAATACTGGTTCGTCTTGACGGATCACAGCCTGAGATACTACAAAGACTCTATTGCAGAGGAGGTGAGCTCATTTGATTCATGCTGTCACTACTTTCTTATTTGTTATGCTCTCATTTTGCAATATTGGTCTGTAAATCTTTTTATTTTCTCCCGTCAGGCCTCTGACTTGGACGGTGAAATTGACCTGTCCACCTGTTACAGTGTAACTGAGTACCAGGCTCAGCGCAACTATGGCTTTCAAATTTATGTAAGACGCTTTGAAGGCTTTGTTCTTCTCTGATTTCCACTGCTGAAATCAATAACAGTGCTAAAGATATCTCAAGTTTTTACAAACGCTTCATCACAGACCACTAAGCTGCTTAAAGCAGAACAAACTACCTGAATGTTTGTGGATTTCTGCTGATCCCTGTGGTTGATCCGTGTTCAGACCCAGGAAGGAGTTCACACTCTGTCAGCCATGACGGCAGGAATACGCAGGAACTGGATCCAGGCAGTCATGAAGAACGTGAGACCTTCCACTGCCCCGGATGTGGCCAGGTCAGTACCAGCTTGGGTATATTTCTGAGTAAAGGTCCTGTCTGGCTTCTCCAAAATCAGCTGGACAGCAAAAACCTGGTACTAAAAGCTGTGGACACATACAAGTGTTCATTTGTAAGGCAAAGGTGCTGCGTTTTCTCCTTTTTGACCTCTGTCTGTGATTCATTACATTTCATTCTGCGATGTTGGAAATGTTATTCTAAGGTGTTCATTGTTGAAGAAAAACATGCAGATATAAGGCCAGAAAATGTTTTGAGCTCCTGATTATCACACAGTGAAGATGGAAATTAGCAGCCTCATTTTTGTATCAAATATGGCTGACATGTCTGTACAACGAAGTGAATGCTGCAGATATAAACTCCTTTTTAGCCATTTTGTATTCCATTATTTATTGTTGTTGATGTGTATATGATTGTGCTATCGTCAGCTACAACAATTAGGAAGAGTCACTGGTTGGCCGATTCGCAACCACAATCATGAAATTGCATCATTCTCAGATCTGAGGTCAAACTTCCTAAACCAATCAAACACAGAGAAATCGAGGTCAAATAAACCCAGTATTAGTGGTGGGCAGCCTTTAACCACTAATCACGAACATCAGTTTTGCTAATGTTAAAAAGCTATCACGTGTGAAGTGAACGCTAACGCAAAAAAATAAATTCAACCATGTTGATACCCACCATGACATATATCGGCCTTAACAGGGTCATATTTGTTGATGCGCTTCAGGAAGTGATTAACAGACATTTAACTCGAGGTTTCAGTTTTATAGTCTTAGAGTTTTGCTAACTCTGTGCTAAATGTTCCTAATTGCAGACTGTAGAGCTTTGGTCTGACTGTAGAACTACAGCGATGCTTTCTGGGTACAAAATAAATGTCATGTGCCACATTCGTAATGGGTGGAGAACAGGAAGAGAGGAAACGGAACTGCAGCGGAAACGGTCTACAGCCACTTCAAAATAAGAGCACTGATGTAAACGTCGAGCTACTTAAATAGTCCATGACCAAAATTTTACGAATGAAGTAAATTGGTGCTTCAGAATTTTCCCAGAAAAATGTATTTAGGTGAAGCTGTGTGTGCTAAACATTTTCAAAGTTAGCAAAAGTGCTAAGCAAAAAAGTAACGTCGTAATTAGCGGATTAGTAAGAGTGTATCCTACTAATCCGCAAAGCTTTAGAAGAACTTGAAATATAAAAGTCAATACTGATTAGAAATAATGCTGCTTGGACCTGCACTCACTATGTAACAGGAAACAGGAAGTCCTCACCGTATCTGTTTTGCTGGTTTAAAAGAGAAAATAACTCCTTAGTTTGAGTTAGTCATCTGCGTTTGTACCAGAGGTGGTAGCCTGAATCTATGTTAGCACTGTGGGGCTAACATTTCATTTCTCTGTTTCTCAGCTCAACAGAAGATCACGGCTCCTTCTCGGCGTTGGAGGGTCTCGTCAGACCAGACGTAGCTCAGGACTCGCCCTCCTCGGAGGCGTCCTCAGTGGAGAGAGAATCCGCTCCGGGTGCCATCAAAAGCCGAGCACGAGAGCGGAGGCGAGAGGGCCGCTCGAAGACATTCGACTGGGCAGAGTTTAGGCCCATCGCGCAGGCGCTGGCTCAGCAGCGGGCGCAGGAGGCCGAGAGCCTCCAGGCCGACCCGGATCGCAGCAGGCGGAGAGAGGAGAGGAGGAAGAGATACGAGAGCGCCGCCAGCCCCGAGCACGCGTCTGCCACAGACGGAGGGAGGATAGATTGCGAGGGCGGGGACGGAGTGATGCACACGGACCCCGTCAGCGCCACCTGTTTGGAGAAGCAGCAGCGGGTAGAGGAGGTGATCGAGGAGCACTGGCGACAGGTGGAGAAGACGCCCATCCGGGAGGAGCGGAGGGTCCCGCTGCCCACCTCGGTCCAGACCGGCGAGACCACAGAGCTGGAGAAACTACTGGACAGTTACAAGCAGGGGGTACGTTTACCTGGATAGCAACCACTCTAATTCAAAAGTCACCAAATTAGCAGACAGAGATCATCTTTGTGTAATTTGGTGTCGTCATAAACTGTTCTCTGAAGCAAAATGTAAGCAGGTCGGGAATAAAATTGGGGAGAAGTTTAACAATGGGTTTAAATTGAAGCATTTCACAGAGCTTTGTTCAATCCATCATCTGGAAACTTGAGTTTCCAAACCCTCCAAGACAGGGTTCTAACGAATGTTAGAGAATTTCAATCTGAAGATGGCAGAAACATGCAAATAGATGGCACAGTTTTCCTATTTTTATTTGTAAATAAACCGGAAACTATGAACTAACAGTTATGTTGCATTTGCTGATCTACTTACACAGCCCCAGTAAGCTGCTTTGAAGTTTCCGTTTGCAAAATGACAAAATGTGTAAGAAAAGCTTGACAATATTTATTGTCTTTATGAAACTTTCTGTAGCAGCCATCTCCCTTTGAGTTTTGGGTTTCTTGAGCATAAAAAATGGGCACCAATGGAGAACTGAGATAACGTTCCAATTATTTTTGCACATTTTAAAAGAGCTTAAATGTCTTAGTTCAAGTCAAACGGAGGCTTTGGTATGCAAGTTAAACATTAGATGACACAGCAAGTCTTCTGGTTTTGACTGTTTTGATTACACTCAGGAACAGCTTTGTCTGACATGCTTCCACATTCATTTAACGGCCTCAGCCATCTAAGCACATGGACAAAGTAGTAAAGCTGGCAACAAGAAAAAGCTGTAAACAAGTCTGAAGCTCAGCCTCGGTTATGACAAAAACAGAGGAAAGTCGGGGTGGGGCCGTGCATTGTGTGGTTTTATAGCCGATTTTAAAATAGATTAAAGTTGGTATACCACCCAGTCCTGTTAGGTCATCATGTAATTTCCACAACAAAAGAAGAGCCGAGGATGTGCAACTGATGTCTAGATAATCCTGTGACTAACCGAATAACCAGTGCATCTGTTTTTGTACTCTCTCCTGCTGGTGCAGATAGAGGACCTGAAGGCCCAGTTGGAGAGCTGTCACCAGCAGCTACTTGACTCAAACAAGCACAAGCAGGAGCTGGAGCTCCAGCTGAGAATCGCTCTGGAGCGAGAGCAGGACGTCCGCTCTGGTTACATCTCCCCGGTGAGTTAGCGGCACTGCGCTACGCGGCGTCAGCACGTTTAGTTAGCTTTGCCGCAGCGGCAGGTTCAAGAGTTCAGTAACTTCCACTTCATATTGTAACATTCTTTGCATGTCGTGTTAATGTAATAAAACCAAACAAACTGACATTAAAACTGCAGATTCTCCTGGTATGAGGCCTTGCATGAGTTCATTGCATGTATCAAACAGTAAAATCCTGTTTCTATGCCGGCTTTCTACTAGTTAATTACCTGCTCTCTGCGTTCTGTCTGTCCTGGTTTTTTTTAAACTCATTCTGCTCATTTCAGAAATGCATCGAGTATGGACCAAAAGACCATAGCGTGCTAGTTGCTAATGTGTCTTGCAGAGGATTATTTCACTCTAACGTGAAGCACAGGGACGGTGAACTTTCCTGAATTGTTTTCACAGGTTTCTAGAGCTTTAGGATTCGTACACGTAGGTGTGAAACACCAGCAGTTTTTAAAGTATGCCTATGGAGGCAAAAACTACAAATTTGTGAAGTCTTTTGAAAGAGTTAGTCTCGTTAGCCTCGTCTATTAGAAGTTAACACAATTATCCCTGAAATGGTAACTAAAACAGTAGTCACCATCTGTATTTTTAGCAGATCTTGAACTTTAACCTTTTAAACCGCTGCCATTGTTTCCAAATCTGGCATGTTTCAACACAGATGAAAGTTTAACAGACAGATATTTAATGAGGAGCGGCAAAAGCAAATGAGGGGGATTAGCAGCAACTGATGATGTCATCCGTAAGGCATCGTCATTGCTGCTTGGATATCGCGCTGTTAGCATGTCATGACATGGGATCATTATACGGCAGCATTGTCTTCAGTCAGAGCCCTACTTAGAGTTGTTGGAAAACTGACCGGTACTGAAGATCTGTCCCCCCCAACAGCGTCATCGTCCTCCACTGTTCGAAGATACTTGGATGATATGAGTTATGACAACATTTAATTTCCCTTTGGGATAAACAAAGTATTTTTTAATTTAAGGCCTACGTTCAGCCTTCCTGCTAAACTCAGCTCCAAGTCAACTCACTTCTTTGTCAATTCAATACGACATTCCGAAAACGGCTGCAAATTACTACGTGACGCAACACAAAAAGTCAGGAAACAAGAACGTCCAAAGTGAGAAACGGTGAAGAAGCAAAATGAGTGATCTGAAGGCAGTTTCCTTTTTCTGTGCTTCCTTTCATTTAATTTTTAAGCATCTCTGAGCCTTTTTCCGTCAGCATGAACTTCTCCACCGAAGTGCGTTGTTGTTAGGAAGCTGTTAGCAGGTAGGTAGGAAAGCAGTCCAGTGGAAAACCGGCCAATTCCAGTCACCAGCCAGTGTATCGGTGGATCTCAATTTGAAAACGGCAACAAAAAACCTCAAAACTAAAAGAAAATGTTGCCCTTTTTTTTAAGGATGCAAGCTTTCCTCCCTTTTATTACTCCTGATATGTTTTTCTCGATTTTGTCCCAATAAAGTGGTGACTGCACAAGTATAGCCACAAGTTCAGCACCCTTTTTTTTTATCATCTACATTTCAGATACATTTGTTTAAAATGCTGCTGTGTACTTTAGTGTTCATTCTGTTTAGTGGTACACTCTTCAAGCAAATTAGAGTGAAATATCCTTTGTAAAGATCACTGACATGTTGATTCAGAAGGAAAATAACATCTTGTATTCTAATACTTGGCATGGATGTCAGATTCATATCTTCTATTCATTTCTGCATAGATCATCTTTTAATATTTTTTCTGTTAAGATACATCATACATTAAGGTAAATGTCTCATGTTGGATTTCTGTTTGTTGATGATTTTGGACTGTTTTAAATGATTCTACCATATTTAAGACTGAAGCCTCAATGCCACCTTTATGTTATTTTGTGTGTTTGTACTCTATTGTAAAATACACTAGAAGAATGAACACATGAACACTGGATGATCCATTTTGCTGCCTCGTCAAAAAAGGATTCCACCGGTTTTAGGAATATGCCTCAAAAGGATCTTGTATGCCTTCTGCTCTTGAGTAAACCTTCTAGCTGGAACTAATACTGCATTACTTACAACATGAAGTAACAAATAACCATTTAACATGCATGCTTTGTTTTGATTAACTAACCGCAGACATTTATTTTCCTTCCATTTCGCATTTTGTTTGTACAATTAATTTGAAAGGAAATCTGAATTAGAATGGAATTTCTTTTTATTTGGCATGAATATGTGGAAATTGGAATATAACATTTGTTTTTAAAGTGACAACAAAATGATTGGTAGACATAACGCTGAGAATTATTAGCAAGCTTTTTGTCTCCCCTGCTGTGTGTTAACCAACTGTCTGGTCCCCTTTTCCAAGCTGGAGCACCCTTTGGGTCTGGAGGCTGATGTGACGCCCCAGACGAAGAGGCCCGAACCGGTTAGTTCCCAAGCACAGAGTTTAACAAAGAAGTACCAGGAGACCAAAGAACTCCTGAAGCTGCAAGAGTTGAAAAAGCGCAACATGCAGGCACAGCTTGGCCTTTCGCTTTCTCACTCCTCCATCACGGAGCCTAACCTTTCTGATCAAGCGCCACCAATGCCGGAAGGCGCTGCCACTGAACTCATCCAAAAACGAGTTAGTTTCTTGCTCGAGGACAGTTCAGATGTGATTCAGGAATTCGAAGATCTCCTGACCGATGAACCTCTGACTCTGAAGGCGCTCGGACGAGTATTGAAACTCCACAGCTTTGCTCAAAGTACCGGAGGAAAACATGAACTTCAGAAGCTTCTGGAGGCGTGGCAGTGCCAACAGGAGATTGAAAACGAAACTTTTAAGAAGAGTTTGGCCAGAACAGGAGAGAGCATACGAGAATACGAAGAGCGTCTTTTAACCATGGAGGATATGATGGGCAAAGTTCAGAAGCACAATTTTGAAAACCTCAAAGGCCCCTACGGTTCTTTGTCCAAACTAGACCACCATTCAGAGACGAGTGATGTGACGATTGCTTCACTCTCTCAGAGGGTCGAGCTTCTATCAGGGGAAAACAGCGCCTTAAAACAACGGTGTCAAGAGATAGTAAACCAGCTAACTGAAGCCGATAGAGAAATAGACCGACTAAAAGCTGAGCTTGTGAGCCAGCAGGGTGGGAAACAACATCATCTAGTCGTAGAGGAGCTGAAAAGACTGAAGGCCGAACTGGCTGAAAATCAAGCTAGCGCTATAGACCGCGAGTATTACGAAAGAGAGCTTAACGAGAAGTCTTTGAGGCTCCATGAAGCGTTAGTTACCTTGGAGGAACTAGGCAGCACTCTTAAAGACACGGAGAAGAAACTCCAGCTGAAAGAGGCCACACTGAGAGGCCTGGGCTTCCAGGCAGACTACGAGCATGAGGAACTACAGCCAGAAGAGGAACATCTCAGAGACCTACTTGAATCTTCTGAAGCTAAGGTGCTTGAGGCCGAGAGAAGTCTCCGGAATACAGAGCAGCGCTGCATAGAGTTGGAAGCCCGAAACAATGAACTAGTTGCACTAAATCAGGAAATTGAGCAAGCTAGCAGAGAGAATGTAGAAGTAGCAGAAAATGAGGCGAGGATGCTGCAAGAGAGATTAGAAATGATGCGTAGAACTGGAGAGAATGTTGGTGAGGGTGAAAATGCAGAAGACAAGCAGGTTGATGATGGACTATTCAAGCAAGTGATAACCGAGTTGAAGATGAGGTTTGAGGCATTAGATAAAGTCATAGAGATGTTAGCAAAGGTAGATACTGATGTCGAAAAGATGCTTGGTCTTTTAAGAAGCAGTTTATTTGGTTCTTGTAAGGAAGAACCTCTTTGCATTGGTGGAAAGGAGATGAGGTCAGTGCTGGAGTGGGAGTTCTGGAGCCAAGTGTTGAGCAATACCAAGTTGGAACCTGAAGAACTGATTAGTGAGTCTGAGCTGCTCCAGCAGATAAAGGCAGAGAAAAGCCTGGAGCTGCTGGGGAAAGCAGAGACTGAAATACCAATGGATTTCACAAAAATGTACAGCTGGCTTGATGATGAAACATACGCTATGATTCTTAGACAGTTAATAGAAACTTTGGAGGGAAGGTCCCGTGATTTGAAGCAGGCTGCTTCCAGTCTGGAACAGAGCAAAGACCAGAAACTTCTTTCTTTTGGTCTAATAAGCTTTGGTCTTGGACAGACACAATCTTCTAGATATATTTTAGATTCTCTCAAGGAAGCTTGTCTGTCGTATTTGATTGTTCGGCTGAAAGCACAGCATGAAATAGAGAGTAAACAGAATCAGACTGTAGTACAGACGGGGAGTTTGAATTGTCCAAATTGCCCTAAGCTGAAAGAAACTGCTAGTGATCTCCAGTCCAAACTGGAAGATCTTCAGAATCAGCTTTCTCTGGCCTCTCTGAAACTTTCAGAAGCACCACAAACTTTGATCCAAATTGAAGGAGAGCCCATAGATTCTGTGTCTAAAGCCATTGAACTTCAGGACTTGGTGGCGAGGCACAGGAAGGAGTTACGAGATATCAAAAACAACTACGAGAAGGAGCTGGAAAAACTAAGGCAGGAAGTTGAAAAAGCCAATGAAACGATCCGCCTTCATTCAGAGGAAAATATAAAAGAGATGGATTCATTGACAAACTTCATGGAGAACCTGAAAAACAAGCATGAGGATGAAAAGAGGAGACTCCTCGACAGGTTCGAACGGGAAATGGAAGAGCTGAGGAGCATGCTGAGCCCAGCAAGACGAGAGAAGAACGAAACTGACGAGCACGCTCCGTCGCAGGAAGCCTGGGCCCAAACGTCAACCCTGCGGGAACGCATCCAGGAGCTGATGAGCCAAGTTTCAGTCATGGCCGAAGAAATGAGGCGACGGGACGAGCAGGGTGATGCAAACACCCTGCGGCTGAAATACGAAAGAGACCTGGAAAACCTTAAGGTGGAAGCGCTCCTTGTCCTTGCCGTCCTCCCATCTGTGATGCCTTGTTTTCCTTTGTGGCATTCCCAGATCCCATTCCTTCCCCAGCCTAACTCCCTTCCCTAACCCCGATCACTGTTCTTTGGCTCTTTGTGCCGTAAACCACGTTTCCTCTGTGTTGCATGAAAACTAACCTACCGTAGGGTTCATGTGACTATTCCTTCAGCCTTAGCTGTAGAGCTACCAGTAGCAGATAGTCTAGCAACCAAAAGCAACAACAAAAATAATGCACATGAGCCCACATTTATCTTTTTGCATGAGTTTTATTTTTCATGTTTCCACAATCCAAAGTTGCTCTTTTAAACTTACAAAGTTGCAAACAGTTTAAATAATTTTGTTTTTATTTTAGATGAATATTGGCTGGAATGACATATTTGTGCTCAGTTGAATCTCTCTGCTTTTCCATACTAACAGTCTAACTTGATGTGCCGCTTTTGCTCAGTGACAAAGATACTGTTTCAAGTATTTGACAAAGTAATCTTAACTCGGTCCACTTGCTGGCTCTTTCTGGAACTCTGGTGCATCCAAAGCTGTCTTTATTCATCCTTTTAAAATATTCAACTCATTTCTCAGAATTATTGTCCAATTTATGGACAATGTACAATGTTCTGATAGGACTGTTTTCTAGCTTGTTAAAAAATGAATTGGTCTAAATATTAGAAACCATTGGAGCCATGAAGACAGCTAGAAAGTTGACTGATTATTTTGCCAATCAGCTTGAGAATTTCATTTGACTCTAAAGTCGGAACTTGGTCACACCCAATCTGTTGTGTCGAGATTGCAAGTCAAAAACAAGCTCAGTTCTTCTGCTTATTGATAAGTTTGGGTTACTGTGAGCAGCATGAGCCATTGTATATTTCTATGTTTGCATAGAAATATACATATTTCTATGTATACTACTGGTTTAAAGAGATATAATCTCTCAAAAGTGCAAACAGTGCACTGTCTGACAACTTTTTATTGGGGTTATTTTCAAGCTTATCTGGCTGCCAAACAGATTTTAAGGTCAGGATTAATTAGTGAATGTTGGACTTTTAGGAGTGCTCAATTTCATTTTGATCAACTTAGACGTTCCGACTTCTGCGTAGAAATGAAAGGTGCCAGTACTTTTAATGTAACATTAGAGGGTCACTGTACTCCATTAATTATTAGTTCTTTAAATTACTTTTCAATTATGATGCAAAACTCACTCTCTTAGAATTGTAGCCTTGGGTAAATCTACCAAAGTATTTGTACAAAAATTTTAATTGCAAATGATCCAACTGCTTTTATACTGTTAGTTTTTTTTATTTTTTATATCTACAACAGAAAAGAACCATTTATTCCATCTGCTGCTAAAATAATGTGGCATTTTGATAACAGTTACATTTGTGTTATCGGTGTCATTATTTCCAGTTTGATGAACAAGAATCTACAATGGAAAGCAGCTGAATTTGTTGCTGTTTTGAACATAATATTGTAACTTTTTCTTCTTTCTGTTCCTTATGAAGAAACAAATATGAAGAGCTACTATTAGGGCATTAGTCAGGCTATCTGCTCAGGTAGTCAGTTTTGGACAAACACAGCTGATGCTTCATTTCTATACTTTTAAAACGTTACCGGGCTATGAAAATTTTCAAGCACACTTTTTACATTTTTATTTTTAAAATGGTATGAAAACGTAAATTTGTTGTAGTCGTAGACTTGCGGCATGTAGCATCAAGTGGGGGAGGGGCCGTTTGCATGACTTTGCCTCATTCATTTCAATAACACTGGACAATGTAATTGAAATAAATCTGGATCTTCTCTAAACACCAAACAAATGAGCTCACAGCCTTCTGAAGCTGCTGCTCGGTCGGATGTCGGAGCAGGAAGTTTACACTAGCTCCGTGTTGGTGGGGGACTTTTCCACTTCTCCCTCAGCCCCTGGGTTTGTCCCCCCAGGGACAAGGCTGCGCCTGTGAAAATTCAGCAGACCTCCATTCCTCACGTTTGCTTTGTTTGTATTTTTCAAAATTAAACGCAAGAGGTGTAATTTTGGCCTTCCATGATATCTTGTCGGCCCCACAGTTGTAGCCCCGCATTCTGCCAAAGACCCAATCAGTCAGAAAGTGTAGGACTTTTTGACTGGAGTTGGAATTTCCTTCACATTTGATGGAACAAGAAGTGGCAGCTCTTCATCCATTCGCCCTCCTCTGACTGTCTGTGGCTTTCTTCTGCGTATTGTGCTTCCTGCCGTTCCTCCTATCCCTCTCTGTCCTCAAACACACTCCACTACCACACGTTTGCAAGGCTCTAACAATCGATGATTAAAGTTATTGGTTTAAACATAAAGGATGAATGTTTTGTTCCCCCCCCCCTCCTCCTCAGCTGATAACAATCTGCTGTTCCCTTGCAGATGACCTGTTGCTCACTGCAAGCCTTGTTTTCTTACAGGCCACCTGTGAGAGAGGCTTTGCCGCCATGGAAGAGTCCCATCAGAAGGTGATCGAAGAGCTCCAGAGGAAGCACCAGAGAGAGCTGGAGAACCTGAAGGAGGAGAAGGAGAGGCTGTTGGATGAGGAAACGGCCGCAACAATCGCTGGTAAAAGACGACCTTGAAAGTTCCAGAGAGAAATCTCCACGAACTGCCACTGAAGCTTTTTCTTCCTGTTTCTGCCGGTTATCTTAGCTATTGAAGCAATGAAAAACGCTCACCGGACAGAGCTGGAGAAGGAGCTGGAGAAGGCACGCAAGGCCAGCAGCAACGCCGAGAATGCCGACATGGAGGAGATCCGCAGACAGCACGAGTGAGTCCCCTGCAGAAATGTGCATCCTTAAAACAGCTGATATTCATCTCTCCGAGTCCTCGAAATGTCTTAAATTCTTTAATGTTGGCCTTACATGCTTTAGTCAGAGGTCTTAAATTTTGTTGTAGCAGAATTATTTAATCTCGTATATTCTATCGGGTTGAAACGATTAAATGTGACTAATCGACTAATAAAATAGTTGTCGATTTAGTAATCAACAACTCAAGTATACAAACTCAGAAAAACCTCATTTGCTAAAAAAACTACAGATTCAGATCAGTAATTAATAAAAACTACGAAACAAAGGTGTTTTTAAAATAAAGACCTTTGTCTGTGAATATGTTTGACCCAAAACGCATCAAGAGTCAGTTTTAGCTTCTCCTGGTTGAAATTCACCAAATGAATGCTACTTTTACATCTTAGGCTTATTTTCTTTTGAAAATAAATTCAATTGTTTATTTGCATCTCCTGTGTTTCAAATACTTTGGTCGTCAGAATAATCGATTTCTAAAGTAATTGGTTGTTTCAACCCTAATATTCGATTAAGTTTTCTTCTTTCTTGTGGGAAAATTTTGAGTCGCACGCAGATTCAAGGCGGTATATTGAGCAACTTTTCAAACAAAATTTTAATCTGCAAGTCAGGTCTTTTAAAAATCAGTCAACAGCCAGAAAAGTGCAATCAGTGCGTCTGTATTTTTATAGAAAAAACCTATATAAATAGGACTGGAGTTAAGTTTACAAAGCTACAGCTGTCTAAATATATGCAGATTTACTCAATTCACTATTTTCATTCTGCTGATACTTCAGTCTTATTGGCCTCCTAGAATAGATTCACTCTTAACACATCAAATGATTGAAAACAGGCTCATTTTAAAGCACAGCTGTGTGTATAAAGGTTGAGCTCTGCTGACACACACCGCCAGTCAGTTGTCATCTCTGATGCTTTTCCAGGTTTTAAGACTTGCTGATTTATCCTGATCAGTGCATATTTGACTCATGACGTGTGTGAACATGCATGGAGGCTCTGTGTGTTCGCTTCACCTGCCTGTCTGCAGCACTGTGAACGGTTTACAGACTATCAGGATCAAAAGGTCAGAGGATCAAAACCGGAAGGATTCAACGTTTTAATGTTGCAGCCACAAATCTCGATGGATTTTATTCAGGAATTTTACCTCAGTATTTTTACTTTGACCTGAGATTAAATCATTTACTCTTATTTACTGAAGGCAGTTGTTTTCACTAGATTTTTTTCATGTTGGAGAGTCGGACTGAAATGGGATGAATACAAATGAAGACGAGTCAGATGTTCATTTTTCTTGCCCCAAAGTGAGACTCGGTGGCCATTTCTGGTCCTTGAGTTATCAAAAAAAAAAAAAACGGTACAGATTTTTATAATTGTTTTAGCATGAAGTTTCCTTGGCAAGTTTCTGTCTTTCTAAACGGAACGTATCAAGCAAAACAAGGAGTATTTATTTAATTTGCCTTTTTTTATTTCACAGTAAGTCATCCAGTGATACTTTTTACCCACTTGGCCACATTCATCTTCTATACCTCTCTAAACACACAGAAGGTTTTTAGAAGAAAATTAAAATTTTTGTTTTTAAAAACACAGAATTTGGAAATGATGGATTCCCATCATACACACTCCTGGATTACTGCAACTATTAACCAGAAGTACATAAAATTCCATCTGCTCCAAAACACAAGACCCCAATAAAATCCACTGACCCTGGTGACAAAACTGTTAAAAACATTAAATGAGTCCGAATGCTTCTCGCAGGCTCCGGTGTCGCGTTTCAAGCGATTTCTGAACGTGCGACGCGGACGGCGAGCACATTATTAGGTTTGGCGTTGTGTTCCAGAGAGGAGCTGTGTTCCTTCCAGCGGGAGATCGAGGTGTTGTCGGAGCAGTATTCCCAGAAGTGCCTGGAGAACGCCCACCTGGCCCAGGCTCTGGAGGCCGAGAGGCAGGCCCTCAGGCAGTGTCAGAGGGAGAACCAGGAGCTCAACGCACACAACCAGGTGCAGACACACACACACACACACTCAGTTTACAGCCTTGCGCTTTCTGCTGGACTCCTTCTTGATCTCCTTCTCCGGATCCCGTTTAGGAGCTGAACAACCGTCTGGCTGCAGAGATCACCAAGATGCGCTCTATGACGTCTGAGGACGGAGCCGGAGATCCCAACACCACGATCCAGGGGAAGGAGCTGTATGAATTAGAGGTAATCACTGCAGCGCTTAAAATCACACAGATGGGATTCTGAAACCAGTTTACACCAGCGGAGTTTGGCGGCGGCAGCTGTTTCCCCTCAGGAGCCCTTGCAGTCGTGAGAGCGACTAGTTCAGTTTATATCGCACAGCTAAAACACAAGGAGGCCCTGTCACAATAGCAGAGTTCTCCTGGTGGATAAATTGTCCCAGTAATTATTATTAATGCAATGATATAGTTGTTCTGAATCTTATTTTCAAGCTGTGTTATTGATAGATGTAAAAATGCAGGCTCGCCATTTGTACAGAGAAAAGTGTTTTTATTGTACGGCTTTGGTCTATTTATTGTTCTGAATTATTTATTCAGCAAATAGATTTTTCTCAAGTCTGTAGTGTCCAGTTAACAATTAATCGATCGCTAAATTAGTTGACGATTATTTCAGCAATCAATTCAGATTATTTATGTAAAACCAAAGCAGTTTGTAAAAATGTGTATTGCACTTGAAATGTGTTTATGTTGGACTTAAGTATTTGATTATTCAGAGTTTAGATACCCAATACAGAACTGATAAAGATATTGATATCAGATCGGTGCCTGTAATATTGTAATCAGACATTCTGCAGTGACATGACGACTAACCAGTCCATGGTTTCCTCAGGTGATGCTGCGGGTGAAGGAGTCCGAGGTCCAGTACCTGAAGCAGGAAATCAACTCCCTCAAAGACGAACTCCAGGCCGCTCAAAGAGTAATTCCTCTGTGGCTACGCCTCGGCGACCGCCGACGATTCCTGGTGACGCCGGCGGCGAAAACGCTTTGTGTGTCTAAGCGAAACGTTGTGCTTGCAGGACAAGAAATACGCGACGGATAAGTACAAGGACATCTACACGGAGCTGAGCATCGTGAAGGCCAAGGCGGAGCGGGACCTCGGAAGGCTCCGGGAGCAGCTGCAGCTGGCGCACGAGGCGCTCGGAGAGCCGTCGCTCGAGGACTTGGAGCGAGGGGGATACGGTACGCCGTCCACCGCCGCCGCCTCAAAACTGCCCGCCATCTGACCGCCGATCTAATTTTGGTTTCTGACCGTTCTCGTGACAGATATCATGAAGTCCAAAAGCAACCCCGACATCCTGAAGATGGCAGCAGCGGCAGCCAAGCGCTCGGAGCGAACCCTGAGGTCAAAGGTGGGTCAGAAAGAAACGATTTGTATTTGCAGCAGCCGTGCAGAGAACTGCAAAACCACATGGCTGTGATGTGAGGCAGCAGACAGAGCAGTCCGGTTTTCCATCCATTAAGACCTGAGATGCACCCTCCGGTTATTTGCTGCCCTCTGCAGGTCGCCTGAAAAGTTGCATGCAACAGTGCATGCCCTCAGCTGTGTTATCAATATACAGTGCCTTTACTGAATGGATTTTATTTGATAGACCAAAACAAAGTAGCGCATAATTGAAGTGGAAAGAAAATTATGGTTTTTAATTTTTTTTATTTTTATGAATAATCTATTTTATTAATTAAAATTTGGGGTTTTTTAAAATAAAATTTTTGAAAAATCTGAATTATTTTCCGCCATCTTGTTCTGCAAAGCTTTTATTTATTTGGACTTTGAATCTTTCTATAGCAAAGTACTGCAGCAATACTTTATAATAAAGCCATACGATAAGAGTCAAAAATAAAAAAAATTCTGTGTAATTTTAACAAGTTTTACAGACAATGAAATATTAAATATTTTGAACACATCGGCATCAAATTATCCAGTGGGACTTTGAAATGATCATGCAAACCATTTTGAAGAACGAACCTATCAGACTGAGCTGCTAGCACCAGATCGCAATAACTTATTACATTTTTTTCTTGTCAGCTTTTTTCTCATAACTTTGAGACGTTTTCCAGGTAAAATTCGACCTTTATTCTGCTAATGTCATAACTTGTAATTAAACAAAACTTCTCACAGCCTGGCCCTAATGTTCTGTCGTACAACTCACCGAGGAGATGATTGAAACAAAAGACGATTTTTAAAAAAATATATATTTTCTGCCATTTGTAATTTCTTTTTTAGAAAAGAAAGCGATGGGGGGGGGGGAATAGATTAAAACCAGATCTGGTTTGAAAACATCTGAAATTTTATTTTCTTGTCCAGCCCTCAAAAGATGGAAGGAATAAAATATATGGCGATAAAACGTATCACAGGCTCAAAGTGCTGACGTTCAGCTTCCAGATATTCATGTGTTTAAAATGGCGTAGTCAAAGGCCAGACCCAAACCAAAGTGAGAATATTAGTTCACATTGCTGAAATTCAAGAAATCTCTTCAAAACTGGTAGAGACAAAATAGAAAAATAAAACAACCATATTTTGTTGTTTCTTATTCAGTTAAGCTCTAATTTGTGTTGGTCTTGTCCTGTCATAAATACACATTTGTGGCTGCTTTGTGGGAAAAGATAAATAAATAAAAGTTGAAGGGGCCGTGACGACTTTTCCTGTGTTATGGCTCCATCTGAACTGCAATCTTGGGATTTTGTTGCAAATCAAACACCGCAGCAGTCTAACACACACTTTTGCTGGTGTGTGTGTGTTTTGTTTCTTCCTCCCCTTCTGTCCTCAGTCTGTGAATCGAGACATGCCCTGGGACAGTTAGCAGAAGACGTGTGTAGGCCTACTTCTTCCTCTTCCTTTAGGTAAACCAAAGCAGACACACCCACGGGTCGGTGTAACACACCCTGCTGTCTCCCACTCAAGATCTGACAACGATCTTTAGTTCATGCTAAATTCCTCACACTTTGTTTTGTTTTTTGTTTTTTTTAAGCCAGAAAAACACTTGAATAAAGCTAAGAAACATACCTGGTTAGATTTAATCATAACTGGGTGACAACTGGATAATAGAGGAAAATCCCTTGCCCAACTCTTAAGTGTTTTTTTGTTGTTGTTTCTTTTCCCCCCCGTGAGACGTGTCCTGACGTCGCATATCTCTCGTTTGTTTCCCTCCAGAGTCTGAAGGAAGGGCTGACCGCGGAGCAGAGACTCCACCTGTTCGAAAACAAAGACACGAAGGAGTTCTGACAAGCGACGCATCACCGTCTGTCTGCCGTGCCGCATGCTTAGGAGCCCACTATATTTTTAGCTCTACTATGACTTATTTAGAAACACTACACACTGGTCACTAAACACAGATCATGTATGTTATTAAAGAAGACACGCTATGAAGTTTGAATTTCATGTCTAGAGTTTGCATTCCATGCACTTCAGTTAACTGTGACGTTTTTTTGTATTGTTTCTCTCCTCCCTCCAGCCCCCTTCCTCCTACGTCTTTATTGTAAATAATGTTGTTTTTTTTTTTTGTTTTGTTTTTTTTAAAAAAAGAGCATCTGCCATGCATACACTAAACTATGACTGTGTAAGCTACTGTTTTAACACTATAGACTGTTGCTAGCCAAAGACATTTCGCTGTAATGTTGACTGGCTTAACAAAACATTGAGAAGCGACACCTGCGTAGCACGACCAATAGGAATGAGTCCAGTGGTCAGCCTGTTGTGACTCCTCTGCACCTTCTCCACACACATGCGTGTCGTAAGCAAGCTTTGGAATGGGAGGGAGTGCTCATCCGTGTTGCCCGTCTTCCGAATTCACATCACGCAAACCTGGCGTTCCTGGAAAGCTAACGGTATTCTTATGGGCAGATTCACGGACTATAATTTAAGTACGTACATGAAAAGGTATAGGTTTTTTTTTTGTTTTTGGTTTTCTCTCACAGCAGTCTTTGGTCCAGCTGCATAGGAGTTTCTCCAGTTGGTTTATGTTTGTAGTCTTGTTCCGTGGCAGTCCCTTTGTATTTATTTAAATGGCTGGGATTTTTCTTTTACATTCCCATTCCTCTGTACTCTATTATTGTAAATATAAAGCAAATATACACCAACTGACTACAGGTTTATTAGCAATAAATATTTTTGCACCCTTGCTGGTTATGAAGTTTGCCGTTTACGTAGCCCTCCTGAAGGCCGTACATTGAGAAGTCTGGCCGTCTTTCACATTGCATCTCACGAAAGATTTACAAGAAAGTCTGAAAGTGCAAAGTTTTGCTAAATAAATGTAAATTAACATCGATATTAAAAGAAAAAGCCCCTAATATTTTATGCTGATTGGAGGCCATGGTTAGCATGGTCTCCAGTTTCTTGTGTACAATTTCTTCTACTTAGTTTTACTTATAGGTTTTTTACTCTTCCACTTTGTCGGAAACTGAACGAATACAGTTAATAAAAAGTGCATACACAGCAATAAAAATTACAACATAAACAAAAAGAAACTAAAATCCATTCCCCTTGTCTGAAGGATGTAGAAAATTCAATTCAACCTTCATAGGTATGCAGACTGGTGACCTTGCTGCCCAATGAATGGTTGTTCTTTTTCTGTACTGTATTTATTTTTTTACACAAAAATTCACCACAGCATCAGGATATAGTGTTCATATGAGGTACTTTCTTATTGAGGTTATGAAGGATGATTAAAAAAAAAAACAGAATGCTGTTATTTAGTGGACATCCCAATGTCAGTAATGCAGCTCATTAGCCATCCATTATCTCCCATGCATCTTCAAAAGGTTGAACCGAACCCACCACCCTTTCCCACCCCAAACAAACTCACCATAATAGTACAAGGAGCCAAAAGTAAACACATATTCCATGTTGGTGAATGGGAAATTTCTACACTGTACCTTTGTGTACAAAACAGTAAAGCTTGAATTTGTAGACCTTGCTAAATCCAAACAAGGTCAAAGTTAGACACTCGTATCTGGTTTAATGTCCCTAAGCACATTACACCCCAGCCATCCACCTTTGATAGGCACCAAGAAAACTTCTTCTGTCTGGATATTTGTCATCTTCTTGTTAGAATACAAGTTCATTGAAATCAGTTGGTGGCAAAAGAGACCCATAACTTGACTATTGCAATTATGCTTCACAGCTTGTACAAGCCAACTCTTGACCTTTCCACTGATGGGTGCTTATCTTTGTGGCCAAACAGCTCAGAGTGTTTTGTTTGACCATAACACTTTCTCTCTCTTTTGGCTTCTCATTTCTGCCAAGTTTCAAGGTATTGGCTTAGAAGTAGAAGCGTTTTTTTCCTTACCAGTGGCCTCGCAGTCTATGCTGATGTAAACTGGCTTGTACTGTGGACGCTGGTGTTTTACTGGTTTCCAGCAAATGGGTTGTGCTCTAATATCTCCTGAACAGCTCAACCAATTTTGGGGGTTGAGCTGTTGAAGGTAAACAAATGTTTTTGTTTTGAAGGAAGTCTTTTTAAGCTGGAATAGCATCTTTGAATTATTAAAAATAATAATTAAAAAAATCACCTTCTGACACATCAAATAAAGTCTGAAAGTGATGGTAAAGTGGAATGAAACTTGTTAGCCGTTTATTTTCGGTCAGGTCGACACTTAAGTGGAATCGAAAAACATGGAAAAAGCCGAGTCATTTTTTATCGGCCAACAGTTGTACATGACGTTTAAAGTCCTTATACGTAGACTACGGTTAACACCCTGGCGATTAAAGAAACGGCGTATTGGAACCTGCGAGTTGACGGGATCGGTTGTAGAAATTCGGCGATTTATTTTGGAAGGCTGCATCCCGGAAGTCAGAGATTAGGTTCCAACATGACAGCGGCGCTATCAGAGTAGTGTGTTCCTGGAAAGTGAGTGGATATTTATTTAATTAAGGGCTCTTTTCTTCCCCCGCTCCGCCACAATTCCTGTGAAAGGGAGGCGCTGTTGATGGAGACGCAGGCTGGGATGAAATCCTAGCTGAATGTTTGAAAACACAGAGATTTTCCCCGTCCGGGTAAGTTGTGATCAGAAGCGCAGCAGAGCCCGTACCCTCCGTCCTGTCTTTGTTTCGCCCAAGCCGGGCCTTGCCTCTGTGCGGACCGTTCAAAGTAAACGGACTGCCGAACTCCATTACAAGTATTTGGTAGTTTAATAAAAATGTGTGACGTCGCTTATTCTCGGGCACATGGAAAGAAACGTTTAATAAACTTGGCATAAAAATCATGTATTCTCCTATTCGGAATTAATTAAACATTATGAATTGTGCTATTTGAGCTAAAAGATTTGGTTTCATATTTGCGTCGGACGTTTTCTCCTCGTTTAAGAAGTTGGTGGTCGTCAGAAGCTTGTGAGGAAGAAGCAATATTTTCAAGTACAAGTTAAGATTTTATTGAAATAGTTGTATTACGGGGTTTATAAACATAGCCGAAATGACGACAGGGGGTAGCCGTTAAATGTGCGGGTATATTGCAAGTATTAAAGTTTAAGATTGCGGGGTTTTTTCACAGTGTTTCATAGAAGCTGTTAAATATCCCATGGAAATTGACACGAGGGGAGATTACCGCAGCGACACCGGGCCAGGCTAGCTCGCTAGCTCTCGCTAAGCTAACTAGCCATCCTGACCTGTCAGTGTCGGTGGGGAAAAGTTCGCTGTTTGCCTTTACACCCGTTTTTCTCCTAAAATAACTTCTTAAAATCACTGACGCGTTAACCCTGTCTAAAATGAAGCCAGGAGGCGAACTGTCGGCCATTCCTGTTTTGTGTGTTCTTTACTACAGGAGTTAAAGCCAAGTACACGTCAGTTACGTAGCTTATGACAGCGACGTGACTTCAAAGGGTCGCGGCTCAACCGTTTACTTTGTCCTAAAATAGTTGAGAGATTAACGTTGATTTTTATTCGACATTTCCTGTGCAGGTCGGAGGGATTTCTCACAGCTGCGGTTAGAGATTTAAATGTACTTAAGAGTTTCATTGTCATTAACTCAGGGGGTTTTTTTTTGTTTGTTTTTTTTTTCAATATCCCCGTTTTTATATCCATCTAAAATATCAGCTATAGTATAACTAATATTTTATTTGGGTTCCAGGCACCAGTTGAGTTTTTATTAATCATCTGAACATCTGAAATATGACAGTGATTTGAGAAAGTTTGATCTGTTTTGGGAAAGGAACTAGCTGTCAATTGTGCCATGTGCTCCCTCTGGTGTGGTTATGCATAAATAAACTGAATGAAAAGTCTAACGTCATTTAAGCGAATATATCTTTCCATCTGTTACAGTTGTTATGGAGCAGCCACCTGGGACCTTGAATGATCTACAGCATCAAGGTGCCTCTTCCCCCGCTCGCTCCAGCGTGATTGACTTGACCAGGAAAGACGACGAAAACCTCCTCGCGTCGCCATCTCTGGATGCCTTGCAGAGGGTCAAGAGCTCTGGCTGGGGTCCCAACTCCGGATCTGCCGTCCCCGGGTTACAGTTGTCGGAGGCTGGCTCCTCAGATGTCACAGTTCGACCAGAGGATCAAATTCAGCCAGACAATGCCTTATCCCACACTACAGTCACCCTGTCCTACGTGAGCAGGTCTCATGTCTTCTCCACTCTCAGCTCTCCTCTGTATAGTGTGTCGCCGGTCAGCAAGACTTCCTTCCACCCTCCATGCAACACTGACAACGGGTTTGAGGAGACCAGCTATGCACTGAACCAGCATTTCCTAGAGCAGGACAAGGAGCCTGTTAACCTCGTCACACATGCAGAACTGTTCCCCTCGCTTTCTCAATCTCAAGTGGGACCACAGGATAGTGCTAGAGAATACAACGTGAAAGAGCCTCCAAAGTTTAATGGAGAAGTCATTTCCAGGGATGGATGTAATAAAAAGCTACTGGCAGAAGAGAAATGCAGCATTCTTTCTGAAAGTAGAAATTGTGTAGAGAACGGTCGGTATGACGGTTGGTCAGAAACTCTCTGGGATGAGGATGAGGACAGAGGAACATCCGATGTGCTTTTCATTGGGGCTAAGAAACAGGACCAAGAGGTCTCCAAAAGCGGCAGTTCCACAGATGTGCGTTCAGTGAGCAGGGAATACAAGAGCCCTTTAGAGGATCCCGTTTCCCCACCCTCTACCCCAGTAGACAATGTGGAAGATGTGTTCCTCCTTCCTCAGGCCTCCAGCTCACCCAGCGCAGATGACTTTTATTTAGAGGCTGCCAATGATGCTGTGTATGACACCTTGAGTTCAGACAGAACCACTCGGGAAAGCTCTGTTGTCAACGACGGCCCAACGAGGTTAGAGTCACATGATGAGAGTAAATCCCATAGACGGAAGGCTGTTTTGGAGCCTTTGATTGACTTGGCCGATGATTCCTGTCTGAATCCGGAGAACAAAACCAGTTGTGCCATTCGTCACGTTAATGGGAGTGCAAATGTGCTGGAGAGGACGATAAAAGAAAGAAAACTGCCCATGCGTTCTGGAAGAGGGACTCGACTGGAAGCAATAGTCATGAATATAAATTCAAGTCGCTATAAAGTGTCTAGCAGCATACTCGCCAATAAGAAACCCAGTGCCTCTCAGTCAGTAACACACACTTCTGCCTTGCCCAGATCCAAGAGGAAAGTGGTGGAAGGTAAGGCAAAGACTGCATTCTTGCCGAGAACCGTCAAAAGAAAAGCTGTGAACGTGAAAAAAAGTAAACCCAGTAGCGTCGACGCTCAAAGTTACAATGACTCTACCTCTGTTTCTGAACCCCTCAACAAGACGGAAACGTCAGGCACACCTGCTAAAAGACCTCGATTTGCGAGACCAAGCAGAAAACCAGCACGGCCATCTCGGAGTAGGCATGTGAAGTCCAAGACGAAACCCTCTTCTCAGTCAAGTGCCCAGTTCCCCACACATATAAACTTAAAGAAGAAGCCAGAGTTGGTTACTGTCCCCGAACCCTTAGTGGAAGTTACTGCATCAAAGGTGTTGCCCGTTCGTCCTCCACCAAAATCTCCAAAGAACAACCAGGTTGACCCGAAAAGCAAAACATCATCTCCCACCAAGAAGACAAGGGCACCCCCAAAACGGAGACGAAAGAAACCCAGGTGCAGCCAACCTTCCTCCATGTTCTCCCCAAAGGAGCCTGAGATCAAGCTCAAGTACATCACCTACAAAGAAGAAAAGAAGGATGTCAGGTTGGACAGTTTCTCTCCTTTTGTTCGTGTCAAGCGACAGCAGTCATCCCCTGCTCTGTGCACAATAGTGAACTACCCTGAGGAGGTGAAGACGGAACCCAAACAGCAAGGTCACTCCAGTTGCTTTGTCTCTGCCGTTGTACCCACCACTTCCTGTCTGTATCTGGGACGATTGTCCACACATGGCCAACATCAGCGTGCTCTCGTCTGTTGCCTGTGCGGCCGCTCGGCCAACTCCATCGACCTGGGGGATCTCCATGGACCCTATTACCCCGAGGGGTACCAGCCGAACACCAAAGCACCAGCCAACGTGTCGGGTCTCAAAGAAGATGAGGAAGACTCCAGCTACTCCGACTCTTCCTCCAACACTACGAGAGCCAGACGCTGGGCAGCTCCGCTAAAGCAGAAGGGCCTTCTGGGGAGCCGCAAGTGGTCCAGCGGTAGGATCAGCAGCCCCGCAGCCAAGCGGGCGAGATCAGACGGCGGTCTTGCGGATGCAAAGGACTGGTACAGCCCGCCCGTTCTCCCCGTGGAGCCATGCGAATATTGGCTCCACGAGGACTGTGGCATCTGGTCCGCAGGCGTGTTCCTTGTCAGGGGAAAAGTTTACGGGCTGGAGGAGGCCGTCAAGGTGGCCCAAGAGACGGTAAAGCTGCTCTTTTTAATGGAATGGCAATACAGTAGGCGTAGTTGTGGTTGATACTAGGGCTGAAACGATTTCTCAAGTAATTCGTCTTCCTCGATTACTAAAATTCCCCTTACCTGCCTCGAAGCTTCGTCAATTAATGTTTTGTTATTTAGCGCACCGTGTTCCGGCTGGGAAATTACCTGTGTAAAAACCGATTCAAATGTTTTCACCCAGCAGATTACTGAAGAAACGTTTGAACTCTTCGACGTTCACAGAGATGAATTATGGTCCTAAGAAATGGCTTCATCATCAGCAATCCCTCCTCCCTTTAGTCTGTGAAGGCTTCTCTTTGGCCGACTGAAACCTTGTTTTCCTGCGGTTCTAGTTTGGCTCTCTTGACGTTAATCCCGCTCTTCTCAGCTGATGTCTTCCAGTTTGCAACACAAACTTTTACCCCTGTTTCTGCCTGTTTTCTCCTCTGTTTTTTGTTTATACACTTCCTGTGTTCAAGCCGAGATTGCTTTGTTTTCTGTCCTGATTCATTCATGCCTTCCCTCACGTCCACCTGGAAGTTTCTCTGTTCCGACCAGGACATTTTGTTCCATGTTTCGGACCCAGCTGTCTGGGAACAACCGGACTCTTTGTTGATTTAGCTTCTTGAAATAGTTTTCAGACTCTTTCACTTGTTGCAAGGGTTTCTTATTTATTAGCCAACCTCATTGTTGTTTCCACACTTTTTTTTTTTTCTTATGCAGGGTTCTTCCTCCACTTTGAATGATTTTGTTTTATTTCTTCTACTTGAAACAAGTAGAAGAAATGCATGTTCCACTAGTAACAGTAATCTTTTTTTTTTTTTTCAGAATACCCAGCTATTATATTCCATATATCTGCCGTTTCTTTTCTTTCCTTTTGCTGCCCCAACAGAGCAACTAAACCTGTAAGACGTATTTCTGGATTCTTTGAGATTGTCGTCACTCAGGCTGCGCTGAGTGATGACACTTTTTTTTTTTTTTTTAACTGAAATCAGATTTTTATTTTTTTTCCATGAGCGTCATGCCAATTATTAAACCCGACATCTTTGTGAACGATTTACGCCGTTAAAAACTCCCGGTCAGATACGCGTCGCGTTTGCTGGCTGTGTGACCATAACGCAGTGTTTTTAGTTTTTCCCGCCGCTTGTTAGCTTTTATCACCAAACATGCGATGAACTTACTGCAAGAGTAATCATCAAAGTAATGATGCCGGAGATTCTGCAGCAGATTTAGTCGGATTTATGGTGTAAACCTCATGAAAGTGACCAATCGGCTAGGCTTTTAGAAATCGGAACAAAAAAAGTTTTGTCCTACTTCCTCCACCTCCAGCCTGTCTTAACTCACCTGCTCGTCGTCGGACCTCTGTCTTTCCAGATGTGTTCGGCATGCCACAATCCGGGAGCAACTCTGGGCTGTTTCTTCAAAGGCTGTCCGAACAAATACCACTACAGGTGTGCTCTGGAGTCAGGTGAGGGGCTCGTCGTTTGTATTTTTCTTTTTTTTTCTTTTTGTTGCAGCTGCACTGCACAGCACCTCGCAAAAAAAACTTTCTCACCTTCAGTCCATTAAAACCACAAACCTCACTCGCCTCTGGTGCGACAGACTCGCACAGAATAGTGCGTAATTTTGAAAACGGAGGAAATCAAGTTGTATTTTATTTTTTTGTTTGCTTGATTTTTGCAAATTTTGAGACAAAATGTTTGGAGCTTCAACATTTATAGCATCATATAAAGCTTTTCAGATTCTCTTTTTTTTCCTGTTTCTATATTTAGAAACAGAAAATTATATTTCAGATATTTTGTGTCGGTGTATCACAGGACACGCATGCGTACAGTGAAACACGTTGATGTTTGTGGTCGTAACGTCAGATTATATGAGGCCCATTTACGATAAATCGTCTCAAAAATTATAGAGGTAATGATGGAATTATCACTTTGAGACCGTTTTCAACTAACGTAATAATTATAACACTAGTAAAATATCATGCAAGTTTGCCCTCTTAAAGACTACTGCACTTTTGATTTTGTACAGAACATTTAACACTGGAACTGGAAGACATTTGAAATATCCAAAATGAAACACAACATCCAAAAGCAGCAGATAAAAAGAAAACAAACACACACAACTGAAACCGTAAATAAAAATTCATCAAGTCTCTTTAAAGAAAATTCAAAAAGTTGAACCATCAGGAAGAAAATGCATCATGCTACTAATTGCTTATTGCAACAGGCTTAGTTACTATTAACCCATTTTTGCAAAGTTCTGTGTGTGTTTCGCTTTCTGAGTTGCTACCACAGTCGGAGAAAATCTGGACACACACATACCAGAAATTGTAGCTGTGTGTGTGTGTGTGTGTGTGTGTGAAGCAGCAGCTTTGCGAGGCGCTGTTGGCTGCAATAACTTCCGCCGAAGCCCGAAGTGGCGCGTGTGGGTGGCCGAGCCGCTCAGATGAATCAGCAGGACATCTCTATAAAAGCCTTCTCCTCTTGTTCCCGCAGACTGTGTGCTCGTCGAAGACAATTTCTCCATGAAGTGTAAGAAGCACAAGGTGAGCCTCCAAGAAACCACAGGCAACAAGCGTCAGAAAAAAAAAAAAACTTCAATAAAGTAAAACAGAAGGAGGTGAAGCTCAGTGTTTAACGTTGACGGGTTGTCGTTTTGTTTTTGTTTGTTTTTTTCCCACCAGAACAAAACGCTGAAAGCGCCTCCGGGGAGCCGACGGGACGACAGGTGACAGATTACATGGATCGCGTGAGTGTTGGAGCCTGAAACGCCGTCGTTATTTCCCAGAACCGGAGCAAATCGTAATGTCAGACATAATGTCACAAGGTGTCCACTGATAGTCAGACGCGCAAGAACGTCTTACGTAGAGGAGGCGTGTCTTCAGACAGAGATTAAAAGAAAAGAAAATTGAGGAGGAAGGTTTTGCTGGCCGAATAAGACGAGGTGTGATTTCCACATTGGGATTCCCCCACATGACCACAAAAAGGACATTTCAAGGGTTCCTGTAGGAATATTCTGATTTGGAAATGTTTTGGTTTGTTTCCGCTCAGTAGGATATTTTGAGATCTTTTCACTTTGATATGTTTTTTTTTCTGACAAAGTTTGGTGTTTGGCAGAAAAGCTGCAGCAAATACTGCCTCCTTGTGGTTTTGTTTGCAAATTTCTTTCAGTTTTTTTTTTGTTTTGTTTTGTTTTTTGTCAGAAGATACCTAAAATAAAGCAGATCATATTTGTAGAAAGGCAGCCGTTTTAACCCAAATTTGCGTCCTTTATCAATGAAACTGAACGGGATCAATTCTAATGCAGACGGCGTTGCAAGCTGACGCATTAGCATCAGCTGCCATGGTTTACATCGTCAAACAGGCAAAAGCTTCTGTCTGTTTGTGGCAAGTAGAAGTTGAATACAAGGAAGACAATTCCGATCAAACACACTTCTGTGTTTGATCGGAATTGTGTGAGTGGCTTTTTTTAAGCCACTCACACACTGTTAGTCTTTCAGGTATTATAAGCCTGGCGGGCCACCAGGCTCTCCTTGTACCCCACCAGTTTTACCTTGGCTTAGTTTTTTAAGTCTCTTTAAAATGTTTCCCTTTTTTAAAAAAAAAAAACTTTCCAGTTGGTGTTCAGGTATTCATCTTCCAGTCTTTTAATAACACATAATTATCAAGAGATATTTTTCAAATTTCCTGTCAACTTTAAGCATTTTTTAACTCAAAAACAATGAATGAAAGACCGCCCTTTTGTCTTTTTTTGTCTTTAAAAAAATGTGTTTTCGAAAGTAATCCACCACACATTACTCGGCTGCTTATCACCACTGTGCGTGTGTGCGTGTGTGTGTGTGTGTGTGTGTGTTTGGTTGATAGCAGCAGTAGCACCGTTCTCCTCCCAGTCGGCCCCTCGGAGGCTCGGTTTTAAAACACGCAAAAACGCATCTTCACCGTCACTCCTTTTATTTTTACAGAGTCGTGCAGGAATCCGCCCGTAACCATGACAACGGCGGACCAGGGTCACTCCCCCCCCCGCGCCCCGCCCCTCATGGACTGACAGCTGGCACCCACAAACCTTACGGACTCCCTCTGCCCTTCAGAGTGACTGTTATGCCCCCCAAACAACCTGCGGACTGCAGGGAATTACAGAGTAACGTGCTGAATTTGTCGTTTTGTCTAGTTATTTATATGGGATTGTTCTGTTTCATTTTGCCTTTTTGTTGCTCAGATTGATATGAATAGTAATCAAAGATATTTAATTTTTTAAAAAGATTTTCTAAGTATTTGATTATATTTGGTTTATTTATTCCTGAACTCTTCTTACGGGCTTCTTCAGCTTCTTGTCAAAGAGGATTAATTGTAAAGTGTTTGTGTGAGGGTGTGTGTGTGTCTGTGTGTGTGTTTGGGTTTTTCTTTACTTTCCTTTTGGAAGATATCAGTTTAGCATTTTTAATAATCCCCAACAAGTCGAGGAGTTTCTGATTAGTTTTATATCCCTAACCCTAACCCTAATATGGGACATGAATAAATGCGACTGAGTCAAGCTGCTGCACTCACACAACAAACTGAGTAGGCATGGGCATTACAACCACAATATCACTGTTTCCTGGTATTTACACTAAGTACAAATAGAATAAAATGTTCTAATTTAATGCAGAAAAGCAACAATTGTTCCTACTGGTTGCAAAATATCACATATTAACTGGTATCTTCATTTAAATGCGTCAAATTGAGCAAACTCAAAGAACAGCCACTTAACTGCTGGCTAGCATCTTATGCTTTAAGCTAACATGCTGCTTTTAAAGGGACTCTTGCAGTTTGCAGTAATAATTCCCTGTCTTGCATTACAATACGTTTGCATAAGAAATCCTCAGAGCAATGGGAGACTAACAGCTAGTAAGACGACTTCATGTTGATTGACGCTACGTTAGCGGGCGCTAAACACCTGCAAACATCTTCTATCTTGTAGCATTATGACATCTGTTTTGCTGTATATTTCCAATCAAAATCTCTACTTGACTAGTTATTCAGTCCAGTGCTCTTGTAGCAACGGATGGGGGAGGGGCAGGGACTTTTGATGCTAGATAAGCGCCTGCCCATGCCTACAGCAGGACATCGGACCATCACTAATAGTATTAGGGGCTTTGCTTTAAATGACGCAGCACTGGTTGAAATAACAGATGATTTTATCAACGCAGTCCATCATTGTGTGTGTGTGTGTGTGTGTGTGTTTGAATGTATGCTAACAGGAAGCACTCCAGTCCGGTGCCCCGCCGCACTGTTCAGCTCTTTTCTCGTGGCTCTTTGATTGCTCTTTCGCCACCTTCTCCTCATCATCAAACTGTTTCTGATGATTTAGTTTGTTCGTTTTTATGGGGTTTTTTTGTGCAACTCCAAAGCACTTTGGCCTCCCCACGTTAAGTTGGGATCGTTAGGGGGGGTGAAAAAAAAAAAAAAAGGAAAAAAAAAAGAAGAAATGTGGCCATTTGGTTTTCGCCGGCGATGCCTTTTAAATCAGTCGGACTTCCTGAGAGTCTCATAATAACGGAGCGAGAATCCAGTGTGGTGTGTGTCCTTTTTGTTTCGCTTCAGCTCTGCCGTCAGTCACTTAAAGGTTTCTCGTAAAAGGCCGTTTCGTCTCCTAAAAGACAGCATCTGCACCTGAACCCTTTTTAAAAAAAAAAAAAAAAAAATCCTTATCTGATCTGCAGAGGGGGACAAAAATTTATCTGGGCTGCAGTGACAAATTAGTTCCTGACTAAAGGCACCTGGCTTGCACTTTTTCTGTTTTCTGTTTTGTTTGTTTGTGTTTGTTTTTTGTTTTCTGATGACTTAATTTTTTAGGAAGTCTGCGTGCGCGGTACTCTCCATGCCACCGGGGGCAGCATGGAGTTGCCTGATTGTAACTGTCAAGATTCTCCTCTCAGCTTTCGGTCACCAGCAGCAGCGCGAAGCGTCTCACAGGAAATCCGAGTCTCGCATTTGAAAAAAGAAAAACTTTCCGGCTGATCGTTTTGTGCCATCTCGTCGTTTTTTTAGCATTTTTTCCTCAGTTTGTGTTTTGATTGCAGTAAAGCAGTGAGTTTCCCGCAGGCTTGTCTGGAAGCTTCGGTGATTTGTACCAAATATACATTTCTGAATATGTTTAAAAAAAAAAAAAAAAAGTTTGCATTTTTTTAAAAGTATATATATATATATATATATATATATATATATATACATGTTGCTCTCAGGGCTGAATCTCAGATATTGTAAAGATTTCGGGTTTGTTTGTTGTTGGGTTTTTTTTCTACCTATTTTTATTTAATTTTTTTTGTAATGCTGTTCCTGCAGTAACTCATGGAGCAGGAGGAGGTTTTCTGCCTTTCCTCTCCCGGTACACACTAAACGTTACATTCCGCCTCCTTTGTCTTTTCCTCCGTCTGCCTCAGTGCTGTGGTGATTTTGAGTTTGACATCAAAATAAGACTGCCAACTTGTTGTTTTAACATTGCCATCATCTGAATTTTTATTTTGTTTTATTTTATTTTTTGTACCGTCTCGTTCGCCTCTGGGGAGTATCAGAGGTCTCGTAATTGTCAGAATAAATATTTTGTTCAATCTCCTGGATTTTCTGTCTGATCTGTAGTAATACCGTAAGAAAAAGCAATATCTGAAAATGCCACTCCTGATGCTGCTGCCACCACCGTGTTTTACTCTTCATGGTGATTTCCAGTTTAGTTTTTCCCTCCACTGCTCTGCTGCTTCGTTCTGATTTAGGGAGTCAAGAAATTTGCTTGATTCACATTAACCAGACCGGTTTGGACATTTACTTTTCTCCTTAATGAGTAAAATTCTCATTTCAAAATCTCGTGTTTTTTGTTCACTCAGGTTAATTCTGTTAGGTAATCTGGAGAGTGATTGTTTGACATGCTGATAAAAACGATTCAACCATTTAGTACTCTGGCTTTTCACAGATTTCAGTTGTGAGCTTATATCTAAAATCATTTGGTTTAAAAATTAAAAAAAATTTGAAAGAGCAGAGTTGAAATCAGGTCTACTCCTAAAGCAAACCCCTTAAAATTCAGTTTCAAATGTCATGGGATTAAAAAAAGAAAGAAAAGAAAAGACCAGTTTCACTCCAACACATATTCTCATTTTATTGACTAAATCTCAGCTTACAGGAAGACGGATGTTTTGCAAAGACAAAAGTGGGTAGGAGTTCTAGTGCTGTGGTCATCTACTCATCAAAACTCTGCTAAAATCATGATGATGGGAAATATGTCACCAAACAGACAAAGGGACTTCATTACACACACAAATCACGTTATGGATGAGAGGACGAAGCAGCAATCACCGACTCGGACACTAGGAAACGAAAAGGGCCAATTGGCTTCCACGAACTCGGGAATCTGTATATCGCCACTTTCAGCTCAAGCACAAAAGTTTTTTCGAAGCAAAGAAAGTAAATGAGGGTGAAAGTAAATAAGCGCCTGATTACGTGCTCTGGTTCTGGCCTGCAAGTCTCTAAATTTCTTACCAAACCAACAACAAGATTACAAAGCTGTTCATTCTCAAATGAAACGTCAACAAACAGAAAAGTTTGACATCAGTGATTCAACATTGAAACAAAAAAAAACAAAAAAAGTCCAGTTTGTGCATCCAGTTAACGAAAACGTACAGAGTAAAATTCCTGCTACATTTAACATACACAGTATTGCTGGTGGGATTCGGATGATAATGGATACTAAAACTGAATAATTACTAGTCATGTCTTTTAGTTTAACACATTCATGAACATACAAACTAAAGTAATAATTGAGAATACGCAATTGCCACGTTAGTTAATGGGCAAAGTCTTAATTTGGAATCCAAATTCTGGAATTTTAAATTTTAGACGCAATTTTAAAAAGGGTTAGGGTAAAACTTCCATGAAGCTGCTGTAGTCATTTTGAAAATAAGTGAAATTCTAGGAGCTATTTTCTAGCAGAACTTTTGAAATACTTCCTGTTTCTCTCTGTTAATCGCTGCATTCTTTAACTTAACGCTGAACCACTAGAGTTATCTGCACTAAACATTTTTGGAAACTTTGTGCTGACAGCGGGCAAATCATGACAACAACACAGCAGAACCCCGACACCAGAAGAAAGGTCATGTTAATATCATATCTAAGGTCTATAATTAGTCCAGAAAAATGGATTCTTTCTCTCGTGGTCCAAATGCAGGCATGAAATGTATCTTTGCTAGGACACTTGAAACTTAGCAATAACCTTCAGGTCAGAATTTCTGGAATATTATCCCAAGATACAGAAATGTCTGCTGCCAAAATAACTTCACATTTTACAATTAGAACAACTTGGAGTTGGACTTTAGATAAAAACCTAGCATAGCTAAAGCTTTTTGTTGAACGGAACATTTGACGCTTTTTCTCATTCAACTCTTAATAGCAAAACTCCTGTAAGATCAGGCTATGAGCCAGTGTTAGCATGTGGCTCGTCGCTTTCTAACGGTTGTTTTAAAACTGCATTACCTTAAAGCAAGTGATAGGTGGCGCATCTTTATTTTCCCACACATGAGCTCCTGCGTTTTACCTGAGCAGCCGCTTTATCTACCTGGTTACTTGTCATGGCCCCATGTCCACTTTAAACAAGTAAAAGGTTAAAATGTCTCTTAATGGAAAACCTACGAGACATGAACACAAGAATTACAACACCCATGTATCTGAATAGGAATAGGAATTCCCTGACTTTTCAAACTTTGCAAAATAAACCCCAACAACTCAAAGATGCCGTTAACCGTATCTACCGGGTGCTTTAATTGCTCCATGAGCTCATGTACAGGTTTCACGCGGTCATGTGAATTTAGTGTGTAGCTCACAGCCAGCTGGAGAAAACAGCGGGGCTACAGTTTCTGCATCAGGACGGTCCTTTGTTCTGAATCAGAAGGCTGCTGATGAGGTCAGAGATGTCACAAGATGTTGTACTTAGCATACATGCCCACTGATGATGAAAATGCACAATGTACGGGCTTTAGCTGGGACTAGCTGTTCCTCAGTCGGGGAGTATCCATGCTGAGGCTACTGACACTCACAAGATAAAGAAATGTATCGTCGGCAGCGGCTACACTACATCTACGGGTTACTACGGTCTGGGGTTTGAGAAACACTGCGCAGGTTTTCACAAGAGAGCGTTTTTAGCACATACATGTTCATGCAGGTTAATGTGTGGAAAGCGATAGCCATTCCTACACATGATTTTAAGCCTTGGAAAATATCATTTTTCTTGAATTATTTTCTCATAGTCAAAAAACAGGAATGGTTTGCTTTTTTTTTTTTTTTTTTGCCATCATTCTAACTCGGATAAAAAATACAAAAAGTGAAAAGCTTCACTACCTCATCAAAGGCCATTTAGAAGAAAGCTCTTCAGATGAAACAGAGGTTTCTGTTTACAGCCTCACTCTCCAGTGCCCTCATGCTTATTTTTTTAGCTGTTTTTTAAAGTGGTGAGATGATCACACAATAACACAAATATTTCACACAGAGTAAAAACTAATTACCGTTTTGTTTTTTATAGTACCAGATATTCTCAAGAGATCATAACACTGGTCTTCAGTCTTGATTACAATGCGAGAAGGTGTGCTACTGCAAAAATGATCACATATTTCGTCAAAACCTTTTCCTTTAACAAGTGTGATTTTTTTTTACTCTAAGTGTGAGCTAGTCATGCAGTTATAAAGTTGGTGTAATTTTCTTTTCTGTGTTTTTTTTTTCTTCTAAATTGAGCTAAGATTGTCTCTTTTTAGTCTGCACACAGTATTTAGATAGCAGTGTCAAAGGAAACACATGTTCGGTAAAAAATAAAACACAATGAAAACAAAAAGCGTCGCTGACAGATTTTCCTGTGAAGCTTCAAAGATAAAATAACTTCAGGAGTAAATATAAAAATAGACAGAGACATCATAGTCATTTTCTCTCACCTAAAGTTAGGCGAATAGTGTTAGATTTTTCTGGTACAAGCATTAACACCGGTATGCTCATCAGTTGGGGTGTAACAGCTTTTTGTGGTGCGAAATCTCGTGATACTGAAATGTGTTGACATTTCTGTCACACACACATTCTTGTCTAGCTAATATGTGGGGCAGGATCACCTGGCGAAACAGATTCGAGTCCCTGATATGAAAATAAGTGCTTCAAGCTACATCTGGAAATTTTTTGCAATTTGTTTTTCCAAAGTAAGAAAAAAAAATGATAGTGTTGTGTTTACTGAGTTGACCACAAATTGAGGATTGTAATTGGGCTGGATGATAACAATCTGATAAATTAGCATTTGGAAGTTGACGCCATGACTTAATTTAGTAATTTTGATATGCTATAGGAAAACCAACAGAAGCTAACAATGCTGAAGCTAGCATCTGACACAAAACTTCCTATAGGCATTAAACTAAATATGGTTTTAGTATTATTTTAAGGAAGCACATTTGATCATTTCTAGCTATAAATCTAACAAAAACTGGATGAAATCTAAAATGTTAGTTTAGATTTAACTTGTGAATTAAGGGAAGTATAAAACAAAACTTTAATTATTATTAACGCTCACCTTAAATTGACATTTTTCAAAATACATTTTGTGATGTTTTGAACCCTTCGCATTATTTGTGAGTCAAATCTCTGTGGTGAACTCAGTGTCACGTATCACAATGTCTCATGAGCTGAACAAATCGTTACACCCTGACTTATTAGCCGACCGCAAGTGTTGCACAGGGAAGAGGAGTCGGAAGTCACTTTACAGTATTCACTAAAGTGGAAAAAAAGAAAGCTACATTATAAAAAAAAACAACAAAAAGAAACAAACTAGAAAAAACAACTTTAGTCTTGTACGATTAAATAAATAAATTGTATCTCAAAGCAAAATACACTTTTTTAAGATTCATACACCCAAACCACAAACACACTTTCACATTTTTGTTACACCTCGTCTCACTCCGTCAACCAGGGTGTTTCTTCGAGTTCTGTTTTAGTCCTCATCATAGAAACTAGTCCTTCGTCGCTTCATCACAGCTTGTGAAGTCTTCCCTCAAATTATTTTTGCTGCAAGTATTGCTCTATAAAATACATTTTGGTTTTCTTTTCTGATGGTTTTAGTCACGGAGCTTCTCACTTTTTCTTTATATTCTCATGAAATGCATCTCAAAATGTCCCTGGATTGTAAACAAAGCCTCTCCTGATGACATCCAATCAAAGATCTTTCTGTATGTGCCTTCAATTAAGATCTCCTACGTCTTCAACGTGTCGACTTTCTTCCCGAAATGTAGAAAACAGGATACACGTTAGTACTTTTAGTCTGGTCTTGTTTCGATGCATGCACAACTATTGCAGTTCGAGAGGTATGGAAGTGTGGGTTGAGTCAGCCGCAGAGTTCGTCATGCTCACACGCAGATCTCAATGGGTGTAGCCACTAGCAAGCGGCCGCCAGGGGAACCGTTTTCCCGTGGCATTCGGTCGTAACTGTTAGTGGACGACACCGAGCTGTTAGTGGAGACAGACACAAAATGATGTCCTCCACCCGGGTCCATCATTGCTCCCTTGGCCCCGCCACCACCGCTGCCTCTTTCCACCACCATGGGAGACATTGGGGAGAGGGGCGAGAGAGGTGAACGAGGCGACAAAGTCTGCTGCTTCATCCTCTCCACCAAGAGCTCCTCATCTTCTTCTCCTGATGAAGAAGTAGAGATGGTGCCTTCCATATCTCCTCGCACATTCCCTCCTCCTCCTCCTATGTTGCTCCCGCCAACCATCTCCGCGCTACCACTCCCCCCTGCATTGCCATTGTTGTCATGCTCTGCATCCAGCATCCAGGAGTGGCTGAAATACCCGAATACCTCCTTAACGGAGCAGCGGCGGTCCTGCTCCACCGAGAGCAGGCGGCGGAACATTCGCAGTGCCTGCTCGGTGAAACGCCTCCACTGCGATGGCACCGTGTTCGTCCTCCTCCTCTGCCAGTGGATGAACTCTTGATAGAAGGTATCGGTGGGAAGCGCCTTCTCCCAAGGGAAGTTGCCAGTCAGCATGCAGAAGAGCAGCACACCAAAGGCCCAGACATCGGTGCTGTAGTCCACACAGAAACCCTCCTGGCGGGAGGCATCGCAAAGCTCTGGGGCAGTGTAGGGAATGGTGCCACTCACCTGGGGAGAAACGGCAACAGGTCAGGACCATGTCAGGAAAAAGAGCCCATAGCGACCAAGAAAATTTAATGGGGACTTACTCTTTTTACAGGCGAGCCAGCCCGACGGGTCATGCCAAAGTCTGAAAGCTTGACTTTGCGACACTCTCTGTCGAAAATGAGAATGTTTTCAGGCTTGATGTCCCTGTGGACGAGCTTCTTACAATGTAGATAATCCAGAGCAATGGCCACTTGATGCACGCAACGCTTTGCCACTGACTCAGGTAGACCAACCTGAAAGACCAAATGGAAGAAGAACATGTGCCGTACAGTTAGGACTTTCCAAATTAGAGCCATTAAGGAGGGCAGACAAAAGAGTTGGGATCCCTTCAAGTTCTCAGTCAAATATAACATCAGACAATGCCATTCGGGAAGAGGAATATTAAGAGTTGCGACATCAACACTCTTGATGTCATTTTGATGTCACTCATTTTGCCTGTAAGGCTTTACTACTTTTTAGAAACAAGGTAATCTTATTTATTCATGGGAAGAAATTTAGAGCACAGACTGCAGTGACAGTTTGCATTTTCATCCAGTTGGTTCTGACAATTGCTTCAAAACCAACAAATAATGGAGAATGACAGAGTCAGTGCTGAAGAGAAAACTAATGCTGATGGTACCACTTGCAATATGAAAGTAGAGTCTGTCCATTTGTCATGTAGTGTCTTTTCTGATAAGTCAAAATGATAGCAGTCTGTGTAGAAACAAAGACTACAACACCATTAGACGCTCGATTGTGTCAGCTGAGAATAATTGAACCTGGACTGTTTTTGAAGGGAAACTGCTCTGCTGTTACACTATTTTACTGGGGTTCCATAGTTAAATTATCGTTTTGGTGAAAGTTGTGAATTAAGAAACAATCAGAATGGCGGCACCTGTGGGGGAATGATGTCGAAGAGGTCTCCTGCCAAAGCATACTCCTGGGCGAAGACATAGTACTCGTCCGTCTCAAAGGCAATGCCGTACATGTTGATGATGAAGGGGCAAGGGGAGAGGTATAGCGAGATGCTGTACTCCCGAAGGAATGATTTCAGCTTCGTCGTCTTCTTCTTCAGAAACTTCAGCGCCATTTTTGTACCTTTTGAGAAAAGAAAGATTGTGAATTCCTTGTCAGAATAAGCAGCGTAAAATGTGTCCACACGCCAAGTCCCTCACCTCTGATCTTGTGGATCACCAGGTCCACCTTGCCGTAGGTACCCTTCCCCAGCTCCCGGATCACTTCATAGTACTTGTTGACCTCCAGCCTCTCCAGGTTCTGAGCAGCGATCAGCTGCAACTCGTCCAGGATGTCCACGTTAGCTCGAGAAACCAGCGGAGAGGAGCTCATGGTGGCAGCTGTTTCCAACGACGGACTGGGGTGAAGAAGTGTTGGTCAGTGAGGAGAAGCGAAGCAGCTAGCAGCTGAGGTAACTGCAGAAAAACCAGATAGGGACGAGATTTTTTTAGTTACATGTATTGAAGGGAAGCGTAGCTTTTTTCAGAATTTCAAAAACCAAGCTAAAGATTTTCTTAGAGAAAAGAAAAGTTCCGTACAAAAGAATCTGCTGATTCTTCCATGTAATTTTACAAATCAGAAAGAAAAGTAAATATATGAATTAAAACAGTTCAATGTCATAAAAAGACAGGTCTGAAAACAAATCAAGACAACATATTAATGTATATATTATATCAGTTTCTAACACCATAACAGTGAGCATGAAGTCAACAGCCTAGACTCCTTTATCCAAATAGAACCGACTAAACGGAGTTCAGACGTCTTTAGTGCTACAATTTTCTCCAAGCCTGTTCATTTGCAACACATCTGTGCTGTGAAAACAATCAACAGTAACATATTGGAGGCTCACCGCCAAAAACAACCTGTGCAGTTCCTTTTTACACCTTTATTTTCACTGAAGATAGCTGAGAAATCTGTAAAAAGTCCTGTTGGCAAGCGGTCATGACTGAAATGATCAAATCTGTTCAGCTCAGTGGATCACCTGCAGCATCGCAGTGAGTTTTCCTCATGTTCCAGGCTTCATCCTGTTAACTGTAGCATGGTTTCTCACTGAACGCTACTGATTTTTACGAGGAATCAAGTTGATTTGTTGTTCCAAAAAAACATTTAGGAACAATAAATCAAAAATACATGACGGATCTATGCCAAAAATTCAGAACCACAATTAAAGTAGCTGCCGTTCCAAAGTCGCCGCTCAGATTTGTGGAGATACACTTTTGTACACGGCTACCTTGAGAGATGGGCTTGGTTTGTGTAAACGCAACAAATTTTGAGGACAGTGTGTGAAAACATTTGCGTCTGTGGAGTTAAGGAAGATTGGGTTTATTTTTATTGTATAGTAAAGAACTGCTGAATCTAAAGACAGGACATCCCAAATGTGGCTGTTATATACTTTTGTTTTGCAGAAATGTTGATAAAATAACTAAATATTTGATTTGCTTTATTTGCTCTATTTACAATAATTCCACACATTTAAACATCTCACAACAGGAAACTTGTCTTCTTTTCTACTTTTCTATGTTATTCTTTATTCTAAAACTTTAAAACGGAAATATAATCAAGTTCTTTAAAGATGACAAAATTTTCCTGAAGTAGCTATTTATCAAAATGTTTAAGTTGTATTTATTTATTTATTTTACATTTCTGGCTCAAGTCTTGTTTTGGTAGCCTAAAGGAAAATATTGCTCTTCAAACTGTAAAGGTTGCAGACTCTTGGTCTATCACATAAAGTCTAATAAAATGCCCTTAAGGTTGTGGATGCAACATCAGAAAATAACTATTTTGCAAGGAACTGTGTGTCCTCAGAAGCAAAGTCTGCTGTTTCTGTTATATGTGACGTGGTTTTCAGAGCGAGTGCTGCAGGACAGATATTTAAACCCCCCAGTCTGTCAGTCAGATCTGCAGTGTGGTCGTCACTGGAAATGCTAATTATCTGCAGTGAAGGCCTAAGTAATTCGAAAAGCTACTCACCATGGGTGGCTGCTGGGAGCTGAGTCACACGTACACACAAAACAGCAAGCCAACAACACTCAGCTCCAGCAGATCCATTTTCTACTGCAGTGTGATTATTCTTGCTTTCTTTCTTTTCCCTCTCTCTCTCTCCTTTCTGAGGAGGCTGATCTGCCAAGTCCTGACCTACAGCCTATAGATCCAGGTGCCAGTGGAGGAAACGCAGGAACACGCATGCAGCCGAACACAGAACCGTTACATAAGCTGCTCAGAGGAGTTGGATAGCTCTGATATTTGCAGCATTTTGTTATCTTCAACACACTCCTTTGCCAATCTCCTCAGAAATCCACTTTACATCACACTTTCTCATGCTTTCCAGTTTTTGATGTCCAAAAAAAAAGAGCTTGCAAGCTTTCGTAACTCATGTCATGTGAAGCCAACCCTCGTCATTCCCACCACAGGCCTTGATGTTTCTCGGTGGGGGTGTGATCTCCTTGAGTGATATGAACAGACAGAGAGGTTGACGGCAGCAGGTGAGGAGGGATGAGTCAGTTTGGGTGATGCATGGCAGCATATAGGGCCTGTACTCTCTCTTTGTCCCTGACACATGTGATAAACACACACAAACACATTTCAAAGAGAGGCCAGGGATTTGTGGTCACACCAGGCTATTTGTTTCTGTCATGGATCAGAACTGCTTACTTTATCCATACAGTTTTGTGTGTGTCCATGTGCTGAAACTACAATTACCTTGAGTAGCTTCTCTTAAATCCCATAAATGTTATCAACATGTACATGTAAAGAGAAGTACACAAAATTAAAACAATGAAGTCATATTAACCTTGTTACTTAAGGGAGAAAGCAAAAACCTCCTCCCCGAAGTAATGTCCTTGTTGGACTTGTTTGATTTGGAAACATCGGGAGCCTTTTGAAAAACTCAGTTAAATGATCTATTTTCTCCAGAAAATGCTTGCTCTTTTAGTGATGTAAGCTGTGCTAATAAAACACAGAAGATGCTCAAAATGTTAACTCTTTAATTTATTCCTTTGCATTAAAATGGTTAAACCAACTACAAGGTTTCCCCCAGAAAACTTGCTAAGTCCAGTGGTTGGACTTAGATTGAATTGTTTATATAATAAATAAACAATGCTTAGCCTGGTGGGGGCTCATGGCCCGCCAGGCTTATAATACACTGGAGGAAACTATGAGCTATAGCTAGAGTTCACTCATTTCCCCACTCACTAAAAATGGGATTTTCCTTCTGCTTGGCTGTTGGGCAGAAGCAACGAAGATGGTAAATTCCTGTGCCTAACTAGGATTTAAAAGTTGTTAGGAAATGTATGTACACATTGCTCAGCAAAGAAAGCAGAAACAAACTCAACTGCCTCGTGAAAATGTAGACACAAAGGGAAGTCACAAATCCCACCACCATCTCCTGCTGCAGCAGCAGCAGCAGCAGCGCAGAAAGAGTTTTCCACATCTCCTCTGTGAACGTTTCCCAAGGTACAAAAATGTGCTCCATGTCGGGGTCTCAAATACAAACTTTAACTAGTCTGAGTCATTTCTATCTCCAAGGAGTTGAGACAGCAATGATAGATCTTATCTTTGCCTCATTCTTTCGAACTAAAAAATTAAATTAAAATTTTTAAAATGAATTCAAATTAAAATTTTAATTTTATTGGTCTTATTAACATTTCATAAAATATATATTTTTTAAACTTTTTCGGGAACAAGTCTTATTGTTCACTTTTATGGAACTATAAAGTGAGCCATTTTAAATAGAAGTCATTAAATCAAATCATACATTTTTGCTTCCCCTGTGAAATAAGGCTCTCCGGTTTCTGATATTGGACTCAATAGATATTCAAATGTGTGTTTGGGAGTATTTGTGTATATTTTCGTCTGACACACAATGGATTTAATCATCAGTGTGTGAGAGACTGCAGTCCAGTATCTATGTACACATTTGTGTCTGTTTTCTGTGCAAATGGGGTCAGAGTGCCTTAAAGTCCACAATGTTGCAGGGCCCAATAGGCTTATGGGGACGATAATGTTACATCTCAAAAGTTTATCAGATGTTCCTTAATCCTTTTAATTTCCTTTATAATAAGACTGAACCAACTGTTAAGGAGAAAACTGCACTGATGTTCAGCAAACTGGGTACAGCTAAAGGATTCTCTCATAATAATGTTGATTGAATCCATACTTGTAAAATGGACAATGCCTATAATAGCCCCATTGTTGACCATTCCATTTAATAAAAATGTTTTAAATTATGTTTGCTATGTCTAACCATGTTTTCCTGCTCCTACTCAGTTATTTATTTATCTTAAATGCATAACCACTTGAGCTGTACACAGAAATACAGAATTTTGAGACCAATTTGAAAAACTTATTTTAGCTAATAATAATTTCTCTTTTCAAATATCTACAATATAATTAGATACAAGGACAACATTTAAAATGTTTTTAGGTGTCTGTCTGTGGGTGGTCATTGATTATTTACGTTAGGAAAAGAAGCAGTTTCAATCCACTTTGTTCAGTATCATGTTTGCATGGTAATGCTAACAAGGTTCACTGAAACAATGAAAACAAACTGTTGCAATTCTCTAAAGAATCTCGGCCCTAAAGGTAACTGTGAAATCACAAAAAGTCTAAAAATATTTTAAGGTCCAGCATATTCAATTATATATATAGAAGCTGAATGCCCAAAAGGAAAGTCAGAGGAACTCCAGTGTAATCTGTTCAGCCTTCCATAGTTGACATAGTGTAGAAAATATGCTTACGTTGATATATCTCTGTTCTCACTCTGATTTAGTCACTGAATTCATCACTGATGCTAATGAAATCTTATTTTGAGTCTCCAGCCTCTCTGTTGATGTATGATGTGAAAAACAAGAATCTTTAGGAAAGAAACTGAAACTATGTTTGGGAGTACATACGATTTGTCATTCTTTTGGACTCCTTAGCCTTTCACAAAGATTGTGGCTTAGTTTTTGCTGAAATAAATAATTGAAACGTGCAAAACTACCAATCTCATAATATCATCCATTATGAAACTACCAGTCTCATAATGTACCAAATCTTACAAACAAGCCAAGGCCATTGAATGCATACAGAACTAAAAGGGGGCCGACTATTGACAAGGACCAAAAAATTAATCATGTTTTTTCCAAACTCTGGTTGTGATAAATATTTACTTGTAACTTTAAAACCATCCGAATTGTTTACTCCCATAAGGCTCAACATTCAATGTCCTGGAAACAGAAACAAAATACATCATGTTCCTTTCAGCTGATCACAAATCCTCCCTGCCTCCCTCCTCCTCCTCCGTTCTCTGAGCTCCACACTGACACTCTGTGCCACCAGGTTTAAGGCTGTGTGAAAACAGTGCAGCAACTACAGCCCACAGCTGACTAAATCCCAGACTGCTTATGCAACCAGCGGGCATTGCTGACTGGCCAAGCATATTCTGCTGGCCAAGGCGATGATTGCCGCCACGTCCGCCTCCGCTCATGCAGCCACACTGTCCTCCAACAATTACAGCAATGCCGTCTTCATCTTCTTTTATGCATGTGGAGCATAAGTCCACATCGTTTTTCTTATACAGTGACAGAGATTTAGTCATTTGTCTTCCGAATGAAAATGCTGGCATGGTCAGAAGACGTTGTTGACCACACATACACACGGAAACAAACTCATTTTTGGTGTAAGACGAAGAAATTCGGCACTGACAGGCACCAGGCAGTATGAGGGGAAAATAATGAGAAAGGAGAGGCAGGGACAGCGGGACGTTATGACAAGGACCACTGAGCAGCAAAGAAGAGATAACAAGAACACCTTCAGCCAACTACACCCACATATACAACAGCAGATGTAGGGGATTTATGGCAACATTCAACGCTAAGAGTATTAAGTTTCAGTTTGGTTCTTGTGAACCGACAAATAAAAGTCTGATTAAGTGTTGCAATTTGTATTCAGCACATTCAAATTTCTTAGGAAGGGTTATGTGAACAAACAATACCAATAAAGCTCAAGGGACACAACAAATGGCTCAGGGATGAAGTTGTGGAGACGGTATATTCAGGGTCAGCTTATAAAGTGATATCTTAAGCTTTTAACATTTCAGCGCTCCATTCAATACATCAAAACAAGCAAAAACAAACCATCCATCATAAACAGAAGACAATTCTCTGGTCAGATCAGACCAAAACATTTTCTCTACACAGAAAATCCTATGCATGACAGAGATGTTAATATGACAATTAATTCATTTACTCAGTGCAAACAGCTAATGGGCGGTGCAACTGGACCAACTACCTCCTCAGTTTTGGAGGTAGAGCCATTTAGATTTTGCTCTGAAAGAACTTATGGCAATAAAGACATTTATCAAGTCCATATTATTAATATTGTTGTATAATTTTACCTGTTTTATGCTTCAGTTGATTTTTGCATTAAAAAAGTTGCAATAACATCTTCTGCAAAGAACACCCGAATCTGCCAGAGCTCACAAATCAAGTTAAATGACCCAGTTTGCCTGCTCACAGCGGTCATATTAAAAATGCACTTGCAGGTGCTGTTCCGGTCTGTCACAATGAAGAAAGAGCTGAGGCAGAAAACAAAGCACTCAATTTACCGGTTCATCGATGCTCCCATCCTCACCTATGGTCATGACATATGGATTACGACCAAAAAACGAGATCCTGGGTCCGGGTGGCTTCATTGGTGCTTTATTTTGGAGGTTTTCTGGGCCACATTCCACTGAGAGGAGACTATTTATCTCTTCTGGTCTGGGAATGCATTGGGATCCATCAGAATGAGCTGGAAAGTCCCACTGGAGTGAGAGGTGTCTGGATTCCCCCCTGGACCTGATCACAAGATAGATAAATGATCGTGTCCCTTGAAGTCGTCCCATTCCTCTGTGTTTTTTTTATTTATTTTTTTTTATTTAAGTGCCAGGATATATGACCACTGGAGGAATGGAAGTTCATGTTGGTATAATGATGCAGCTTATAAATTTGTCCACTAGATGCTAGTTGAAAATCAAATCTATATGTAGACTGATTATACTTGAAAACAATTGTTTTTCACTGAACAGAGTTTGAGATGAATGAAAACATAAAAAAGAGCATTTGCAGTGTGTTAAGTTTTCTTGACAAAAACCACCTTAAAGGTAGAGAAGCATAAAATGTGACATATGGAAAAGAAACTGTCTTCTTATTTTAATTAAAGTCAATTGTGAAACCTTTATTAATTGAAATAGGGGTTATTTTGTGTGTGTGTGTGGGTGTGTGTAAACAACACGTTATTGTATTCCAGCTGCTGGTGTCTTTCAATGAAAAATAAAGAATAAAAATAAATTCAACTGAATCTTATTTCCAGATATATACCACCAAATCCAGGCAAATATAAAAAATATATATGTAATTTAAATGCAGTGAAAAGCGCAGCATTCCACAGTAGAGATGAGAAAATCCTTTCAGCAGAAAGAGACCGATGGCAGAAGCAGACTCAGCATGGGTGGCCATCTGCCTCAACTGGTCGGGGCTTGAGAGGACATTTAGGGATTCTGCAAGGCCTAAAGTCTCCTTCAAACATTGAGACACTTTCCACATAATAATATATTATAGTACTAGAAAGTCCAGTCATTAGTCATAGAAGACCACAGAATTCAAAAATGGTCAAAATAATAAAGAGTGCATTTCCATGTAGCAATAGGTTGTCCAGCGTTTACCACAAAGAGGAATCAGGAATGATGATATATGGATTTTTAAAAAGTGTTTTTGAAAAGAAACAAAACTTTTGCATCTCAACTCAGCACAACAAAGTTGATTGTAAATTACTGTTTGTACCACTAATTGTCACTGCGTAGTAAATCTACATTCAAATTCAGCTTTATGTGTTTAAGCACACAAGCAAGGAATTTTACTTTGGTTTTACATCTTGTGAACATATTGACATTTTCTTTTTTTCTAAAAGTGCTGTTTGTAAAGGTTTGTTTGTTTTTCATTTATTTAGAATATTCCAGACTTTATCATATTGTACAGTGTTGCAAAAATAAATATCAATAATTGAATTCTAAATGTACTATATGTCAAAGTGTGAAACTTCACATTTGCATTTTAATAATAGTTTTGGCTTGTTGGATAAAATTTTTACTTAACTCAGTGCAGACACTTGATATATATTTTTACCTGTTGTGCAATGGAACGTTGTGATAAACAAAACAATTAGGTAATGAGGTTTCGCCACCTCAAGATTGAACCCTGGCCAACATCTTCAATCATTTTAAAAATTTGTTGATCAGAACCACAATGTTATACTTGAGATTGGACATCCATGATCAGCAAACATTCCCTGCATTTCCTGAAGACCCACTTTTCCCTCTTTTCAGGGAGCCCATTTATCGACCCATTGGACCCGAATTAAATTTGCAGTTGAATTCCCCAGAGTCCTTGCACTAATGCATTTCTCTCACCGTAAGCCCTAATCAATGGATGCCTAACCGTAAACCATGAAACAATGTAGTTCTCCCTCAATTCAAAAACAAAATCTAATCTTTTAAATATAGGCGGTCCTCAAAAGTTGGTGCTTCATTACGGTTTCGGACCCCACGTTTACCTAAAGGCAAACACACATACACACACGTTTTCCAAATAAATACCTGAGTCATAGTGTTGAGTAAGCCCTGAAAGGTTAAATAGTATCCCTACTAAATCCTGGATTGTGATGTGTTCTGATTCTTCAGCTAACAAGCTGAAGACATTTACCACGTTATCAGTCCGATGAGAACAAATGAAAAGCAAAGCTACCCCCACAACTGGACTCTCACTGGCAAAGTCGATGTTTAGCCCCAGACTGTTCATGTAACCCACATTGGAAGCTGTGACTCATCATGCTGGAGTGTTTGTAGATGTGCAGTGAGTCGACTTCAGTGTGAAATAAAGGACAAGGTCTTCTCTGATCAGCAGACACACGGAAACAACCAGACTCCTCCTCCAGTTGATTTGTCCAGGGTATTTACCTGGATTTTTATTTATGAAAAAAATAATTTTGGCAGATTTACCAAAGCAAAGATCCAAAATAGCCAAACTTCTGGCCAAAATTAACTGAATTTTACTTTTTTCATACTTGAACTACCAAACAGCAAGTTAACCATGAAGTGCTTTGTATAGGAGCTATGTTGGTTTTTGTTTTTTAGACTGGATATTTCCACCGTTCACTTTAATTCTAAACTCAAATGACTAAACTCAATAACTCTAGAATGAAAAGAGATCTATAGATAGTTAAAAATGAATATTAATTGTAATTATAAAAACAGAGCTGTTAGGAATTACTGTCAACGAGTTACTTTGTCTGGTGAAATAAGAGGCGAGTGTTTTCATCCTGAAACTGCATTGAAGGCTCTTGTTTTGAAGTAGTTCCTCGGTTGCTTTGGTGTCTCAACACAGTCGGGTAATAAGGACATGTTCAGGCACACCGGGTTACAAAAGCTCACAAAATGCCACATCACTGTTAAATCGTTTGTGGCTTCAGTATTTTGGCTACTAAAGAGAAAACATTGGAATGTTTAGGTCGACTCATTTGGTTCCAAATCTAAAACACCGTCAGACCTGAACTGTTCAAAACTAAAGGATTTTATTTTACCCCTGAACGGATTCTTAAATCTCAGTTTTCCCAAAAATTCTGCTAAAATCTCCACTGTCGTTCTCTTGTACCTGATATCAGATTTAGGTTTATCACTACGCTCTTCGCCCTTTTGAGAAGAAATTAAAATCTGCCAATATTCAAACATGCAGAAGCTCAGTCCTCAAAGACAAACTAAAATCGATGCATTTAAAAAACAAAGACGTATATTTAATATGATCATTTTCTTTTCTCTCTATTACAAAATCCACTGAAATCTGCATCACCGTCTCTTAGAAGCAGAGTGCTGTGCTGCAGCCACTCAAGATGTAAACACTGTGTTCAGGTAGCGTTTCACAGCCATCATCAGCATTCTGGGAGCCAGTGTTGTGTTGCATCTCAGTCTGCTCAGAGTTCGAGGAAAATCACAAGCACTTTCACAGCGCTTGGAGGAACAAGAAACAAACGCACATGCAGAAGACGCTGCAGACACACGATGACCCCCAAACCCCCCCTCTATGCGTTACGCAAAATGACACAGAACACATCACAAGAATGGAAAAGCAGCGCTGTGATCAATAAAACCATTCAAAAATATGAATTCATCAGCATTCAAGAGCGCATTGTTTATGATCAGTGCTGGTGTGCTCAGAGGTGATGGGTGAGTTAAAGCACAGTAGGACATGATGCTGCTGTCTGCACTGAGGAGGTCGGGGTGCAGGTGAGGAGACACTGGAGATTTCTCCCTTTACTCACCCTTTAGTGGGTTCCCATTTGGAGTTTGTAGTGTCCACCCTGTCCACGCAGACTCATAATAATAATAATAATAATAATAATAATAATAATAATAATAATAATAATAATAAATAGAAAGATCGATGAGAGCGCATACTACAGTGAGGTGAGCCTGACCGACGCGTCCAGCCAGAAGCCTCCGCAGAGACGTGTGTCGCTGCTGGATGTGGATCCGGGCATCCTGCTCCCCTCCCTGCGGCTCTGCGTCCTATTGTCTCCGCATCGCTCTGGTCTCCAGGTTGGGAGGAGAGGAGGCGAGATGAAGACGGCGCGATGAAGGAACGGGGAGAGGGGAAAGACCCTCCCCCTCCTCGAGGCTCCGGCCAATCACAGCGCCGCTCCGCCGGGAGCCGCCGCTGCTCGCTGTCTCCGTACAGACTATGCTGCCTTCGTGGGTCATCGGAAATATCAACAGTGCATGCAAACGCGCTAAATACAGCGAAATAAAAATCGAATTAAATAGAAATAAATGAATAGTAGAAGTATACCTACAGGTGCGTCCTTGTAAATTAAAATATTGATGAAAAAAAAAAAAGTCAATTTACGTACATTTGTATAGATTTGATAGATTCGTTTCACACCAGTTGAGTTAAAATATAATAGAAACAGAAAAATAAAATAAAAATAAAACACTTTTTGCAAAAACAAAACAAAACAAAAAAAACAAAACATAAAATATCAAAGTGTCAAAAAAACAACTAATTATTAATAATATAAGCCAATGCGAGAGTTTCACTATTGTTTTGAATAATTATGACCAGAAGCTAATCAAAACTCTAAATACAGTTCACAAGACTACAAACAACTGTATTTTAAATGTTACGTCATGGCCATGAGAACAGCTGTCCAGCTGTCAGAAACATCCTCTTCAACCAAGATAAACTAAATGAGAAACTTCTAAAGAAGCTGCATCCGAAAAATACTCATGATAAGTTGAGTGGAAGAAAAAACTGTACGAGCAATGGGAATAACTGTTAAGCATATGTGTGAAGGACACATAGAAGATGGCGACACACCGCGAAGTCGGAAGAGACAAAATGAGAATGTGTGGCAGTAGAGATAGAAAGGGGGGAAATGACTATTAAACATGTTCACATCATAAAAATACATAAATAATTATTCATAATGATTCATACAACTTTTCTGATGACCATGCAAAAACAGCAGAATATTCTGAGGTCCTCAGAAGTCAAAAGATGAAGATTCACACTGAAAGTGAATGAAAACTAACACGGAACATCAAAAATGACCAAAACCTTGAGATTAGGAAGCTACTTCTACCAGAAAGCCAAATGTACAAGCTCCACTTGAACGCAGCACCGGTCCAGAACAAAAGGACAGCTGTGCAGTGCAATAAATGCACTTCTAATCTAAATGTGGCCTTAATGAAAACAATGCAGTAGCCGTTTTTTAATGATCCAGTGGCGCTGGGTGAATGTTATCAGGATCTGCTCCTGCACTGATGCAAAGCGTCCTGCCATCGATTCAATTAGTACAGGCTCCAGCGGCCCATCCATCGGAGGAAACGGCTCCATATAACATGGCCAGGTGATTATTAGTGGAAACCTTCTCTCCCCCATGGGATGTTTTCTAAAATCTCCCCTGCATTACAGAAGTAGCTGCTCCAAAAAAAAAAAAAAAAAATTACCTACAAGTTAGACAGGTGGGATTCACAAATCTCTACGTGTTATAGGAAAACGCGATTTTCAATATTTTATGCAAACATCTCCACATCATAGCGCTACCAGCGCGACCTTAGGTCCTAGGAGATGTGATCTTGTTCAGGATGTTGTGCATGCTAGTCAGATGGAGGGCAATGTTTTGCTAGGTTAGCAACACTTCCCATTTTAAGATCATGTAATGTGTTTAAACCCTGAAACAGCTTCACAAGTTTCACCGAGTCAAATTTCAAGTCTTTTAAGATCCTGATGAATGAGACTTAAGAACCGCTTCGCGGCATAAATGTTTAAAATAAAACTGTGTATGTTATATGTTGCCTTGCAGCAAGAAGGTCCTGGGTTCGATTCCCGGCCCGGGGTCTTTCTGCACGGAGTTTGCATGTTCTCCCTGTGCATGCGTGGGTTCTCTCCGGGTTCTCCAGCTTCCTCCCACAGTCCAAAAACATGACTGTCAGGTTAATTGGCCTTCCCAAATTCTCCCTAGGTGTGAGTGTGTGTGTGTCTGGTTGTTTGTCCTGTTTGTCTCTGTGTTGCCCTGCGACAGACTGGTGACCTGTCCAGGGTGAACCCCGCCTCTCGCCCGGAACGCAGCTGGAGATGGGCACCAGCAACTCCTGACCCCGTTAGGGAGAAGGGTGACGGAAAATGGATGGATGGATGTTGTACAGTGGTGCTGCCTTGCTTCTTCAAGTAATGGGTCGGCAACAAAGATGGACGCCTGCACTTACCCATGATATACGCAGAGCTAGCCAGTTATATTAGCAGCTAGTTAGCTGTAGCTTCAATTACTTCAAGTCACAGAATGGAATGAACTGTGACACAAAAGTCCAGCAGTAAAAAAAAAACTACATATAAGGTTAAACAGTACTGCCTCCACAACATTTAAGCCCTGAGATTAATGTATTTAAGTGTGTGTTCACACCTGAGATAAGTTGCTTTCCACATTTGTTTGTGCCGTAAAAACTGGTTGTTTAAAAATATTAGTGATACGTCATCAAAAGTCAGCCTTCCGTTAATTATTTTTTATTTGTAAAATAAATAATCCTCTTTCCAATTTGCAACCAAGCAATTCTTTGTGTCCGCCTGGTACAATTACTTCAACTGACGAGCCAAGTTACTGAAATACATAAAACCCAAATAGGTTATATAATAAAGAGAAACTCCTTCGGCTGAATGAAAAATTATTTATTTACAAGCAATTCTTGAATAAAAAAAAAAAAAAGAAACTAGAGTTAAGAGTGTGGCGGCACACACGGGAATTAAAACACCTGATACATAATAGACAAAGCTTCAAAAGCGCATAATATAAAACACTTAACATTATGATAGATACAGTCCAAATACTTGTGCAGATCTAAAAATAAACTACACAAAGAGAAACAGAGCCAGGTCCTTGGTGTGGAGATGCTGCGCCAGGTTCTGAATGCGACACAGACGGACGTTCTGAGCGTCCCCGGCGCTGTACACTCTGTAGATGTGGTAGCGCTCCTTCTCTTTCAGCGCGAAGTCCAGCTCGTTGGCCGACATGTGGATGAAGGACTTCTCTCTCTTCACCGTCGACTTGACCTCCACGAATATGGCCCCCGCCTCTCCGAAGGCCAGCTTGAAGTCGTAGGGCTGTCCGCTCTCGCCGCTCTGATTGCACCAGAGGACGTGGGTGGGCCGCGCGGGGTCGCTGCTGTCTCTCCAGTGGCACAGGAAGGAGTTGACCAGCTTCTCCCCCCACTCGCCCACTGCCGCCAGGTCCATCTGCTCGTCCGAAAACACCACCTGGAAAAGGTTGCAGCCATTATCAACAGGGATCCACTTTTTCCAATTCCGATATCTGAGGGTTAGTATCGGCCGATACCGATCCAATACAGAAAAACAGTTGAATTGACTATAAAAAGTAATATTTTTTTTTAAAACAGACATAAATGTACTGAATTACTCATGTATTTGATAACTCTGCACCACTACAGCACACTTAAATACATCAGTAGCTTCCCAAGCTTGGTGAAACATGTAAAAACACAATTATGAGTAGAACAGCCAGTGTAAAATAAATAATAACGAAACTGACAGAAACAATAAGTTGGCTACCTTGGTCGATCATGTAAAAAATAAACTACAACAAACCTACAACAGATTAGGAATTCTAAGTGTAAATTAAACAAAGACGTTGCGTATAGCACAACAGAATAAGCCTGAATAGACCTGCAAGATTCATTTGTTTTCAATATTGGGACCAATAGAGATACTGACATCAGATCGGTACATCGCCAGTTACGAAAACCAAACCGCAACCAGAGCATCAAAGCCTTGCAGAGAAAGAGAGAGTGGTAGTACTGACGGTGTCGGGTCTCTGGCAGGGGAGCTCCATGTCCTCCAGTGTGGTGGGGAGAGAGTGATCTTTGACCCACTGGGGGAAGTCCATGTTCAGGAGAGGAAGCTGCATGTTCCCCGCTGCTGCTGTCCCCTGGAATGTACCGCTGGGAACCACTGCCTCAGGCCCCACCCTGATGGGGAACACAGGCAAAGAAAGGATGTGTGAGGGTAACAGTTTGGGCTCAAACGATTAATCGGATTTCAATCAATTATTGAAATAATCGTCAACTAATTTAGTAATGGAATAATCGTTAACTGGGGTACACAAACTCAAAAAAGAGGCGGTTTTGTGAAAAAACCCAACATTTTCAGAGCAGTAATTAAGCCAAAACTGCAAAATATCTATACTTATACTTAAGGTGAAATCACATTTGTTTATGAAGACTTTTTAGTCAAAACTCCACAAGTGGAATAGTTTTATCATCACCCAATACAGATTCACTAAAGGAATGCTACGGTAATGCATTTTAGGCAATATACTATTTACATTATTTAACATATTGATTTAATTATTTATTAATGTATTTCTAATATTGACAAGTAAAGGCTTAAGTGGTTAAATGAAATATCTGTAGAATGCATAATTCAGACGTCGTTAGACAAACAGGAGACGACCTACAGGCTGTTTGGAGGAGGCTGGTTGCTGGAAGGTTCTGCGGGTGGCTCAGATGGAGGACTTGGCGTCGCTGCGGGAGCCAGCCTCTCCTCTCCACCCTCATTGGCTTTGTGGGACTCGGCGGTCGCAGACTGCTGGCTGCGCTCTGGCGGGTGACAGACGACACCAAATGGAACAGGAAGCTTTAGCACAACGTGCTGAACACACAATCTGTGAATGTTGCAGAGACGGTTTCTTTTCTTTTGTCTTTTTTAAGACTCTCGCAGCTTTAGAGTTCTTCCAAACTAGTAATCACTGTCACTTTACGACTCGATAACGAGATCCAGAAAAACTATTTCCAAGCGTTTTCATCTGTTGAGATAACTTTCTGGCTGTATGGTGAAAAGCTAAGCTGCATCTTCATTATTAAACACGACAGTGGCAGTATTATGAGGTGGGAGATGCTTTTCTTCAATAAATTAGCGAAATTGACTGTAAATGCTTCCAGCATGTGTACATGCGTCAACTAGCACAGGTGACATGAGTACACCACTTTGGCTGAATTAAGTGAAATTTGTGATGGTAGTAATCATACTAAAAAGGCCTAGTCAAAGTCCAGACCTAAATCCATTAGAGTAATGGTGGCAAGACTTGAAAATTACAGTTCACAGACATTTTTTATTAAATCTCACTGAGTTATTCCAAAAAGTACAAAGTATAACCAACTCTAAAGGCACGCCACACTTTTCAGATTTTACTAAGCCGTTTCTCCTTTTTTCTTTCTGTCCATTTCAATTACTCACTAAATACAAACACATTGTGGAAGCGATGGGGTGAAATGTGAAAGTATTCGAGGTGTGTGAATACTTTTGCAAGGCGGCGTCGTTTCAAAAGCAGCAGCCAGTGTGTTCACACCTGGAGGTTTTGGAGCGCTGGTGGTCGCCACGTCGGCACGAGGCTCCCCTGGATGGCTCGGGACTCTCTGAAGGCCCTGAGGGTCTGCAGGCCTGCTGCTCCTGGGGGCCTGGTCTGCCTCGCCGCTTCGTCTGCCGGGACCCGCTTCCTTCTCTGGGTCTCGGTCTTTAGGAGCGGGCGGGGGAGGCCACATCTTTAAGACGGCATCTACCACGTCACTTTTAGCCTGACCTGGAGGAGAGAGAGGGAAAAAAAACCTTGTAACTGATTAAAACACAAGATTAAATGTGTTATTGAGGTGTAAAAGAAGCATCTGAGCAACCTGAACGGCTGCTGCCTGTGCTCGACATGGACGCTCGAGGAGGCCAGCAGGCCAGCGTTTCTTCCCCATCCGGGTGAGGGGCAGAAATGGTCTCCTCTGGGGAGCTGATGGAAGAGAGGCTCCTGGAAAACACTGCGAAAAAAGAAAAAAACCCAAAACATTTTAGAGTCAGAAAGGAAAAAAACATTGAATGTCTATAATCACATCTTAACAGGTGCAATGCCAATCAGATGATTCCATTCGTGGGAATGAAAGTCATAAAAATTTAAGAGTTTTTACTGATGCACACAACTACGGTTTCTTTAGATTGAATCAACATATCAGGACACTTCCTGATATATTGATCATGTTTATATTATACGCCAATGAGTTTAGAATTTGAAGCCTCGGCTGCATAGAGAAGTTTCATCTAAATATTACTGAGGGTTTGCATTGCAGCCTGCATGAATAATTTTGAGCCTGTGTGGATAACATAACCTGCTGCTGCTGAATTTGTGAGGCTCAAATGAAACATTAAAACAACAAAATGTTTCAAAAACTCCACCTGCTGAGTATATGGAAACTTCTGCCTGGCGTTGTAGGTCAGGAAAAAGATTTGGCGGAGAAAACATCTTTAAACACAACAATACTTGTGGGTGTGTGTATGCGTGTGTGTGCTGTGATGTAAAGAGAGAGATCTGCTCCTGTCGCTCTGTGAGCCTTGGCAACAGCTGCGCTTTTATATCTCCTCACATCAAGTGAGCAAACACGCGAAAAAAAAAAATCAAACAAAACGTCCACACACACCATGAATCTTCTAGTGGAGGAGAGAAAGACTGTGGTTCAGACTGAACTATAAAACCCTACACAGCTTCCTAATTCAGCGATTCACTTCTACCTTTCCCTACAAGTTGATTTCATGCCTCTTCACCAGAGAATGCTGTGCTTAGGAAACACAGAGAAATGTACATTTTATACTGGGATCACACCCAGCTAAGGGCTACGTGAGAGTCGGGCAGCATGAAACTCAATAATTAGCTTAATCTAAAGCGTTTTATATAAAAGATCGGAGGAATCTAACCTGGACTCACTCTGCAAGAACAGACATATTTTATATTTTACAAAAAATAAAACTGAAATTCTCGTAATACTTGCAGAAAAAAATTTAAGAAAATTTACCACTTCTCTTTTCTGACAAACTGAAATGTGAAAATATTATTGAAGATTTTGTACAAAAATGATGAGCCCCCCCCCCCCCCCAAAACCCTTATACCTTTTGAAAAAGAAGAAGCTGATGAGTTACCAATAATTACTGTTTTACATTTTACCGTTAAGGCTAAAAATACACACCCCATTGAATCATTTGCACTTTTTCTCACACAGGGTGAACAGTATTTATTAAACATTACTTCTTGAGTTAATGAACTCAATAAACAGTTTTGAGACTTAAACCAATAAAAATGAGCAGCTCATTTTTATTAATCCTTTTAGATCATCAGGTCATTGAATGCTGGTGTCAGCGGTTTGTACAGATATTAAATATTACAAGATTCTCAATGGTTTTTCAATTTTGGGAAGGTTGGTGGGGGGATGGGGGGGGGCACAAATCAGTGTTTCCATGGTGACAGTGCATCACCCCACTTTCATCAGTTCACCAACACACATCGAACAGCTGATGGAGCTGTCAACGTTATTCTGCTCATTGTGCTTCAGCAAACGCTCCATCCGTCCCTGAATGTGTGTGCGTGCGTGTGTGTGTGTGTGTGTGTGCGTGTGTATGCGTGTGTGTGTGTGTGTGTGTACCTCTGTCATTGTCTGTCTCTGGTCTGAGGGGCTCTGCGACCTCCCACTGCTCCTCGTCGCTGGGCAGCTCTTTGATGTTCTCTCTTTTCATCAGTCTCTCCAGAGCCCTTTGATCCTGCATCAAGTTGTATGACAGTTACCTAATGCAGACCGAATATCCCACCAGTTATGTCAATAAATTACTTTCATTATTTGATGTTGGTAATCTGTGCTGGCGGCTAATGATGATGATGAAATCTGCTTCCTGCCTGTTTCCTGGATGGAACCGTTTATTAAATCATTTAATCACAAGAGAAATATTCAGCTTCTACTAACAAATCCAATTTAACTCCAAGCGGATCACTGATCGTACGGCGCTTACGCTGTTTATCAGGAGGGTCAGGAACTGCTTCAGGTCCTTTCTGTGGCTGGTCTCTGTGCAGAACAGCTTCACCAGCTCACTGTAACACACACACACACACACACACACACACACACACACAGAGGCAAGCTCGTCTCAGACAGTTCACCTTAAAATGAACTCAAACTTTAACAGACAGTTCTTTTACATAAGGAAAGGCAAAGAAACATCAGGTCAAAGCAGACATTTTAAGACACTAAGAGCCGGTAAAACTGAACCTACATGATGGTTTTTAATCTAGAAAGCCAAAACTTTAAAGATTTATCTGCAAATTCTCTAATTAAATGGACGGATGGATGATAAAATGACTGGTAAGATGGTGGCTTGAACAACAGATATAAATTCAGTAAATAATATTTTTTCTCCAGGCTTCGGTCAGACTGCTCTCAACTCCAGAACTTTCTACGTTCAGGCCGGCGAGGCGACAAACCTCAAGATCTCCAGCTTCTCGTTGACGTGGTCCTTCTGGATGTAGAGCTCCTTCTCGTCCTTCAGCAGGCAGATCTCATCCTGCAGCATTATCACTGCGTTCTCGTCGTCGGCAACGTCCAGCTGGTAGCGGATGTACAGCTTCCCCACCTGGAAACAGACGGCGACAGAGAACAACGTCTGTTTAGGAGGTAGAAAACCGAACCAGGAGACTTCAAAGTTCAGGGTCAAAATTGTGCAACAATTCAGTTTCGGTTTCTTTCCACTTGCCCACCTGTCCAAAGGAGAGGCGCTTGAGTTTCTCTGCTATGTTCCCCTCAATCAGGTCCGAGTAGACGTTGGCCAGCTCTTCATGGTGGTAGAGGAACCTCTGGATGTAGGGGACGACGAAGCGCACCAGGGACTGCATGGAGGGACAGGGCCTCCAGTTCTCAGTCTGGGGCTCCCATATGACACACTGGGACAGACGACGGATACCGCAGATCTCCAGGAATGAGACTCTGTCCTTCTCGTTGAAGGCTGGTTTAGTAGGTTGATCCCCTGCGATCGGTTGAGCTGCCGGACCGCACAGGAAGTAGGAAACATTTAGATACTCTTAAGTGGGGAAAAAGTTGATGGCGTCACGGTGGCGGTGGTGGCGTACCGGTCTTATTCCTGGGAACAGACTTCTTCTCTGGTGGCGGGAGGTGGAGCAGATACACCACCTTGTGAGGTTTGAAGATCTTCTCCAGCTCTTTGTCGTCACCGATCATAGGCTGACGATTCAGACTCACCCAGCTGTCCTTAGTGGGGAAAACCTTCTTGTCGGAGACCATGACTGGTATAGAGAGAAAACACACACACACACACACACACACACACACGCACACACACACACATACACACAATGAGTCACTCAGTCCCACTTAGACAAACACTGGGGAGACATAGGAAGCTTTTTGCATGTGCCTCTAATGACTAAAACAAACGTTTAAGTGATATTGGAGCCTGATATAAATCACCGGATTAACATCCTTGAATATTTTAATGATCAGTTGAACTAAACCTCCACACAGGGAGAACATGCACAACGACAACGATGATGATGATGTTGGTGTAGAACAACAGGTGCACCGTGCAAGCATGAGCCCAAAAAATGATAGACGGACAGAGGAAGAAAGAAGAAAAAGAGAGGGAGAAAGACAAAGAAGAAACAAAGAAATGACGAAAGCAAGAAAAGAAGTAAAGAAAAAAGAAAGGAAAAAAGAAAGAAAGAAAAAAAGAAAGAAAAAAAAAGAAGAAAAGAAAGAACACAAAATAAACCTTAACTAGATATTAAAAAGATCAATTTGTCAAAAAGATAAATAAATAAAAAATTAAAAAAAAAAAAGACAGTTTTTGTACAAAAGTAATTAACAGGATTAGTAATAAAAACTTTGTAAATAAATCTTATAGATGCTCTTAAAAATAACTGCTTCAATGTTTTATGGCCCAGATTCTTATAAAAGCAGAATCCACATTAATAATTAAACCAAACCAACCTTTAAAAGAGTTAATCCTGACATGTCTAAATAAAGATTCAATAGAACTCTTCAAAATAAAAGCCTTCATGTCTTAAATGGCAGAGTATTGTAAAAGTAAGTTTTACTAATGATTTCTACTGAGTTTTTTATTCAGGTTTCCTAGTTAAAATGTAAAAAAAATAAATAAATAAATAAAAGGAAAAAAATGAATCTGTTGACCTTTCAAAATAAAACTCACAGATGCTGAATGAGCAGGAACTGAATAATGCGTGTAATACACCGAGTGATGATGCAAGCATCTGTAACCTGTCACTTTAACTGCTGCCTGAGCTGAAGCCACCCAGCATAATGCTGAGTGAAGAATCCTGTAAAAACAACCATCCTCCATTTTGAGAATCCATCCTTCTCTTTCACACCTCTCACTCTCTGAAGGACATGAAATATCTCAGGGGTTAGACGGAGGGAAGAATAAAAATGCCAAGTGTCTGGAAGTTAGATGATGAGTGATAGGTGTGCAATACTAAAAGCACATTTTTTTCTGCCGCTCCCTGATTACTTCAGGCCTGGTGTTAATTTGCACCTCGGTACTTTCTCTCTCCAGGGAGAATATTTCCAGGCTGCCGTACCAAATTCTCCCAAGCTGTGTTTGAAGCGCGTCTCTCTCTGACGGACCGGCAGATGAGGTTTGAAAGTCGGTCTGATTAAAGAGGCGAAGGACGCGTCACTCACCTTTCAACTGGGAGCTGTAACTCGGATCAAATTTGGTGCGCGGAGCGTTTTCCTGGTCTCCAGGCAGTTTACGCTTACACTTTTGAGCTGAGGAAACAGAAACAAGAAAAATTGTGAAAAGAATCAATGGTCATTTGTGCTGTATGGTAATTTTATCAGTCTTAATTTGTTGACCCATTATATTTTTGAGGTGTTTTCTACTAAAAACTAGCTTTGATATAATTTAGTGGGATTTTATGCAGCTGGAAAATGTTCAAAAATGTGTACAAATATATAGGGATTATATTGATTTAATAAATCGTTTATAGACACTGTGAACATCATCACAATAAATGTTTACGTTCATAAAGCCCACAAATAAAAACATTCAAGAAGAAAAAACTAAAACAACCTTTTGGGAAGCATTGTCTGTACTGGAGCAAAATATTATCGCACCATAAATGCACAATATCGCTGTTTAGTGCAATATTATGTAGAGTGTTGTATATTACAAACGATTTGCATTATTATTATTCTGCAAGTACATAATGCATCTGGAAAACTGGATGGACTTTCATTCAACTCTACAAGCAAGATTTGGGTTTTTGTCAAAGTGGAGGAGAAATTGTGATTAAGAAAAATGAAGGAAAACTTTTTAAAAAGTAAGTTCTCTAAACAGCTACATGGAAATGATTTAATTCTTGGTGTTGTCCATCACTAGTCTTTATAAGCTTTGCGAATTAGAGAGTGAATCATTTGCCCATGCTTTGTTTCAGAGTCAGTCTTGCTGCACCTCATAAAATAGCAATAAAATGCATTGTAGTTTATAACTGTAAAGTGACAAAAGGTATACGGAGCATTTTAACTATATGGATGGATGAATGGATACATTCATCTTTAGGTCCACAGCTACAAGGACACTTCCAGAAGATAATGTGATTTTCTACCCTTAATTTGTTCCACCTGCTTACTTTCATTTTTGCCAACACATTTTGCCCCTGCACTTATAATAATAAGCCAACAAAAATTAGGCAGGTTGTAACAAGTAGTTGTGCATCCTCATTAAAGAGGAGACTTGTAAACAGAAGGGACAGAGTGAAGAACTGCGAGACCCCAAGTGAGAAAGCCTCTGCAACAAAAGCGCTCACCGAGTTTGGCGAACAGTACGGACACATCCTGCAGAACTTCAGCGGTCGGTACGGAAACCGAGGAGCAGATCAGCTCCAGCAAACCCACATACTGCTTCATGTTGGGACTGTCATCGACGTTCAGGCACTGTATAGGAGAGATACGACCACAGGCGCATCAATAACTTGCATTAATACGATTCTACATATTTTATCCCACCTCGAATGCTCAATGTTGTTTTCCGTCTTTTCTCAATCAGCTCAAGCTAACTGGGCTAATTCGGGAAGTAAGCCACACAGAAACATCTTTGCTGAAAGATACAATTCCATCTAATCAAAATTACATATCAAAATACAGATAACTAATGATTTTCCAGGTCACTGTTTGTCCATGTAAGTGATCTCATGGGGAAGCACTGTGAGTTGGGCGCTTCCTACTTACAAGTTGAATTTCTTAACCATTGTACTGCTAACTTCTACTAGCAAATTATTTATTTACATTTAGGAAGTTAAAATAAAAGATGAACACAAACTGACATTTTACAGCAGCACATTATACTGGGAGGCCATATTAGCTGCTAAATTCAGTGCACAGGTTGTCCTTCTTGCATTTCAAACTGGGAACTCTAAAAATCACACTTTTGGGCACAAAGTGAAACCAGTAATATGCTCAAGCCTGAAGATCAACTCTGGAAATAATAACACATCCAAAAGGAAAACATTCGTAATGGAAACTGTAAAACTACTGGAGGTCGCTGAGTGTGATGCTAACTATAAAGAACCATCCGAAAATCCAAAGATGCACAAATAAAATAAACCAATGTTTGGTCTCGGAAGTCAAATTTCCACGGCCAGTAAAAAAAAAATCATCAAGAATGTCAATTGAAGACAGAATTTTGATTGGACAGTGGTGGGCAGACTTCCGCTAATAAGCTAACAGCAGAGTTAACTTTTTGATAAGCGCTTTTGCTACGTTTGGAAATATTTAGCACACCCCCCTGTATTCATTTATTCCAACAGGAAACATACAAGAGCAAAACAAAAGATGCACACTAAAGAATAAAAACTCCACATATGAATATAATAGGTATGTAAGATCAAGCTCTTCTGAGACAAACCAAAAGATCATCATTTATGTAAAAGTGATATGGAAACGTGTCCAGAAGTCTTCCACCCACTGATATGGATTACAGAATTTATATTGCAAGACATAAGGAATAATTATCTTTTCGGAATCAAATGAAAACTAAGCCAACCTTCAAAATATGTCTGGTGTTTGATTCACATTGCTGAATGAAATACATATGGGTATTAGAGGCAAAATTCAGCATTCTGTTATGAGGGACCACAGGGAAATATACCACAGGTTTCACAAGTCATAAAAAGCAGGATATTTATAAGGCTTTAACAGCTGTCTCAGCTCACTGAGAGGTCCCAGGTTGACGTCAAACGTGTGACTCAGAGTGAATTAAACAGGCAGGAAATCAACCTTTTCTGTGGCTGTTGTTAGGCAGATGCAATAGAGTGGCACGGCCTTATTGGAGGAGCTTACGTTCAGGAAGAAGTCCCTCATGTCCTCCAGCTGGCTGTAGAAGGGAGCCAGGACTTTGGGCTGCAGGACGGGGCTGCCCTCCCTCTGAGTGAGTTGTCTGTAACGCTGGAACAAGAAGGTGTTGTCGCTCCAACACACCTCCTTCAGGTGATAGAAGCGTCCTGAACACCAGTCTTCACTATGCCTGGACAATAAAAAGATTTGGCAGGTGTTAAACTTAAGACATTAAAGCAAACAAAAATCCCAAAAGGCAAGAAATGCAGATCACATTGTACCTCTTATTCTCTACAAACACAGCGGGGGTGTGCTGGAACAGCTCCTTCAGGTTGCTCAGGGAACAGTTGTCCTTCAGGTAGTTGTAGACGTTGCGGATGTGCGTAACGGCGGTAGTGAAATGTGCTCCCTCCGTCTCGCCTGCAGCGGACCTCTCCTCTTGGTTGTCTTCTTCTGGCTTGATGCACCATTCCTTCAGGTACTGGATCAGAACGTCTACCGTGATCGTCTCTCTCATTCCTAAAACAAAGACGGAAAGTTACGAAAGCTAACTACTATAGAGCTGAAGTTGTGGTTCCGGTGGACACGTTTCTACCGAGGGCTCTGCTGAATTCGCTGGAGTGTATGTCCACATAAAAGACGTGCGTTCCCAGCAGGCTGCGGACCTCCGGCGACGTCAAATAGACCGAGCTGGGACAGAGGTACTTTCTCTCTTGTTTTTCTTCCTCTTCAGGGCGATAAGCTGGCACCCACTCAAGGCTGCACAGCAGATGGTAAAAGGAAGACCTGGTGTTTTTGACTGGTCTGCCGTTGCTGTCGATGACCTGAGCTGTGAGGTACTGAGAGTAACGGTGTCTGAAAAATTGAGAAAGGACAGAGTTGAAGGAAGCAAAACAGGTTCGTACCTCAACTGTTTCAATGGGTACAATGACTGCAAAGTGACTCACAATCCTTGAATTTCCATTTTGTAAAATTACAAACACAAACTTAATTTTATTTTACTGGAGTATTTTTCAATCAATCATTGGAAATTGGAAATGGTATGTAATAACTGGCAGCTTGCAAAGACATGGCCGTCTACTTATGCTAAAGGTTAAAGGAGGCCGTAACCCTACGCTAAATGTCTCAATCAGAGCTGCAAATGTTACACGACATTTTGAAAAGAAGACTATAAGTGTTTTCCTTTGCAGTTCTGAAAGGAAGAAAAACCTGAAACGTTTGAAAAAGGAAGACGGCTACATTTTCGTCTATGGCATGTTGACATTTGGAGGGAAAAAAAGAGGAGTTTCCAACTTAGAAATATAGTCAATGTTACCCGGAGTCCCAGTTGGTCTGCAGCAGCTCTAACAGAGCATTTCTCTGCTGCAGCAGGCGGGAGCCGGGGAGCTGAGCTGTGGCCAGGGCGAGGAACTCCTCACAGGGGTAGTCATCGAGCACGCAGTCATTTTCTGGATTTTGGTGCCACATTGCACTTTCAGCTGACCAGTGACTGGAGGCCTAGGAGAAGAGCAGGGAAAATAATGAGCCCCACGGTGACTAATGACATTTCACTTAAGTGTTTAAATCTATCTGGGGCCAATTTGACCGCAGTTTTCTTGGATCATCCATCCATCCAGCCATCTTCTGCCGCTTATCCGGAGTCGGGTCGCGGGGGTAGCAGCTTTAGAAGGGAGGCCCAGACTTCCCTCTCCCCAGCCACTTCCTCCAGCTCCTCCGGGGGAATCCCGAGGCGTTCCCAAGCCAGCCGAGAGACGTAGTCCCTCCAGCGTGTCCTGGGTCTTCCCCGGGGCCTCCTCCCGGTGGGACGTGCCCGAAACACCTCACCAGGGAGGCGTCCAGGAGGCATCCTGACCAGATGCCCGAGCCACCTCAACTGGCTCCTCTCGATGTGGAGGAGCAGCGGCTCTACTCTGAGTCCCTCCCGGATGACCGAGCTTCTCACCCTATCTCTAAGGGAGAGCCCAGCCACCCTACGGAGAAAACTCATTTCGGCCGATTGTATTCGCGATCTCGTTCTTTCGGTCATTACCCAAAGTTCATGACCATAGATTGAGAGCTTCACTTTTTGACTCAGCTCTCTCTTCACCATGACGGACCGGTACAGCGCCCGTTTCACGGCGGACGCTGCACCAATCCGCCTGTCGATCTCACGCTCCCTTCTTCCCTCATCTGTGAACAAGATCCAGAGATACTTGAACTCCTCCACTTGGGGCAGGACACCTCCCTCGACCCGGAGAAGGCACTCTACCCTTTTCCGGCTCAGGACCATGGTCTCAGACTTGGAGGCACTGATCCTCATCCCGGCCGCTTCACACTCGGCTGCAAACCGCTCCAGCGAGAGCTGCAGATCACGTCCCGATGAAGCCAATAGGACCACATCATCCGCAAAAAGCAGAGATGCAATCCTAAGGCCACCAAAATGGATCCCCTCAACACCTTAGCTGCGCCTAGAAATTCTGTCCATAAAAGTAATGAACAGAATCGGTGACAAAGGGCAGCCCTGGCGGAGTCCAACCCTCACTGGGAACGAGCCCGACTTATTGCCGGCACTGCGGACCAGACTCTGACACCGGTCATACAGGGACCTGACAGCCCGTATCAAAGGGCCCGGTACCCCATACTCCCGGAGAACCCCCCACAGGGCACCCCGAGGGACACGGTCGAACGCCTTCTCCAAGTCCACAAAACACATGTAGGCCCGGCCACCGAGGAGCTTTTTAACTACCTCGGCGACTTCGTCCCCAGAAATTGGAGAGCCCAACCCAAAGTCCTCAGGCTCAGCTTCCTCAATGGAAGGCATGTTGGTGGGATTGAGGAGGTCTTCGAAGTACTCCGCCCACCGACACACAACGTCCCGAGTCGAAGTCAGCAGCACACCACCCCCACTGTAAACAGTGTTGGTGCTACACTGCTTCCCCCTCCTGAGACGCCGGATGGTGGACCAGAATCGCCTCGAAGCCATACGGAAGTCTTTCTCCATGGTCTCTCCGAACTCCTCCCACGCCCGAGTTTTTGCCTCAGCAACCACCTGAGCCGCACGCCGCTTCGCCCGCCGGTACCCATCAGCCGCTTCCGGAGTCCCACAGGCCAAAAAGGCCCGATAGGACTCTTTCTTCAGCCTGACAGCATCCCTCACCGAAGGTGTCCACCAACGGGTTCGAGGGTTGCCACCACGACAGGCACCGACAACCTTGCGACCACAGCTCCGATAAGCCGCCTCGACAATGGAGGCACGGAACATGGTCCACACAGACTCAATGTCCCCCGCCTCCCCCGGGACGTGTTTGAAGCTCTGCCGGAGATGGGAGTTAAAGCTCCGTCTCAAAGGGGACTCCGCCAGACGTTCCCAGCAGACCCTCACAACACATTTGGGCCTGCCAGGTCTGACCGGCATCCTCCCCCACCACCGGAGCCAACTCACCACCAGGTAGTGGTCAGTGGACAACTCCGCACCTCTCTTCACCCGAGTGTCCAAGACATACGGCCGCAGATCCGACGAAACGATGACAAAATCGATCATCGAACTGCGGCCTAGGGGTGTCCTGGTGCCAAGTGCACATATGGACGCCCTGAACATGGTGTTCGTTATGGACAATCCGTGACGAGCACAGAAGTCCAACAACAGAACACCGCTTGGGTTCAGATCGGGGGAGCATTCCTCCCAACCACGCCCCTCCAGGTCTCACTGTCATTGCACACGTGAGCGTTGAAGTCCCCCAGCAAAACGAGGGAGTCCCCAGGAGGGGCACTCTCCAGTACCCCCTCTAGGGACTCCAAAAAGGGTGGGTAAGCTGAACTGTCATTTGGCCCGTAAGCACAAACAACCTGCAGGGTTTCTGCAGGTTTCATCAATTCAAAGAGTTTGTTCTGCTTTTGATATTGGTTAAATTTATTTCGGCTCTAAGAATTTAATATCTAGGTGTTTTTATGGGAGTGTGAATCGTTCAGATCAATTTGATTAGCAATTTTGATCATATTTCACATTTTATCGTGTCATGTAGTGCGGGGTGATGGTCTTGGTCTTGTCTCGATCTCAGGTTAGGTGGTCTTGACTACAACACTGACGGCGACATCCTGTATTAACATGGAGCATTAAGCAGAGTACAATTTCCCAGAAATGGATGAAGAAAGAACCAGCTGCCTATACTGCAAAAGCTGATTTAATCCTCATTCTACATCCATGTTTTATCCCTCGTGTCTGTGCTGAGTCTAAAAGAGGAACCAGGAAAATGGGATGGGCTGAGCTCGGTTTTGCCGCATGTCACATCATGCAGCTCTTTCCTACCTCAAAGCAACCATTGATCTCTTGTTCCTAGTGTGACTCATAACCCTTCGCATTTTCCTCTTTAATCACTAACCTATTTGTCATGATGACTCACAGATGCAGATGGCGATACGGCTCTGCTCACAGCTGTGTGCGTACGGATCGTGGTGTCCTGAGCTCTTGTCCTTTCGCCAGAATTTTGATTTGAACAAAGCGAGCAGTTTCAGAGGTTTAGGTTTTACCTGATGTATGCTGCTGGGAAACATAACACTTTTCCTGACATTTTCTCCTGGTACTCTCCATTTATAAACGACTTGCATTTGTTTTTGTGTTTTCTTATTGTCAGATCTAGCCGGGTTTATCTGTTTGAATGGTTAAAGCCATTGACAGACCCACTGCTCCAATTTACTTTGTACACTCTGTCCTTCTTTCCCGCAGAAAGCACTCCTGGCTCGGGCTGTGCAATAAATCAATTTGATCTCTTCATCGAATATTTAATATTTGGAAAATCTGGATTTTTTTTCACTTATGTGCAGCTCATGATTAAACCAGTTAAAACCGCTTTCGTAAAAGGAATAGCTCCACTGGTATTTTATTCCACTTTTAACATGGGGAAAATACCTTGATATAAGTGAAAGAATCTGCCAGTGAAACCAGTACTATTTCATCAATATTAAGAAATTTAATACTCAAACCAAACTCTTATATCTTGGTTTAAGTCAGTAAATTTCTTAATTTACTTTTAGTTTTGTCTCATTTCAAGAGAACTAAGATATTCAAACAAGAAATGAGACCAACTTAGACAAGATTTTGCATTTTTTGCGGTGTGAACTGTATTGATTTAAATGGCATTTTGGACATGATGTCATTTAAATGACTTCTCCTCCTCACCAGTTCCTGAGGGGTCAGAGTTCGACGCTGTTTGCGGAGGATGAGGCCGTCCCTGACCCCCAGCCTGTCGAACAGCTCCCTCCATCCAGCCACATCGCCGTCTGTCTGCACGTAACAGGGACTCAGCAGGATCCAGTCGCAGCCTGGTGGAGTGTGAGGGCAGAACAGACAGGTTTGCGAGACGGAGCTTTGCGCAAGCGAAAGGAAATTAGAAACATGGTGGGAGTGAGCCAGAGTAAACAGAGATGTGGGCAGGTAACTGGGTGTGCAGTTTTTAGCTGCTAATGTCAGTTATTTATCATCCAAGCAAGGTGTAATTAATCCGCTTCGCTGCTTTTGAGCGTTGCCAGAAAGAAGATTGCTGCGCTGCTTTTCTAAAAAGGAGCCAAAGCCCGCCGAGGTTCTGGCATCACCGGATTGCAAGAGAATGCCAAACGGAAGATGTTTGTTATTCTAAAAATGACTGAAGCAAAACCATCTGATTTTAAACATCAAATATTTTCTGTTAAATGATTCGAAGCTGCAATCATTAAGAGTGTATCCTTTAAATATGCTCTTGACTGACTTGAAGGGTGTAGTAGATTTTCTGATCTACATTAACACTTCACAGCTGCTTAATACCATAGAAGAGGATTAGGGCCACTGAAAAAAAGAAGAGATTCTGACCTTAATCTTCTGAGATCAAAAGTCAAAATTCTGAGTCAAAATTCTCTATTTCTTTTCACTAATATTGTGGACAACAATGTATATTATTGGACTGGTCAGTGCAACAGCTAGTGATGTGCACCATACACTTGCAATGTGGGATGTGCAAGAATGCGTCACAAGAATGGCTGTAGTGTTCTTATTTCTTTTCTGATTTCTATAAAATAAGACTTAAATTACTGGAAAAAAATGCATAAAACTCTAAACTGTTTGGTTTCTGCCAGTTTTGTCAATATGCAAGAGGCCTAATCAAATTTCTCTATTATATTGGACAACAGTTCAATTTTAAAGCCATAATTTGTTAAAACTGAATGAACTACATCTCCTGCACTTTATGAAATAGTTCATCCTATTCGATGATTGTTACGAATATCGCCACCTTCTATGAACAAATGAGCCAATTAATCCAGTTTTTGTAGTTTATTGATCTTCTCTATATTATAGCGACTGGACCAAGAGGAAATCAACACGTAAAAACAAGTCAAAATCAATCATATTATTTTTTTTCACGCTCTCTGTGTCTGTTGCCCGTAGCAACTGACTGACAACATACGGTTTTATGTTTTCAGACTTGGTATTTATTATGTGATTATTAATAAGTGATTGACTGAACACAGCAGAGGTTGATTAGCTCATTTAAACACCTGCTCTACTAATCGTCTGTCAGAGAAATGTGTGTGGGTCGCCTTTTTTTTTTTTTTTTTTTTACTGAATCGAACCACACCGAACTACACAGTATTGCCTACATGTTAATGTTGTCAAAGTCAAGCTAGCATAGCTGCTAGCCTTATATCCCCACTTTTTTTAAAATTAGAACCTTTCACTGGCCTATGAAGTGTGAAACCCTTTCAAGTTATCTAGTTGTTAATTAATCCCAGAGGGAAATGCTCATATTTCAGTATGACCTGTCCAAAACAACAGGGCTAAAATCTAAAATCTCTTTAACATCATAGAAGTGAAATGTATCCGTGAACCAGTGTGTGTGTGTGTGTGTGTGTGTGTGTGTGTGTGTGTGTGTGTGGTGTTATCTCCTACCAGGCAGTGATTTTGGCAGGTTGATGTTGCTGTATTCCTCAGAGAAATGCACCCTTTCGGTAGCGGGGCACAGCAGACCCTTGCAGGTCAGTACAGGTACTGCAATATCCGAGTATTCCTGGCTAGAGGAGGAATGCTGCTTGATGAAAACCAAGTAACTCACTACCACCGACTCAGGCTTTAACTTGAGTTGAAACAAGCAGGAACAACAACAACAACAAAAAAAAGACAAAAAGAAAACAGTTTAGATCAAATAGAACTATTTGTTAAAGGTTTTTAATGACATTTTGAGACATTAAAAGTTGCCTTCAGTCACCTTCCATTTGCTACTGCTTATGGTGGGATAGATGTGCTGCTCCAGCAGCTCCTGCGGCTCCAGTTCATGGACTCCTAGTCTTTTGAGCAGCTCTCTGATCTGCTGACTTTCCAGAGGCCCCAAACAGTTCAACAGAGACGGTTGGACCACACTCAGATCTTTGTACAACCCAGACAGTGGTCCTGCAAAAAGACAAAATGGAATATTTATAATATATATTAGCAATTGAATGAGCTGTCTAGGCTGCATCCATGCATAATATTTTCGATTTTGTAAATGAATACTTTGAAAAAGAAAATAGAAATTGGCCAAAATCAGCATTTGCAGATCAGACGTTTATAAAAATTTTCAAGAGATTCGCCACAAAATCTCGGTAGTGCTGATGTCATGTCACGCTGAATTCACCGCATCATTCACAGCCTAGTAGGGTAGCAGAGCTGATATGTGATGGAAAAATTCTGACATGACTGTAAATGGCGGATTACATGCCTGGCTGACCGCAAACTCAGCGTTTCTTTCGGTTCTGCTGCCTTAGTTCAGGAAAGATCGCAGAGTTTTCATGTTCCCAGGAAAATCTGGGAATTTAGCAACTAAAACCAGCACTAGTCAGAAGAAAATTCAATGAACTCTAGAGGTTACATTGTATAAACCTAGAAATATGTCAAACCACTGACATAAAGCATGTCATGTTTTTAAGTCAGACTTCAAATGCTACTTTGGCTTTCAGTAAATATGTCTTTTCATTTTGGACATAATCCCAAACACATTCCTCACCACCATAAAACACAAAACCTCTATTGACCTACTTTGCTGCTTTCTGAGGCTGCTGTCTAAAGCCCTGATTCCCCCGCTGATGCCAGCACTGCTCAATATTTCAGAAGAACACAGTCTTTAACTTAGCCGTCTCTCTGAAGTTATCGGACTCACGTCTTCCCAAAGCTCGGTCCGCGCACAAAGACCTGCTCCCAACAGCAGTGTCTGACCTGAAAACTAACCAACCAAGTCCCTGCCGCCACCTGCATCTCGTGTCGGGACTCGTCGTGTAAACAGAATAGAGTACGTTTCCAAAAACATGGAGTAGAGATTCTCTCTGGGATTTTATACAAACTACGCATCAAAGGCGGTGGCGTTCCTGCTCTTTGTCCTCCTCCCTAAGTAAGATGTTGCCTTTTCTAGGGCAACATCAATACATTTTCCTTTGAATCTTCCGTTGGGAGGGATTCATTTAAGCTCCAAATTGTGCTAAACTGCACAATTTGGAGGTGTGTGTGTCAGCTGACCTCTATGTCATTATGGATAAGCCGTCTCCGCAGCTACCAGCCTTCGTCAAGAAAACCAAAACAACTCTAACCTGCCAGAGATATCTGCTAATCAGTCATCATTATGTGATATTTAGCTGTTAAAATGTTAAAACATAACTTGTTTTACGTTTTTATGTTGCTTATTGCATCAAATATAACAATAACTGTGTGTTTAGAGCAAAGTCTCCGATGGTGCTGAAGTGAAACACTGAAGCAGGCGACAGAGAAAGCTCCAGATTCTGAGCAGCTCGCAGAGACCCCCGACCATTTAACCCACGTGATTATTCAAGATGCTAAACCGCAGAAGCAGAAAGCGTACATCAAAGTGTGAAAGTCAATTATTCACGCTTGGCACTCGGAAGCTTGGCTTCAGTCGCCGCTTCTGAACACAGTGACGCAAAAACGAGGGCGGATGTTCCTGCGCTTTGTATGCGAGCGTGCCTCGGATATAAGAGTCTGCACATCTGCTTATTCTTAGAAACAGGTCAGCGGTGTCCTGACCGCGGACAGATTTGTCCCACACACACACGGCGGGTCTCTGGATGTTGGAGTGTGAGGCAGGTGCAGCTTTTCAAGCAGTGCCTGAGTTTCTATGAGTCAGACATCTGAAAGTGTGGATCTGCACCGTTTACTTGGGTGCTGCAACAAAAATAGAACAGAATGTTCTGGTGTTTTTTTTTGTTGTTTTTTTACAATCGTTTCATGCTTTTGAAAATATTTTCTCTGCTGAGATCCTGAGGAAAAATGGTACGTGTGACCTCTGATATTTATCCAGCTTTCTTCTCTTCACGATCATTTATAATATTTCAATTAATTTGAAAGCTGTGAAACTTCAAACGCCGACTTGCTGGCCTGCTGTTTGCCTTGATTTATGAAGCAAAGAGAAACAAACCTTTTAAAAAAATCGTTTAATTTTCCAGAGGTAGTACGCCTTAATAATTAGTGCCTCAATATTTTTTTTGCTGAGTCTCGTGATGAAGTGGTTTCAAAATTGCTCAAGTTCAGAGAGACTGTATAGAGAGATTCTATGAACATCAAGTTTCAAGTTAGGTATGAACTTTGACTTGGCCACTTTGACAAATCCACTTCCTCTTCCCAGCGTGTAGGTGTCACACAAAATTTGAATAAAACCGAATTTTGAATTGCAAAGTGGTTACTAAGCGAAAATCTCTGTGCAAGTAATCTCACTGTAAGCACTTTCTAAAGAGCTGCTCGAGAGCAGAAAGTTACAATATTACCATTACCTGTCTGAGCTTGAGCTTTTTTCTTCTTCTTAGTCGTGGCTTCTTCCATGGGAAAGAACACGCTCTCCCTGCTGAGCGCCACCACCCGTCCGTCAGCCAGAGGGATGATGCTCAGCTCCTTGAGGTTCTGGAGGATGGAGTCGACTTCTCCGTAGCCATGCTCCATCGCCCGAAAGTTGCAAACCAGCAGCCTGGCCAGCTGACGGAGGCCTTCCTCTGAAACGTGTAGAGGAATATAACATTATATAACTGTTAATATAACAATTAACAGTTAAAAATAGCAAATAAATGTTTAAAAAACATTCAGTTTGATATGGTCATAATTAAAAGCATGTTGTTGTTCTACAATCCTAATTCTTTTTTTTTTCTTTTTTTTATCAAATTTAACTGCTCTACCACACACCTGAATGGATGCCCTCTGCTTTGACCAGCTCCTTCGCCATGGCTGTGGTTACCGTGGTAACATCCGATCCCCGCAGGTACCGGACTCCCATCTGAGTGAGCAGGGAAGCGGGAGGCGGCGGGCTCAGGCCCGGATGGAGATAGGACAGAGACAGATGCTTCTCTAGCTCGTCCCCGCTGATCACGTCTCGGATTATGGCGTCCTCACAGACGGCGACCTGCGACGGCAGCTTGTTCACGACCTTACCACCTGGGAGAGGCGGGACAAACCTCACAGTTACATGACGCTGTATTATAGGTTTATTTTCTACAGAGTACTTGCTGAGAGCAATACCTGAGCTAAGAGTTGGCAAGAAGGCCCTGCCCTTTAGCAGCTGAATAATCTGCCCGGCAACAGGCTTGAAGAAATCCAGGACCTCGTCAGGCAGGGGGATGAAGTGCAGGAACTGGCAGAGGCCTTTCAGCCCTTTGTACTCTGGGTGAGTCTGAAACAAAACACGTTTTTGTACGTCGATTATCAACATTTATTTTGCGGATTTCATAATATGTTCTCCACTTTTTGGTCTTTAGAAGCATTAGATGACTATTTGGAGAAAATTTTTAATTTCTAATGTTAGGTTGTGCCTTACAGTGAAGACATCCATCGCCTTGAGGAAGAGCAGTGGTATTTCTGAGCGAAGCCACTGGTTCCAGGAGCTGTCCCTGTCAACATCTTCCCGAGAAGAAGGGATGTCGAAGTCGCCTAAAAACAAATATACGATTATATCAAACCAGGGTTTGTTTCTTCAAACCCTGGATTGAAAGCTCTCAAAGAGGATCAGAGCCTCGATCCTTTCTGAATTCTCAGTTCTCACCTTGGATGATGAAACGAAAGCCGAAACTGCGAAGAGGCAGGTAAGCAAACACAGGCTGCTTTTGTGGCTGGCAAACGACGTCGCTCTCCGTCTCACCGCCGCCCAGCTGGAAAGCCAGCGCGAGTTCGGTCGACTCGACGTCTTCTTTTATCTGAGAGGAAGATACGTGTGAGTCAGAACAGCCCACAGAATGACTGACTGACTGACTGACTGACTGCTTTAAGGTGAATACCACATAAACAATGATGGCGCTATAAACTGGATCGCTCAACAGTTCTGTGTTTAACTTTGTTGCTTCTTAGCCAAACTGCAGAGGTTCAATCTTGTAAATGACAGAAAGAAAATAGGTAAATACTTAACAATAATACTGAAAATGCAACCTATTGTTCAATTCAATGTATTCCCAAGAAGATCTAGAATACAGGAATTCCTAATTACAGCTTCAATAACATTTTCTTTTGATTCAATCTTATAGTTGACTGTGCCCTTTGAGATTTAAATTTTATATAGGAATGGAATTATAAATACAAATTTTCTTTCTTTCTAAATGGTGCTGAATTGCTTTCTACTTTATGTCCTAATGAAGACCATGAAAATATCCCATAGACTAGACTTTTAGCTCTTCTTTAGAAATAACAGAGTGTTGGTATTGAAAATGAAATCAGGCCTTTTCTCAGTGTAAAGTTTTGAAGTTTAGCACAACATCTTGGAATGAGATATAAAATCTGGTGTGTGTGTGTGCATTGCTTCACCTTTTTGGGCTGCAGTGTGGTTTTGACCACCAGCCAGCGCTCTGTGCCCTCTGTGTGCTCCACCTCCAACACATTGTGACTCAGGTCTTTGCGAGTCATGGTTACAAGGCGCTTCTCGCTCTGCAGATAAACAGAAAGAAAGGAAATAACAAAACAATGTCACTTTTATTAAAATAGTGCATTAATATCTTAGAAGAACTGCATTCTGCACTGAAAACAATGGCTAACCTGGTTATAAATGGTGATGGAGCGCAGGCGATGCAGAAAGAGCAGCAGAGAGGGATGGACGTCGTGGAACAGGTTCCTCGTTTGGTGACTTTCAGAACGCAAGGGGAGGCAGATTTTTGTGGTCCAGCTAATAAATAAGGGCAGGAAAAAAAAAGTTTTGGTGGCTGTATAGGACAGAGCTGCATGAAAATGTAAATTTCCAGTTTTGTTCCAGTAATCCCACTTGTGCCGATGGACGTCCTTGAGCTGCGCGTCCAGAGGCCTCTCATTCTCGGTCCAGTGGGGGAGGATGTATCCCATGGGGCCGCAGTTCCTGTCGAAGCGCAGGTGGAAGTCGTTGGAGTGGATCTCAGGACAATCTGTGACCTTAAACACAGACTTGAAGCCAATTCCTTTTTGCCCTGCATGAAGAAGCACAAACCAGAACATTCAGACAGCAAGTTTGTACTACAAACATCAAACATACTCACAAAGAAAATGCAAAAACACTAAAAATTTAGAGATTGGGAATGTGAACAGATGAGATAAGAATGTTTTGGGCAATATATTTTTCACTGGATACAATCAGAACCTCAAAAACACAAATACTGTTCCAAACAGAAAACATACCTAATGGTAAATGGGATACTTTAGTGCAGCAGTTATATTACACCTATGCAATTTTACTAGAAAACAAAAAATAATCTAGATCAAACAATGAAAGGAATAAAATAAGTGAACATTCATGGCAGAGATGAAGTGAAAAAATAACCTGTAAGAAATTTCAAGTTTGTTTTTTTTTTTCAGCCACTTCGCTACTATAAGTTAGAGCTGCCATGTGTTACTCATAACAACGTCCTCATTTTCCATGAATGACCTGCCCTTGTTGGTTAAAATAGTGAAAGTGGTCCTCCATATGTAGTATGTGCAGGGTTCACCTCAGTGTATTATAAGTCTGGCGGCCAACCAGACTTAACTTGCTCCCCCTCCAGGCTAAGCATTGTTTGTTGTTTTTAAATTGTGTTTTTTATATTAAACAGTAACAGTAAAGACGGATAAAGCTAGGCTTATATCTAGGGTTTTTTTTTTGTGATAGTCACACTTTAATAAAAGCAAGAATTGCATGACGTGCATAATCACCAATGTATCCGTATTTGTGTTTGCCCTTGGTGCTACGGCCCACATCACAGATGGCCCTGACATTCTTCTCCTGGAAGCCCGTCTCATTGTTGAGGACGGTGATACAATCTCTCTCGACCACAAAGGCGAGCGCTGGGACGGCGCCACCCCCAGAGGGGTAACTGTTGTCATCGGCATTCTGACAAAGAACACAGAAAAGCCAAAGAGTAAATTTCTTCCATTTTTGCAAAGACATTTGATTCGACTACATTTAGAATCGATGTTTCAGAGTTGTGAGGGTGTGACTGGCCACCTGAATGAGTTCAAGGACGAAGTGTGTGTCTTTGCTGTAGAGTTCAGTGGACAGCCGGTCCAAGCTGCGGCCCAGTCGCTCCTGGTGAACCTGCATCAACTTTTGGCCTTCTGCATTCAGTTCCACGCCAATGCCAAACTCACTCTTCCTGCACCACAAACAATGACTTATCAGCTCTATGGAACCATCCGACTCTTACTGAGTGAACGCCAAGGCAAAAACTCAAACCTGATGTCTTCAATTATGTTTTTCTGATGACAGAATGCATCCTCCGACTGACAACCATCAGCCTCCTTTTCATCAGAGCCGGATTTATTGATCTGATCTGCTTGATCACATTCAGCTTCACTGCTGATGTTTGACGTCTCTCCGTTAGGAATGGAGGCCAGCTCATACAGTTCCTCCTCATCGTCTTCTTCGTCAGGCTCTTTTGCTTGGTCACCATTAACTAGAAGAATTTATTTGGGGGTACAAAAATGAGGAAAGAGAAACAGAATTGGTTCAGTCCTCAATTCAAGGCAAAAATAATGAAAAGAAAAAGCAAACTTGATTTCATCCACCTTGCTGAATGCTCTGGTTGAGGTGAGAAGACACAGAGCTGCTGTCTGTGAGGTCGTCCTCCAGGAACTCGTCTTCGCTCATGTTTAGAGCGGACAGACTGCTGTTGTCAGAATCAGTCAGATTGGGCTAAGGAAACAAATAACACATCGTTCATCAACAAAGGTTTACGGTAATACCACATCTTAATTATATTTAAATCCAGACTTTGAGTAGAGTTCTCAATAGTTTCTTTTGCTTGGTTTGTTCTGACTTTCTCCTTCTGGTTTCTTGTAAGTTAGTTTTGTCTTATTTCAAGTGTACTAAGCTGTTAGAAACTAGACCAGAAATACTTGGTAAGATTTAGTGTTTTTTCTAAATCTCTTCAATTTCCGTCTACTTTTGTCTTTGCTCTCTCTCACCTTGCCGTGATGCCCATTCGCTACGTAAGCATTACTGTTTTGGCTCTGGAGCGAGGTCAGCTTCTTCTGGTAGTCTTTGACCCAGTCTGTGATTCCCAGGAGGATGCCCAGCCGGTGCAGACAGCTCATATGTTTGGGGTCAGATTGAGCCACCGTGATCAGGACTTCTTTAGATTTGGCATGACCCAAAACGCGGGAGAAGGGCTCCAGGAACACCTAGAAAGTGACATTCAAACAGAAAAATGAGCATTTCTTTCACAGCGTCAACAGAAAAACACAACTGATGACTCCTCCAATAAGTGTCCAATGTGTCATCGCTGACCTGCTGCAGAAGCGCCTGGCAGGTTCTCGTGGGGATCCGTGTCAAACAATGCAGCAGGAAGTTGGCCACTCTGCTGTAACACGTCACGTCCTCTTCCGCTTTGGACAGATCTGAGGAAGCGCACATATTTTCCTGATGAAACATTCACACACCAAGTGCAAGGCAAAAACAACACTTTTTTGCCGACTAATAAGAAGATTTTTATTACCTTCTTCAGCCACAGCTGCGGCCAGAGCGTTCACCATGTGATTGGCCAGGAGAGCGGTGGGAGCGTTGTCGATCCCATCGGCCGTCACCATGGACACAAGGTGGCCGGCTGTGCCAACGGGGTCGAGCGCCGCCACGGCTTTGGTGAAGTGTTTGTCGCCCGTGTCTGTGGTGATCCTCAGCAGCAAACCCGGGGTTACCTCCAGCGCCGCAAGGCCCGTATTTGCTGAGCAGCGGCAAAACAAAATATTGAATATAGTATTATTTACTCATCAAGTAGCTAACTTCAGATAACTTTTCCATTCCAAGGATAGCCACAAACTTCCATTTATTTTGTTGGCACATACACACAAAAATAGCACACAATTGTGAAAGGAATCGTTGTCGTCTCTAAAGGCTTCCTCCCGCTAGAGAACAACATTTATGTTTATTTTTAACAACAGCAGCCTGCTGCATCAGTTAGTCTTCCTGGAGTCAGATAACATAAAATATACAGAGTGCATTTACAAAAAATATTATTTTACAGATTAAGTATTAAAACAACACATTCTATTTTCAATCACTTTAAAAACTTTTTGTGTCTTGCATTTATAATATTGCAGAATAAATTCTTAAATGAAATATTTGCATAATATTATAATATTTGCATAATAAAATAATATGCCAATTTTTTTTTAATCAGATCAATCTAATTAATTGTCAGAAAAATCGATAGCTTAATTGATTACTAAATTGGGTTACACCCATAGAAGTAAAATGGAAGGGCCACATTTCTGTACCTGCATTAGTTTCAATGAAGTCTTTCAGGGACCCAAATCTGGGTTTAAAGATCAGCTCCCATTGGCTCCAGACGTTTAGATCCTCCAGTAGAGGGCAGCATAGCAAGCTGGCCAGGGCCTGGGCCTTTGACACCTCTCCAAGGCGTCCCACTGACTCATAGCCACATTCAACACTTTGAGGGAAAAAATTCAAATATTAGTTAAGTTAGAGGAATCAGAACTAAACATTGTTTATCTGCCGAGTAACAAATCCAACCTGTGTTTGGCAAGCAGAGCTGACTCATAGTAGACAGAGCTCAGTCCTCCTCCAAAATGCTCTCTTTGCTTCTTGACCAAGCCAGCCAGGATTTGCAGGGTCCCATGGCCCAAGTCCCGAATATTCCGGACCTTGTAGTGGAACCGCAGTGCTGTCTCAATGTGAGCCAGCTGGGGAAAGACATTAGGATAAGAACACCGACTATGTACTTTCTCTGTTTTCATGCTGATGAGCCACTCACTTCGTCTGGATCGGTGGAGGATATGTTGCCGCACTGTTTAATGAATTCAAACACGTCTTGTTTGGAGGGTCTGAAACCACTGCCTGTGAGTTCAGCATTAGTTCCCAGAAACAAAGCTGATCCCAGAGATTCCTGCAGTAGCTGCACATAAACACATACAGGATGAGAGAGTGTCAGTGGCTGTAATAACTTACAAATAGTGGGCACTTCCCCTAATCCACTAACATGCCAACAGTGGAGCTAATTTGTTGCTTAGCACTTTAGTGTTTACGCTAACTTTGAAAATGCCTAGTGCTTTAGCGGTTTTGTTAACTTTGAAAACGGCTTGCGCTTTAACCCTTTGGTTATCGGCTCTGAAAAACTCTTCAAGTAGCTAGATGTTTATACTATTATTTTGCTATTATTTTGACATGTAGCAGTTTACTTTTAACTTTTAAAACATTTAATGCCTCAGCTAACTTTGAAAACGGCTGGTGCCATAACGGTTTTACCAACTTTGAGAACATGTAGCAGTTTACTGTTTTTGGCAAACTTTGAGTTTGAGTTCTGTTTCCTCTTTTCAAATTCCTTTTATTTTTTTTAAAAGAAACTTTGTTAAGACAACAAAATTAATAAATGAGGTATACAGAACAACAATTGAAACCGTACCGTAATCAATTAGGCAAAATAAACAACAGCGTTAGCAAAACTATAACTATAAAACTGAAACCATGAGTGAAATATGGTATAATGTGTATGGGAGGGAACAATGGTTAAAATTAGCACTTTAGCAGTAGATTCCACTGTGGTACAGCATTTTGGCAAAACCAATGTTTATGATTAAAACTTTAGGGGTTAGCACAACTAACTTTTCAGCTAGTGGTGCCCACCACTGCTTCCCAAGTAGCTTCAGATGATAATCTTGCCATAGGACACACACAGGAAGTTGTAGTTGTACCTGAATGTGTTTCACCAGGAATTCCAGGAAGGTTCCTTGTTCTAAGGAGAGGAAGTCTTTGATGTGAAAGTGTTTGGTCAGCTTCTTCTCCAGAGTGGCAATGTGTGCCAGAGTGATGGCTGAGGTGTGAGCAGCCAGGTTGTCTTTTACATACTGTTTCAGTTTGGCTGTGAGAAACAAACCACATAAACCAATCAGTGGTGCTCAACTCTGGCTGGAAAAAATTTATGGTCAACAGATTACACAACATTCATATCACAGCGGTGTTATTTTCTTTTTAGAAACCTTCACTGGGGAGGGTCGGAGCAGCTTTGTCCGCCGCTTTAGCTTCCTCTGTAGGTTTGGGGGTCTTCTCTTTGGGCACCAGGTCCGGTGGAACTGCCAGGGAACCTCCACAGACGGCCAGCTGGAACAGAGCTCTCGCCAGCCGATCGACTGTCACCTGCATCAAGAAGCTCTGGACGTGCTAGGTTGGTAAAAGAAACACACAGCTCTGTGTTAGGAACCACTTCTTTCTTGGGTAAACACAGACACATGGTGGCTCTGTTTTTTGGACTGATCCCAAAACAACCTGCGATGGAGAATATTTGACTGAGACAACATTAGGTGATGTTACAGCAGCCGATGTCTGCCCTATGACCTACAGTGTGCATCTACTTTCTGTTAGTCAGTGAAAAAGTCCAACGTTACTTCAATTGAAGGAGATGTACAGGTACAAACTGCACCATAAACAGGGAACATCCTTAACTGTAATAATAATATCTCAGTGTTAACTGGGAAGCTCCCAGCACAAGTTCAATCCATTAAAGTCAAATCAGTGTGAACAAGTTAAATCCAGCAATTTTGCATCTTTATTAAGGATTAGAAGATGATGGGTGGCATATTTTTTTTAAAATGATTTTCTGTCTGAAGGCTCCTGTTGGGAGGCTTAGCAGAATTACCACCCTTTTGTTCCGAGGGTTGAGCTGAGGACTAACTGTGGAAAAAAGCGGCCGACATCTCCAACCTCTATTGTTAATAGAGTGCATTTGTCATACTCTGGCACTCACCTTCGCCATCCTGGGGCTGAACACTCCCTGGGCGTTCGACAAGACCTCCAGCACGACGTCGCCTGCTGGCATGGAGGCGTACTTCTTCCTGAGGTCAGCGTTACCTGCAGAGGAGAAGGAAATGGCGCCTTGCAGCTGCTCTAGGACGCTTTTCTTGACTTTTCTCAGTCGCTCCATGGTCTCCTCCTCCATCTCTTTCTGGATGATTTCCCTGGCCTGTTCCAGGTGGGCATGCTCGCATCGGCTCGCCTTGTTCAGGCTCTTCAGAGGAGACGCAAACCAGCGTTAATAGAAATAAGACCGGGTCATAGGTTACATTATTTGATTATTGATTGAAAGAAAATAAGTGTTAATAGAACAGAATGTAAACATAACCTGAGAGCAGCTGAAACACTAGTCGTTCAGTTTTATGATGTTCAGAGTAAAGCATGACGTAATACTCATGTAATGATGATTTAATGCCGATGAAGAAGTCTGGTACTTTACTGAAGCACTATGTTTTTAAGGATGAGATGATAATGATTTTCATGAGATATTGGGCTTTAACTCAGTATCATTAACTCAGTATTCTGAAATTCCTTTGATTGATAAAGAACCTGACCAACCCATCAGATAAGGTAAAACAAAATAAAAACATACGACTTCATTCTCAACGTATTTGAAGAAAGAATTAATTGCTAAAAATACAAATTGGCGTCCCTGATTAACATTTCAAGTAACAATTTCTGTCACTTCATACAGAAAATAGCTTAAGCTTAAGGCTGGCCTCTCATCTGTATGTGACAGAAATATTTAATGTTACTATTATTAATATAATAACCTTTATTTTACCAGGAAATTCCCATTGACATTAAAAATGTCTTACACAGACAAATGTTGATAAAATAAATTTATATTTTTATTGGATCAAAATTAGCTTTGATTTAGTTTTTGGTTTATTTTATTCTGCTTTCACCTTTTTGCTAATTGTTTTCCATCCAGAGATCTAAAACGTTTTGAAATTTGTGACAACTTCCAAATGTTTGTTTCAGGACATTGACTAATTCTGCCAAAATATTTACTCTTAATGGATAAAGAGAGTTTCAGTCACATAGGTGTATGATTAAAATACCACATCCCCTTGGCTGAAGACAGGAATTAACCAACCAGTTAGTAATCATGACTGCGGCATGTCGAGTATCTTACCGCAATCGGTAGACCAAAGCTGGGAATCCTGATCCCCAGCTCGTAGGGAGACTCACGGTTGTAATGATCAGACAGATGCTTCATGAACTCTGCCAGGTCCAACCTTTGGTGATCTGGTGCATGCTTCCTCCTGAAAACCCTAATTTGCTGCAAAAATACAAAACAAAACAAACAAAAGCAAAACAACATTAGATATATGTATTTCCAAATTTCAAGCTGAGAAACTTTTAGTCATCACTCTTTGGAATGCTGATTTGCAAGTCGCCTTTGTTGGCTTTAACTCGGATGTTCTTGCGCGGCACCTTTAAGACGTCTACGGTCTCAATCTCAGGGATGTCGTCGTCTTTCGTGTTGCTGTCGATCTTGAACATGCGATGAACAAGGGGAAGCTTGCACAGCGGCCCCAGGTGGAGCTCTTCGAAACGCTTCTTGTCCTTCAGACCGGCCAGAGACTGGCCGAGCTCATACAGCGTGCAGATGGATGTCACCGCCTCTGTAGCCTTGACAGGGCAAAACTCTTCTCAGCACAGCACTCGAATATGAAGGAGTTGATGCCAAACTTGCGTGTACCCACCTCTATGAACATGTTAACTTCTCTGACGAGGTACTGAAGGTTTTTGAGAGCTGGAATAGTTCGAGGTTTCAGCATTTCTGGGTCCAAGGAAGGAAAGATTTTGCAAACCCGGGATATCACCTAGAAGGAGTTGTTGAGAGTAGAAAAATGTTAAAAACAGAAAATGGTCCTTTAAGAGCGTCATTACAAGCAGCTTTTTTTTTTTATTTTTAAAGGGGCAATATTGTGTGTTTTCTAACCACATTGTATCATTTTATAGCACAATCAAGTAACTAAGTTACCTTTAATTGTTATAAAAATGCTGAGTGTATCAAACATAACTTAAAAGACATTGCGAGAGAGGGGTGCTCTGTAATGCTGAGGAGTGTCTTAGGAGCTGCACATGGAAACAAACCCAAATGATTGCCACAGAAGATTAAAGTATTTTTCAAACACGCATGAAAGAATCAAAGCAACCTTCAGGAATGTTTTTGATGAGGGAATAACGTTACAGCAAGAGTTAAAGCTAAAAATCTTGATTTAACATAATAGTGCTCCTTTAAGAAAACTAGAACGGACATGGCTTTTAATAGCTTTTTCCTTCTTCCATTTTACCTTTTCTTTAGTGACAAGCTCCCCCTCAGAGGCGATTTCTCGTACAACGCTCTCTGTCACGTTATTGATCTTTTCCGGATCCATGGCCCTCTTCCACTTCCTCGACTTCGCATCCTCATCATCGTTCTCCATGGCCTCAATGGCCCGCATGTTGCCGCCGTGGATCTCCCTGTGCTGGGCATAAAACCTTTCTCTGAAGATAAGCGCACTGGCCTCTTTTTGGGTGGCTTCTTTCGCCTTGCCTTTCTTCTCTTTGGTCACCGCCACGCTCGCCCCCAGCACCGGGAAGTCACTATCGGTCAGCAGGGCGGCTCCTTGTGCAGGTGGCATCTCTGCTTCGGCGGCCTTCGTTTGGTTTTGTGTTGCTGCAAGGAAGAATGTTGAAATGTATTTTTATAAAGTTGGAGGGAAGAAAGGGATGGGTGGCAAATAAAAATACTACCTTTGGTTCCCTGCCATGCATTTGTCTTGGGATTTGCTGCCGATTCGGTTTGACTCGGCAGCTTCTTTGCTTCCAAGTTGTCGTACAGGGACATGTACTGCTTGAGTGGAAACAGTTCTTTGAACATCTGAGTGTAGTGGGCTTGCAGCTGCTCCATTGTTAGAGCTACCAGTCGATGAGTCTTTATTACCTGGAACACATTGGTGGACCTGATGGTCAGGTTTCAAATACAGATGCAGTGCCCCCTATTCTTAATGGCATGCTATTTCAAAGTCTTATATTAACTTCTTTCATTGTAGGAACATAATCCAATACAGGAAATGTTTTTGAAAAGTCCCATGTTTAATTTGATGCGATAAAATACCTCCAATGTTAAGCAATATTTATTTTTAAGCACTTATAACGCAAAACTCGTCTTTGCATTAATATGGAAATCTTTTGCTGCAACACTTTCTGTCTTCCACTATTTCAATTTTGCTGTTATTTTTACACTGTTTTACACTGTGAATGTCTGACATTTTATTTATTTTATTTTATTTCTTATCTTCATTTTAACTAATTTATTTAATTAATTAGTTAGTTTAGTTGAGTTAATCTACCTCTCACCTCTGTGCATTTTTCTTTCTTAGTGTGAGGAATGTCACCTTGAGAATGAGAATCATAACTTTGGTTGCTTTTAGTCTTGTACATGTGAAGAACTGACAATAAAGCTGACTTTGCCTTCATCGGGCCATTTCCTATTAAACAACTGTAACACAAGCATTTAATTTCATTTATGCTTTACATTTTAATTCATGTTTAGATATTTTAAAATACTAGTTCACAGCTTCCTGTTTCCCGAGGGCATGACATAACGTGAAGGCCTCTTCCTCTAACTCTTTAAATTGGGAAATACATGAAAACATGCCATTCAAGTATGGCAAGGCATGACAAGAAAAACATAGCTACAGATACCAATACATCTAGTTAGACAAATAATGCCACATTTCCAGTTTAAAAGAACTTGAGCTCTGTGAATTAAGGCTAAACCTGCAATTCTGTGACTACATCTTCTTAAAGGTTTGTGATCTTTGTAGAAAGTGTGAGCTTTTGTAAATTGAAGAAGATACGAGAGGATTTTAAGTGAAAAATCTGGTAAAGCCAATTGGAAACTTATATGAGCCGTATATAAGCCTGGCGGGCCACCAGGCTCAGCATTGCTTATTTATTTAAGTTTTTGTTTTATGTTTGCATTTTTGAAGACTTAGTTATTAATCTTCCAATAACACATAATTATCAAGTAATATTTTCAAGTTCCCTGTCAACTTCAAACATTTTTTAACTCAAAAACACGGCGGGCTGCTGGATGAATAAACCACCGGGCTTAGCAAACTATCCAAACTACATGGCCAAATCAAGACAGAAATACTTCCATTTTTTAACAATATCTACTTGAAGTGCAGTAGATGTACTCAAAAAGTATATATCAATAATCAGTTGTTCTTATCAGTAAATGTTAATATTCGTCTCCATATTACAGTTGCTAAATCTGTAATGAGGAAGTATCCATCAAAGAGTTCAAGGTTCCTGTAATCTGTCTGTTACATAACATGTAGTTCTGAAACCTATTTGGCCTGAAATATTTCAAAGTGATTATGCAAAACCCTTTCAGTTACACTATAATTAGCTGCATTAATACGATATTTTAATGAATGTATCCATGGGTTCTGTGTAAAGAACAAGTCACCACCCAAACAACTGCACTTGGCTGCTTTGCTTATTCTATTTTCAAACTCTGTCAGTTTAGACTTGCATGTCAAGTCATTCATGATTATCTCGTGAATAATAGTCAAGACATTAGAGGTTTGATGACAAAACTCACCTGCAACACTCTCTGGTACAGCTGGTCTTGAGTCAGCTGCGTAACTGGCTGGGATGCAGCAACAGGAAGGTTGCCAGGAATGTAATGGGTTGATGACGATGAGGTAGAGGCCACAAACGATGGGCCAAGAAAGTTAATCTCCGGCTGAGAGGCAGATGCACTGGGTGAGATGTAATCCCACTGGAGTGCAGGTACACGAGTTGCTGGGTTACTGCTACTCCTCTCCTTGAGTGAATCTGGTGTCTGCGGTGTTGTAGGTCGACTGTCTTCTTTGAGCCTTGTTGATGCTCCCGCTATAAGTTGACTTTCAGGGAGGTGAATCTTATGGAACACCGTTTTCCCCTTCACAACTAGATCGTCTTTCAGATATTCAACGAGATCCGACACTGTTTTGAAGCCCATAGACGATATGATCAAGTCATGATGGTGTACCTGCTTGTATACCTTTGTCAGGTTCTTCAGGCAAATCCCCACACGGTGTTCCTTTATCAAGTCAACAACGTTGCGCAGAATCTCTGTAGTCGTTTTCGTTTTTGCTTGAGCTTCACCAGCGTCTTGGTTTTGATGCCGATGTTCCTTGTGAAACACCACATCACCCTCCACCACCAGGTCTTCTAGAGTGGAAACCATGCCCAAAATGGAGGGATAGTTTAAGTCGCGTACAGCCAGGTTTGTGTGGTATGTCTGGTTGTAGAGACTGGACAATCTATTCAGGGGTATCCCATTCTTGTGATGATACGCCAAAGCAACAACGTTTTTCAAAACGTCCTCCATCTTGCTGCAAAGGGAAAAAGATACCTTCATCAGTGAATTAATACTTAACAGTTTTCCGGCAATTTAAGAAATCGTACTATTAAAATTATTAAACGAAGAGATAAAAAGAAGGTCTTTTGTTGTTGGAATTAACTTCTGGAATGGACTTACAAAAGTATAGTTCATTATGGGTTTTCAAAATATTGATTAGAAAGAAAATATTTGATGATGAAGGATAAATTACTTAATTTCTTTTGTATCTGATTTGGTGTTGGTGTTTTCTGTCCTTTAGTTTTTGTTTATGTTTTTGTGACATGTTTTGGGATATTTTTTTAAATATTCATGAAGGGGTATTTTAGCCTAATTTGCATTGAGCTTCTGCCTGTACCTTTTCAGTCAAGTTGTTAAAATTGTTGCAGTATTTTGAAGTAGGAGTAACAAATGACTTGATGACTGATTAAGATATTACTCAATATTGATACTGGCTAATATGGATGTTACTCTTATAAAGCCATCACCAAAAAGACCCAACAGCACTTTGCATACATTAAGAGGAAAAAATAGCACCTGATTTTTAGCGCTATAATTTTAATATATTTACATTTGACTGTAATGCAAAATTAGGGTTAACCTTTAAAATGTCCAAAAAAGAAAGAAAAAAAAAGCCAATTAGGCTCAAATCATCCACGCTACACAAAGTGCAATTCCAGATTGAGTTTGAATTTTGCCGTTTCCAAACTAATGCCATTTTTCATTTAAAAAAGCATGTAAAACTTAACAAAACTGTTATTGACCAATTAAAATCTTTCAAAAACTTCAGATGTCAGGTGCAACACAAGATTATCATACAATCATAGTAAATAAAATAACACATAACTGAGCACGCCTATTAATTAAACCAGGCTAAATAGAAGTGAGAACGATTGTTTAAAATGACTAAAACTTGTGCAATTAAGTTAATCTCTGAACCATGAAAAGAAGGTTCATCGATGACAATATCACATAAAAAAAATTATAACATTAAGGGTAATGTCAAAACAAGATTATTTAAACTACTTTACAATGCATCTACATTAAAACTGCATCACATGAATATAATAACAGGATGTTAATAGATTATCATCTCAGCAGGAAGAGTTATGTCTCGTTTTCTCGTAAAAGAACCCAGTGATGTTGGCAAAGAGGTTTATTAAACCAGGCTACCTAGTTTTGCACATGGAAACCCTGATCTGAAGACAGAGAGAGCGAAACTTCTGAGACGGCAAAACAACAACAATAGTCACCAAGGAGCAACAAATAAGAAAAGGAGGACAGGTGCACTTTAACTTCACCCCTAGCACCTTTGTTGCTGTGCATTCAAGTCTGGTTTAATACGTGTCGACACCTATTAAACTTTTAGCAAAAGGATATGTCAGTGACAGACAGAAGAGGAATTTAAAGCATTGATCACAGACTGAAACACACCCAATCCGCTGTAAGCAGAGTGTGCAAACAAAGGGAAACCTTTCAGCTTCGATTTGCTGTAATTATGCATCAGTTAGCTCAACTATTAAAAAGAATTAGTAGAAAAAGAAACACAACAAAATGTCAACGCCCGGCAGCTTCAAGCTTTGTATTAATACAAAATACTCAAAGTCCAAAATACATAACCATTTAACCAAGCATTTAACAAAAAATAAATAAATAAATAGAACAGTAGCCATACTGGCGCAGCTTTAAACAAATGTAACAACAACAACCACAACAACAAAAAAACGAGTTTATGGTGTGATATAAAAGATATAGGTATATTATTCTCACCTTTTCCTTTACCACAAACTGAAGGTTATCTTTAATTTCTTCACCAAGCTCCCAACAATGACCACCAAGCTTCCTCTTTGTGCTTATATAGCCCCCGCACCTTCCCTACCTCCCTCCTTCTCTCGGGAGCTCGTGGAGAAACGAAAGTGAAACTAGGAGCGTTGTTTCATTTCTCCGGAAGAGAGCCCCGCCCTCACAACAGGTCAGGACACAGACGGCCTCCTGACCTGCGTGTCTCACCGTCCGGGTGAGACACCACCTCGCCTGAATGTTTCACTTTCCTTTCACCAAAAAAAAAAAAAAGCATCAGCAAGGAACACATTCCAGGAATAGCAAGTTAGCCTGTGCTGGCATTGTAAGAAAACCGAAGAAGTGACGAAGCAACAAGGAAAGCTAAACAAACACAAGCGGTGACGTCACACCGAGGGCTTTAAGTTTCACGTTCCTGCTCGCGCCGGCTGACTCACTGCAGCTGTTCAGTGATGCACCATGTGACCTTGTTTCAGCTGCTCAGCTAAAGGAAGGGCTACAGGGTTCAGCACAGAAGCAGCTACGGCTCCCCACTGGCTGAAAGACAGCAAAGTTGTAAAAATATATATACTTTTTTTTTTTTTTTAAAAAGCCCAAATTCTAATGAGGAGGAAGAATGTCAACTTGAAGGATAAAGATATGAGACAAAAGCATAGAGACAAAACATGCAGACTGTAAAGCAGTACAGAGACTCTTCAGGCTCTTTTACAGCCCAGCGCTCGTGATTTGAATTATTTTATGCAAGCACTGAAACTTACCGGCACTTAAATAGAACAGCGAATGGGTTGTGAACTTCTATATACGGCTAAATGAGAAAGTTTAGAATTTATAAATAATAATGATTTTTACACTGTGTTTAAGGGAATCATGCCTTTCTGGCAAGCTTTGAAAATAAATCTCATCAGTTGGCTATTACCTAATGAGTCATCCGAAAGCTAACTCATTAGGTAATAGCTGAACTGGAACCCAGAAGGTTTCAGTTTGTAATGAAGGCTCTTAGAAACAGGACAGATTATTTGGGCATGTAACCAATCAATACACAAATAGGTGTGGTGAAAATATTGAACATTATGAAAAACAAGAGCGTAGTCATGTCAGATACACATCGTAGCCCACGATAACTGAGCTGCTTCACTACCAAAGAGTTTCTAAACTACATAAGATGATTTTTGATTTACAGCGGGAAAAAAAAAACATGTACCTCGAAAACAGAGTTGTTCTTGTCGAAACCAGCAGCAGAATTTGCTAGGATTTTAGCACCACATACCTGGGATTTGTCAGTTTGTTGTTATTTCTCAGTGCACCATGCTTTCTGTTTCCTCGGCGCAGCTCTGGAGCTAAAAAGCAAGTAGAAGGATCAGGAACAATGAGAAGCTATGACATGTAAAAACAGAAAAGTCAGCTTGCTTGCTTGTTAGCTTCCTACAAGCTAGCTTGATTGCGAGCTTACCACTAGCTTACTTGATTTCTACCTTACTAGCCAACTAGAAACAGGATTGACAGACATACATATCTCAAATCAAGAACAATTACATAAAATGTAATACTGTCAATGGTATCATGTAGAGTTCAACCGTGGATTTTCTACTCCCACTGTAATTTTATTTTCAGATTCATTTTTGAGATATATATATAAACTCATACATAAATTTCTAAACTCTTTCAGTGTATTGACTGCCAAGCAATTTGCTTGCACCGTGCCATCTTGATCTTATCAGATTCACTCTCAATGCATCACTTTAGTCAACCTGAAGTCTTTTCAGACTTTGTCTTTAATAGTCTGTCCACAGGTTTGCAGAACATAGAGGCGTGGAGCAATAGCTGCTGATAACTTGCACTTGATGCACTATAAAATCCACAAGGTCATCCGTGCACATATGATATTATACAGAGCTTTTGATGCAGCTGCACTGGGTGTTGTAATGCTGGCACTATGGTTCCGCAATATTGTCTGACCCTGAAATTCCATCTGTAGTGCAAAGTTGCAGCATCTTGCACTCAGTTTTAGTTTCTTCCAGAAATCAGTAAGACTAATACTTAGCAGCTTATGAGCCATAGAATCAGTCCTCAGCATGTTTTTATTCTTCCTGGTAAAATGCATAGCATACAGTATATTGTGCATTAGTGACCTTCTTATGCCATGCAGCCTCACAGGCTTCTATGTGACAGTCTGCAATGCATATTACCCAGTTACTACAGTTACTGACATACGGATAAATAGTGCAAAATATCTATCAAACCTATAAGGGCTAAATTAAAGCTCTATTTTCAATCGTCCTCTCTTGCAGTTTGAAAGCTGGGAAATGACTGAAATGTGTAACTTATAAATAATGGAGTAGATGACATATAACTTTCTGATCATTTACTGCAAACGTGGCTAACTGAGCAAAGACTGAAAGGGGTATTTTGCTACCTGCTGTTACTGCAGCAGCATCCATGAGTTGCTGCTGTTTAGTCTGCTTGCATGTCTTTGTTTATGTCTCACATAAGCCTGAAAGCAGCCGGTCCATCTTGGCTAGCACATCTAAAGCATGCTAACATTAGCAACAGATAACACAGGTTCTCAGAAGTAACAAGTCACTATTTACGTCGGCTGCTTGTTTAAACGTATTAATAAGCAGTCACCTCACCGCTACTTTTTCACTTATTATTCGCCATTTTTACTCGCTTGAACGCTAGCATGCGAGCAAACTGTGCAGCTAGCATCATGGTGCGTTCACGTTGTACTACAAACTCGTAAATTCAACTTCTCTGCTGAAAGACGCAGAAAAGACATTCTCATCGCACTCAATGTAATTATATATGTGTGTAACTGCGTTCAAAGTGTTTCTTTTCTTCTATTAGATTTAAAACGGCGTCAACAGTCTCGCGGGTTGTGACAGGTTGTAAATGAGAGTTGCTTTCCCCCCCCCCCCGCACGACATGAACCTAGCATTATGTGAGTGGGGTTTTTTTCCGCTTTGAACTTTATTACAGAAAAATCAAAAAGAGCGATTCCTACGAAAATAGTTCAGGACCGGAAGTGTTCAGAAAATATATGAAAAAGTGATGCAGAGCAACAAGAAAGCCATATAACGCAAAATGAAGCAAAGAAAGAGAAGAAACAATAAAATCTATTCAATAAAAATAACCAGCAGTGAAGGGTCTTATTTTTATCACTATCTGGGCACAAGTACAAAACGAAACATGCAGATGTCAAGTATGAGGGAATAACTTTATATTTTCTTCAAAACATTGAAGACAATTCTTTCTCAGGGAAGATGGGAAGGTCTTTTCATATTACTTATTTATATCTAAATGTACTATTGCAATCCTTGGTTGTAAAAAAGTGATCTGGGTGAACAGCGACCCTTGAGTTATTTTAATCAGAGCCTGAGGTCGTAGTGAGGGAGAGGATAACTGTATTTATACAGCATTAAATACTGCAGGTTTGTAATTTTCCAAAGTCTAGTATTTTGCCTTAGTGGGGCCTATTTAGGCTCTGATGTTAATAATAATCATAGTAACAAAGATATTTCTTTTTATATTTGGCAGAGCAATAATGAAAATGGTTATGGTATTATTATTAATTATTATTATTATTATTATTATTATTATTATTATTATTATTATTATTATTATTATTATTATTATTATTATTATTATTATTATTATTATGTGAAATATATTGCACTAAGTTGATATAATCAAGTCGTGATGTTTTAATGCCAGAACTTGACCACCAGAGGCCAGTATAACATCCATAGTCAGTAAATCTGCCTCGGCTTTGTGAGTTGCAGTTCACATTCTTTTTTGTTTGTGCTTTTTTTCTTTCTTTTTAGTATTTTTTTTACTGACTGCCTACATCAGAAACCAGGCCCATAATCATCTGCATTTGCTCTCATTCTGTAAACAACAACTTCAGCCTCCACTTAAAATTCCCAGTAAAAGTCAATGTGAGAGACACTGTGGCCCAAAAAACACGAGCGATGTAAGTTTTTTCGTTATTGTGATTTTCCCAGGCTGTTTTCCCACAGAGCAGCATCAGTGTGTTGATATTAGCTTCAGCACTGCTACTAGCTTCTACAATCAGAGTCTTAAAAAGAGCAAAAGCCACAAGTTTAAACTCGTCCCCCTCCCCATTTCCACTAAGTACGGCTGTGTTCCAGAGCACACCCTTACATGCATGTGGCTGATGTCAAACGGAAAGCCAAAAGAGAGGGAGACGCACTGATATAATCATGCAAAAACAAACACCACGTCCATTAGCATCACATTGTAGAGGTCAAAGTACTTTTTGTTTCCTTTGAACCTGTTTCAAGAGCATTACATAAGAACTATTTTAATCTAAAGCCCAAAGAAACAAACGATAAGATGATTTTTTTGGGGGGGAGGGTTAAAATTAATTCATTTGATATTAATTTGAAAAATAAAAAAGATCTTTACAACCTTCATATTTTGTTACATTTTCAGGTAGTTGTGAAAGGCTGCTGGCCTTCTCTCTTTCTTATTTTACCATCTTTAAGCTCCAACTTTCTATGACAATAGAAAAAAGTCACCAGAACAATAAACTGTACAATATTTAGTTAGGGTTAGGGTTAGGGTTAACAGATTAGCAGTTAGCGCCACAATTATCAAACCCAACTGATTTTCCAACGTTCAGCTGTGATGCTTTCGATTTCTCCCACAAGCTGCAAAGTTAAAACCTGGGAATGATGTCCAACTTGAGTTGCTAACAGTTTCGCTATAAGAGAGACACCTGGTCTTCCTACCCGTATTTACAGAGATTATATACTTTCAGATGCAAATAAAGGTCGTCATTGTTCTGGGTGTGCCTCGGTTTTGATGCTATATTATTAATGTAACTGGACAGAAGCTGCTGTACAGTATGTTTAAGTGGATACATCAACATATCCAATAGACAGAAGAAATATAGCGCTTCCACCAACTTTATCTACCATTTACATCTGCGCCATATTGTTTCATTGTCAGTCTGCAAGAGTGGATAATGCCAGGGCCCATCAATTCTCAATCAATGGCTATTGAAAAGACCTGCACTGTTGAGGCCCTTACATACCTCACAAGAACAGAGAAATAGTTTTGTTTTCTCCCAGAACACAACGACATTACCCTGTTTTCGTAGTCCGACATTTTGGATCTCTTGCAGCTTGTTTTTCATCTGAGGCAGAATGAATGACCAGTCCGGTCAGGAGTTCGAAATGGGCACGGTCACTAGCAGCTACAGCTACTGAGCACAACGATGAAGAAATTCTGCTTTTTTTCTTAATTGCAGCTATAACAAATGACTCAAGTCCTTTTTTTTTTTTTTTTTTTTCATGCTGGTTACAAGACTTCCTGTTCTGGTTCCAACGGGAGTCTGAAGAGCAACTGTGTGCGCATCTGCACTATGAACACTAAATCCACCAAAAAAGCTGGAAGAGCAGCAGAGAAAGAAAGAGATGCATAGCTGGAGTCCCTGGAGACCCAACAGGAATGCATCAGGGTGTTTTGCTGGGAACCCGGCCACAGGACGGGTTCCCAGCAAAACGGGTTCCATTTTTGTTGGATACAAGTCGCTTACATCAAGGTCTTGACAGAACTGGAATCCCTCAGCAGATAATATGGACTCACCTTCTGAAAAAACAATTTCATAAGACTCTTTCTGTCAGCAACACGACTACTGGCTCCATCCGACATAAAACAATCAAGCAAAAACACGTCAGTTGCTGACATTTGTACATTGATTCACGATTTCTGCTCTCCTGCTGAAGAGATGCATGCAAATAATATTTCTGCATAAAGAGGAGAAGCTCTGCTCATCCCACTCCGTTTCTAATACAACACTGTTCTTCATAGGATCCTTCAGATTCATTTTCTTACTTGAGGCTCTTCTTTAATCCTGTATTTTCTGTTTCCCAAAACTATTTCAAGAACACCAAGTTTGTGGAGCTGAAAGCTCTTTGGGAGTCACTTTGCTTTTGTACAAACACCATTTGTCAAGCTGTGTTGTTTGCATTCTTTGGATAATAAACTCCAAATTTGGAAGAAATGGTGTCTCTCTGGAACAGTCAGCTCGTGTTACAGACGACTTTACACTTGTGTCCACGAGATTGACATCTGAAGACAAAGCGCTGGTAAAATCATTATATATATTTTTTTGCTTTCTGTTCTGTGATTTATGCCGTTTGTTACGCTTAAGACCTCTGTTATGTGAGGTAGATGAGCTCTAAGTCTTCAAAAGACATTAGCAGAGTTTGCTGGAATGCCAAACATTTCACAACCTTCAAATTACTACATGCCACTTCTTGTTCATAAGATGAGAACATCCTAACTAACTTTTTGACAGACACACTGACTGTTCTAACAGTGCTAATCTTTACTTCCAGGATTTTAAAGCTCAGTTTCTCTGGAGTCTCTCATAAAGGACAAAATGAGGCATAAGATGGAAATGGTTTCACAGGAACCTTGTGTTTTTTTTTCTTCTTTTTTCTTCTTTCTTTTAAACACTTGGCATGACAGCTCTAAGAACACATTGCCCAACTCCGCTAACCCCAAATTATTAATCCATATTCATGTGCGTGGTATGCTGAACTGACTGTAAACGCCCCTTGACTCAGCTTTGGAGAATTCCCTTCAAACTCATCATGTAAAAATGTCAGGCAAGAAGTTACTAACAAGGTTTTTTTTAATGGAAGCTGCAGCTTACAGAAGCAACACTGACCGAAGTGATCCCGTAAATTCGTGCAGCCCGAGTCATCAAACCGTACCCAGGCAGGTATTTATTCTCAAGGTAGTAAACAAGACAATCATATAAAATGTGATGGGGTCCAAATTTATATTTGTATCAATTCTCAGTTATAGAACGATACACTCAAATGACCAGTAGGTCATATTTTGCCAAACCTTGAACACAGAGTTGATGTTAGCAATCCGTCCCGTTCTGCAAGCATGCACGAAAATTGGTATATTTTGAAACTATGTATTCACAATGTTCAACAAACTCCCAACTCAAAACTGGAGACACAGAGTGTAAGATAAGAGTTTTTATTTGTTTTGTACAACTTTCTAAAGTATTACACTAAAAAGCACAATGAAAGGACACAGGACTATGAGTTAAACAGTTTTTATAAGAGTTTGTATGAAAATCAACAAGTATTTCTTTTGGGGAAACATTATTAATGTTCTTAGATACATTCTTTTAAGTCCATTACGTAAGTGCTTATGAAAAGCAGTAGTTGCTCCAGGTATTTATAGAATTCCAGCTGCTCAGGATTTAACATGCCAGGCATTTTTGTTGGATACAAGTCGCTTACATCAAGTAGAAATCCTTGCCACTGTACTACAGGTGAGCATAGAAAACTTATGCTGCTATGTACGCCTTTCTTCGCCATCTGAACTTTAGCACAGCTGAGGTTTTCAGATGTTCTTCAACACAGAGAACTATTACAGTTCAACATGTCTTCTTCATTCTCCAAAGAGCAACATTATTCCAAAAAATTTTCAAAATATGTGAAAGGTCAATTTCACATTCCTTGCAAGATATGAGTAATGTGCTGTGAGGAATGCTGTTACATCAAACCAGTAAAATGCATGCAGCTTTTGAAGGCAAAGTGAAACACCATGCAACGACAGGGCCGCCTGAGCTATATAAAAAAAAATCTAGCTCTTAAAAATCTTCTGGTCCGGCTTAAAGGGATAGCTCAAACTTTTCTCAGCTGAGGTTGTCTGCAGCAAAACTCAGCAACAGTTCTGTTGCCTGTGCCAAACAGATGACATACGGCAGTGAGTTTGTAGAAAATTTTAGAGCAGTGAAAAGCTAAGCACTAAGTCAAGGTGAAAAGCTAACCGCTATGATTCAGTGAAAAGCTAACAGCTATGATTCAGTGAAAAGCTAACCGCTATGATTCAGTGAAAAGCTAAGTGCTAAGTCAAGGTGAAAAGCTAAGCTGACAAACTATAGTAGTTAAAGTGTTTCAGTGATATTATAAATCTCTTAAATGCTAAGGGATTTTTTTTATTCTCAGCTTACTTCAATAACCAAGACAGCTTGGTTATTGAAGACAACACTTTGCTATCCTCACTGGTTTTCCAAATTTCTACTGCAAAACCAGTAGAAATGTTGATTTTAGGTATTTTCCCAGTTCCACTTACCTGGTAAGCTCTGACTTCCCTGGCAAAACGGATCACAGCGTTGAGCGTTTGTATGTTTTTTTTTTTTTTTGGTTTTGAAACTTTGTTAAGTCACAGAAGAAAAGGTCAAAGTTTGAACTACTCTCGATACAATATTGAATTTTTCAGTCACTCGTCTAACATACTGGTTAATCCTTTTTATGAAACGGTAAGAGCAACTGCACTAAACTGGTTTAATCCCAGTTGAATTTATAGTTCACGTCTTTCATTTTTTCCTTGAACACGGCGTCAAAGTGCTGTGCCTCATCTGGCATCAGCAAGTTCCTCCAGTCTCCAGCGACCCCTGAAATAAAACACAAAAGAGGAACCTGTTGGAATTTTTTCTTTTTAAAGGAAAATGCTGAATTCATCTCATCGGTTATGGAAAGCAATTTGTGCACAAATGTGACATGACTTTTAATCTTTTTGACTTTTATTTCTAAAGTTGCGTGTGTCTTTAATACACTTGCGTTGAGATGTAAATCATTTCAGTAACAAATAAAAATTAGATTATTCATGTGTCAAAATTCTACAATTCACATTGCTCTATTTTTTTTAACCACATAGATTTAGTACGCTTCATTGAATCAGGATAGAGATGGAACAATTCAATGACAAATAAAGAATAAGATATCTAGTTTGAGCAAGACACAAACAGCAATACCATCAAGACAGCCATAGGTGTTGTTTGTGAGCATAAAGTTTATCATAAGACAAACTAAAGCCTGCTTTTTATATCAGTACAAAATGCCTGCTGATATATGCAATTCCTACTAAATCAGTGGTCAATTTCTCCAGATTATCCTCCTCTATGTTTGAAGATAATAGTTTTATCACTTGTAACTGTGTTCCCAGAGTAACTTTTTGACTTCATTAATATTCGTTAAACTCTCAATCAACAATCATGGAATGAATACATGGGTAAAAATGAGACTTGCACAACTGCTGCACAAGAAGATTCCTCTGACGACACCTTATGTTGGAAGGAAAGTGCTTACACATGCTGGCGCACATCAGAGAACCAATGTGGATTAGACCCACGTCAGAATTACGTCAATCTGAATGCTGCTAGACATACAGCTCTGGGAAACATAAGGAGACCACTTAGAATGATCAGTTTCTCTGATTTTACTTTTTAAAGGTATATGAGTAAAATGAACATTGCTCCTTCATTCTATAAACTACTGACAACAGGTCTCTGAAATTCCAAGCAAAAATTTAGTATTTGCAGAAAATGAGAAATGGTCAAAATAATGAAAAAGATGCAGTGCTTTCACACCTGAAATAATGCAAAGAGAAGAAGTTGATATTCATTTAGCAAAACAATACTAATGTTTTAACTCAGGAAATAAATATTTGGAGGGATAACCATGAGATCTTCAAAGGAGTTCAGTGCAGTGGGCTCTTCATTGTTTCCAGAGCTGTATAGTGTTAAAATTTACAGAAGTAGTCACAAGCAGTCATTCATCAATGTGACAAAGTTCTTTTAAATTCATCTGTAGCGTGCTAGTTTGCTAGGTCTCCAAGTTGTTACTTTTAGAAACCTTTTCTTTTGATTTTATCCTCTTTTCTGGATGAATCGCCAGTTAAATCCATATGTTATAAACTCACCCAGAGCATTTATTAGTACTTTAGTTGTGGGAATTCATCATGTCATACAATATATCAAAACAATGTCACCACTCCTGTTACTTTTGGCAGCTTTTTCAGCTGGCTTGAGATTCTTAGTTTTGAAAGGCATTTTAAAATCAGGAGTATTTACGAATTCACTGTACTAAATAATCCAAATCAGTTTTAACTGGTATGAAAACCAGGAATCTAAAACCGATACCTGAACCACCACTAGGGCGCTGCGCTAATTACAAAAACTCACCTTTACGAAGGAACTGACTCTTTGATTGGTCCATGAATTCCTGTGGCACCACCGAGTAGTTGGACATAGGGTTATTCTTCATGTTTTTGAATAAACACTTGTCGGCTATCTTCTCCAGAACGTCGGGCTCCAGAGACTTCCCCAGGAACTGAGCGATCCTGCTCACAGAGTCGGTCAGGTCCTGCTGCACAGGAAGGCACAACGCAGCTCCATTTTAGAGATCGGTTCATGTTCACAGAGAGTTTCATGGTAAGACTCGCTAATCCCCGCTATTCAAAAACCAGAAACAACAAAAGAAAAAGTGCTCTGCTGGCACCTTTGTCATCTCCTCGTAGGAGATGTACATGATCTGCAGTTTCTCTTTCGCATTCAGCCAGCCTTTCACATGGTCAAACCAGGAGCCAAAAATAACTGGAAAAAAAGAACAGATTCTCACATTTTTTTTTTCAGTTTTGAAACAGATTTATACTCTGTAACACTTTAACAGTGCATGCAGCTTGAAGCTTCATAGAGACGGTGACCTTTTCCCGTGAGGAACTTCTGGAGGAACTCGCTCTGCGGACCCGGTTTCACCAAGAACGAGGTGCTGTTGTAATAGTGAAAGGCAGACGTGAACACATCTTTGGGGTTCCTCATGACGTAAACCACCTGCAGTGATGGTACAACCGTCAGTTTGGAAACTTGGCGCAAAATGTATTCCAGCCTTTTTTACGTAAACTCTGTGTGTTATTTACAAATGTGTCTCCAAAGTAAAGAGTATAGTTTCATAGCAAAACCCTCTGGTTTGTAGATTTATTTTTGTCATTTCAAAATCACAAAATTAGACATCTCTTCTAACCCAAAATGTTCAAAAGTGAAATTGCCTCAGATTTTTTTTTTATCAATTATTTTACCATGCACAAACTGGAATAAGATGGCTTAAATTATTTTAAAAATTCATGGAGTACAGAAACAGATATTACATTTTTGAATTTCTGTATTTCTCAATGAGTTGTACAAAATATTTTGATCTTTTTCTTCAAAAAGATGCGATCCAAATGTTTAAATAATTAGAAAATTTGACTCACAAGCTCATACTAAAAGTAGCGATGCACCGATTCAATATTAGTATCTGTATCAGTTCCAATATCGAGAAACATCCTAGATTGATTATCGGTAACAATGCGCCCATAAGGGCGGCTCTATTCAGTCTAAGTCTATGTTTTGTGCTCTGAGTGACATCATACTTTTATTATTTATTTCATTTAGCATTTCTAATCGATCAAAGCTTCTGTACCATTTGAAACATTTGTTTATTTTTACATGTTTGAGTTATGTCAAGAGTTAACAGATTTTGTAATTCAGTACATTTATGTTTGTTTAAAAAAAGGAAATGTTTTAAGTCAACTGGAGCACTGTTTTTGTTATTAGCCCATCCTAAAGAAGGGAAAAAATATGTTTTCAATAACACCCAGAGAGGATTTTATTAGCTTACTAAAGTAGTAGCAGAGCAGTGATCCCAACCACAGACTCAGTGGCAGATTTACCTTTGGTTTTACTTGAAAGAAGGACGGCGGCATCATGTCATAGTGGAAGTGCGTGGTGAACAAGCGAGGAGATGGCCGCTCTTCGAGCTTCAGTATGGAGGCCCGGGTCTCCTCCAGCCAGGGAACGCGGTCCCAGTTAGGCAGTGTCTCAACGGAGGCTGGATCCCCTCCACTTACGATGAGGGGAAGAATTTCCTGCATCCATGTTGTCCCTACACAAAGAAAACAAGGTAGCAGCCTTTTTTTTAATACCATTACTATTAGCAAATATTTAAAGCCAGGACAACTGTGCTGAATATCACCATGTTTCACAGAGTTTTCATTAAAGAATTCTGAGAAAATCCACCAAACTGGATGGATAACTTGAATTAAGCTTTTCTTTCGTTAGATTTGTAGATTATGACAAACTGAATAGATTTTATTCATTTCAATTGAATTCTAATCCTGATCCAAACTCTTTTCCTTTTTCTTTCCAAAAGTCAGGATCAGTGCAGCTCATTTAAAATTTATCCTGTAGCTGTTAAACCATAATCACTGTGAAACAAACTGAGATTAATGTTAACGTGGCCAAGGTTTCACATGCAACACAGCCTAAGATCTAGCCGATGTAGATCAAAGTTTACTGAAAACGCAACTGCTTTTTTTCTCCATGGTTTCAAGTCTTGTGTCTGAAGCCTTGCATTGTTTGCATTTTACTGTTTAAAAAGGAACAAAAAAACTATGTCACAGCCACAATTCAAAAGTGTATTTCCCCCATAACTCATCTGTAGTTGGTGCATTGCTGCTGCAGCGTTACACCACCACCCTGCAGGCCTGCCACTGCAGCATGACTTGTTTTTAGAGATTTTGCAAGAATTTATCCACAAAGGCCGCCTTTCAAAAACAAGAAGTGAAAATATAGTTTTCTAAAAATGTTTAGATGTATTATAATACACTGCTGACTGTCCTCTGACATGGACAGTCCTCTGACTGTCAGAGGACTGTCCTCTGACAGTCAGAGGACAGTCCTCTGACATGGACAGTCCTCTGACAGTCAGAGGACTGTCCTCTGACTGTCAGAGGACATGGACATGGATCGAGGGGTATTATGTGTGGGGTGCCAAGGTTTAGATCTTGGACTATATGGATCCTATTTGACTCTCTAGGTTCACAAACTAGAGCTAAAGCTAGCACCATTATGGAGGTGCTAGCTTTAGCTCTTTTCATTTCACAGTCCTCTGACATGGCTGCAAAGACAATTAGCCTCAGCCTTTGTACAGGTCCAACCCTGCTGGCCACATCCTGCAACAATGGGTGCTTACATACAGTAAATGAAGAAAGAAGGGCCTTGTCCAGCCATTTTGTGACTGAAGCATGGTTTACTATAATGGCATGCGACTTGTGTCCCACTACTTCCACCATCTCAACACACGCAAACTTGTTTACCTTCAAGGTGCAACGAAAGCAGGTTAACCTCAACCCCCGCTTTCCATTCAGGACTTTACTCAGCATAGATTGTTTACCGGTATCCTGGGACGCCACAACATTTGAAAGTAAAAACGTCCTGTCATACACACATTTATTCTTTTAAGAAAATGCCTGACAAAGTACATGATGAACCAGTTTCGTTAGCTGTATAGAGTCATCCAGCGAGTTTGTCTCTCAGTGGCTGCATTTCCATTGACTGTACAGCAGCGCAACTTGACATTTCGAAAATAAATTTGTTTCACAGAAACACAGCAATTTTGTTTTTTGATTCAAGAACAGGAGGAGGTTCTTTTGCCATATTAAAATTAGTTTATTTCTCAGAACCACAACGGAAACACATTTTTTGTACGACACAAGTTACATCATCAAACAACCGGATGTTGCCACTGACACAAACCACAATGAAGAAGACAACAGGACGTAGTTGGAGGATCATGGCAGTTTAAATTAAATTTAAATGGCTTATCGCACGTACAAACGTATTCACGTGTTATTTTAATTGCATCTCTTTTTTAGTAGAAACACCACAATTGCGACACTGGTGTTTTATTATTAATAGGCAAACATCCCGTAATCCTGTGTCCACCAGATAAACTGTTTGGCTTCAGAACCTTGTTCCAGGTTGTAAGAGAACACATACATAGTGTGGAAACCAAACTAACACTCAAAGATGAAGCTACAGTTGGCAAGCAGTGAAACAAAAGAATAATCGTAAATTATTTTGATATGCTATCACATTTTTTTCAAGGTTACACACCATGATGTAACTTTACACCAACGCTACTGTTTTTCACAACTTCCCCATAAAAGGTAAGATATTACTTTATCAAATAATTTTCATGGTTGAATTTTGTTTTTAATTAGAAATTTTAGGGCTCCTGAGGAGTTCAACAATGGTTGCTTGTCTGGGAAATAAATCTATGGATTTCATAAAATGGTACGTCGCATGAATGGATGTTACTGTTTAGAAGACACCTAATCTCGTTGGAGTTTATGGCAATGAAGATTACTGGGTTTCTTTTTTAAGCAAATGAATAATCTCAGGCCTGGGCACACCTTTAGCTTTACAAAGAACCAATATCTGGTTGCATACTGTGAGATCTTACATGGGGAGACAAAAAGACTAGAGAAAAAGGAGAGGGAAGGCTGAACAGAGTATTGAAAGAAACAGATTAAGCTCTCAAAGAGCCCTGTTGTACTGTCCGGTCCCTAAAAGCTAAGAAAACCCAAAGGAATAACTGTACTGTATCACGGCTGTGAAAGAAGAAAACTTCTGTCCTCTGGAATCATGATAGTTTCTGCTTACGAAACTGGAACTTGAACAATAAACAGACACAGTTTACAGCTGCAAGTTGTAAACAGTGAAATGGTATTCAAGATAAATGATGACAGAAACACTGAATAAATGAAATAGAAATCAATAGAACTCATCCAAATGGATGAGTTCATTTGGAAATACTGTTTGGCAATACAGGGTTACCCCCCAGTGTATTATAAGCCTGGCGGCAGCATTGCTTTTTTTTTCTTTTTTTTAAAGACTTTATAGTTGGTGTTCAGGTATTAATATTCCAATCGTTTAATAACACATAACAAGTGATATTTTCAAATTTCCTTCCAACTTTATACATTTTTTAACTAGAAAACATGACGGGCTGCTGGATGAATGACTGCCCCAGCACCCAACCAGAATGGCAATACGTGGTTGTGCCAATAATCTCGAAAAGCAAGAACATATGCCGAGCAAAGCCACCGCCATCTATTGTTTTTGAGAGGCTTGCAAAGTCATTTCTACGGCTTCGGGACTCAAGAAAATTACAGCGGGAGCCAAGATCCCCCAAGGAAGAAATTTTCTTTCTTCCTTGGGGAGAACCTTCTTCTTTTTTTTTTAATCTTTTTTTTTTGTTCTCTTGCTGCGACAGACTGGCGACCTGTCCAGGGTGACCCCGCCTCTCGCCCGGAACGCAGCTGGAGATAGGCACCAGCAACTCCCGACCCCGTTAGGGAGAAGGGTGACGGAAAATGGATGGATGGATGGATGGATGGATGGATGTTCTCTTGCACAAAAAAATATTACTTTAAGAACAGACACACTTGGGTAATGAAGCAGGATTATGACCCAGAAAGAAACCAATAAGTCCACATTAGAATAGCTCAAAAACACAGCAAACAAACAAACCCATATGAATAAATTGATCTTGGGGTGACCAAGTCAAAACCTGGACCTAAATCTGACTGAGGTTGATGTTCATGTTTTAAAAATCAAATTAGGTCAAATTAAAACAATTCTGGCCAAAAACTCTAGTAAAGTGATGTGCAACATTCAGAATTACATTTCACATTTAATTAGGTTACCTTTAAATTATGTTAAAATGTATTTGATGGTCATTCAGAGTCATCTCCATGTGAAAAGACAATTATTCATGTGCGTGTGTGTGTATATGTGTGCTCTTGTTTTTGATACAGTTTAAGGACCTTTTTTTTTCTAACAGATAGTTGAGAGGACTGCTCTTTATGAGGACGAGGAGTTTTTGGGTCAGTTTGAACTGAGTTTAGGTTAAGTTGAGGGCTACACAACTTAACCTGGTGATGTCTATGTTTAGGGTAAGGGTGATGTTAGGCTATAGAAATGAATGAAAGATGAAAGAAAGCAAGGGTGTAACTGTGTGTTGCAAGAAGAGCTGCGGGGATGAGAGGGCGGCTGATCCACGTCATAGGAAGTTACGCCTATGAAAGTCAATGCAAAGTCCCTGTAAATATAGAGTTACTGTGTGTGTGTGTGTGGGTGTGTGCGTGTGTGTGTGTGTGTGTGTGCGTGTGTGTGCGCGTGTGTGCGTGTGTGTAGAAAAGACACAGTTTATGTTTCAACACGTTGTAAATGTCCTGTCATTTGGCACACCGTCACTTTGTGCCTTTAAGGAACTCTTCATCTCTGATGGTGATGGTAGAACTACAATGAAACGCTCCCTCAGGAAAACCCTTGGAAAGTCAAATTCTTGGTGAGTTTTGTATAAATTATCGAAACACCTCACTATTTACGCGTTTATCTAGCGGTCTGATTTTTTTATTATTATTTTTAAAAAAATTTTTAGAGGGTTTAAATAGTTTAAACACCCTCTCCTCTATTCACGACACTCACCTGACTTGGGGTACGTTACGATGACAACGTCGTCAGGACGAAACGGAAACTCCTCGTAGTACTTGAGGCTCTCCGGTGTGTGCACCGCTTTAGGTACATAGACGCCCTTGTACAGAGTGTAGAGGTCCGCTTCGGTCATGGTTCCGAGCAGAGTGAACGGAGCCCAGTGTGTGCGGTTCGGGCAGCTCCGAGCTGAACACTGCTGGACTTTGTCTGAACTTTGCTGGTACTAATGAGGAGGTTGGGACTATAAACCCTTCCGGTCTCTCGGAAGAGGCGACGGCTTTATGTTATGTTTCTGAAACATAACATAACACATAGGTATGTGTAGTTTTCAGTTCTCTATCTTTTAACCATGTATGTGTCGAAATGAATTGTGGATGCTTTGTATGTTTACAAAGGTTTGCAAAGGTTTTCACACCCTCTGAAGTGTTTCACGTTTCCTCTTACAAACACAACCCTGAATGTGACTTAAGGCTTTTTGTGGAAGTCATAAACGGCCCAAGCCATAGGCAAACTAAGCCGTTTCTTAGGGCAACCCATAAATGCTTTGAGTTTTATCACAAACCACTTATCTGACATTTTTGTATTTATTGAGAACAAGAGAACTACTAAATTTGAACGTTTAAGCACAGATACATTTAAAGAGGCAGAAAAAGCTTTGGCTGCTTATTTTGTAAGGGTTCAAACAACTGGTTAAAGTCTGATTCATTTGGGGAGTTATGAATGTGCATTTGAACTGCGTGGGCCAGACATTAAACTCTGGTCTGCCTACAAACCTAAGTCTCTGTTTGAATGCAAACAGACCACTCTAAAAATAGGAAGCAGACAAAAGAATAGAGCATGAAAAATGAAAGATACAACCATCCAGCGGGCTGCACAGTGGCGCAGTGGGTAGCCCTGTTGCCTTGCAGCAAGAAGGTCCTGGGTTCGATTCCCGGCCCGGGGTCTTTCTGCACGGAGTTTGCATGTTCTCCCTGTGCATGGTGGGTTCTCTCCGGGTTCTCCGGCTTCCTCCCACGGTCCAAAAACATGACTGTCAGGTTAATTGGCCTTCCCAAATTCTCCTTAGGTGTGAGTGTGTGTGTGCATGGTTGTTTGTCCTGTTTGTCTCTCTGTGTTGCCCCTGCGACAGACTGGCGACCTGTCCAGGGTGAACCCCGCCTCTCGCCCGGAACGCAGCTGGAGATAGGCACCAGCAACTCCCGACCCCCGTTAGGGAGAAGTGTAACGGAAAAATGGATGGATGGATGGACAACCATCCAGCACTAGACTGTCATTTGCCAGAGACAAAAGAGAAATCCTACAACTGCTAAATTCAGATGCCACTAGAGTCCTCTAGGTGTCTCTGCAACCTTACCAAATTTCTTTGACCTAGCTTGCTGTGTTCATTAACAGGTACAGTAACACCCTGAGCAGGTGGGCTAGGTATAGTGGAAACCTGAGTCTCATCCTTACTTTATGAAGATGATTTGATTCTGTTGACATCTTCGAGTCATGATCTTTGGCATTCACTGGAGCTCTTCACTCCAGCGTCAGGAGTGAGAGTTAGCTCTCTCTGACGTCTGAAGCCATTGTTCTCAACTGGGAAAAGACGCATTACTCTCTCTTGGACATACTTTTTAAATTTTTTATTAAACATTTTTAATTTACCAGAATAAAATCCCATTGAGATTAAAAACCTGGCCAAGAGGCAGCAACAAGTACAACACAAAAAGTTACACAGTAAAAAGAAAATGACAAGCTATCAAGCACAGGTACATGTCACTGAATGATTTTAGTTTGGATGTAAAGGCACTAAATGAGATCAATTCAATCAATCTCAAAGTTCCTTGTGGTAAGTTACAGGAAACTGGAGCAGAGTGAACAAATACTCATCATCTTCTTGCTCTTTTGAGATCTTCATCACATCTGAGGTTTGTTTATTTCTCGCAAATCAAAAGTCACATGAAATATGTGGATTGCAGCTGTCTGAATAACCGATTGAGATAATAGTTGAGATAAATGAAAAGTTGTGTGGCCATTCTTGGTCACAGCCACTAGGTGGAGCAAAAGACCAGAGGAAGAGCCGCCTCGTTGCAGATATGTGGGTGAAGGGGAACAAGATCTGTTGATAACAGCTGACCTGTTTCATTTTGTGCTATGCTGACGCAGACAGGAAGTGATTTTGCTCAGCGTACTTTTGAATTGTTAAATAAAGTACATCATGCTGTCAACAGGATATTGTTGACTAGTGTGCAAGGAAACATGCACACCAGCAACGGAGGTCCAAAGGTGAGGAAACCTGACCACTTCTTTATCTTTGGCAGCCCAATTGACCTGCAAGAGATCTGTTGATTGTTCCAGGTGAAGATGATCTTTTATTGTATAATTGCACACTGAGAAATGTGGGGGGGGGGGGGGGTTTCCAGGATTTGATTTGACTTATTCATAGGTGGAGAGAAAAATTTATATTAGGAAAAAATGCTTTTTGCAAAATTACCAGTTTTCACTACACTGTTTTGGTGTTTTGATTTGTGCTTTATATATTTCAGTCAACCAATTTCCAGAAGCCTTTGATTAGTGATGCTCTGCTAAAGGTTCAATGGAGCTGCAGTTTCTGGCTCACAGAGCAGCCCTCCCCTGCAGCTCCTCCATCCTGCTTCTTCAGACTAGCCAGCAGCAATTAGCAACAACTGCGTATCTGATGAGCTCATTATAGGAGCTACTTTTAAGTGCAATGCTGGTAAAAACCAACAATTAATAGAAGAGCAAGGTTGTTAAGACTTTCTGAAGGCAGAAAGCAGACATTTTTAAAGAGATAGAAGCCCAATTTCAAGGCGTTAAATTACAAAGTCAAATGTCTTTTTCTTCATCTTTGATATTTATAGCATTTTTAAAACAACTGAAGGTAACATAGTCACCTGATTGTTCTGTAAAATGGCACTATGTGCCTAGCAGATCCATAACACTGCCCCTTTAAGGCTTTTCAGGCATCTGTAAAAGGGTGCTGTGTTCTTGCCTGGAGTCAGTCTGAACAAATTTTCAAACTTTCGAAGCAAATTCTCCGCTACATGAAACAAAATTCAGTATCACTCAAAGACAACAAGAAATTATTACAGTAATTTTTCTAACTCAAAAGCTGCTAATTTACAATGAGCATCTGAAACCACAGTTCATCTTCATAGCCCATTGTGTTCAACAGGCTCTGGCAATCTCGTGCAGAGCAGATTGTGGTTCAGTAGTCCCTTAGCAACTGCAGAGTCAGCATTCATTCTGTAAGGCTGCAGCCATGAAGTGCGATCTTGCCACCAGCAACCTCAGTCTGGCGCCTGATGACTGGATCAGCTCCTTTCCGCTAACAGAGGCAAAGAGGCAGAGAGCATGTACTGTAAATAAAAGCTGCTCGTCCAGATTGTAGCATGAAATATGGAGTGTTTTTGTTAAACTGGGTAATGTTCCTAACCTCTCGTAATCCAATCCGAGCAGACTGACTCCGTTGACAGCCAGGATCCTGTCTCCGGGCTCCAGCTTCTCACACTTGGCGGCGGGAGAGTCTGGCACGACCGCTCGGATAAAGACGCCCTTCACCTTCATGGACGTGTTCTGATCGCGGAACATGATAGCCGGGAGTCAGGCACAACAAGGATTTCACACTTGAAGCTTTTTTATTTTTTTTTAACCTGACTGTCAAATGTTTAAGCAGCAACACAGTTTGCAGGCGTAGTGTGTGGGGAACTTATGATTAGTCAAGTATGCTAGCTGCAGTAGCAGGATACAATTTTCCTAAAAATTGTGCTTTTTAGCTGTGTTTCAGCGCAGGGGTTTATTTTTTTGTCTCTGCCACCAGACAGAAAATATTTACATTTACATCCCGATAGCTACATTTCCATTAACCAAAAAATTGTGCAACTTGAAATTACAAAAACAGATTTGCTTAGCGGAAACGCACCAATTTTGGAAAAACTCTCGTTTTTTGATAATGTGTATCTTTTTGATAGGATGAAGTGATTTTTCAGATGCATCGAAATATATATTTTTTATACAATTTTTGATGTATTTCAATGTATTATCAAAACATTCCTGCTTTTCAATGTATAAAAAAATGCACCGCAAAAACTCAATATATTTTTTATATACCATCAAAAAACTCCTGTATTTCAATAAAATACGTATATTTTTTGCTAGTATTTAGTGTTTTTTCAAATTTATCAAAATACTTTTTTTTTCTTTTTTTTTACAAAACTTCAGTGGAAAAAAGTTTTTTCGCATCACACGAGTCATGTGAGAAACAGCCGGATGTTACTACTACTGGCGGAAACTGCAAAGAAGATGACAGGAAGTGATCGGAGGATGATGATGATCTGTTTTTTTGTTTTTAACAATGTGCAACAAATAAAATGGCTCCACCATTTTATTTGTTATTCAATGAAAAAAAAAAGAAAAATTTTGCTTTTTTGAAAATGGTGAAACATTTTTGGTTTAAAAAAAAAAAAGTCAAACCAAGGTTTAAATGCTCCACAGACATGTTTTATACAGCGTTGTTTTTGTTTTTTTACTGACCCTCGTATCCACCAGAGCGAGGCCGAGTCCCGTTTCGCCCCGCTCCAGCTCCAAACTGAAAACCTCATCGTTGCCGTCCACTTCCTCGTCCCCGGCCTCCTCTTCCTCCTCTTTTAGCTCCACAAGTCTTTTCACGGTGCCGCAGTCCGATTGTAAATGGTCCACATTCAGCGCGGCCAGGCACTCAGACACTAAGCCACCTGCGGAGAAGTTTGAGAACATGTTCAGTTCTATGTATCAAAACTCAGAGCATGAATAAAAAAAAAAAAAATGAAAGTGTTACAGGACCTTCGCATTCCACTGTTTGGCTGTTAGGATTCATCAAGGTTCCTGTTTTAGGTCGGATGAGGAGGCCGGGAGGGTCCGGAGCAGACCGCTGCGCCTCACTGGGTTCTGCCAGCTCCAGAGTTGTTAGTTTTTCAGCTACAATACGAGCAACGCTGGTGCTGAGCTCATCCCAGTTAAGACCCGATGGTGATGGAGGTAGAATCAGGTCATCCGGTGATGAATCACAGGCTTCTAAGCCGACATTTTGGAGGACGTCGTTGACCGCCTGAGCAGTGTCCGTCTGAGCGGCACCAACCTACCGAACAGCTTGGTTTAGTGTAAAGATACAGTAAAGTTTCAGCTCAGCATGAAACACTGGAGATCACAAATTCCTCTAAAATAACTTGAGAAATTGTTTTTTTTGTTTTTTTTTAGTGTTGGAGTAACTTGTTGGCATTTTTTTTGTTGTTTTGACATCAGGGTCAATCAGTTCTAAAAGTCCGTATTTGAGAAGAATATGGTTTTTCTAAAATTTGGCAAAAAAAATATATGTTTTTGCAAGGATGTAATGTTTTTTCAGCTGTTTGAAAGTAGATTTTTTCACACATCTTCAATGGAAACACTTTTCTTTTCACATCATGAGTCACATGATCAACAGCCAGATGTCACTGCTGGTGAAAATCAATATTTTGCCACCTGGTGCTTCTTGGCGTCGGCATCGTTCGTTCGGGAATCAGACAGCAGGCCGATAAACTCCTTGAGCTTTTGCAGCTGTGTCCTCAGAGCCGGGTCTGCCACTGGCCGTCCGAGCTGGAGCTGGTAACCTTCGTCTGGAAGCTCCAGCGGATGGTGGGTGTCAAAACTCTCCAGGATATCAGCTTAGTAAAGATAAACTGCATTTAAGGACAATATTTAAGAACCACCCGGATTATTCCATAGAGGACTTTTCACCTGTCGTGTGGGCTGCCGCTCGATCCTGTGCGGAGGGAGCCCACGTTTGGGCGCAGGGTGAGGCCGGGCTGTACAGGCTCAGCAGGTGGTGCAGCTGGGCCGGACTCAGGGCGGGGTAGTCGGAGCGCAAGGACGCCCACGGCGTCTACAGGTGAATGACACGACAAGGACAAAAATGTTTCTTCACTTCCGAGGGACTGCCTTAGTTGAGGGCGTTTCGTTCTCAGGACGTAACGGACGATAGAACTTCAGCATAAAACACAGCTGCTGCACTCGCCTCTAGATTTTACTAATAAGGCAAAGATAACGGGATCCTACATGCTGAACTCAAGAGGGTGATGTCATGGAAAGGTATGGAAATTAGTTACAATACTGGCGAGGTATCAGTGTCTGGAAACCTTCAAGGTCCCATTGGACTGCTGCCTGAACTCTGCTTTCTTTGTTTCAATCGTTATAGCAGTAAAAGACAAGAAAGGCAGTGGCCATTTAATGTAAAACCACCGCTTGACTGGATTAAAAGATCAAGAGACACTAAACCTATGACCTAGGTTATATTTTTCTTTCAGCTGGAGAAAAAGAACATCTGCTTCAAACAAAACTAGAGCTAAAACTTTCCCTGCAAAAATTTGATCAAGAACTCATCGTTTTTGGTACGTAAAACAACTTCGGTCCCAATAATCGTCCATCAGGCTGTTGTTGTTTTAGGACAGTTAAAGTAAATTAAGAGCCTAATCTATAAGAGGTAATCTAATCCCTTATAGCAGAACCTCGCTTCACAAATCCTGTGTGTGGGGATAATTTACTGTTTGTTTGTACCTGCAGTAAATTCTTTCTTGGTGTCGCCAGCAGGTTGATAGCTGACGAGAGAGTGTGTGTGTGCTCCAAGGCCAGTTCTCCAAGTCCAGCCGCGTGGGCCCAGTCCAGAACCAGGTCAAGATTGGCCCGCATTCGCACTCCTCTGGACCACTGGTAGAAGCCTGGTTCTGAGCCTGGGTGCATATGGAGTGAAAACTGGTCAGAGACATTTTGGTTAACCCAAAAAAACAAATGAATCAATTAGAGTCATGAATCCAACCAGTAAGGAGAATACAGATGTACTTTCAGACATAGTTCTGTTTTCTGTGCATTGACACTTGTATTTTCTATGTTTTGGCACTGGTGTTTTCTATGTGTTGATGCTGGTATTTTCTACATGTTTTCTATGTGTTGAAACTGGTGTTTTCTATGCGTTAATGTTGGCGTATTCCATCTCCTGATGTTGGTGTTTGCTAAGTGTTGACACTGGGGTTCGTGTCTCTTGATGTTTTATGTGTCGATGTCAGAAATCAATGTGCGTCTTTTTGCAGGTACCTCTCTCCATGAGTGAGTTGAAGAGCGATGCATTTATGAAGTAGAAGAGGTAGCCAATGAGCTGAGAGGAAACCTCCGGGTGGACCTGATAGTCCAAAAGCAGCCTCCAGCTCTCGTTCAGAACCTCCACCACCTGACTGATCTCCAAGGGGACGTGCATCCCGCCGCCACCCGGGCCCCGACCACAGTCTCCGGCACTCTCCCTGAAAGGATTGCAGTCCAGGAGACTCGGAAGGACTGTGTATAGGAACTGGTTGGACAGAAAAGAAAATTGACCCACTTATACATGCAGCTCTGGAGACTGTTGACAATTCCTGTGGCTCAATTAGAGGCCGGAAAAGTTAACATTGCATGGTATATGATATGATTGCTGGGAGAAACTAAAACATGCAGCCCTCCTGGTCAAATATCAGACCACCCATACATAACTTAAGCACGGCAAAGTATGACACTAAAACATAGCTAATACATGTTTACTTTACCGCAAGCCGCAGTCCCAGACATCAAGAAAAAAAAGGGATTTCTAAGATTTTCACCTTTTCCTCCAAATGTCTTTCCTGTTCCACAGAGTGAGGCTGAACAACCGCAGCTTTGTTCGGCCTAATTGTACGCAGACATCCCCCCTTTCCCTAAGATCTCACTCCTATGCCCACAAAGTATCTGAGGTTAGTGCCAGCCGTAGATCCACATTCCTGAATAGTTGAACGTTGCTTTGAATGTGGGCTTCTTGGCATTGTGCTCCAAAGAGGGCCGCTGAGTGAAGAGCACTGAAGGAATCCAGTGCGAGCAGCTCCGTTTACAGTTCCTGCGAGGTTCCCGCGGCGAGGCTGAGCTCAGCATTAACCGGGGCCAGGCCGCGTGAAACACAATGGAGACGACAGAGCTTTTCAATAAACAACCTCGGAAAGACACAGTGGCTTGGAAAATGTCGCTCAATGCAGACAAGCCAGAGGGGATTTATATTTTCAGCAGCACTGGTTTTGCAGATGACCACATGCACGCATTAGTTTGAAAGGCAAATATAAAAAGACAACTCAAAGCATTGTCTGCTTACGTCTGCATTCGCTGTGACGGACAAATAAACACAGTCTGCCCACAGGTCTGCTTGGAGTGTCTTTTTAGTGATCAAAACGTCTCTTCAGCCGAAATACTTCCTCACCAGTGGCGCCTCTAGCGTTCCACGCCGATGCAATTTTCCTTGTATTGAGGAAATAACCACAAAATATATCAGAGGAACAGATTCCAAACACTGTCAGACTTTGTTTTATTTTAAAAAAGCATTTGTTCTTTGCTCTTTTTGTCAAACTCTAACGTTTTTTGTGACTTTTCTGAAGAGGTATCAAAATGAAAATTTGTGAAACTGATACAGAAGTAAAATCAGTTACACAGTTATACCACAGAAAAACATTTATTTAGTTGAATGTGTTAAAATAAAATCAGTCAAAATATCCCGTTTTGACATGACTTGGTTTTGAAGTTGAAATTGTCTCTTTAACACATTCCTGCCGTTTCTGAGACCTGCTAGTTCTCCTCTACTAACCTTTTAACGTTTTTATGAGTGTCGCACTCTGAAGTAGCTTGTATGATGAGCTCATCAGATGCACAGTTTCACTGGGTGTCTGCCAGTTGCTGCTGACTAATCTGAAGGAGCTGAGGGAGGAGTCTCAGGGGAGCACTGATGTGTGCTCCCCTGAGCACATCCTCAGGATGGTGTGTTTGCAACCCCAAACACACCATCCTCTTCTCAGGGCACTGCAGCTCTGAGGAGAAGCAGGCAGCGCTCAGTCCACCCGGGTGTTTTTAACAGCTGAATGGTTGCCAGGGGAGATTAAAGGATTTATCAAACATGCATAAAAAAGTCAAAGCAACACTTCAGGTATGTTTTTGATGGCAGAATAAGATCATAACATGACATAAAGCTGAAAAAAAAAGTCAATTTAACATGATACTGCCCCTTTAAAAATGTTGAAAGCCATGTATCATTAGGTACTTCTTGTAAAAACTCCCAATTAAAATGTATTGATGTTTCTATGGTTCTAACTCAACAAAGTCAAAAGTTTAATGTAAGTGAATACTTGTAAATTCCTGTAATGGATGTTTTTTTTTTTTTTTTCATGTGCATTTTTACTAGGTTTACATTTAGATTATTGATGGTTGGACTGACAAAAGCACATCTGGAAACCATTTGGTTCATCAGGCTGACTTCCTGAGAGAAAAACAGTGGTGCGTACAGTATGGATGTAAGAGCAGGTAGTTAGATAACCACAGCCGCTGCTCTCAGCAAATATGTGCTGAGTCAAACTTTCAGGACCGTGTTTATCGAGGAATTCCTATAGCTTTCTCTCCGAAGACGGAGCATTCTCACCGTCTTCCCAACATTACAAAGGACCCGATGCATCAGGCACAGATCTGAGTTCCAGCTGGCACGACATGTGAGACCTTGACTCGGCTGCTGCTGACATTATGGCAAACCGCTAATGCTGTCTTTGATTTGGCTTCAGACTCATCACCCAGGGCTCTTCAAATGCCGAGTCTGGTGCGACCAGGCCCTTGGAAGCGGCGTAATTTACGGCGGGCTCCAATCAATCGGACTCCGAATTGCCACGGGGGATGAGCGAACGAGCATTTGTGAAGGTCATTGTTTGAACTTAAATAGGCCAGTCTCTTCAACAGTAATTTTTGGACGGCATTTTCACCCACGCCTACGCAGCTCCACTGGAAACTTGTCTGAAACTTTCCTGGGCACGCTTCCATGGGCGTGGTACTGCTGCAGTGTAAAAGGGCAGAACTGGATCCCGTTGGCTTCACATGCTCTTTTCTCTCAAGGCAAGCTGACAGTTTGCCTCGAGAAATATTGTCCATGATCAGTACAGGAAACTGAAATCCCTCCAATCAGGCACACCTTTCACCTAGCTTAGCCTAGCAAGCTCTGAGCCTGGGAAAACGGCTACCCTGGCTGCCTTTTGATAAATGTCTTTGGCTTTTTACCACCGGCAGGATTGTTTTTATAGTAGATAGCTTCATTTCATCCAGTAGGTGAGGGCTGGCCACAGTTCCTGATTTATTGGGCACATTTATTATTTCCCATGACCATAAAAGCATGTGTTGCTGAGCCTAAACCGCAGTTTGTCTCGCAGACGTCCCATCTTAGTTCGGTGAGGCATTTTTCTGGACATTGAAAGAGAATTTGGTGGAAAACAACGTTAATTTCAAAACTTAAAAGCTGTGATCGACACTTGCAACCCCAAACACGCCGTCCTCTTTGAAAATGGCAAAGAGGATGGCGGTTGACGTCCAGTCGGCCCAGATTAGCACCGAGGCTAGCTGGCTTCTTCAGAACAGTGGCGCCATCTCATACCTTTGGCTAGTGGGTCGTACGGCAGGTTTCAGTCGTTTTTTGAACTGTTGCCTTTGCGTAATCTTTTCTATGAAGGTAAACTGGCAGTTTGTGTTTATAAATATTATCTATGATCTGTACAAGAAACTGAAGACCCACTGTGGAGGCTTACCTTTCACCTAGCTTAGCCTAGGAGGCGCTAAACCTGGGGAAAACAGCTAACCTGGCCGTGTTTATGTCTCTGGCTTTTTACCACCACCAGGAGTGTGTTTATAGGCGATGGCTTTATTTCATCCAGCAGGTGAGGGTTGACCACAGTTTCTGATTTAGTAGGCTTAATTTATTATTTCCTACAACCACAAAAACAAGCAGTGCTGAGCCTAAATGGCGGGCTCTCTCGCAGGCTTCTCGTCTCGGTTTGGTACAAACGTTTTCTGGGTCAGTGCCAGAAGGTTTGGCGGGAAACAGCACAAATTGTTTCTTCGATTCTTGTTAAAATGGCAGGGTTGCATTCCCATCGGTTCAGATTAGGATTACGGCCGGCTTGTAGTATTTAGCATGCTGCTTTTTTCGTCATCTGACCATATAACCTTCTCCAAAGTGCATCTTTTTAAGGCTTTCTCGTCTTACACCTAAAGTACAGATGTATGGAGTGTGCGACTGATAGGTGTCCTCCCGCCAGAGCTGTGGATTTCAAAATTTGGGTTATTTTACTGGACCAGAAAAACTCTATACCAGATTACTTCATGTAATTTCCACCCAAGCTTTTCATTTTAGCTTTGCAATTCTTTTTTTCAGTGCGTCAGCTTAAGCTGTGAAATAGTTCATGCAGTATGAATGGCATCTATTCTCCAACATACACAAGAACCAAACACACACACACAAAAGCTTTTGGTGTGCTTCCTATCTGCTCTGCCACAATGCACCCAGTGTAGCTTTACAGTACAGTCACCCAGGACGTTAAAAGGCTGTAAAAGTGACTCACCAAAAGCCTTTATTCTCTACATGTCTGATTATATTAATGTCTCTGCAAACACATTTTTAAAAATGAGTGATAAAACAGGAAGGAGCTGCCAGAATCGGCAGTAGCACTGAATTAAGAAATGATGGTGAAGTCGGCTGTTACCTTGGTGATGTAGTAGACACACTGCTGAAAGGCCAGCAAGATGACTTCCTCCAGGACGGCCATCGTCTCCTCGCTGGCTGAACGAATGCAGGACAGGTGAAGTTCCAACATCGCTGAAAAAGCACGGAGACGAGGATTTCCATATTTGAGTTTATTATACCAAACATTCGCTGACTGCGTCAGCAGTGCCACCGACCTAAGTTCTCCACTTCTTTGCCTTCAGCGTCGTCCCAGTCTCCGTCCTCCCTCCGCCTCTTCTCCTTACGGTTTCTCCACTCCAGAATAAGAGGCAGCTGATGTTGAATGAACTGCAGCAGCTCCAGGATGTTGGCCATCCACACCACCAGGGGGCGCAGACCCGAAATTACATCACGTAGGCTGCGTACTTTGTGGTCTTCCGGGTTTGAACCCTCACTGCAAGACAAAAACAAAACATCTGAAATGTCCTTGATGAAACGGCGGGACGACGGGATACTGGAGATAAAAAGGTGGAGCTTACTCTTCAGGATAATCAGCCGCTAGCTTCGTAGTGCAATCCTGCATGAGGCGAAGAGATAATCTGCAGTGAGCGTTTTTATGTCATGGTACGCTTTAGTCAGAAAATGGGTGATGGTCAAAGTGCTTGGCTTTGACCACCGTATCTGGTGGAAGAAAAAAAAACTTGAAATCACAATGAAAAAATTTAAAATGACTAAAAGTCAAAATGACAAGAAAAAGGGTCAAAATGACCAGAAAAAGTTCAAATGACAAGAAAAAAACATTGACGTAACAAGAAAGAAATCACAAATGATTTTTAAAAAAAAGTCTAAATGATGAGAAACAAATTATTGAGATGATTAAAAAAAGTCAAAGTGACAAAAAAGCTAGAATGATTTGGAAAAGAATCAAAATGATGAAAAAAAAAGCTGAAAGAAAAAAAGTTGAATTACAAAAAAGGCAAAATAAAGAAGAAAAAGTACCACAAAAAAAAAAATTAAACCAGAGCAACATCCATGCACCAATATGCATCAAATCTGCAATACCAACATTCAGCTGCTCACCCAGATGTGCATCATGTCAACCTCATGTGACCTGCCCTCTGTGACACATCCTCAAGGATTTCGGCCAAGACTAATCCACCAAGTAGGAACTTAAGAGTTGGCCGAATGATTCACAGTGAGACGATAATGACTGAGAAACAAGCTGCAGTGCTGCAACTGCAGTTTTTCTGCTGCGTTTGCAACCATCACATCGCCGAGACACAGCGCGTTTGATGAAGACGAGATTGTTTAAAACCAGACGGAGCTTTTTGTTTTTTTTTTCTACGATCCGCCTCTTGGCAAAGATCCACATAACGTTGCCAAACGAGAATGTAGGCACTGTAGCCGTAGTCTGTGTGAAAATGTTGGGGAAAACCAATGCACATAAAAAAACAATCAGCTTCACAAAGTTTATATGGCAGTAACAGCCAACCCAAACACGCTTGAAATTTAACGCGTCTCACTCGGTTTCCGACCTCTTTAACCACAAACTTACCCACGTGGCTCTCTGGACTTCACTCGCGCTCAGCAGCAGGAGCCGCCGAAGGTCTGAAGTGTGAAGGTAAGCTGTGGCGTACTGGAGACACAGGCTCAGCAGAAAGGAGACAGTCAGTGGGGCTCCGTCAGTGATGCTGCTGCTGCTGCCGTCCATAGCAAAGATCTCCTTGACGACGCGCTCTTCATCCTCAACCCTATAGCTCAAAGTCAGGATGTGGCCTCTGGGTGACGTTAGAAAGGGAGGGCCTTTGTTGGGAGACCGCTTGCAGGCGGAACCTCGGAAGTCCGTGCAGTTTGGGATGCAGTTGATGCAGTGGACCATTGCTGTACTGTGGATGGTTGTCACCCCAGGACGGCAGAGACACGTTATCCACGGAGCAGCAGACAACATCGGTTCGAGAGAGGCATCGGTTTCTTCCTGTAGTTGAGAAACAGAAAAGAAGCATGACGTCTCCTGAGTTGTTCTTCTTTTAGTTCCCCCGCAAACTACCGAATTCGTTTGTCGAAGATCGTCTCACCTTGTTCACTGAAGCTAGGGGATCCCTAAAAAGAAACAGGTAATGCTTTCCCAGTCCGATGACGTCACCGGAGCTCAGCCGCACATCATCTATCACGACTTCGCCGTTCCTCGAGACGGCGGCGTCTTTGCAAGGCGAGAGCGTGATGGGGCTCCCAACGGCGTGGCGGTGGAGGGAGCAGTGGCTTGGAAGGATGTCATCAGCATAGAGGAGGACGTCAACACTCGGCTTGTCTTCGCAATCATCGCGTCGGCCGATAACAATGTGTGGTGCGGCTAGCAAGTAGATGATGAAGTCCTGAGAGGAGAGATGAATGTTCAGTTACAGAAGTTGTTTATTTGTATAAAGCATCTCTGAAGTACCATTTCTGAACATGAGGCTCTTGTATGTGTTTGCTTAGTGCTTCCAGCAATAGGAACCTTGCTCCTCAACTAGACATCTATGGCCTTTTGGGGGAGGTAAAACAGCCTCAAACGTGTTTGTCACAACCAGGGAGAGAAGTAAAACGTGCAGGATGCCGGTCCTCGAGGACCGATTTTGGGCATCCGTGACCCAGAACAACGTCTAACTCTCTGCAGGTCTCACTGGCCTTAGTTAAGGTCAGAGTTCACAAGTCAACCATGGAGCTGTGTTATGGTCTTGGGCCGCTTTGCTGCTTCAGGACTCGAACAGCTTGTGATTCCAGAAAAACCTGAAGCGTAACATCCAGCTATCAATTTGTGACTTCAGGTTGCAAATTGGATTCTGCATTGGGACAATTATTCAAAGGCCATCATCAAGTCCATTTATAAATGGTAAAAAAAAAATATTTTGGAGAGACCTTATCAAAGTTTATGCTTATGTCAGATATGATGTTACCGAATAAACACATACATAGAATGTGTCCTTAAATAAAGTGATAATGAGATAATTGCATCACTCTTTGTGATCCTTTCAGATTAAACCAGCTGAGCTGAAACTGGCAAACCAACTGCATAATCGCGTTCCTCAGGAGTAGCTTACTGCACAGGGCTTTCTGGGAAACTGACGCAGATTTAAAATGTCCTTATTGTAGTTGATACATGAGTGTGAGTGAGTGTGTGCATGTCGGTCTTTGTGTGTAGTTTTGTGTGGACTTGTGCTTATCCACAGTTTGAGAAGCCCTGGTAACCAGACAGGAAGTAGTGTCAGGATCGTCTCCTTCTGTTTCCTGATCCTGGTTCTGACTCTTGATTCTTTAGCTGACCTCTGCACAGCTGTTGCCTCTGTCACTGTCGCTTCACTCAACCAGCATAATTCGTCTCGCGATTTTCTGATAAATGGATATAAGTGCTTCTGTATTGAGCAAGGTTCACAAAAGTTGCTTTCCTGGAGTCAGACTTCCACTTAAAAACACTGACAAGCAGTGACTGGTTTTGCTTTGCGTAAACGACAATTTGATGCCTTTTTGGTTCGTTTGGTGTTCCGTACACGACAAGCTGAAATGTCAAAGCGGAGTCCGACGCGTATTTAGCAACTGAGTAAACGCTCCACACTGCAAGATATTGTTTCGTTTACACAAATAAATGCGCTCACATCAGTTTTCACTGCACTGAGAGTCTGGTGGCACAAAGACAGAAATGAGGTTTTACAGTAAAACTCCATAAAACGTCAGGGTTGTTAAAACACCCACATCCCCCATGGGTGTGACGCAGGGTTATAACAATTTTAGGTTTTCCATTACAGTTCAGTTTAATTCAGTCGGTTTTAATGTTTTTAGAGTGTTAAGTAGCTCGTTATTTTTGCGAATTGGAGTTTGTTTTTTTTTCATACTTCTGAGGTGCAAAATTCAAAAAGGGTCAAAGTGATGTATTGTGATTACGTATGCGTAGATTGGTTAATGAAGATTCAGCCAGACATGCGGTTTTCTGAAAATATAGTTCATTTTAGTCGAACAACAGACTGACTCAAGTGTTTTCTCCCAACTTTTGCTGTCGTCATTTTACAGACCAACATAAATGTTGGTATGTAAATAGTACGGAGCAGCATAATTTGCAGACAGCTGATGTAAACTGCTTGTGAGGGGGACAAAAATATCAATTTCACATCTTTCTGAAAGGCTAATAAATAGATTCATGAACACAAAAACTTTCTACTAATTATATTTTAGTTTTATAAACATGTACTTCCAGTTGGTTATAGTTTTTCTCTAATAACTACCGTTTGTATTTATTTCAGTTAATGACAATGTTTTCCTCAATATTTTCGTTGGTTTCAGGAAACTGCCTCGGGGTGACGGCCACACACCTTTCCCCTCCCGCGTTGCTGAGCTGTGATTGGCCACGTACCTGCGTGAGGCTGCAGCCCTGCAGCAGCAGCAGGTACGGGCAGTCGTGTGGAGGGTGAATGGAGTACTGTGTGGTGTTATCGTCGCTGCTCTCCGTCTCCTCCCTCTCCGACTCCTCTCCCTCTCGCTCGCCCCTCGGCCTCGGCGGACAGAGGCTCTCTGTCTTAGACGCCGTCCCGCCGTCCCCCTCCGCGCTGCGAATGCCAATCACTCGGGGGCCGTTTTCCAGGGACTCCTGGCTGTGGACCGGAGAGCGGCCGAGGCTCTCGCGAAGACCCTTGGCTCGCGCGTCGAGTTCCCCGCCGCTTTCGTCCCCGCCGTCCAAGAGATCCATCTCGCTTTTGCTCCTCCAGAGCTTCTGATTGCGACCCAGAGTCCTTTCCACAAGGGTGGAGGTGACCCTGGAGCGGCTCTTCTGCAGCTTCCGCGCCTGGGCGTTGATGCCTAATGTGGGCGGAAAGAAATCATTCTGAACCTGAACCTTTGGAGCCACATAAAGACAGTTACAAAGTCAGCCTTCTGTCACCTGCAGAACATTTTGAGGATTAAAGAACATAACTAACGGAATATTGACCAACATATTTGAATTGTACCCATGACTCTGATGAGTGACACTCCAAAGAAATTTGTTGTTTTCTCAGTCAGTGACTGATTTCTTTTTTTTTGTTGTGCGTGTTTTTATGACGTCTTCAAACTGTAATGTGCTGTATAAATAAACTTGATTGCCTGATTGAAAACCACGAGCGAATTGCACCGCGTCACGAGGCCGCGGAGGCGAAAGGTCGATGGAATGCAGTGACAGAGCAACGCCCGTGTTTTCCTGAGGCAAGGTGAGGCGTGTTGCTGCCAGAGTCAACAAGAAGAAGCCCCACTCAGGAAGCAGACCTCAGTGGAAACAGAGGCAGCGCTCATGGAAATGAGAGACAATGCAAAACAAAAAGAAAAGCTCAGGGAACCGCAGCCCCAACCCTAACCAATCCACACGCCGACACTGATGGAGTGCCGTACCACACGCGTGCGCCGTTCCTAAAAGCAAAACACAAAACCGGACGCACACTTAGATGTGAACACAGCTGTGTAAACCGGACCCAGGAGCCTCCGCTAGAAGTGACTGACACAGAAACATCAGTAAATCGACCCAGCATCTTTACGGTACCATCTGTGGAAACGTCCGGGCGTTTTTCAGTCATGCCACATTATCCATGCTTATCTGTGGATCCAATGTTTTTGCAATGTTTTTATTTGTTTTGTGTGTGTGTGTTTTTTTTGTGGTTGTTTCTAACGATAAGTAATTACACAGAGAGGGTGTGACGCTAGAAGGGAAAAAAAACCCCAAAAACGTTCATTAAATCGCCGTGCGCCTGCAAAACCCATTAGGCTGTTACTAAAAATTTATTGTCATGAAAGAATCAAATCCAGCCATGAGTCTGAAATTCAAAAGAAAGAAAACAAGACTGCGAGCCTTTGGCCGGTCTTCTCAGGGAAACCCAAACGTTTCCCTGTGAGAATCGGCTCCGGAGCCGGCAGAGCTTCGTTCCTGTCACCTGGCGGAGTCAGGATGCGGTGAAGCAATCGCCCCAAAAGGGCCCGGAGTTATTACCAGCAGTGACGGTGTCCCTCTCCTTCGACGTCATCTCCTCTATCGAACTTTTCCGCTGGATTTCGAAACGTCTCGCCAGGCCCTCTCTGGGTTTCCATAGCGACTGCAGGAGGAGAGGTTTCTCGTGGTCGCCCACGACCCTGAACCCCTCCGTCCTCCACCGGTGGCTGTCGATGGAGCCGATGGTGTCGCAGAGGACGTAGGACTCGGACTCCTCCTTCCTCAGGCCGTACCTGCATCAGACGGACGCGTTTAAAATCGCTGCACTCCTCCTCACAAGACGCGGGAATGAAAAATATCTTCACAGAATTTAATCAGAGAGCCTGAATAAATCTGAAGTGCAGTTTTTATTTTCTTTGTCACTTTCATAATCTTGTCCAGCTCAAAATTTTTTGAATATTCTGATAAAGGAAATAAGAGTCACAAAATATTTCCACTCACTTTCGTTTTCATGATTTACTAATCTATCGTTGTTGTTTCCCACCAAACTTTTTCTTTCCACTCAACTTTTTTTTTTTTTTCACAATATTCTAACTTTCTGAGACACTGAATTTGGGATTTTTCATTATCTGCAAGACATATTCATCAAATTTATAATAAAAGCTGGAAACACATTACTGTATGTGCAATAAGTCGATGTAATATGTGAGTTTTCCTTGAAGTCAGTGGTAAAAATCCGAAATTAATATCTGCAAGGAAACATTTTAGATCGGGTATCGGTGACAATGTGCCTGATCCATGAGGGCAGATCTATTCAACCTACTGTGTCTTTTTGGACTGAAGAACACCACCAGCTTGTCTCCAGCATTTAGAAATTCTTACACTTGGACTACAAAACGATACAAAATATGTCTGCCCCCTATCTTTTCTTTTTCTCTCCTTTGGACTGCACTGCTGAGCTTTTGTAAACTACTGTATTACAACATACCAGTATCACCAGCATCAGAAAAGTACAAATCAGGGTATTTTTTAAATGACTGTGTTTTTGTGTTTCATCTCCTGATACCTGTGATTTTATCAGTTGCTTTGTTTTTTTTTTTATGACCACTGCTTATTTTTGTGCACCGCTTGCAAATCTGTATTTATCCTAATAATAAATGCATTTTTATTTTTGTTTTTGCAGCAACATTTCCAGTGAAACAGAGGCTGTTGAACTTTCCTATCGCTCCCCTGATGGAAAGAGAGAGCAGCTGAAACGCCAGCTGTTAAATGTTACACAGATCAAATCAAAGAGCAGCTTTTATTAGCTTTTTCTGTATTTCCCCCCCACACACACAATAATAACTGGAACCACACTGACACACTGTATAAGAAGTATCATCAACCAGTCATATCAAAACAGAGATGAAACATGTGAGCGTTAGCCTAGCATTTAAAAAAAAAAAGTCCTAAATGTTCCTGCCACAGCACCAGCCTTTCTCTTTGGTACGGAGTCGTTCATCCGACTCGCCTTTAGAGACTGAATCCGGCCGCCATTAATCATCCTGTTGTGCATCTGAATGAAACCTAAGAATGACAGACAGAGGCGGCCTCAGAGTCTGTGGTTTGGACTGGGCCGTTCAGAACTTCTTTGTGCACGCACACACACACACACACACACACACACACACACACACACACACACACACACACACACACACAGCCTGCTGTGTGCTTCGATTATTATAAACAGAGGAATCTGGTTAGACGGACCTTAGCTTTAATTCACTAGAACAAGCTGACCTTTAAGCAGTCTTAAAATTATGAGACTCTGTTTTCTTTCTCTTTTTTTTAGTTTTTTTTTCCCGTATTGCTTAAGCTAAATTTAAGCTCCTTCTTAAATAAATCAGTGTAAGTTTTTTGGGGGTTTTTTGCCAAGTTTACTCATTTTCATTTCGTAAGTACGCATGGATACAAATTTAATTTTCATCTTAGCCTTTTAATGATGCATTTGACCTAGTAATTTTTCAGGTTGAAGCATACAAACTGAATTAATGAAAAAAAAAAAAAAAAACATATATATATATATATAAAAATTAAAAAAAATTCCCTTCTCACCCACCGCGGGTGGTTCTTATCCTCTGAGCTCGGGTCCTCTACCAGAGGCCTGGGAGCTTGAGGGTCCTGCAGTATCTTGGCTGTGCCAAGGACTGCACATTTCTGGACTGAGATGTCTGATGTTGTTCCTAGGATCTGTTGTAGCCACTGCTCCAGTTTGGGGGTGACTGCCCCGAGGGCCCCCGATGACCACTGTGGTCTTCACCTTCCAGGCCCTCTCCAGTTCCTCCCTGAGGCCCTGGTATTTCTCCAGTTTCTCGTGCTCCTTTTTCCTGATGTTGCAAACGCTTGGTATTGCTACATCTACCACAACGGCTTTCCTCTGTTGTTTATCCACTATGACAATGTCTGGTTGGTTCGCCATTACCATTCTGTCTGTCTGGATCTGGAAGTCCCACAGGATCTTAGCTCTGGCATTCTCCACCACCTTTGGGGGTGTTTCCCACTTTGATCTCGGGGTTTCCAGTCCATATTCTGCACAGATGTTTCTGTACACTATGCCTGCCGCTTGGTTATGTCGTTCCATGTACGCTTTCCCCGCCAGTATCTTGCACCCTGCTGTTATGTGCTGGACTGTCTCAGGGGCCTCCTTACACAACCCACACCTTGGGTCTTGTCTGGTGTGGTAGATCTGGGCCTCTATTGCTCTGGTGTTTAGGGCCTGTTCCTGGGCGGCCATGATGAGGGCCTCTGTGTTGTCCTTGAGCCCAGCTTTTTCCAGCCATTGGTAGGATTTACTGATATCAGCCACTTCGGTTATTTGCTGGTGGTACATCCCATGTAGGGGCTTGTCCTCCCATGATGGTATCTCTGGCACTTCAACCTCCGTTCCCTGTTGTCTGAGACATTCACTGAGCACATTGTCTGTTGAGGCTTTGTCCCTGATGTATTTATGGATCTTAGTTGTTTCGTCCTGGACAGTGGTTCTCACACTCACTAGTCCTCTGCCTCCTTCTTTGCGGCTCGTGTACAGTCTCAGGGTGCTGGATTTGGGATGGAACCCTCCATGCATTGTTAGTAGCTTTCTAGTCTTAATATCTGTGGCTTTTATCTCCTCCTTTGGCCAGCTAATTATTCCAGCAGGGTATCTGATTACTGGCAGGGCATAGCTGTTTATCCCACGGATTTTGTTCTTGCCATTGAGCTGGCTTCTCAGGACTTGCCTTATTCGTTGGAGGTATTTAGCTGTTGCTCCTTTCCTTGTGGCCTCATCGAGGTTGCCATTTGCTTGTGGTATACCTAGGTACTTGTAACTGTCCTCTATGTCTGCTATTGTTCCTTCTGGGAGTGAGACCCCTTCTGTGCGGATCACCTTCCCCCTCTTTGTAATCAGCCGACCACACGTCCCTAGTCCGAATGACATCCCAATGTCCGTGCTGTAGATCCTGGTGGTGTGGATCAGTGAGTCGATGTCTCGCTCACTCTTGGCATACAGCTTGATGTCATCCATGTAGAGAAGGTGACTGATGTTGGCCCCATTTTTGAGTCGGTATCTGTAGCCAGTCTTGTTGATAATTTGGCTGAGGGGGTTCAGGCCTATGCAGAACAGTAGCGGGGACAGAGCATCTCCTTGGTATATGCCACATTTGATGGACACTTGTGCAAGTGGTTTGCAGTTGGCTTCAAGGGTGGTTTTCCACAGCCTCATTGAGTTTGCAATGAAGGCTCTCAGAGTCCTGTTGATGTTCTACATCTCTAAGCATTCAATGATCCAAGTATGCGGCATTGAGTCATAGGCTTTCTTGTAATCAATCCAAGCCATGCACAGGTTGGTGTGTCGGGTTTTGCAGTCTCGGGCAACTGTGCGGTCTACGAGGAGTTGGTGTTTGGCTCCTCTGCTATTTACTTTCTGTGCCATGCTCATGTGCTTATCCATGTGTTTGCTTATCTTGGCCGCTATGATGCCTGACATGAGCTTCCAGGTTGTGGAGAGGCAGGTTATTGGTCTGTAGTTGGGTGGGACTGGACCCTTTGATGGATCCTTCTGGATTAGGATTGTCCGCCCTTCAGTTAACCATTCAGGGTGAGTCCCACTTTGTAGCAGCTGGTTCATTTGGCCTGCCAGTCGCTCATGGAGGGCAGTGAGTTTCTTTAGCCAGTAGGCATGGATCATGTCAGGCCCTGGTGCTGTCCAGTTTTTCATACCTGAGACTCTTTCTTGGACATCTGTCACAGTGATGGTTACCGGGGCTTGCTCATGGAGGTTGCTATGGTCCTCTCGTAGAGAGATCAACCACTGTGCATTGCCTGGGACCCACCAAGTCTCCAGCCTTGGTGGGTCTGCTCTGTTGAGAGCCTGCCATTGAGAGTACACCTTAGCTGGTTGAGTGGAGAAGAGCCGGTTAATCCTTCTGGATTCATTCTCCCTTGTGTATCTCTTTAGGCGGCTGGCCAAGGCTTGGAGCCTCTGTTTGGCAGTTTCGAGTGCTTCAGGTATGGGCATCTGCCTGTACTTTCTGGGTACTTGTCTTTTCATTGTACCCTTGTGGAGCTCTGATAGTTGGCTCACTTCCCTCCTTGTTACCTTGATTTTAGCCTCTAACCGTCTTTTCCATGGTGGGTATTGGGTCTCATGGTTGCTCTTATAGCCAAGCATCTCAAGGATCACTGATGCTGAGTTGTAGATCAGCTCATTGGTTTCTGTTATGGTATTGGTAGGGATCGTTCTCAATGCTGCATTCACATTCTCAATGAGACTTTCTGATGGTACTTCACTCAGCCGTTGTAATTGGCGCCGGGGAGGCCTGGTTGTCATTCGGGTCATGATTCTCTCTCTCAGGTCAGCAGCTGTCTCGTTCAGCTCTGATTCGCTCACTGGGGCCGTGTATCCCCTCACTGGGTGGGGACTTGTAGTTAAGTCCCCACAGTTCTGACATCCGGGTTCCTCCCTTTTGCCGTAGCATTTGTGTTGTATCTCGTCAATCTCAAGTTGTGATAGCAGTTGCCGTTTGCGGATGTTGGAACACTGAGCTACTAGTTGTTTAGCACTTAGTGTTGACTGGGGATGTCGAAGTAACCATTCCTGGGATGTCGAAGTATTCCAACAGATTCACATTTTCATCTCTCGCCCATTTCCGTCTTGTTCCAGTAGCCCATTTGTCATCAAGGTGCTCTGGTTCCCCAACACCTGACGCAGACCTTGTTTGGCCGGGCGACGTCTGAGCCGGCATGTTATGCAACTTAGTATCTCTCATGGTATGAGGTAGGCAGTAGCTTGAAGGGTCTTGCCTAAGGACCCAGACTGGATTCAATATATATATATATATATATATATATATATATATATGTATATATATATATTAAAATATATTAAAATGAGATCTTCCATTTTCACACCAGAACCACTTTCTGCACTGATCCTATAAATGATCTATTTGCTATTGGGCCGTGCCAAAAAGCTTGGTCTCCTGCAATTGGCAAACATCTACCAGTAAAGCTGAGCTTATCATACGACCTACTGCTCTGTGACACGCTCCGTAAAAAAAAAAACGTTTGTAAACAACATTGTTGTATCGACTTCCTGAAGTCTTGATAAAGAGCAGGAGCTTCTTAAAGAAACGGCGGCCCAATTTTAAGGCGTCAAGTCAAATTTCTTTTAAATTATGTTGGATATATGCAGCACTTTCATAACAACTGAAGGTAAAAATAGTTGATTGATAATGATATAAAATGGTACCAGTTCGGACAAAACAACAGAGTTTGTTGGTTGCTCAAGAATAATTGAAGACATTTTTAAATGGCATCGTCTGTCGAGTATTTATTACCCAATCAATTTATACATAATCGCAATGCATTACTTTGACCTGTTCTAGTTCTGCACCTAAAAATGATCAAAATATGAAAAACTGGAACTTCTTCTACAACATCTGACAAAAACAAAGCTAAAACTAAACAGCATTTAACTAATAACAACTAATGAAAAACCAGCAAACACGCTCTAAAAACTAATTAAAACAAATTGAATAAGACAAACAAAACGTCACAACGGAAAAAAAACAAAAAAATCTAAAGCATAATGAGAAACCCAAAACTATGACATCTGTGTTCAACCAGACCAGTAGCAGGTGATGTTTGCCCACAATTAGACCAACAGAACAGCTTACTGCTGAGCGCAGATCATAAGACTGAGGAGAAATTCCTGCTTTCACTTTTATGTTCTTACAGCAGTTTATTTTTCTGAGTGCGTTCGGGCTTCACGCGGAGGGGAGCGTAACTCACCCTGAGCAGAAACACAGGCCCACCCTCCCGCATATGGCGACCCGTGTTCTCACCGATCCAGGGCCTCCTTGATGAGCTCCCCGGCGCTGGAGTGTGTGGTGGCCAGGACGCTCTTGTAGTGAGCCCCTTCACAGATCTCGTTCCCGAAGATCTTGAGGATCCCTGGGGCCGTGATCTGATTGGACAGCTCGGACGGGTCGTCCTCCGGCAGGACTTCCGCAGAGAACACTGTGGATGGAAGACCACATGGGGAAAAGGACATTTGTCACTGGGTCTGAGATGTGGTTTAAAAGAAAAAGAAAAAGAAAAAGAGGCTGCTTGATTATTTACAAGCGCTGAAGTGACGTTTGCTTGTATGCGGTGGACATGTAACAAAACCAGAGCGTGTAGAAAGAGGAGCTGATGTAAGACATGTAAAGTACTCCAGTTTCACAAAGTTTAGATGGATGGTTTTGTTTGAGTAAAGTAGAAGATTGAGATGTTCTGAACTTGGTTCTCTTTTCACTACGCTTTGTGAAAGTCAAACTAAGTCAGGCCGAAGGGCGACTTGAATATCAATGTTGAAGTCTTGCCCAGATCCTCTATAAGATTTAAGGGTTTTGACTGGGCCACTCTGGCACATGAATATGCTATTAAGGGTGGGCATTTATCGCATCGTTTATCATTTATTGTGATACATTTCTTAACACGATAAGAACTGTGATTTATTGCTGTCGCATTAAATCCAAATGAAAGATGTTTAAACGTTTTGGTTATTTTCCCCTGCTGTTTAATTCATTAAACTTGGCTAAATATAGCTAGCGTTTTGAAAGAAAGCATCCCGAATCCTCTTCTAACACTGACAATAAAATTATATGATTGAGCCCAGCAGAACTGGAAAACTTTTGTCAAATAAAATAAACCAAACATCACATACCTCTTTAAGTTTTGTATCTACAATGAACAACACCAATTTTCTACAAAACAAAAGAAAAAAATCTGAAATTTTCACAATTATTGTCATTGTTATTATTATTATTTGGCTTACGAGACAAAACGATTAGACAGCTCGTAATTTAAGGGAATTGGGGTAAAGGTGGCTAAATACACTATATGTATCCCGCTCTTTGTCCATCCAAAGTTAAAGCCTGTTGCTGTTAGTCTCAGGGAGAAAACGAAACCAAAGTGACCTACTGCTGCCCTTCCTGACTTGGACGGACCGTGACGACCGGAGTCCCGCCGTCAGCGCCATGGAGCCCGAGGTCGGCATCGGGCTGCGGTGGAAGACGCCGGAGAGTCGGTTGGTTTGGCGACGGATGCGACTCTTGCTCGGCTCCCTGACGGCCACGCCCTCTGCAGACCCGCAGGTGGAGGAACAACTGCCGGTGGAGACTCCCGACCTGGAGGAAGGAGCGCCAAGAGTTCAGCAAAAACAAAACAAAACAACAACAAAAAAACAACCTAAAGAGAAGAACTGTGATAAAATGTCTCGTACGTTTCTCTACCCAGACCTGGTCTCCTTCAGCATGTCTGCCCTCAGCTCAACTGAAACAATGAAGTGTTGTTCGGACCTTACCAAGACTGTAAGCTTCTTATAGTTCAAAGGTTCTGTGCAGTTGCCCCACAGTCTCCCCAGGCTGGGATTTCACAGCTTCTAATTCTGATTCTCCCACTGAAAAGCCTCTGGTTAGAGACTTTAGTGAGTGATGGCTTGCTGCGAGTGTAAGGTGTAAAGGTGAACTACCTGGCAGGTAAAGGCTAGGATAGCTATGGGCTAAACAAAACATATACTTGTTTTTCTTACATAGTGAGATTTTAGCCATTTTTGCACAATGAGATGTTTTAGGGCCTCCATATAAGCTGCTGTCGGCCATTGCACACAGTTATAACAACAAGCTGACCAAACGTGCTGGATGGCTCCAATTGGGTTGCTAAGCGACGGGTTGGCCTTCGCCGGGGCCCATCGATTGTGACTCAACGACCTGGAGGTTTTTGAAGCGCCTCATTTTTCCAAACACAAAAAATAACATTAACTTATTTTCCCCCAAGAAAATAAGCAGTTTGGTGGTTTTTAGGTACTTGGCCTGTTTTTAGAAGCGGAAGAAACTCAAATAGAAGTACAAAAACGCGCAGAATGTGAGTTTTGCATATTACGTCCCCTTTTATACGTCAAATATCTTTCTGGTCAAAAATCAGATCTGAGCGAGATGCACTTGTTCAAAATTTAAATTTACAAATGCAACAAATTTCACATTGTTTATTAAAAATTTAAATTACTTCTGACCCTAGCAGGCCTTAATCTTAAACATTTGACTACTGAATGCCAGGTTATTATGATGTACAGAAATAAATAGGGCACACCTTAAGACTAATACTTTGTTGATGCATCTTTTGATTCAGTTTCAGCTTTTAAGGTGTTCACATCTAAAAAAAAAAAAAAAGAAAAAAGAAAGAAAGAAAATACCTTAAAATGTCTTGAAAGTTTATGTTTTGATGAAAAACAAACTTCCACTTTTGGGTTTTTGGCACAAAAACACAGGACAACACTGAGATTTAAATTAACACAAAAAAACAAACACTACTAAGTTTTTTGTTCAGTTTCTTTAACAGAAACGTAAGTCTTTTACCACACTGTGAACATTGTAAAAGAAACAAAAGTTTTAAGTCCGATATGCATCAGATATCGGATATCTGATGCAGATATCTTCCCATAGCTGCATCAGTTTCGGAAGGGAAAAACGTGGATCGGTGCATCCGACTAACCCGGACGAGGACTAGTGGTCTGAAAGCGGAAGATGTTCAGAGATACAGTTCGTGGCAACCGAAGCGAGTCCAGGCAGACGTTCAGACCAACAAGAGAATGAATTTATGAGAGAAACTTTAAAGCTCAGAAGGTAAATCTGTCAAACTCGCCTGTGAGGAGGCCGTGAACGAGAGGCTCACAATCTGACTGCTGGAGGGCAAAGTGGGCAGATATTATCAAGCCAAGATAAGGGACAAGGTGAAACTGAATCCCAACATGCTTTAATGAACCAATGCATGTTCAGAAATACTCCAATAAACGTCTGCAAGCTATAAGAAGGATTTTGTGCATAATCCAAGTTATGTCAGCAAATTCTTTCATGTCTCCACGCAGGGCTCCTGCTTTCATCGTCTCTCTCTGTGTGTTTTAGTTGTTGCAAAGTAACGAATAAGCACGGAGAGGCTCTGTTATTGCAATATTGCATCGATTTAATCGAAGGTAACACACCGTCTTTGACTCTTTTAGAAGCCCGAAGGGAAAAAAAAAAAAAAAAAAAAAGAGGAGAAGTTTGCATCTTCCCTAACTCTCTCCAGCTGCTCTGGCAGGAACAGCTGCCCGCGCAGAGCGCTTTCCGAGTGGGTCATGTACTCACCGAGAGCCATCGCTGCTCTTCCGTCCCAGCCTCACGAACCGTCTCTTTGCGGGGGCTTTGGAGAAACTCGCAATGGGTCTCGGAGGGACGGAGCGCAACTCCTCGGCAGAATCTCTCATCTCATTCATTCCCGTCCGGAAGCTTCTTCTTTTCCTTTCTTTTTTTTTTTTTCTTTTTTCTTTTTTTCTTTTGGTCTGGGTGATTCCTCCTCAGTTGAAACCCCCTGCAGATGTGGCTCTGCGACGCGGGACGCCGCGCTTCATTCGGGGGATGTTCCCTCCAGGAGAGCCGCGGCGCAGAGCCATCCAGCTGCTGCTGCTGCTGCTGCGGATCTGCATGCAGATGTTTTCCCCGCCCTCAGCCAGCTGTTGGGGGTGGTCAGTCCCGGGGGAACGAGGCCACCATCTTTCAAAGTAAAACACCCCATTGGTCAGCCTGCTTCTGATGGAGGTGTGTTGACGGTTCTCTTCTTGCGCCCAGATGTCTCTTCTGGGCAGGCGCCCAGGGCGGCATCAGAGAGGGGCAGCCTGCAGCCTGCACACATGACACAAGAAATGATTTGTCGTCATTCATTTCATGCATATGAGTCAACATGAACACGTCAGAGTTAGCCCATAGCGAATTGATGTAAATTAAAAAAAAAGGAATAATTTGATTAAGCTGCATAACAACATAAGTGACCCACGATTTTTCAGCATACGGACAAAAGTCACCTGGTTTACAGTAAACAGTTATCATAAAAAAATCAAATCTGAACTGATATATGCTTACATAAAAGCACATCATAAACTCAGGTGTGTCTTAAGACTGAGAAATATGTTACAATTACCTAGCAGTAGTGAAACCTGAAAACGATCAAAGAAAAGCGTCAGTTTCGGAAGGGAAACTGACGCCCAGACATTGATATCCTTAAACAAAGATGGAGGAGGAAAGTTTTCAGCTATTAATAACAGGAAAATTCACTTTTGTTTAAATCTTTTGTCTAATGAGTAAATATGTTTTCTCTTGTTGTTGTTGTTGTTAATCTAAAATCCCTTTCTTTTCCAGAAATAAATACAAAAAAAAAAAAAAAAAAGATTATGAATGTAAATGTAAACAATTCTCTTAATGTGTCAGAATGTGTGACTTTTGTTCATTTTATTTTTATTTTTATTTTGGTACAGAACATTATGAAAAATGATCAAATTAGGGCTGAAGTGCCATATTTTTAATTCTGTAAAAGTGACTGTAGTGGTCAAAGAGTGGCGTTTCCATTCAATGTGAGGCACACTGCCCCCTGGTGGTCGGTCGTGTTATTCTTTCCTGCTGTTCAGTTGATACTCTACAAACTCCAGGGGTTGCTATTAAATTTCTGAAGCATTATTATTATTATTATTATTATTATTATTATTATTATTATTATTATTATTATTATACATACATTTTAAAGTTTATTTGTATTTCTGTCAATTAATAATAAAAAAAAACCGAATCAGATTAATCGCACTCTGGCGCCGCGATTAATCGCGATTAACCACCAAGCTCCACTTTTGGGAGCTTGAAATGTCGAAATGTCAAAGTTTTACCGTCTCGTTTGCTCTTGAATTTGGTCGGGGAAGTTTTCTGTTGCTTTTTGAGACTTTTAGCCTGATTTCTTTACTCCTCAGATCGGGGCAGAGAGGCTCTTTGTGTGGTTGTTACCGCTGTACGGCCGCTAGGTGGTGCACTCTCCTAAAGGAAACAGCCGAGCGGTTCACTCTTGGGGGATATTTGATGACTGAGCGCACAAAGAGGTTTTGTCTCATCCAGCTGGGTTTACATGTGGTCCTGAAGGCAACACACGAGTCTCTGAAGTCTGAGCAACTCTGGATGTGGATTCAGTGAGGAAAACGTTTACTGACAAAACTTCTTTGGCTCCGGTTCTTGTGAAAGACTTTCCTCCTGTCACATATTACAGCCTCCTGCACCTGATCAGAGTTAGTTATGAAATATGGATTGAGATTAAAGGGATCTCAGACGGTCATAGTTCAGATTAGGTTTGCGCTCCAGCTTAAGGATTCTTCAGATTCCTTAAATACTCCAGTGGTGTCACAAGCTGCATAGGGAGATATTTGAGGCTCTCCAATCACTCTTCACTGTTCTTTCAGATAGTGTCTTGCAAAAAAAATTAAAAACATGTAAAAAATAGTCACGATCTTTCAGCTTTTTCGTGCTTTGTCAGAGTAAAACCACAAACTAACAGATGAAATATAGGGACAAGACATTTCATTTCGATTTTGTGTTCCAGGACGGCGCAAAGTGGTGGGAAGCAAAAGAAAATTCTTATTTTTGTTTTATGTTTTGTTCTGTTTCGTTTTACTGCAGTAAAACATAAAATACAAACCTAAAAAATAAGAACTTCTTTAAAACGTCCTTTTTTATTTAAAGAAGAGTTTTTGTCGATAAAAATTTGAAAAGTGCGGCACGCTTTCACATTCTACCCCCCGTCGTTGCTTCGACGCCCCTCAGTAAAATCAGTCGCAATGAAATGCCTTTTCACTCCGCGTTAAAAGAAGTTCCTTAGAGTTCACTCGCGTCCAATTTAACCTCAGTGTAAATCCAAATGTTTTCTGAGAAGTTTAAAACATGGTTAATTCTAAATCCGTTCGCTTTCCTTTCAGCTGAACAGCAGTAGATGAACAGAAGTGAAGATAAATGTAGCGTCTGAATTTTAGTAGCGGTGATGGAGGTAAATTCAAGACAATCCCAGACCGAAAACGTCCATGAGAATAACTGCAAGTATAGTCAGAAATTTGGATCAAAGCATGTGTGCATGCGGTAGAATGGCCCAGTCAAAGTCCGCTCCTAAATCATTCAGAGAATCTGTGGTATGAATTGACAATTGACTCAAAATTCCATGTTTTTCAAAGGAAAATGGAGGGAACGTGGCTTTAGATCTACAAAGCAAAACAGAAATAATTAATCCATGTGACACTTCAGATTTTTTTTGCCACATACTTTGAAAAACATGCACCATTTCCACAAATATGCACTTCGTCATGTGGGTATGTTGCATGTTTTGCGTTTATCTTTGCACCTGAATGGCGATGGCTGTTAGTGCTTCTTGTTTCCTTGTGATCCAAATCAAACAGCAGCCTGTAAGTTGGAGAAATCCCCCCTGGAAAGCACAGAGAGTTTAATGAGCTTATGGGGAGGAGAGGGTGGAGCCGCTCTGTCAGGGCCTAATTGCTTGTAACGTGACAAGCAATTAGGCCCTGGTACCTGTGACAGGCCAACCTCCAGGCTCCACCATCCTCAGGTAGCTTCCATTAGCAGCCTGCTAGCAAAACAGAAATCCATCTGATTGAGGACAAAGAGGGTTCTCCCTGCAGGCCGAGGTTAACCGTCCTAATGAAGCGGGAGGAGAACAGATGGGCTTCGGGATTTGAAATCAGATCCCTTGGTGCAGAAGGAAAAGGGAAAATTCAATAAACTTTCTCTTCTGGTCAACGGCAACAGAAAATCTGGCCGGAAGTGCATTTGGTCGGTGGAAAAAAATAACCGACACCCTTACCCTACCCTGAGAGAAATGTTGTGAACAGAGCATATACTCAAGCATGATTGACAGCTCTAAGACCCGCCATTCGGCTCTGATTGGCGTGTTTCTGCAGATAGCAGTAGGACAACAGCGAGAAGGCAGAAGAACTGGATTTTTTTCAGAGGTTACTCGTCTCATACGTTCTCAACATTGTGACAGTTTTAACAAATATGTAAAAAAAAAAAAAAACACAACAAACAACAACAAAAAAGCCATTTTGTTTATGAAAGTCACATACTGCAGCTTTAAATGAAACTCTTCGCTTATCAAAAATTAATGTGGTACTAACTCACTTCAGCTTCAATATATTTTGTGTTTTGGTCTGAGGAGATAAAGTGCCACCGCAGCTGAAAACCCAGGACTTGGCCCGGTATCTCCAGTTCAATGAGTTCAGCAGCTGCCTCCGCTGCCCTTCTCTCCGTCGGGTTCTCTGATCCTTTAGTCAGACAAAGGATGACAGGACGTGTTCTTCACGCAGGACCGGCGGCACTCTCTCAGCTGAGGGTCGGAATAATGCTTCGTATAGAGTCGCGCGGACGAAAGAGCTGGGCGGACGATTCACCAAGGAGAGCACCTGAGAATCAGCGCTGTTAGAGGTGGACAGGCCGCTTCCCTGCACTCAAAGTTTAATTTTCAGTCACACAGAATACAAATTTTGATCTCATGGCCTTTACACCGTCGTCAAAATGTTATTTCGGTGTTTAAGTTCAAATCATATGTGGTCCTTTCACACTATTTTGTTTAATGTATCCACAAGGTATCCATTCTTCCTCCTTACTATTAATGGACCCCAGGACTTTGTTTTCCAGAAAGTTGGGATATTGTATGAGGCCACTGAAATACGTTTTTAGTTCTGTCTACAAAATTCAAACTTTTGAATTTTGTAGACCAAATACTTGAATGTAGTTTGTATGTATGGTGCATCCGTTCAAAGTTTCGGCATCTGTCTACAACAGTTTGAGGGGGAAAACCTTGTCAGAAGAGTAGAAGAAGAAAAAATAGACATCAAGAAATCACATAAATAAATTCTTCGTAATCGGGAGAGATAACAGTACACAAAGTATAGATCATTGCCCGTTTGTGACTTTGAGCTCAAGTTCTGTTTGGTGGTGGCAGCATAAATAGTAGTGATATTATTTCAGTCTGATGTTTAAATTGGTTCCACGATCTGAAACGTCTGATGATGACAAAATTAGAGCCACACTGCTGGCACAGAGAGCGATCCACTCGGCACTCACTATTTGTACTTGAGCCGTTGGCTCCCTTAAAAGCAGCGCTCGGTGTGAAACAATGCGTGAATGAGTTCTCGGATAAACAGTTTCCTAGTCATTGATCCCTGTGTGACTCTGGTCTTTGCTTTGTGACCCAGTGTGGCTGATAGGAGCCAGCGATGGCCCCGAGGCTGAGTGGTTCTGAGACCGCTGCAGTCTGAGGCCAATCCTGGTCTGGCAGTTTCTCGTCTCGAGCAGGAAGACAAGACATGCAGGGAAACAAAATGAGGCATAAATCTGCCCTTTAGGGTGTGTCGCGCAAATAATAAGTCAGCCATTCATGGAAGACTATAGGACCGATGCTTTCTGTGTTGACAGACAGTGGGGCTACAGTAAGCTTCTATGATGACTGTAGTAAAATATACAATGCTTGTGCAAATTAGGAACTGGTACAACTAAAGTCACCATGTGTTTTTCCCATGCTGCTGCAAGCGCTGACTATAAATGTAGCTTTTTATGATGCCGAAAAACCTTAGGCAGCCATAAAAAAGCAAGCGAGCCCAATGGAGAGAGGTGTCGTAAATGTGTTACTCCCACTCCGGACATGGTTTCCAACTTTTTATGAAAAAAAGGTAAACATAGTTAATTCACACACACACACACACACACATGCACACACACACACACACACACACACACACACACACACACACACACACATATGTGTGTGTATATAACTTAATATAAGTTGTAAATTAAGATGTAGACTGTTAGCGCCATGACAAATATATGTAGATGACATTTTTAATAAAACTGGAGATAAATGCGTAAAAGTGCATTAAAAATGCATCCATCTTTATTTCAGTCAAATAAAAATATTAATAAGTACATCTAAGAATTTAGATCATTGCTGTTTCGTTCACTTGGGGTAAGGAATAAAAACTTTATTCTGGTCTCGAGTCATGACTCAGCAATGAACCGAGATCCCAGCTCAGATCTGGGTTAGTAAGGCGAAGGGGGCGGAGCCTCAACACGAAGGGGGCGGAGCCTCAACACGAAGGGGGGCGGAGCTTGGTAGTAAGCTGACGCCTTTCCCTATTTCCACCGAGACCGAGCAGAGCAGCCTCCTCCTGTAGAAAATCACTCTTGGCTGGACGCGAATGACTTCTTCCCCTGCCGGTCCTCGCCAAAGCGGAAGGAGCCGACAGTTTCCCGAGACAGGACGGCTCGCGCTCCGTCAGCGGAAGCCGGGAGCCCCCTCGCGCCTGGCCGTGTGGCATGTGACAGCGCGCGGCCGCGTGCAGAAGAGAGGGATAGAGGACCGCGGCTCCGCAGACAGGACTCGGCCTTTCCGCGCAGACCGACGGAGTAATGAACTCCTCCGGCGGCGCCCGCTCTCCCGCCACAGAGGAGGCGGGCTGGCTGTGCGGGGAGAGGCTCCGCTTCTGGGTGAGTGCGTTTCTCCGCCGCTGCCGCTGTAAACGACGCTCCCTCCGTCGTTCGGTACCTGGAGACCGTCTGTTGTCTTTCTGGGTGGCTCCAGTGTCTGTCGCAGCTCCTATAAACCCCTCCCCTGCCTCTCGCCTCCTAATTGCATTGACCATGTTAACGAGCTCCCGGTTAATAACGCTGAGACCTGGGTTTGCCTTCTCGGAAGACATGTTGAAGCCAGTGGAGTGTTCAGTCAAACTTGTTACATCTGCACACTTATGTTGCGTGGTGCAAACGCAGCGCTGATAAGTTCATTAGACAGTGGCCTTGCCAGGACCATTAGAGCGATAGCGCACAGATAACTGGGTGAGTAGAGATAAGAAAAAAGTCCAGGAGCTGACAGAACTGGTTCATTGCAGCTCCCTCCATCATTCTGAGGCAAAGTTACATTTTAAATCTCCTCCATACACTTCAATGTAAAAAAAAAAAAAAAAAAAAATGTGATTGAAGTGCATTATACATTTTCATTGTAAATTTATGTACTATTATACATAATGTTTTCGTTTGGTGCAATCATAAAATTGTCCCAATGACAACATAGCATTATATCAGGGATTAAAGGTGCAGTAACTATTTTCATTGTTTTGAGTTAACTCAGGTTTTCATGCCTCTTTTCTTTGTTTTCATGATCATCATCATCATCATTATCTCCCAGAGCTTTGACATTTCAGCCATTAAAAACTGCATCAGGATTGGACATCAAGGGCAGTAAAAGTTTTAAGTGGCCGTATACATGCATCTTTTTGTTGGCAGAGTGTTCATTTGTGTTTTCTGAAAAACATAATAGCCTGCCGAGAATTGCATCCAATCAGTCCTGTGCAGTTCCAATGATGGATATTGCAGAGAGACAATAAACTGCAGTCCTACAGTAAAGCAATCATGCTTTCTTTGTTGCGCATCACTTGTATGCAGTCATAACACGTGGAGGGTTTGCTCTTTTACGGTCCAGGGATTATTTTAGAATAGTGAAGCTGATGACTAATATTAAAACAGAAATTATTTTCCACCTAACTCACTCACCAATTGGTCAGTTTGGCATGTTTTTATCACCTGTATGAAAAATCCGGAATATTTGCAGGCTGCTTTTTGAAGCTCATGATGTTCAGGTGTCTTTTTTGTTTATGGAAGCAAAATTGGACGTCAAAATAGGGAAAATAAAGTAAATGTGGTTTTACGACCAGAGCGTAGCCTTACAGTTAGTTTTTTTTTTCTTTTTTGAGTTCCACACAATCATAGTTACGCATCTTTTTAATGTGTCCTTTCCAAAGTGTTCATGCATTTTTTTTTCTTCATTTTGTTTCTCTCACTTAGGCGCATTTTATTCGGATTAATTTGTAGGATACATCGTCCGATTGTCAAATTAGCCCCTTGATAAATAAATTTTGGGTGATTGGCGATTGGCCAACACGTACATGTGAAACCGATCTTAACCCCCAATCTTATCTACCGCTGCAACAGTCTGAAAATCAGCCCCGCCCAGGAGGTCATGGGGTTGCTGTTGCTGTTGTTGTTGTTGTTGTTAAACTGTCAACTGCTGACAATTTAGCAACTTTGTCGCCGTGTTGAGCCTCTTTTCAAACCAAAAACGTTTCCATCGGACAAAATCAAAACTACAATCTACATAATTATGATAAAGGAAAGTGACTCATACTTTTCAGTTTTTTCTCAAATAAATGTCTTTAAATTGTATCATGGATTAGTGTTACTCCATCCTAGGTACACAGGTGGATAAAGCCCAGTAATATTTTTGGTTAAAAATGTGTGATTTTTCTCCCACTCCTCAATTATGCACTACTTTGTGTTACTCACATAAAATTCAATAAAAAAAAAAATACAACAGTTGTTGACAGTAACTGTGTGCATAAATACTGTTTTCACATGAAACTATACTGTGTAATAATTCCACTCTATTGCTCAGACAAAATTAGCGCACAATTAAATAAAAATATTATTAATAATAATAACAGTCGTGTGCAGAAAGTTAGTGGTCGGCTTTGTTTATCTTGGAGCGGCTGAAAATCTGCATCATGACTCGGCCTTTAGTGGAGGTCACTCAGACATCTTGCACTAAAATTGAATCAAAGTGCAGCAGTTCTTGAATTACATCACGTAAGTCAGTTATTAATCAATTAATGTGATTAATTGTTGGTATTTATATAAATTGATCATGATTAATATCGCCTTTAAAAACAGTAAATCAAATTATTTTTTTTGTTTATTTTGTTTCGGATATGCAAATGCGATTTATGTTATGATTCATGTTGTCTAAATGATTGTAAATGTGTGTTGTTAACTGCTATGAAGGTGTTTTTTTAATCTCGCGTTCACATCCCCCTAACATCAATAGTTTGTTTCACTTCACCAAAGTTCACATTCTCCACCTCTATCCTTTCGACTGGACAGAAAAGTCAGCATATTTTCTTCCTGTCAGTATTTCTCAGGCAGCGAAGGGAAGTTGCTGAAGCGTTGCACCTAACGTAGTGAAGAAAAGTCAGGAAGTGGTGACATAAAATAAAAATAAATAAGATGTTGTTTAAATGAGTCCAATTCAGGCAAATAATAATAATAATATTTAAAAAAAACCTGCACTGTTTTCCAGCTTCTCATTGAAAACAAATTATTTTTTATTTTTAATCTGGGTTCTTGTGGTTTGTCTCTACATTGCGACATGCTTGTTGCAGAAATCTCGATGGCTCTGATGACAACTTGAGCAGCTAAAACATTAAGTTTCTATCAGCTTTGCCCAAGAAACTTCCGGTTTTCCTTCCCTCTCCTCTGTGCAGCCAACTTCTTTTCCAAATATCACCGTTACCAGCAACACGTCGCTGTGCTAAAGTGTCCAGCTGATTTTCCTCTGGGTAAATCCCGCTGCGAGACGTAACCGTTTTGCGAGGCCTTGACAGGTGGCGTAAACTAGTTGCTGCTATTCACGTCCACTTCAAACAAACAGGAGGCATCTGTAATCCCCCAGCTTTCAGCATTGCATGCTGAGTGCAGGTCAGAGTTAATACTTAGGCTTGATCAATTGCCCTATTTACAGTGTTGTTCTTTTTAAGACGTCTAAGCAGCAGCTTGAAGTCCATTTGACAACACAAAACAAGGCTTATATGAGGACAAACCGCCGCGCATGAGACTCTCAGAATATTAAATCCTTGAATAAAGGTACCTCACTTTCTCCATGCCCTGATGTTTTCACCAATAGTTAAAGCTGCATATTGCATGTTTTTACTGCTTTTTATAAAAACTGAAAAGTAACAATAATGTCTACAGTTGTTGAGAAAAAGACAAGTTGTAATTATAATAAACTAATGTTATTTTATCCCTCTTTTTTACATCTAGTAAGCTTAATGAAGAAAAGGAGACACTTGTCTGACTTTGTAGTTTTAAAATGCTCATTGTGCCAAATGTTTTTTTTCTGTTCTGCTTTTTTGTCTTGTGCAAGAATACCGGGGATTCTCTCTAAAAAATGATCATATCTGCCAACTTTAATTGTTCAGACATCAGATATGCCTTTATATGCATTAATACACAAAGTGTAAACAGTCTTACCACTACTGAATAGGCTAACATCCACGGTCTTTAACTCTTAGCGATTATAGCCAATTAGCACCAAGGAAAATGAATGGTGCTCCTGTACTGGGTGATTTGCCAATAGCGTGTCAAGTAGTATTGTGTCAGGATATTTCAGCTTCCCAAGATGCATTTCTTCTTCCTAAAGTCCCAAATATTTTAGATTGGTTTTACAAAAAAAATTTTGGAGTTACTCTTCATGGAAAAATTTGCAAATGAGTAAATATCCAAATATCTTTTCTATTTTTGTTGTTTACCATCCCACAGTCCTAGTGTGACGCACAGGATAAGCAGATGTCACGGTCAGACTGCGTGAAAGCAGGGTTGACGGTTGTCCCTTCAGTTCCCGAAACCACACACACAAAACAACCTCGTAAAAGCAAACTTGTTGGATCCAAATGGCCCCATCTCTTAAAAACCTCCGGAGGCTTAAAAAAAATCAAGCAATAAAGACAGGATGGCAGTTTTCAAGCAAACTTTTTGCTACCTATTACCAACCCAGGTCTACCCATTGCTTTATTCATGGTATTATATTTTGTGGGATTTAGGTATACCATTACCTTTTATTTCACCAACATGTTTCTTGTAATATTAACTCTGAGACTGGTCCAGCCAAATCCCTGCATAGCTCATCATCAAAGATAAATTGCCAAAATACCATAATAAACGTGCAAAACCCTTGTTGGCAGTTTTAGGAAGACTTTTACTGGTCAGCGCTTCAAAATTGCTCTCGGAAACAAACTTCTTGGTTTAAAGAAAAACATCTGAAATCCAAGTCTGCCAGGGGTGTGAACAATTATGGGCTTAACTAGTTCCTCAGTGAAATACGCTGTGTCCCGTCAAGACAAAGAGCTTTTGAAGTCTTGCCCCAGAGGGAGCGTTTGCTTGTCATGCCTCATTTTAGCAAGATCTACATGTACGTCTGGGCTCGGCTACAGCCCCAGTGACGTTGCGGTGAGTTTCCAGAGGCTGCCGGGGACGGCCCTGCCCCAAGCAGTTCAAACATGCCCAGAAAACCTTTTTGTTTGTTAAGGGCATACTCAAGTCAAGCCCAATCTATACAAGTTCTGTTAGGGTTGGCGTTGGAGGCAAGAGAAGGCCAATGTCTGTCCTTGTTTGTTGGTTTTTAACAGCCTTGAGGTGATATGGTTATTGCTTCACTGAAAGGGTTTTAGCCAAGCAGAGAGGTTTTCTGAAGAACTGCCTTGAAACGGCAAGCAGACCTGATGGCAAAGATGATAAATATGTAAAAAACTTAGCAAAGACTACAGCAAGATGCCTCTTGAGCAAAACTAATCTGTCTGACAATAATGTTCTGTGCAACTGAAGTTCAACCATCTCTCTTAGGAAGTTACCCAAAGCGATTATCCCAAATTTCAAGGAGTAATGAGAGGCGGGGTAATGGAGAGAACTACGGAGAAAAGCAACCTGGTGGCTCGTTGTTGATATGGAGGAGCTGCAAAGAATCTGTGGAAAGGACACTTGTTAGCAGTTCCCCTCAACAAATTTGGCAACAAGAAAGCCATTGTTATGAGAAAGAGATGAGGACTCAAGTTAGCAGTTTGCTACAAGCCATGAAGGCGATAAACTGAGGCTAGTTCACACAGCCGGCAAATATGACCCAAATGTGATTATTTTTCCAATTTCCGATTTGAATCAATATTGTTTTTCTTAGTTCCTTTTCTTAAAATATGATTACAAATGAAAGAACTAAATTTGCTCTGATTTTTGTCCCTTTGGGGAGATGACCTGACACAGCAAAGTCCCAATAATTACAAGTTGTAAAACATTCTTAGAAAGCAAGATGGTGGTCGATCCCAGGCAGGCTGACACTCAGAACTATGGAAACCAGAGGAGTGCGTCGGTGCAGAAAGAAATCATAATAGAGATTTCACAAAGATAAATCTTCATAAACTGAACATTTACTTTATCACCCAGCCCCTTTCTGATTTCTTGAGGGCAACTTTTTCACAGCAGTCTGAAAGACGCAATTACGATCTTTCCACCCAAAAAAAAAAAACAAATAAATTTTTTTCCACCTCAATAATTAATTATGAAAATAGTTGGTTATAAATAAACCAATTATTTGTATGATGTGGTATAAAATTGAACACATATGCAATAGTTGTCAAAGTGTTTCTCTGCATTTGTATCTGCAGTCCGAACGGTGATGTCACATTTTATCAGATTTTTACTTCATTGATGTGATTCTTGCGTCTTAAGAAGCCAGACGTGACAATTTCGGATGTAAATAATGGCTAAAGAAAGCGGTGTCGACACTTGGCACACTTCTTTGTTTGTGCTTTCCTTTGTCTTGTTATGAAACTGTGACAACATTGTCGACTCCCAGTGCTCAACGAGTTTAAAATCAATCTGTAGATGACGAAATCCATGATTACTTGCAATGCGTGGATGTGAGGCGTCTGTGTTCTTCTTCTGCGCATGTGGGTTGCTTTTAGTTTGTAAACTGTTCACACAAAAGTCTGATGGAGGTCGCATTTAGTTGGTAGTATGAACTACCACCCAAAAAACTATTTGCATTTCAGCAAAAAAATCTGAATTTAGCAAGTCTTGCTTTTTGAATGTAGGCGAAGAAAGGGATAAAGCATGTTCATGTTTTTAAAATCACCCTGACAAAGTCCATAAAATTAATGTTTGCAGATAATTTCCGTGTAATCTCAGACAAATTGAGCTATATTGCAAAGACAAAATGGCCTAAATGACGTGCAGAGTCAGTAGTGATTTACCCCAATGGACTAAGGACTGTAATCGTTGTAAAGAATTGGCCAAAAAACTAAGCACTCCTTTCCTTCCACTTCAGAATTATGCACTGTTGCATTACTCCCTCATGTAACATATCAGTGAAATACTTTAAGTTGTGTGGGAGTAGCGTGACACAATGTGGACAACTTCTGCCAGACATCTGTATGATTTAATAAACAGAATATTCTCTTCAAAGGCGTCACCTGTACACAGATGAATGCAGAAGCAGACAGAATGCCTGGCATCTAACGCACATATTACCAGGCTCACCCAAAGCCTGTTTATCAGCAGCATTATACACTAACAATTCATAATGTCAGCAGCAGCTTGGATTACAGCTAAGAGGAAGAGCAGCCCTGACAGGAGACGCAGGGAGGTGCCGCACCTTGTTTCATCTGCGGGCATCAGGGTCTGGACGCGGTGACAGCCGGAGCTGAATCGAAATTGCGAAGAGGAAGCTGCTGCGGCACAGCGAGTTTTTGTTACACGTCGGGCTCTGTGGGAAACTTCCCTACAGTTGCCAAACATTTTCAGGATCGGTTTTATTTCTTTTGTATATTTAGAAACATTGCGTCACTTCAGTTTTCGATTTTGCAGAAAAATCCCTAAAATGTCGCTGACTTCAATACTGCAAACCAGATACGAAACCTGTAACACAGCGAGAGAGAGGAAGAAGGGGAGAGAGTTGTGAAATATGTGTTTTCTGTATTTCAAAATTTGACGGACGGATTGTGATGATGGTTTAAACATCACACTCCTTCCCTCATCACCTCTCAAAACTAAAGGTTATGAGAGCAGAAGTAAACTGGTTTAAATTTGATGAATGTGTTTGTCTTGTGTATTTTCATAGTCGAAATGACATTAGTTTATGTCATGTTAACAAATTTTGCTGGATGATAAATTGTAACATTAGTATTGTTCTTTTGAGATCAGTTTCAAGTAATATAATGGTAATGGCAAAATAACACAAAAACACATTCTGAGACATTAATAAACTTTAAATTCTAATTAACATTTAAAACTGGGACTGGAAGACCTTTCAAATATCTAAAGTAAATTAAACAACAAAATATAATGTTGCTAGTGGAGATCAATGCACCAGACTGAAGACTTTTGTCTTCCAGGTTTTGGTAGAAAGAGAGAAAAGAGAAAAACAATAAATTATGAAGACAGAAATTATTGAGGTTGTTTTGAAAAGTGATTAATTGGTTTATTGCTTGTTGCAACAGGCCTGCAGTGGATCTACTTTAATCAGTTCAGTTCTGTCAGCTTCGAGGTTCACAAAATCCTCTGATGCACAGTTCAGTGTTTTGACTAAAAACGCACGAATAACGGCACTAATGGTTTCCATATCAGTGTGTCAATGAGTTTAGCTGGCAGCACTTTGTCCTCCCATTCTGAGTGGAGACTCTTCTACCGCCGTTTCCTCTCGTAAACCTTGAAAGACTTAAAGTATAACACCGATTCTTCCTCAACTCTGAATTAAAAATACAATTATTTTAGAGAAACTCCAAGACACTGATCAGATGATTTTCCGCTTGACTGAAAAGTCAGAAACTCAAAAATCTAATATTTTTTCGATTAACACACACATCAGACTGAGGCAGTTTTAATTTAAAAAAAAAAAGGAAAAAAAAAAGAAACTTAAAAAGTTCCTTATTAATTCTTATTTGGCAGATTCAAACCCAGTGCATTTTCTTTTTCATATCACTAATATGTGAAAGCACTAAGCATCTTTCCATGTCTCGTTTTTGTGAATGATGATTCTTCTGGAATGTTTTTCAAGACGTTGCTTGTTCTGACATTTTAAGCCTACAAACACAGTCATTGTGGGACTTCATCTGCCGAAGCTAATGTGAGCTGTCATGATTCCTAAACAGCTCACATTAGATCATGATTATGGGATGATTTAAATCATTGGCAAACACTTAATGCAGTCCAGGCAGAAATTTGCAGTATGCATATTATGCGCACTTTCTTTTACATTGTGTTGCAGTAAACTGACTGGCCAACCGTTCGCTGCTAACGACGCTGAACTGAGATTCCTGTTGCTGCTGAGCTAAAGGGCTGTTTCAAAATCTAAAATCTGGATGTTTTATGATCCAGTTGATCATAAAACAACTGGTTGTTTGAAATCTATGAGACCTTTATTCTAAAAACACAAATCAATGCTATGATGGCACCAGAACAACTTTAGGATGATGCTAGAAAAAATAATGTTAGTGACTTTTCATAGCTGGACTGAAATATTCTACAGACATTCCTAAAAACACAGTTTTGCTTTTATCCCACATTTTTTACTTAAAAAGTGGGATTTAAAATTTTTTTTCTATATATCTTTAAAAAAGGTATCTCTTCTTGTTTTGGTGAACAAATACAGTCTATTGTCTTGTCCTATCAGCCGATGCATCCTCATTTCCCCCTACAGTTTTCTTACAACCGATGTATGAAAGCTACGTTTTACACCTCCTTGTCTGCTCTTTTGTCTACTGCAAAGCCAGTGTGACCTAAATCTCGACAACGGTATCCACCCACTAGGGGTCCCTGCGGGCGTCACCCGCCGACGGGGTCTAAAATAAGACTAGCCAGTCTGTTGGTGGTAACAAATGGCCAGTAGATGAAGAGAAAGACGGACCAGATGATGAGCAGAAGAAGAAAACAACATCCTCCAAGAGACTGTGGCAAAATCTGTACGTCTCTGATCGGGACAAAGTTCATCATATCAGTTAAATATAGTTTGATCAGGCCATGGAGAGAAGTAGGAATATTGAGAAACTAAAAAACAAAATAGTGGAAAACATATTTTAAATCTGTTATAGTGTTAAAAGTATTAATTTCATTATTCAGATGCGCAGCTTTCCATTAAGATACCAAGCAGACAAACAGTAAGACTTGGGAGATTGTGACTTTTTGACTTGTTAGATTTCTTAGAAAACAACATAACTTTTCATATAAATTGAAAGCATGAACTACTTGATCTTATGTACTTTAAACTCTGCATCGAATCAGGCTTGTGGCAGTGACTCAAGAAGTAAAGCGGAAAGGTCTTAGTCATTAGAAACGGCAAACATAGTCTGAAGGAAAGGCATTGTACTTATTAGGTTTATAGAAATACCTGAGAAATTCACTTCTTGTTGCATTATAAACTCTTAAGGTTAAGGTGTAGCCTTAAATATGACCAAATATTTCTAAAACGCTACTATATTTCACCATGGCCTGTTCTGCCTCTGACAGAGTTCTGTCCCATTGGACAAACTCATCATTATATTTGTGTTGTGTGCTGAGATCTTTGCAGCTCTTCTTGACTGCTATTATTGAAAACCTGTGGTATTTGCACCTAAATATAATGTATTACTGATGAATCGACATTCTGTCATAGTCTGATACTTCAATAAAAGCAGTCCAATAATGCTCTACGTGTGATTGAGCCTGTATCTTACTTAACTCTCTCACCAATGACCTTCTACACTCTGCACTCTCTTTGTCTACTGTGCGTTCAGTTGAGATTGTGCAGGTCAGGTCAATATGCTTCTCTAGGGTCTACTATTGTCTAGCATGTAAGGTAAAGGGGGGTAGCGTTATCTTACGTTTCCACACATGCATCTGATTTGATATCTCCAGTGTTTGGAAAACTCACTCCTTGCTCCTGCTGAGGATGTTTTGATTTGAAACAAAACCTAAAGAAAACATCTTACAATCTGGCACTACAGTCAGACCCCCAGTACTCATGAGTTTGGAGCCACAGCCACCAGCAAATAGCGAAAATTTTCCATTTAAAAACACTTGGAATCATCTATTTCCTTATTTTTAACTCAAAACATACCTTAATATGCTGTGGAAAGCATCTTAGCACCACCACAGAAGCTAACAGCTATAGTTCACCGAAGCCTGGTTTTACAATCAATCAGAGCCTCCAAACTCATAATAGCACACCAAGCAGCATTGTGCTAAGGCTTTTCCGCTAGCTAATCTGAATTTTCTTTCAAATATATTAGATAAAATTTATAGAAAAAATCAGTTTGACTGATTATAATCAGAGGCAAATTTTTCACCAAAAATTTGGGTTTACGTTCCACATAAATGATCCCAGACATTGTGATTCCCTACTGCAGAGTAAGAGACTAACCCTTACCCCAATCCTATGATTCTAACTCTGGTTCACTGAAGCAGAAATAGCTGTGTAACCTTAGTCTGATACGTTTCTGACTTTCTTTCCCATCTGTTTTTCTTTTTTTTTTTTCTTTCCTCCAGTTGCATCATAATGAAAACGTTAGATTTCCTTTTGCCTCCTTTCAGTCCGGCATTAAAATTTGAACAATGAAGCAAATGTAGGCTTTCCCCTTCATTTTACGGACAAATGGATTGATGGCATAGTTGCCAAGTAACCAGCTCATTGAAACCCGTTCACTGACGTGACGAGGTTGTTGTAATCAGTAACAGAAATTGTAAAGGCCACATTTCAGTCTAGTTTCCCTGTTGATACCTCCATGCTCTGCAACTCTTCTCCAGAGGAATAAAGAGTCGCGGGAGAGTAAATAACTATAGCTACAGTTTAGTTGTGTCGTCCTCATAGCAACAGGAGGAGGAATGGAAAGGTTTGCTGCTCCTTGCTCTGCCTTCGCTGTCTTTCGGCTCCCTGAAGTACGCTATTAGACAATAATGGTTCAAGAGCAGCTTCCCCCGTTTTCTATTGCTATCAGTAGAAAAACCTTTGGTAATTCTGTTTATTTTTATTTGCTTTTCTGATAACCCTTCACACATTTCCTCTTTGTACTTCTCATTTTATGCTAACTTCTTGAATTACGGTTGTGTAAGTTGATATTTGGTGGTTATGTTCCACGAATGCTTGAGCAGCAACTGCAAAATCATCTGTCAAACCTGCCAGTAATAGTAAAACACAACTTTGCATCTTATCTTTAAAATAAAAAAAAAAGAGAGAGTGTTTATGCAGCAAAGCTGCCTCAAAGAATACTTGGAAGTTCACCCAGAAGAGCTTGTGTCGCTCCGACTTATATCCATAGGTTCCATAGGTTGATTTTAATCCTGATTAAAAACTTGTTTGGTCGGTTTGGCTGTGAGCTCTTCACCGCAGTCAATCAATCAGTTTCCACAACACCTCCTCCTTTGTGTGGTTTGGAAGCATAGTTTTAAATTTCACATCTACATTTTCTTCCTGCTGCTCAGTGGAAGTGGGGAAAAAAATATTTCTATACCAGAATTTGCTGCGCAAACAATTCAGATGGAGATTTTGGGGTTCAATAAATTTTGGCCATAAAAGCCAGAATAAAATAAGAATGCTTCATTTTGATCTAAAGCTTTGCGGCACGTTTGATTGATTGTAATCAGAATTGCTTCCTCTGGGTTTCTGCCTCAAACAGAGGAATCGAAATATGAAGGAATGTTGTTTATGAATGATATTAGGATGGAGATGCATAAACAAATTGTTGCCTCTTTTATCTTCCTTGTTGTCGTTTTAGCTTTCTCTTTGTTTTCTGTTTACCCGTTTTACTTCTTCCTCACATCTCAGGGCTTAAAGGAAATGTGTTGGTTAACTAATAAGGAAGGAGTGGTGCTGCTTGTGTCAGATTGAAGACGATAGATCTTGCCACATTAAGTTGAAGTCATAAATAACTTCCTTTTTAAATCTTCTTCTGTATCGGTTATCAAAGCTCCATTTATGACTCTCATTTCTCTTTTGGTGTCATGATTTACTTTGAATTTCTTGCTCTAGTTCTTCTCAGCTGTATGTTGTTCATATGAAATTCTGGAATAGTTAAATTCCTCACATGATCTCTGCCTTCGCCGAACTGGCCTGAGGTCATATAAACTATTTAGATTGATGTAATTTGTTGCCTCTTTCTCCTCTGTCTCTGCTTCAAATCTTTCCAGAATAATTTGTTTCTACAAGAAATTGGCTTGTTTTTAGAAGCACCTTTGTTCTCCGGAGGACTGATCTTGCTGACATTGGCAATAAAAGCAGGAATATATAAATGGCTTGAAAGTGTAATTAATGTGGGAAACATTGCTTAAAACAATGAAAAATACAAATCTTTCCCAACTTAGATCTTGACATTGGCCCAGAAGTGAATGCCCGCCCACTAGACCTTCTTCTCCATTGGTTAGTTTGGCTCCTGCAAAGATTCAGAAGGAAAAACTAATATGAAGAATGAATGATTGACTGCAGTGTAAAGTGCTTTCGAGTCCTCTGACTTAGTTAAGCTTCATGTGAAACGGTAAAAGCAGCAACTGTGGCTCAACTACACAGTGGAAGTTGAGCCTCTGTCATTTTCAGCAATTGCTGACTCACTGTCAGGTGTGCAGTGTCTCAAAAGTATTCACACCATTTCAACTTGTTCATATTTGTCTATATTTTAAATAGGATATTTGATTTTTCTCTGCATTTTTCCAATGCCAATTTGTTTGCAAAAACTTTTTAAATAAGTCAACTTTTTTTTTTTGTAGAGCATATTTGAAATACTATAAATAAAAATGATGCTTAGGAAGCTGAAGTACCCAGTAGAAATGCTACTAGACATGCTTTGACTGGCGGATGCAAAACCGGCCAATCCAAGACCACCGTTATTTTTTCCTTAATGCTGATTTGCTGAATCCGCAAGAGCAGAAGATCTGGGCTGTTGTAGCACCAAGTCGTTTCCTCTGTGTTGTGACACACATATTAAGGTATATTTGGTTTGAATTATTAATATAGAGCATCATAAAGAAGGTCTCAAGTAAAAAGAAAGCCATGAGATGTCAAGCCAAATTTGTCCACTTCTATACCTAAAACTAAAACGTATCTATTTTGGTTGTAAAGTTTTGGGTCTCGGAGGTAGACGCAGACATTTTTATCTCTTTTCTCCACGCTTCTTCTGCTCACACACTCAGTCGTGGACACGAGTCACTACTGATAGGAGAGCTCTGCAGGTTGGCAGCTGTGTTTATCTTGGTTCTGCCTGTGGGCGGGCCTTCAGGCGTGTTTGTCCAGAAAAGCAGCACGAGGGGTCACAACTCACTGCAGTAGGAAATATGTTTGCTTTATCTCTCATCTCCGGATGGACTCTGCTGTTCCCATTGTTCCAACAACTTTAAACGATGAGTCATGACTTTATTGCACAAGTTTTGAGTAAACTTGTGCACAAGAATTAAGGCGCGACGCGATAGAGTTGCAATGAATCACTGTTACAACTCATGGAGTGCAGCTGTAACAATCTAAGTTCATTCAAAGTTCACTGGTTGATTCCTTTATGTTTAAGTTAACGTTTTTTAAGTAAAACTCACTTGAAATCAGACACAGTGCAGTTCAAAGTATTCTTGTTTTGATCCTAAAGTGAAAATAGGAGAAAAAGTAATGAGTCTTGAATTGCACTGCTGATTCAGAGTTCAGTAGAAAACAATGAATCACTGTTTGCGCAATTGCATATTTGTTTTGCTTTAATTAGTAAAATGTTTACTTGCAGACTGTTTGTGTTACATACGGAGTGCCCCAAGGCTCAATCCCTGGACCCCTCCTATTAGATATCTACGTCTAAGTTATAAAAGAAAATAAGGTTATAAGGCTCCTTTAAATTAATACTAAAACCCGTCCTGTTTAGAGTTGCTTTGAACCATAAAAAATGGATTACTGAGTAACGTATTTGAACATTTTGAATGACCCTTTTTTTCCAGAAATGTTTGATTTCTCATTGATTTATTGATTGATTGATGGTTATCTTTGCATTCAGATCTGTTTAATAATCTCAAATGTTTGTTTTACAAAACAAACAAAAAAACAGAAAAGAAATCTTAATTCTTTTTACAGTGTGGTGACTACAGCATATCCATTGTACACAGAGATCAGATCCAGATTCACGACAGGGGCAAATATTGATTTTTGATTTTCTTTAAGTGCCTCAGGCAACACAAATGTTGACCTACAGAGCCATTGGGCAGTATCTGTTTTAATATCATTAAGCACTCTTTGAAATATTGGATATTTTTAATACCACTCTTGTACATTAAAGAGGCAACAAATAACTGTTTGCTGAAATCGCCACAGGGAGCAGAGTGAGTGATGACGACAGGTTCTGCATCTCGTATCAGCAGGAAGGCGTGTTGGATTCCTGCAGCTTCGGTTGATTCTCTTCAGTCTGATTGTCTGTTAAGATATTTGTGTTTTTGAAGGCTCTTTCTTATTAAGATGAGAAATACCAATTCTAGTAAAACATCTTTCAGTGTCTTTTTATGCCACTGGAAGAAATATGGAATGTTTAGGTCTGTGTTGTCCAGCCTAGTTGTTAGTTTTCAGTTCAAAAATGTCTCCTCACCTCAAAAAGTTGTGTAACAATCTGCAAAGGGCCAAAATATCCTTACAGGTAAAGGAAAGCACGTCAGGCATGAAAGGAGCTCCATAATGTAAACCTGATCCTCCCGCTGCTAACCGTGTTTTGAAAAAACATTCATGACCTTTGAACTTTCTTTCACCCACTACAAGCCTGAATGTGTTCGAGTGGGTTTTATGCCACAGAGCAAAACAAAAAAGCTAAATTGTGAGTTGAAAAGAAATGAATACATGGTTTTATGAATATTTTTAGGACGTGTTCACACCAAACCCTATTTAGTCCGATTTAATCGAACTCTAGTTTTTTGGCTAGAAAGCCTGAGCTGCCTTCACACCTTGGACTCGGTTCGGTTGAAGTGAACTCTGGTTCTGTTCAAATGCCTATGTGAACACAAAGCGGACCAGAGACCGCTCCAAAAGCAGGAAGTGGAGTGTAGCGCAGGGTACTAGGGGTAAATTGAACCAAAAAAATTGAGTCCGACGCTAGCGGGAGAAATTCTGTATTGTTTCCATCAGTGTTTCTGTGTACGGCGCCACCGCAGGTGAGGAGGTGAACAGGTTTTTGAAGAGTTTAGTTTGCAGTGTGAAAGCGAACTGCATCAGCTGAAAATGTAACAAATGTTGCAATTTTGGTCCCCAATAAAACACTCAGAGGCCTTGACAACTCAAATGATAAGTAATGAAGTTCTTCTACATGTATTTTAACTCAGGATGTTCTCAGGGCTTCGTTATTAGTGAATAGACAGCACCATGAAGACAAAGGAATAAAACAGACATTTGAAGAATAATAGTTCTGGAGAAGTTTAAAGCAGTCAGGAAGTAATAAAATAGTAATCCATGCTTTGTCATCTGAAAATAGTGAAAACTTAAATCAAGTTGAACATACACTGAGGTTTATGGTTGAAAGGTGACAAAATGTTCAAGAGCTTTGAACACGTTTGGGAAGGAGGAAGTCTGTTGCTCTTTGAATCCAGGGTCTAAGGAAAGTTTTGTTGGGCTTCTAGTGCAACAAAGTAACAACTGAGATGTTTTTTTCTTTAGTTTCCCTTCACTTGATCTAAAAAAATGCCACTAACCATAACAGTGTTGTTTAATCTCTGATTGATTCCATCTAGTTTGAAGATTCTGTCCTGTCAGATGACCCAGGTGTCGTAATCTGGACTTTTTCTTTTCGAGACGCCCTGTTGTGTGAACTAACCAGCCAAACATCTGGTCCTCTGCAGGGACCCAATCAGACGTTCCACACGGACCGGCCCGACCTCTCCGAGTGTTTCCAGCTCTCCGTCCTGGCATGGCTGCCCTGCGTCTTCCTGTGGGTAGCCTGTCCGGCCTACATCTGCTACGTGAAGAAGAGCAGCCGAGGGTACATCATGATGTCACTGCTGAACAGGTTCAAAACAGTAAGTGGGACGTTAAATAAAATCTTAAGGGAAAATGAATGAGCTCGACAATGGAGGAGGCTGAAATTTAAATTCCGGATTTCAGAATCGACCAGATATTTTCATACACTGAATGAAAACACACATTTTTTTCCTCATTGCCTGAAGTTAAATAAGACAATTTTTTTTCCTGTTTTAGGTAATTTAGAATTACCAAAATTATTTCTGTTTGCTGAAAGCCAGAAAACATAGAAAACATTTTTTTTTGTCTCTGCAATGTAGAGTACTGCCACCATTTATGACAGTAATAAATGGTGTAATTTAATAGTGAATTGAAACTGTCGTTTTTAATTCATTTATTCTGTTTTAAAAACAGTTAGAAAGTGTGTTTAGTTTTAATTCACATGCACCGTTGATCTGTAAAACAGAACAGGTGAAGTAAAGGAAGGCTTCCTTCAAAGCGTCACAGCATAGACACATAAAAACAAAATAATCAACTTCCCGTTTTTCCCACTAGGAAGTGAACCGCCGAACTCTTCTCTCCTGTGCTGCAGTTTCTCCCACCTCTTCTTTGTTTCATTTGTTTTACTCTCGCTCTGCTTTTCCTTGTCTCTCAGGCGTTCGGCTTGTTGCTTTGGATCGTGTGCTGGGCCGACCTCTTCTACACATTTCACGAGCTGCGGCAGGGTCAGTCCCCGCCTCCCATCTATTTCATCACCCCGCTGGTGCTCGGCATCACCATGGTAAGTGCAGTGCAGCATGGGTCACAAAGCTACAGCCTCACAAAAGTCCATTCATGGACTGTATGTCCTGCAGCATATGGGCTGTACATTTATTTTTGCATATGCAAATTCAAAGTGTGGAGCGCACATCTGTGATGCTGTGACAGTGACAAATAGGACCTGCAGCGACAGATTTTTTAAATGAAGATTGCAGGTTTTGTCTCGTATGAAAATGATATGCTAACTCTTGATCTTCCAAACTGAGTTAGCATAAGATTCTTGTCCACTAACGCAGCAGCGTCAGGTGGAGCTGTATTTCATGCAGCTCCCCTGCGGTCGAGCATTCAAGCTGGTTTCCAGCGCTGGCGAGAGGCGAAGGCAGCCAAACTTTCTGTTTTTATTGGAAAACGTATAAATGTGAAGGCAAACAACTCGTTTCGTCGTTCAGTTCATGGGAACCTGTCGCAGATATGCTGCATAAAAAGAAGTTTGTGACACATCTGGAATGAGAATCATGTTCAGGGGAGACACTTCGAATGTCTCAAATTAATATATACCTCAAATTAAGGCCTTACATTGTCTTAAATTCATTTTTAAAAAGTAAGGTGGCCTTAAATACATATGATCACAGGTCTTTTACTTTGTCCTGACTATTTAATTTTATATATTCTATACACATTTTTTTTTCTTGCAGGGCCTTTCTTTCAGGCAAAAGTTTGAGACGCATGCAAACGTTTTTGCATGCTAACCATGAGATTAGCATTGAGGCTCTTAATGCTAACATAGCTAGCTTCATAGCTAGCTAGCTTTTTTTGTGTTTTTAACGGGTAAATGGAAACTTACCACCAGCTGTCTGCATGAAGTTTGTGTATTTCTGTGAATGTTCTTAAGTTTCCTTCATAATGGTCTTAAAAAGGTTTTAAAAAGTCTTGAATTTGACTTGGTGAAACATGCCTGTGTTATTACCTAAAAGACAAACTAAAAGAATTCAAATATGAAAACAATCACTGACGATGCTTTCAGCAGAATCATGAAGGCGAAATATCAAAACACTACAGTCATTACTTCAGGGCAAAAATCTAAAAGATGGAAGAAATGAAAATATTTTCAGCAGTTTTTTTATGTGACAAATACCTCAGTGTTCAGTTCATCTCTGAGGCATTTTAAGAATGAAGTTTTTCTTTTATGTTAAAGTAGTTAGATTTTCACATAATATTAGAAAACACTTTTTTTTTTTTTTTTACACCTTGTACTGCAAATGTTCTGTTGAATCGCAGCAGTCTGTTACAGTTTGTGAAGCAGAATTACAGTAAATGCTGATGTCTAGCTACTGATTTGATTTTGTTCATTCACGCCACAATTAGATGTGGTTTTGGTTATTGTATGTGGTTTAAAAAATATAATCCCTACTGATGGAGGCTGCAGAAGACCTGAGGTTGAGATATAAATGTGTTCTCGTTTCTCCGAGTCGTAACGGAAAGAACGCGCTGATCTCTGAAGGAACCTCACCATCAGATGTCATAGATATCATTAGGTGGAACTAATCATTGGAGTCCTTTTCGTTCTTCAAGACATCCTCACGTATTCACCCTTCCTTCATCTGATTTTAGCAAATCATGATGTTCTGATTCGATTCATGGTTACTAATCTGCTGTCTGCTGTGATTTTTCTTTTATTCCTGTTTTGCAAAAGCATCAGTAAATCCGACATTTAAACCCAAAGATACCCACTTTCCCATCTGATCTCTGATAAAGGCTCACAGTTTAATATAAAGTCATAGTCGGTGACCTCGGATCACGGCTAGTTTCGGTTCCCCCTGCAGCTCTGACTCCAGTGTTTAGCAGCGACGGAGCGCTAAAAGGGCTCAGATAAACGGTTCAGATAATCCGTACACTTCAGAAGAGCTGCACCAGCTTACGACAAATCCAGAAAACTTGTGGATTAGCGGTGGTCTGACCCCGTGTTTGATGGAAAACAGATTGTAATCAGGATGCTAACCCCAGCTCACCTAACGCGAACCCCGCCGCTTTGCTTTGCTCCGGCTAATATGCAACTCAGCTTCTCCTTTTTCCCCTTCTCTTCCTCCCTCAGCTGTTGGCCACATTCCTGATCCAGTATGAGAGGTTACACGGGGTCCAGTCCTCGGGGGTCCTCTTTATCTTCTGGTTCCTGTCCGTGCTGTGCGCCATCGTGCCTTTCCGCTCCAAGATCCTGAAGGCCTCCAGCCCGGTAAGAGCGCAAAGTTTAGTTGTTTTTCACTGTTACATTTTGACTAATCAGTTAGTTTTAATAGTTTTTTGAGTAGGAGTGCTAGTTTTCTATTAGTTATTAGTTAAAGATTGTTTAGTTTTAGATTTGTCATTCCTTGACCTTGTTAGCTCGCTAGCTAACAATGTTAGCATTGAGTTACCAGTAGCTTCAAGTCAAAGAAGCTTTGAAAACGACTGAGTGTGACTTAAAGTTTTGCCTATTTTAATTCTGCACCTAAAAATTAACCAAAGTATTGCATTGTGATTATGCATGCATCGGTTCAGAAATAAATATTCAACAAAAGATCATTTTTATTTTTCACAAAATGGATTCAATTATTGTTGAACAACCAATTGACTCTGGTGTTTTCTTCCAACTTTTGCTGTTGCCGTTTTGCAGCCTTGCATTAGGGCCGTGGGGAGGAGGAGTGCTGAGTGACGCAATCTGACGTAAACTGTTGCAGCAAAAAAAAAAAATCTATTTCACATCAGTTCTAGACGCCGATAAAAGACTCATAAACAGGAAAAAGAAGAATATTTGGCTTTATTTTCAGTGTTTCCGTTAGCTTTATAAATGCTCTACATAGCTCCAGCTAGTTATAGTTTTTCACCCCGTTGAGTACAATTTGTATTTATTTCAGTTCACAAAAATGTTTTCTCCATTTTATCTTTTGTCAGTTCTAGTCTAACAACGTTGTCTGCAGCTCCGAACTGCCTTTTTGCTCCCATTTTTGTTCTCTGCAGTCTTTTACATAATGCACCGCTCAGTCTCCCAAGTCATTCCAGGTCACTTGATCACTCAGTGGTGCCTGTGTTTTGTTTTTAGGAGTTTACAGTGAGTAGATGTTTTGGCAGGGGTCAGGTCAGGGCAACACTGAGCACAGAGAGCAGGACTTGTTCCTAGCGGCTGACTCACAGCGTGCGCGCTGCGCCAACTCCGCATCAAATGAGGCTGTGAGACGGGCAGGAAGTGCGAAAAAGAAATGCTACAAACTGTAACTCGTGCGCTGGAAGCAGGAAAGCATGCGCTCTAATTCCAGTGACGCAGGTTATTACCTGGCTGAGTGCTTAGATTGTTGCCTTTCAGCGCGGTAAGCTCCTCAGCCAGCTGAGTTTGAGACTTTCCCGGGGAAACGAGCAGAAGGACGAGTGACCTAGTAAACATGGCCGCTTCAAAGGCAAGAAGCATTGTTGTTGTTTTTTTTTTTTTTTTTGAAAAAGCCTGGGGTTCCCACAAATTATTAGTTTCATATTGTAGCGTCATAGTGACACGTTTAACAACTATATAAAAAGCATTAAAAAAAAAAAAGTTAGATGCTGCAGTGAGACTGGATGAAGAGCGTCTGTGAACATCAATCATCAAGTCTCAGTTTTTCTGCTTGAATAAAGCAACCCCACAGCACAATGCTGCCACCACCTTATCTAAATGTAACATCCCAAAACATCTGTTTTTTATATTTATGGCTGTTTACTCACAGAGCTCTGTTTGCTGTTTTCTCCAACTATTTCGGGAAGAGGTGATGCAATAAAAAAAAAAAAACACTTCCAGGATCACAGGTCTGCCTGTATTAAGTGTTTTAGGATCCGGATTTTCACTTTCTCTTAGTCATACAACTTTCCCATGACTTTGATTAACTTGATTAACTTTGATTAAAAGACTTTGATTAAAATCAATATGCTAGCTAAGAAAGAAGGAAAAATGCTGAGAAAACTGACACAAAACAAGAAAACCAGCGTAGCGGATGGAAGATAACGAGTTCTAGCCAGACTGGACCGACGTCTTCATCTTCATTCTTTATATGGATGGAAACCCGTTTGATGCACACGGCTGAAGGTGATAGTTTCTTCTAGGAATGTAAGCAATTGTTACCAGATGGCATAAACGGTAAACATTTGAGTCATCACCCGTTCTAAAATCTAAGAGATTATCAATGATTCAAGTCTCTCCTCTGACAGATGAACCAGAATCAGGAGAGAAACAGACGGTTTTAAACATGGTGGAGCCGCTTTGGGGGTGGCAGAGCCCCGGAACCAGACTCAAACTTTGATTCTGCAGTGACTCAGCGTCGCAGCTAAATGTTCATTTACGGGTCATAAACCATGAGTCGGTGCAGCGTAGGCGTTTTCCAGGTCAGCGTTGTTCGCACTGCAGGAGGCTTTGCTCCTCTGCTCTCTCTGGCATTGCCGCTTGCTTTTTGTGTTTAAATACCCGAGCTATTGGATTAAGCTCCATAATCAGAGGAGGCTTTACCCCCAGCTAACCTGTTTATAAGGTTAATATTCTCATTCTGCAGGAAACAAATATGGGCCGCTGTGAGATTTCAATGGGAAATCCGTAGTTGTGTGAGATGAAGTAATAGATTTGAATTAAAACAAAAAATATGTATTTCTGTTGCTGCTAAACATATTTATTGATTATTGGAGGAATAAAATGTTACTTTAATTTTGATACCTGGACTGAAGCTTTACCATGGAATAAACCACTAAACTTATTTGTCACTTTCAAGTGTCTATACGATGCAGAATGATGCATTTTGTTCCTGCTCTTCTCTTTATAGTGACACGTGCATTATTCAGGTTGTCTGGTCTGATGAATCATCACTAAGCTGCTCAACACACTCTGTGGTTTTGAAGCAGCTTTACATTGAAAACAGTGATGGTCACTGTTGTTTAGTTTTCACGTGACTTTTGTTTTCAGTTATTTGATTTTTTTCAACCAGTTAATTCTGTCGCAGTTAATCAGTCAGGGTTTCCCCCCAGTGTATAATAAGCCTGGCGGGCCACCAGGCTTTACTTGGTGGCCCCCACCAGGCTTAGCATTACTCATTTATTTAAGTCTCTTTAAAATGTTTACAATTTTTAAGACTTTATAGTTGATTTTCAAGTATTAATCTTCCAACAGCACATAATTATCAAGAGATATTTTCATATTTCCTGTTGACTTTAAACATTTGTTAGCTTAAAAGCACGACGGGCCGCTGGATGAATGCATCAAACCACCGGGCTTAGCAAGTTTTCCCCCAGAAAACTTCATTTATCGCATAAATGAAAATGATTACTAGTTTTTGAAAGGCAGAGATTTCAAATTCTACTTTATTTGAGGCTTGGGTTGCGTGTGTGTGTTTTGTTTTTTTTTTTGTTTTTTTCTCCCTTCTATTTGTTGTTTTATTTCGGATATTTAAAATCCTATAACAAACTTTAATTTTGCAGTGTTATGTGCAAAATTAAAGTTTGTTATAGCATTCCTACAGGTGCTTCTTTTATCCGGGATAAATGTTTTTTTTTGTGCATTTCAGGACGGTTTTCCGGACAAGCTGCGCTTCACCTCCTTCTACTTCTACTTCGGCCTGATCCTCCTCGAGCTCGTCCTCTGCTGCTTGAATGAGAAACCTCCTCTCTTCTCCAATGTGGTCACTGACCCTGTGAGTCCCACACGTTGCACCAGTATGAAGCAGGTTTACAACCTTGTACATATTTTTAACTGCCCTGACTTGTGTTTCTGCCCCTCTTCTGGTTTCTCCTCAGAATCCGTGCCCTGAAACTACAGCAGGCTTTCTGTCCACCGTGACCTTCTGGTGGTTCACAAGGTGAGCCGCTGATTCATTTAGGTTTTTGTGATGTGATTCTTATGATGACTCTGAAATCTGTAATCTCTGTTTAGTTTGAAGTAACTACAATATTTCAGAATTAGGAAATCAAAGGTTAAATATTTTAGTTTTATTTATTAGCTTTTCTCTGTTTCAAAGAGCAGCAGCCAACAAATCCAAGTTAAAAACTAAACCTTCTGCTGAGTAAAGCTGTGTTGAAATGTCTGCATTCACATTGGCGAAATACAGACAAACTTTAATGTAAAAGTACAAAACAACAAATTTTTCCGGACTCATTCTATTGGTTTCTATGAGGCACTATATAAAAAATTGAACCGTTCAGAGGTTTTAAAGAGTTTGATTAGCCACTATATCAAATTTATAGTGTCTAATAAAACCACAATAACTTTTATTATGAAGTTTTATTATTATAATAAAAACTTCTCGATCAATTTCTGACCACATTATGTCCTGTAATTGATCAGTTTGTCAGCTTCTCAGTGGGTTACAAAGACCAGTCGTCTGCGAAAAACAACCAGACTGTAACCACCAAGCTTTAGAGATTATTATTAGTGTTCATGCATCCTTAAAAAGTCTTAAATTAATGTATCTAAAAAAATCAAGGCCTCAAAATGTCTTCAATTAATTTATACATTTCTTTGGCGATGTGGGTCTTCAGTGCCATTGATAATGGTCATAATGCAACTTAACGATTCTGGACTTTACGGCAAAAAGTTTAGACAATACTGGTCTAACCTAATAAATCCATCCATCCATCCATCCATTTTCCGTCACCCTTCTCCCTAACGGGGTCGGGAGTTGCTGGTGCCTATCTCCAGCTGCGTTCCGGGCGAGAGGCGGGGTTCACCCTGGACAGGTCGCCAGTCTGTCGCAGGGCAACACAGAGAGACAAACAGGACAAACAACCATGCACACACACACTCACACCTAGGGAGAATTTGGGAAGGCCAATTAACCTGACAGTCATGTTTTTTGGACTGTGGGAGGAAGCCGGAAAACCCGGAGAGAACCCATGCATGCACAGGGAGAACATGCAAACTCCGTGCAGAAAGACCCCGGGCCGGGAATCGAACCCAGGACCTTCTTGCTGCAAGGCAACAGCGCTACCCACTGCGCCACTGTGCAGCCCACCTAATAAATCATTTAGCATAAAAATCTGAAAATTGTGAAATATAAAAAACTGAAGACTCGATTGACTGCTGCTAACCTTGCCTCTAATGAATTATGACCCACATAGAGCGAATGAAGCTCCTTTAGTCTCTATATTCTGATTTCCGTCACTCAGACGACCTCAGATGACATTGAGGCTTTGCTCTGAGAGAATGACGGAGTGGGAGGACATCAGTATTACAGGAAAAGGTTTCTCTTCCCACTTTCAGTTTGCAGTTTGCTTTGGTGTTTTCCTTTGTGAAAGAACGATAACCCCGTGATTTCTGTGCATTGATTTATAGGTCTGTGATCTAAAGCGTCTGTCTTGGTGGTAGTGAGAACATTATTTGGTAAACCACATAACATAAGACTGTTTTCCTGTAAACCTGCTAGCTTACAGGAGGTAAGTGCGAAAGCCACTTCCTCGTTACCCAGTCTAACCAAGTTGTCTAGCAGGTGAATGTTTGGTTCAGGTTCAACTAATAAGTTGGGTTTTGGGTGCGTCTCCACTGGCTGTGTTTTTCTTGCTGTTGTGGGCTTGAACATGCACTGGAACATGAGCGCGCAGCAGATCGGATCGATGGTCGAAGCTTCAAATGACGATGCTCGTCACCCTCCGTGTGGTTGTTATCCGTGTTGATTCACATAAACCCCGGATATTTCATTTCATCTTTCAGATAAAAAGCCAGAAATGTTGAGTTGATAAGACTGAAGCCTAATCAAGACGACGCGTGCGGTACACGGCTTGATCTGGCTTGAACCACCTCTGAAGAGGTTATGAAAAACGGTGAGGAGCCATCAGGATCTGCAAATGGAGACGGCAATGGCTGGGACTCGGTGTGCGTCTGCACGTTCTTAAAAAGTCTTAAATACGTAGATATGAAATTAAGGCCTTGAAATATCTTTTAAAAAAATTTAAATGCATTTTTTTTTTCCCTCCGAAGAGTTTTTGCGCCGCTAGTGGCTCGTATTTTTTTACAGTAGGCAGACAGGAAAGAAGGCGAGGAGAGGGGGAAGACATGCGGCAAGGGTCGCCGGGACCGGGAGTCGAACCCGCGACGTCCGCGTCGAGGACTGAGGCCTCCAAACGTGGGGCGTGCTAACCCCCTGCGCCACCACAGCACGCCCCTGAAATTAATTTTTAAAAATTTGAGTCCTCCTTTAATATATTAATCACAGGTCTGAACAGGACTATTTAATCTCTTATATTCTATTTAATTTAATTTTCTCATAGGACTTTTCTGTCAGGCAAAGGTTTGAGGTGCAGATCATTACATTTTGTGACTCAGGACGGTTGAAGCTATTGTATAACCAGCTGCTAACATTCTTTCAAAGCTCGCTTTTTATCATGGGAAAGTGGAAACTTGTCACCAGTTCAATGGACAATGTTTGTACGTTTTATCTATTATATATACAGGTCTTAATTTCCATTCTTAATGGTCTTAAAATGTCTGAAATTTGAGTTGGTGAAACCTGCAGAAACTTTGTAAAATCTATTTCCGTGCTGATTTATGTGCATCTGTCTTGTAAACGTGAAATAATTTGTAATAACTTTAAACTTTTCAGGTGGAAGAAAATTTCCGGTTTCGATTAAAACCCAACGTAAAACCAAATTCCTCTCAATTGCTAGTAAAAATGTGACGTATCAAAGTCATTTAAAACACAACTGCATTGCATCACCTTCGCAATTGTATAACGATCCCAATAAGAGTGTGAAGTGGTGATGTTTTAGTTTCCGTATCAAAGTTGTATTATTTTTTTGGCATGTTGTGCCTCTCGCTCAGCCAGCTGAGTGACGGTGTGCAGCAACAGATGGAGCAGAAGAAAACCACAACTTTCCCAAACCGTAGTGAATCTAGAAACCAGTAAGCATCCCAGGCTTGCTCTGAAGTCTGGAACAGAAATTAGATTCCCAAAAAACGAGGCTACTGACGATTTTCACTTGAATGTAGTGAAAATTCTGTATTTATTTACTGTTTGTGATTGACTCAATTGCGTTGCTTTGTCTCTCTCCCAGTTTGGCCATCAAAGGTTACAAAATGCCCCTTGAAGCCAAAGACTTGTGGTCGCTGAACCAGCGCGACAGCTCCGAGAAGATGGTGCCGAAACTCCTAAAGGAGTGGGAGAAAGAGCAAATCAAGGTCAAGAGGTACGAGTTCAAAAACTCTCAAGCAAAGGGGCCGGTTTCACCAAGTCTTTGCTACTCACTCAAAAAGAAAGTTTACCAACAATGAAAACGTTCAAAAACACATTTTAAACTTCAGATAAAATCATTTCAATGCAAAAATAGCTCCACTGTGTCTGAAACTCATTATTTTTACCTGTAAAAATGCTGCCCAATGTCTAAAGTTATTTAGAAAAATGCCTGAATAGCTTCAGACGTTCGTCAAACTACAACTACAAACTTGAATGTGTCTTAAGGTTTTATGTCATAAACCAACAATTAAGCTTCAGAGTAGAAGCATAATTCCATTTTTTTACTTTACACACAAAACATGACACATGTGGCTTACATTGCCATATAATCAAACACCTTTAGATACAATCCACCATTAAAAGGTCTTAAATCTAAAATTAAGGACTGAAAGTGTCTTAAATGAATTAGAAAATATGTAATCACAGGTCTTAAATTTGTTTGTGGCCAGTCTATTACATCCTGTATATTCGATGCCATTTAAATTGATGGTGGGACTTTTCTATCAGGCGAAAGTTTGAGTCGCACTCAGACATCTTCATCGTTTCTGTGACTCGGGCGGTCACAGAACCGCTGACGATACCCTTGTTGGCTTGTTAGCTTTTTTGCATCTATCATTGGAAAGTGTAAATTTACTGCCTGTTGTCCGGACGACGTTCGTCTTTGCCACTGGCTCCACTTCTGTTGCCAACTCGTATGACGCTACGTACGCTCTGCGCCAAGAAGCTTCACATTTGTACATAAATTATATAATTTTCTGTGTACGTTTCTGTCGTGATGGAGGTCTTACATTTAATTCATGTTGGTCTTAAAAAGTCTTCATTTTGAGTTGGTGAAACCTGCAGAGACCTTTCAAACTGCACTGCAAAAAATAATTGTTTATTTTTGGTAAAGTTTCCTGCTCAAATGTCTTGGTACTCTTGAAATTAAACTAAACTAACTTGCAAGTAATTTTTGAGCAAGACATTTGAGGTTGTTTTTAGTAATTAATTCTTCAATATTAATGAAAATATTTTGGTTCCACTGGCAGATTTTCACTTATAACATGGGAAACTTGTCTTTTTATAAGTGAAATTAAATTATTTTCTTTCACAGACAGAGTCAGACTCAAGGGTTAGTCAGACAGTCTCTGCCTCGAGTCTGTCTGACCCTAAATTGCTTTACAAATACGGACGGAGCAACTTCTTTATGTGCAAAGCTCCTTTCCCGAAAAAACCTCATTGCTTCAAACACAAATGCACGTCAGACTTTTCAGATGCGCAGCTGTAAAATCCTTTAAAAACCTTTACAATTGTGCATAATTGGTGCAGCTGAGTTGTGTTGCTTTTTTCCTCCCTGTCAGACCACAGAGAGCAGAGGATGTTGTGTTAGAGGGCGGGTCTCTTTGTGCACGCTCTTTGAGCTGCACAAGTGAAACTCTGAACATGCTCTATGTAACCCGCACACTCGGATGGTTTCCTCTAATTTGTCGAACTTCTTCCAGCTCACTGACTTACCGGATTCAAAGAGTGAAAAGAAAAGGCAATGTGTTAAAAAAAAAAAAAAAAAAAAAAAAAGGTGCTAAAAACACACTTGGATAATTAGACATGGTTTTGTGTCTGTTGCTAATTCATAATAAAATTCATTTAATGAGTCGGGTAATTACAGCGCAACATGTTTTCAGCTATAATTGGTCTGGATTTTTAGTTTGCCCTGAAGCACAATTTCATTACGTTTTTATTACTCTTTAAAAAAAAGAAAACCTGCATAACAGGTTTGCTGAACTCTGGCCTCCTGGAGGCCGTTTCCTTTCTGTGCCACAACTTCTTTTCCTGTGTGTTTCATTCTGGACTGAGATTAACTCGTAAATTGATCTGTCAAACCTGGACTGGTCTTTTTCTTTGAGCTGCACACAAACCTGTTTGCATTCAGCCGAAACTCGACGGTTAGTTGACAAATGGAGGATTTTCTGCACTCTGAGCTTGTGTTAGAATAGGTTTACTGTCTTTATGTAAATAACTATATTCCTTAACAAGATGACTCATTCCCCGTATTGCAGCTGACTGCCTCTGGTCCTGCTGAGGGATTTAACGGTCACCACTTAAACAAGTGCAGTTGGCTGGACGGGACAGTTATTCATGTTTTGCTCCTGCTGTGTGTTGAAATGTGATTGCTGGTAAAAGTGTCCATCTCATCCCGAGACAAAATAACTAATAAAAATGTTTTGCAATGTAGAAATTGGAGATAAAATAATAAAAAAGAGTTATAGTAGCTCTTTTTCACTGCATTTTTATGACTAAAACACCTTTAGACTTGTCATTATCTACAAATACAAACCCATGTTTTTTTTTTTAAATCTTTGAAATAGTTTCATTTCAAGAAGAGTTTATTTTCCAATCAGTTGTAGCAGTGATTTTTCAAAGTGGGGCAACCAACTCAGAAAAATGAGAGAAAAAAAAAAAATAGCAAACAGAAAAACACAAACTGCACACAAATACCGATATTCCCAGAATTAGAAAACCCCAATGTGTTGCTTCCTGCATGACTTATAACTTGTTTTGTAATGAGAATCAATCATTGAACTGGAAAAATTCTATAATTTTGCCCTAAAAAGTGAGAAGAGGTTGTAATCTATCTTTTCAGTAGAAAAAGAATATTATAAAACCTAGAGGACAGTCAAAGCATTGGGTGATTTAATTCTATTATTTTTTAATTGTTGAAACTATTCATTATAAAATAGTTGTCTTCTACTCCAAGGTAACCATGTTTTTTTTATTGCGTGTCACAGTGACCTTAATAATCTATGAAGCCTATTTTGACATTTCCATTTAGGTTTTTTAATTATTTCTACTCCTCTAACAGCAGAGGTCAGAATCTGACCACCAAAGCGGCGTACGCTAAGCAGCAACCATCGGCCACCAACCACGTCTCAGGAGGAGCCGCGGGGGGCGAAACCAGCCCGGAGGAAGTGGAAGTGCTGCTGTCCAATCCCAAAGCGGCTCCCCACCAGCCGTCCTTCCTCCGCGCCCTCATCAAAGCGTTCGGCCCCTACTTTCTGATTGGCTCGGGCTTTAAGCTCCTCCAGGATACCATCACCTTCGTCAACCCCCAGCTGCTCAGGTGAAAAAAAATAATAATTAAGTAAATAACGCTTAGAGTCTCTGTCAGGGCGCTGTCCGCGCTGCAACACATTAGCACATAAAGCCCTCTTTGTTCTCCTTCTGAAGACAACTATTTCTAGCACTTTTTTTTTTTTGCATGTTGTGTTTGCATCTATCCAAAGTAGGGTTGCTTTCTTCTAAGTAAAAATTGTGTGCTAGTTTTGTCCGAGATGTAAATAGATTTCCTCTTCCTTTATGGCCCCTGGGTGGAAATTTGATTAAGGCAAATGTTCTGTGAAAGTCGTATCTCCGAATTTCACTCAGATAAGATATGGCAGCTGTTCACCAACAAACTTCCCTCCATGTATTTTATCATATGACTCAACATTCTTAACTAATACCGATTATATCTGTTCTTTGTAGCACAGGCAAAACTTTCAAAACACCCTCAAGTCTTAGTTTTACATTTTTTTTTACATGTTCTCTGACCCACATCTTTTGTCTGATCTCATCGAGGTTTAAATCTCACCCGCTAAAACAAGTCAAATAACTCAGGCTGACCTAAAGGGCTTGATTGTATCTTCATCAGGCAAAAAGCATCCTGCTGCTCTTGTTTACCCGTTTCTCTTTTTTGCTGGTAGCGGAAGGCTAGCAACCTCCCTGAAGAATTTAATGTATGAAAATGACGAGCAGTGTGCCTGGTCGGCTAGCTATTAAGAAACAAAGGAAAAATGAGCTAAAACAGCTCTGTTAAAAAAGCTAAACAAATGATAGTTCAGTTTAAAATTGACTTGCATGCTACTGTAAAAACCTTTTCAGGCTTTCTGAAATGTTAGCTGAAAGCTGACATGCTAGCTTACTTCAGTAGTCGTCAAACAAGATATTTACTTTCAGTGTTTAAAAGTCAAAATCTTTTCACTTCCTGACATAAATTCGACTACATTCATTCAGTTTTAGGTCAGTAAGGATTGCCAGAGTTACTTGTTTTTCCTAAATAACGACGACAAGGAAGACAAATGTTTATACCTTTGTTGCATTACCTATCGCCGACTTGAAGAGTCTCTGCTTTCAGAGCCAGTCTTGTGGAGGTCATTCAGGATCTTCCTTACATCTTTATATTTTTCTGTAATGTCACATAAAGAATCAGATGTGGAACAGTGTGCCTCCATGTCGCTCAAATGCTAAGAATTAATCAAAGAAAATTACAAAACTGAGACTTCAGCGATTACACTTTGCCAAAGTTCTGAAAAGAAAAAGATGTTTCTATTAGCTTTACAGCCTCCATCAACTGGAAAAAGATAAAATGGTAAAGAGGTTTAGTTGATGATAATTTGTGCCCTGGTACAAATTGATCAACTTAATTAATTTCAGTACAAACAGGTGATGCAGGACACCTGAAATCACTCCGCCAGACTGTTAACAAGGTACAGATTGTTGAATTTCGGTTGTTTGTAACTTTAATTGTTTTTTACTCTTCCAGAATGCTGATCTCCTTCACCAATCAGAAGGACGTCCCTGTTTGGTGGGGTTACACGCTGGCCTTCCTCATGTTCTTCACAGCCATACTGCAAACTCTCATCCTCCACCGGCACTTTCAGTACTGCTTCGTCACGGGGATGAACGTCCGAACCGCGCTCATAGGAGCCATCTATAGGAAGGTACACATCCCACAGTCGCACTGTCACTTTCTCAAACATCAGTTCTCCACCCCACTTTCTTCAAACACAATTGGTGGCAAATGTCTGTGCTACGTTTGCGCTGATTTGTGCCTCTATCATTTTAAAGATATTGGTAAAAGTTTCTTCAAATCATGCAGAATTGTGTCAATCAACTCATCTGCGTTTGTGCTGGTTTGTGGAGTAAAAATCTCCATTTGCGCTGCTTTGGCTTTGAAGACATTACTGAAAATGTAAAGGTCAAATGGCCAACAGATTGAAATAAGCAGGTGTTTTAATAATAATTGTTTTGCATTAAAAAATATCAATTTTTCCTCACCATTTTTTATTGTTTGTTTTTTTTCAGTCTCTGGTCATAACGAATGCTGCCAAGCGTTCCTCTACGGTGGGAGAAATAGTGAATCTGATGTCTGTCGACGCACAAAGGTTCATGGATCTCACCACCTTCCTCAACATGCTCTGGTCTGCTCCTCTGCAAATTATGCTGGCACTATACTTCCTCTGGCAGGTACACAACACAGGCATTGTAGCAAATTTAACCACATTTAAAAACCACAGCACTGTTCAAGTTAATGTTTTTTTCCTATTTTGCAGAACCTGGGTCCATCTGTGCTGGCTGGTGTGGCTGTCATGGTCATGCTCATCCCCTTTAATGCCGTCATCGCCATGAAGACGCGCGCCTATCAGGTACAGAGAGGGAATCTGTGGAATTCATTAAAGTTTGATTATTATTAAAATCAATCCAACTGCACAGAAAAAAGATGGAACAGTTAAAACAAACAAAAAAAAAAAAACAGGAACGAAGGTTTGAAAAAGGAAAAAAATCTCAATGAAAGTAACAAACCACTTCAATGTGGAATTGAAAACATTGCTGATATGCTAATTATGTTGAATTTTAAATAGTGTTAAGGATGTCATATTAGCAGTTAGCGCAGGCTAACATTAACACAACAGTTTCCATATGGATTCTCTGGGGAGTGTAGTTCCTTGCCTTAACACTGAGATTAAAAAAAAAATCAGTTTATTTCAATATAGGGAGATTTAGAAAACGTGCACCTTGGCTGTGCTCTATTCAGCCTTCCTGTTATCTGATCAAAATCTCGCTCTCCTGTGGCCCAAAGGACATGTCTGGGTCGAAGAAGATGGAGTGTCCCTTTAAAAGCCTTTTATTTTTCTCATTCCTCTAATTACAACATCTGACTGATAGAGAAAATTACGTGAAACTTGTTTCTGTCAGTCAGTGGCAATGTCTGTGCCATTGAAGTTGAACAAGGTAGCAAATTTTTTGGTCAATGTGGATTTTTGAGTTTCCTAACGGTTGGTTTTTGCATCGTACATCTAAATCACATGTAGAATCTTGCCGTGTGTCATGGAGTCCTCTAAAATCTACCTTAAAATTTAAGGTAGCTTGTTAGCTTTTTATGTATCGTGGCTATTTCTAGGTCTGTACATCCACAATAAAAACTATGCCATTTTGTCACCCTCAGGTGGAGCAGATGCAGCACAAGGACGCTCGTATCAAGCTGATGAATGAGATTCTTAACGGCATCAAAGTCCTCAAGCTGTATGCCTGGGAGAACTCCTTCAAAGAAAAGGTCCTGGCTATTCGGCAGAAGGAACTTATCGTCCTCAGAAAAACAGCCTACCTGGGAGCACTTTCCACCATGGCCTGGACCAGTGCCCCTTTCCTTGTAAGCTCTTAATGTTTTACTGTTTACTAAGAGTAAGAAGTGAAACAAGCTCAGAGACCACATTGCTCTTATTGTCAATCATTTTTATGTAGTTTCTGAGAGACCTTCCTCTCCAGTTATTTTTAGCAGGAGACTGTCATCACTTATCTTTGTTTTAATTGTGTTTTTGAACTTCTACCAAGTTGCTGATGACTGATCCAAATCCTAGACGAGCCCCCAAAAATTACACAAGTACCTTAAATAGGAGATTTGATATATAGAATTCAAGTTGAACTGGTTTAGAGTACTTAGGCATTTTAAATCAGAGAGCGAGTTGGTTCTGGGTGCATCGGTACTTTGGTCAGTTTAGGTTTTATTTTATAGTGATTTTAAAATACCTGTTTTCTAATGTATATTCTTTCTAGTAGGTCTTAAAATTAGTTACCGGTATTTCTCTTTAATTTATTCCCTCTTCAAGTTTTCTAATTAGAAGCATGAAACAATTTACATTAAGTGACATTTAGCATGCCATTTAATGTAGGGAATCCCTATTAATGCAGCATATGTATGGCAGGAGATACAGTATGTGATATGGGATAGAAGTAGCTAATAGAGACTGAATAAAAGTAACCAAGAATGTAGCCCTGAAGGACCCCATGTCATCTTTGAATGTAAGCAGAAACCAATGCCTTAAGCACTTGTTTTTTTGTTTTTTTTATTTTTGTTTTCCATAACAAGCAAAGTAATATGCATACATGATGCTAATTGCTGCATTACCATGGTGTAATAACAGGCCTTGATGTCTTGCTGCTTCACCCATGTGTCTCCAGGTTGCCTTGACGACTTTTGCCGTGTTCGTCACTGTAGATGAGAAGAACGTGCTGGACGCAGAGAAGGCCTTTGTGTCGCTCTCCCTTTTCAACATCCTTCGATTTCCTCTGAACATGCTCCCTCAAGTGATCAGCGGTCTCGTACAGGTGTCCTTTCTTCCCCCTCTTCTTCTCTTCCTCGCCCTCCCTGCGTTTTGTTCTGCAGCTTTACGTCTCTCTTCTGCTTCTCAGGCGAGCGTGTCGCTGAAGCGAATCCAAAATTTCCTGAGTCACGATGAGTTGGACCCAAACTCCGTGGACAGAAAGAGCAGCTCAGGTAAAAACAAAGCTCAATCCCTACTTAAAGGGCGTTGTCAGGGTTTCTTTTGACTTCTTCCAAAGTGGAAATCCTTCTGCAAAGCCGCCTCACCTTTCACCCAGCGTCTCTGAACCTAAAGAGCAGTGACATGACTCAGGCTTTCTCGTCTGTCATCAGTTGAAAGTTGTTGAAAAGAAAGTCTTTTATCCCGTTGTTACTCAACAGAGTATGCCGTCTCGATTGTCAACGGGAAATTCACGTGGGCCAAAGAAGATGAACCTGTTCTGGACAAGTACGCCACGCTCAGCCACAGATACGTCCATTCACAAGTCTTGTGTTTTTACTCCTCTGACTGTGACATGTTTGCTGTGCGTTGCTAGCATCAACGTGATGGTGCCCCAGGGCTCCCTGGCAGCAGTGGTGGGTCATGTCGGCTGTGGGAAGTCCTCGCTGATCTCTGCGCTGCTGGGCGACATGGAGAAACTGGAAGGCGAAGTTTCTGTTCGGGTACGACTTCACTGAGAATTACTTTCCCTGTAAAGTAGGATGAACCTACCGCAACGTTTCCCATCGAGGGTTGAACACGTGACTCAGTGTTGTAAAAACTGAAGAGTTTTTATTTGACTGAAACAAAAACTTTGAACGATTTCTGTGACCACAAGAATCCAGCAAAGTAAACATTTCACGCCTCTGATGAAATCTTTCAGACTTTCCCACAGATTACAGCTACACCATTTTGTACACTTCTCAAAATCAACACTTTTTAAAACAAGGATTCTGTTATAAAAATTAATATTAGGACCGTTCAAGACAGAATCAAGAGGTTTAGTTGATAAAATGATCACTTGAAAAGTTACATCTCTGTTTACTCAGATTCTTTGTCTTTTCCTGAAATTTATTTCATGATCTGAAGCAGTGAAGTATGACTGAAAAAAAGCCAACTGTAGAAATCTGTCCTTTTTTTTTTTAAGCTAAAGTTCAGTGTTTTCTAAAAGCTCAGCATTTTTGACAGCTATCCCTCGGATTAAAAAAATAATTAGACAGATCAAAAAGAGAGTTCAGCTTTGATGTTCAGCAGCTACTCCAGGTCATCAGTTTGTAGATTGTAAATTGTCGGGGTTTAGGCTTTATAGTGTCAAGTTTCAAGTGCTTGCACTGCAAACACAGTAGAACGATTGCAAATTATTTCTTTTGCGCAGCCAGTTGGAATACTTAACACCCAGAATGTGAACATTTCACACAGTCTGGACACAAGAAAATGGGAGAACTAATAGAAATCTGACTCTGTTCTCAGGGGTCGGTGGCTTACGTTCCCCAGCAGGCGTGGATACAAAATGCCACCCTGCGGGACAACATCCTGTTTGGGAAGAGCTTCAACGAGTCAAAATACCGCCGAGTTCTGGACGCCTGCGCCTTGACGCCAGATCTGGAAGTGCTGCCTGGAGGAGACATGACAGAGATCGGAGAAAAGGTAGAAAAGAAAAAAGTACTCCTACCTCCTGAATGTTTCTGCATTTATGAGGTTTTATGTTATTGGTTGAACACATAGCACTGTGTAATTAGGAAGTGGAAGGAAGAGGATGCATGATTTTCAAATACTGAAATAAGTTCTGAAAAGTGTGGTGTGAGTTCACAGATACTCAACTGGAAGAAGGTCTGGACTCTGAGTCCTCTATAAGTCTTCTGTTGTCTCCAACAGGTTTTCTTCCTGGATTGTTCTGCTTTTTTTTAACCCTTCCAGACCAAATCGAGCTCTAACGATCCTGCAAAATTGGCAGAACTGTTATTGCGCCATATTTTGCTCTATCTGAAAAATTCCAACCATTTCTGAAAGGGGAGACGTTGCGCTTTCCAGACAGTATTGGGTTGTTACTTTAATTTCACTCCTGCTGTACCAAAGGCAATCTTTTAATAGGTGGTAAAATTGGGAAAATAACTTGCTAGATATTGAAAGTTCGAATGGTTATGGATAAATGGGCAAATATATTCACTCACATGACATTCATAAAGAACTGTGTACAATTAAAATAAGCAAAAATATCCAGGCAGATTAGAAACTTTGGTCATGAAGGGTTCAAATATTTCTGATTTGCTGGTTTGTCCCTGCTTCCCCATATCATGAAGCTGCCACCTCCATGTGTTCAAGGTTACGCGTGTTGGCCGAAACATTAAGACTTTTTTCCTACATGACCTGAAGCAAAGTAAAAGAGGGACGTCTTATGGCTTCATACAGTAGCGTTTGTCTTCAACAAACATGAATTAGATAATGTCTTAAAGACAAATGATGGCATTGGGTTTTATTTAGAAGAGTAAAGGTTTCTGAATACAGCTGATCTGAGTGAGGTATTTGTAATGAAAAAGAGGCAAAATCTTCATGTCTGTCCACCAAGTCCCAATAGCATCACAATTTTCATTGCACTTCACAATCGTGCACTCGTAAAGTTCTACATGCATGAATACATTTGCAGCACTTCCTCAGAGAAAGCCTTGTTTTTATAATCTAAAATGTTTTGTTTTTAATGTTTTGTTTCCTGTTTTGATGATATGACATGTAAAACAGAAAAAAAACGTTTTTGATGACAGAAGATGACGCTATCCTCTCTCTGCAGGGCATCAACCTCTCCGGCGGTCAGAGACAGAGGGTCAGCCTGGCTCGCGCTCTGTACAGCGACGCCGAGGTCTACCTCCTGGACGACCCGCTGTCCGCCGTGGACGCCCACGTGTCCAAACACATCTTCGACAACCTCATCGGCCCTGAGGGCGTGTTGAAAGGCAAGGTGAGGAAACTCTCTGACGCCGCCGATCCGCACAGGTACTGGGATCACTGCGGCGTTCGGGAGAGGAAGTTGGATCTTATCGTTCTTCCAGTGAGGAAGCTGTGTCGGCTTTTATCAGTAAACGACTCATTCTGCGTCGTAAACGAAATCCTCGGTCTTTGATAAGAGCCTGTTTTCTCTGATCGGAATCAGAGAAAAGCTTCTTTGAACTTGGTGTTGTAATAAAAGGTGTGTCCGTTGGTGTTTCTTTTATTGGTATTGATTCATTGCCTTTGTTTGGTTCCAAGACTCGCGTCCTCGTGACGCACGGCATCAGCTTCCTGCCTCAGGTGGACAACATCGTGGTGATGGTGGAGGGCCGGGTGTCGGAGATGGGCTCCTACCAAGAGCTGCTCAATCAGAACGGAGCCTTCGCTGAGTTTCTCAGGAACTACGCTCTGGAAGACATCGTGGAGGAGGACGAGGCCACCGGTTGAGCAACACTTTCTCCCTCTTCCCGTCAATCCCTTCTGATATTAACGGCTGAGTTTGCTGGTTTCACGCTGTCTCTTTCTGTTTACCCCAATGGTTTCACAGAAGAGTTAATAGAAGACGAGTTGTTCCCCGACGACGTCCTTAGCAACCACCACACGGACATGGTGGACAACGAACCCACGGTTAATGAGGCAAAGAAAAGTTTTATGAGGTGTGAGAAATTAGAAGTAGTAAAGCCTCCATGACCGCATCCGACTGAATTCAAACAGCCTTTCTGTTTTTATGTCCTGTGACTTAAATCTGTTGCCCACTCTGTCGTTTTCAGACAGATCAGCATCCTGTCAGGAGACAGCGAGAACTTCCGGTGCCGCTCGGTCAGGAGACAGAGCCAGAAGAAGCACCAAGAGCAGGAGAAGGAGAAACCCCAGGAGGCCCAGAAACTCATCCAGGCAGAGACAGCAGAAACAGGCCGGGTCAGTTGAGAATATTCTGTTCTGGGGTTTTTTTTCTAGCTTTGAACTGCATCAAGTCTTCTAAAGTGAAAGTTTTTCTTTTAAAGTCTCTGATATTTTACTTCAAAAACAATTCTGTTTCTGTAGATTTTTTTTAAAGCAATTTGTTCAGCAGCTTTTGCTTCTGTAGTTTTCTGTGTAAAAAGCTGGTTAATTAAAAGATGAATAGCAGGTTCAGGTGCCCTTTACATTAGAGATGTAATAATCCCTGAAGTCCTTAACTGCATGCCTTGCTCATAAAAGTGCTCAGACAGTTCAATGCAATTTACTGGATCAGTCTGTATAGATGTTTGCCTTTATCCAGGTAGCACTTGTAACGATTTACAAAGCAACAATTTCTTAAAACCAGTTTTTTAGACTTCATGATGACTGTTCTCTGCTCTGAGCCAGGCAGCTGTAGGGAAAAGCTGTGCAGAGAGCAGCTGAAACACTAGTCATTAACTGTTATGACATTCAAAGCGAAGTACAAAATTTATGAAGCACAATAATGTTTTCTCTAAGTTTTCTCTTCAAATTTTTAACATGGACAGCATTAAGATATAACAGGCCAAATAATTGAATCTTAAAAAAAAAAGAAAAGAAAGTTTGCTAACATTTTGCGAGCTAGCTAAATACTTTTATTTTTCTCGCAGGACTTTTCTCCCAGGCAGAAGTTTGCCGCCACTGGTGACAAGCTGCTAATATACTCTAATTATGTAGCTGCATAGCCAGCTAAGTTTTTTTGTGTCTATTATGGGGAAGCTCATATTTATCATCAGTTGGCTGGACAACATTCGTCTTCTGTCGCCATCCCATTCGAGGCTCGGTTCATTTTGAACTAGGGGGTTACAACAGTAGAGAGCATCAGAAAACATAGAAAATATGAACTTCTGCACAATTTCTTTCTAATACAGGTGTTAGATCTAATTCACAATGGTCTTAAAAGGTCTTAAACCTGAAGATACCCTGCTAAAAGCATCCTGCTGCTGACGTTTGTAAATTTGACACAGGTAAAAACCAAAGTGTTCCTGGAGTACGCAAAGGCAGTGGGACTTGTGCTGTCGGTGATCATTTGCTTGCTCTACGGCTGCCAGAGCGCCGCCGCCATTGGCGCCAACATCTGGCTCAGCCATTGGACCAGTGACTCATTGACAAATCAGACCAAGGAAAACGTTCACATGAGGGTGGGGGTGTACGCAGCGCTGGGCATTGCACAAGGTAAGAAATCAGACACTGACTATCAAAGCATCTTTTAAAAGTTAAACTTGTCCTTTCTCATTTCTTTTTTTGTTTTGAAATGGAGCATGGAGACTTTGAGTTCATTCTACGGTTTGTCACTTCCACCCACACAGCTTCACGGATCTGGAAAATTAATCTGATGTGGTTTGATTTGCAGGTAGTTTGTTGTTTTCTTGTGCAGAAAGATTTCATTATGCTGACAGAAAACAGTTTTTGCATGGATGAGTCTGGATCTGAAGCCTGGTGTTTACCGCTCCTCCCCTCCAACGACCTTGCAGTGTCTCCATCTCGCACCTTCATTCCTTCTCCCTCTCCTGTGGTTAAACCCCCCTAGGTATCCTGGTCATGATCTCTTCCTTCACTCTAGCCATGGGGAACATCGGCGCAGCCAAGAAGCTGCACGCTAACCTGCTCAACAACAAACTTCACACACCCCAGTCTTTCTTTGACACCACACCCATAGGACGCATCATCAACCGCTTCTCCAAGGACATCTACGTGATTGACGAGGCGCTGCCGTCCACCGTGCTCATGTTCCTCGGGACCTTCTTCGTTTCCCTTTCCACCATGATCGTCATCATTAGCAGCACTCCCATTTTCGCCGTAGTCATTGCCCCCCTGGCTTTCATTTACGTCTTTGTCCAGGTACTCTAGGGCAGGCGATCCCCCGTCCGCTGTGCCATAAAAGCGTTCTGTCCTCCTCTTCGCTCATGTCTGACTCTTCCTCCTCCTGGAGTGGCATGCGGCCTGCATGTTTGGTGTGAAAAATCTTCTAACCTTCCAGTTACGGCTTTTGTTTCCCTTAGCATGTGATGAGCGCCTCGTGCTGCTGCTGATTTTACTCCTCTTTGCTATTGGATTTACTTTGCTCTCTCCTTGCAGCCAATACAATTCTGTCCAGCCTGCAGCGTGCTGCCACACACCCTTCACATGCACACACACACAACACACACTCATAAACCTTCTAAGGGTAAAAGTAGTAGAAATTGTGCTAAATAGCTCATTACTGCCCTCTAGTGGATCCGTGATGATGCATCTCAGCCTAATTTAAAGTAGGCCACTTTTTTTCCTACTCTTAGGATGTCCAGGTTGGTTATCACTGTTGCATCAGTGATGTTCTCAAGATCTCTACAATGTTGTGCAATGTTTAGGTTGTCGCCATGGAAACCTAGAGCACCTTAGATCCTCCGTGGCGTAATAACAGCTGCTCCAGGTTGATAAGAGTTCCTCTAATTTCCCTCCTTTCAGACCACCATCCATCAATGTTTTGAAAGATTTTGTAAGCGGATACGTTTCTAGACGAGGCCAGCCACATTTTAAAGATTTGTTTTGATTAGAAAGAACGAAGGATTCCCTTGTTTACATAGGCTTGTTGTGGACACTATCAGAGTTCACTCTTTTTTTTTCTTAAATCAATGTAAACACACAATAAGTAAGTACTGCTTTGGATTTTACAATGATTTGCAAACGTTTTCATACCTCTTGAATTTTTCACATTGTGTGCTGTTAAATTTTGATGTGTTTATTTTAAAGCTTTAGGTAGTTTCACATCGTTGTGCTACGTTAATAATTATGTTACTGAGTATCAAGTATTAGACTGGCCTAGTCAAAGTCCAGAGTTCCAGCTGTAACCTTGTGATAAAACTTGAAAATTGATACTTATAGACGCCGTAGATCCAGTCTGTCTGGGCTTCACCGACAGTTTTCAGATTCTTAAAAACAAAAAACTAAGTTTATCAATTTTATTTTACTTCCCAAATAGTTTGTATTTTATGCTAATGATAAAAAAAAATCATAATAAAAAAAACTTGACTTTGTAATATAACGAGATATACAACATTTTAAGAAGGATACATACTAAAGCACTGTATTTCATTGCATATTCTATGAATTTTAGATATTCACATTTTAAATTTTTTTTGGGTCAGTGTCAATTCCTAGTAGTTTATATTTTTAGAAAGTGGAGAGCTGCGGAGAGCTTTTAACCAGTCATTATGTTACCTGCAGTGTGCAGCTGCCTGAATGGCATCAGTTTCTTTCTTGGAGTTATTTGTAAGATAGTTTTGTTTTCTTTTAAGCGTACTAGGATGTCTGCACTAGAAGCAAGACCAAAATAACTTAGTAAGATTTTGTGTTTTCTCAGTGCAATAATGTCTGGTCTTTTGTGTTGCACTCTTTTTAATAATTCACACCTATCCTTACACTGGTTTAATGTTGGATTAGTTATGTTACCTAGTTAGTTATCCGCTGGCAGATATTTGTGAAGATACCTGTGAGCAGGTGGATCATAAAGTGTTTCTGCCTCAGTTAACCACTGCCTGCACGCATCACTTTATTCATAATCACCGAGCCAAACTGACTTGATGAAATCGCTGATATTCACAGAAATCCCTCAGTACGGTGAAGAATGCCACTTTTTCACAAAGCAAAAGTGCTGTGCCAAATGAAAAAAAAAAAAATACAAGTTTAACTTTTTTTTCCCCCTCGCTTAATCGGGTGTTTATAGTTTTCTGCTGATCTGAGAAAGTTGAACGTGTTTACGGCAGACAGTCGGAGCAGATCCTTATCCATTTAACACAGGTGTTGTTGTGTTGTCCTCCCCTTCTCGCAGGTTTGCTCATTTTGGTTAACTGCCTCTTGTGCCGGGCCTACTGTATGCTGCGGGCGGCCAAGTTCACACACCGGAACATGCTGCAGGGGGTCCTGCGAGCCCCACAGGCCTTCTTCGAGAGCACCCCGACTGGGCGGTTACTGAACCGCTTCAGCAAAGACGTGGATGCTATAGACTCCCAGATCCCCGATAATATTGACATATGGATGCGCACTTTCTGGTACACACTGAATGTGCTGCTCATATGCTCTGCCCTCACCCCAATGTTCCTCATAGTCATAGCCCCGTTAATGGTGTTCTATTGGTGGGTTCAGGTAAATAGGAAACAAGTGTGCTAACTCATGAATACAACATGCATGGGTGTGAGTGTGGACGAGCAAGTGTGGTGTTTATAGACTGCTGTATGTGTTTGAGGCAGTAATCGTTGCCGCCGTAGTGTTTTAGGTCGGCTGTGGTTTGATTTGTTTTTGCTGGTTTGTAGTCGTAGCAGCTTAACGTGTAGTAGCTTCGAAGGTTAGAGCGGTAGTGCACTAGCTAGTAGCAGAATCCAGTTGGACTGTTTATGTCAACAAATTGTATTTGATGTGCAGCAAAACATTAGCCAAAAAATCTGAAATTTTGGATTTAAATTTAAATTTTGCTACAGTGAATTCTTTGAAACAGGGTTTTATTTATGGCAGAAATAAATTTGTTCTCTTTAATGCTAAAATCAAAGTTCTGTTATTACTATTGTAATAATAGCTTTTTTTCTCCAGTGATTTTTCCAAATCACTCGCATCACAACATTTAAAAATCTCTCGTACACATTTGATTGGTTTCACAAAAGTTTTCGTCCGCATGAACTCGCACAGATCCGCTCCTGAGCGTTGGTTTAAACATGCCAAACCCGTAGGGGGCAGTGTAGAGCAAAGCTAAAAACCTATGTCAGCCAATCAGATCGCTTCAAAACTACCACAACTTCCTGCTGGGACTTAAACAAGGCGCCAGGAGGTTTGTTTGTGTAAACAGATGTGTAGGTTTTACAGGTTCTACTTTTAAATAGTGCGTTAGAATGTAAAGTTAATAAAACACCAGACAGTGTCCATTAGGAATCATGTCAAAGTAAATGTGCGGGACTCTAAATCTCAGTCTTTCTATGCTCACATTCAAACAGTTTTTTGTTAAATCTCCACCGTTTTAATTGAATATTAAACAGAGTTTTTGTTTGGATGACAGGCCAAGATGCATAAAAATGTAGATATTCGGCTCAATGTAGAGTAGGCCTACGTTTGAGCGTACCGTAGTTGTATTTACTTTGATGACGTTAGGTTTGAAATACCCAACTACAGAGTATCAAGTTTAACAGAACGGAGACCCAAAAAAGTAGTAATAGGAAAAACTCCAGTCTATAGCGCAAATAATTGTATGGTCATTTGTCCAGTAAGAAGGAGGAATTTATGAAAAATGTTGTTTGAGAAAAGTAGACAAATCCTTTCCAGACAGGAAGTTAAAACCATTCTGGTAAACCCAATCTGTCTGTAATTTCCCAGAAGTGAATGACCATTTTTGAGTAAATTTGTGATTCAGAAGACTATAAATAAATTGTTTCTGCCAATGATGCAGCATAGCCTCTTTTATGCCATCATTAGCAAGATGCTAATGATGGCAACAGCTGATGTTGCCAGCTGATGTTCCCACACAGATTAACTTGGGAGGATTTAACTGCTAAAGTGATGTAGCCGCAAAAAGGACACCTTCTGTCATTTCAATCAAAATCTATATCACAAAGGTCAACAAAAGGCTCACAGAAGGCAGAAATCATTAGTGTAACATTAGATTTTCTTACCAGAGAAACTTTATGCTCACAAACAAAACTTGTGGTATAATTTCTGAGCGCTTTGAAATGAAGGGATGGACTGATATTAAAATTTGGGCTAGTGTTGATATCCAAACTTGATATTAAGACCAATATATAACCAATATTTACATGTATTTCTCTACACTTTCGACCCAGCAGTATTGCTTCTCTGCTTCACTTAAACGCCTCACGATCTTGAAGATATGAAGATATTACCAATATATCACCGTTTCCTGAGACTAATTTAACCGCTAGCTTGGCAATTATCTTAGAAGTTACACATCTTTTCGCAATATTTGTTGTAATATAATGTTGCCAGCTAAATATTACTTGAAAATGTCCCCAAGGTGACTGAATCAGCCAAAGAAGTCGTTGTTGTTGACGTCTAAAAAGAACTACATTCTGTGTGTGAAACATTTATCCTCGCAGTAATCACATTTTTATTGAGCGATTTTCAAATAAGAAATGAACAATGTAAAAAAACAGCGGCTACTTAGTGCTTTGTACAACTGTTTTAAACTGCTGGTTAATAACCAAGGGATTTGAGCTCATTGATGCATTTTATTGCCAATCGGAATGAGAGCTGGGCATAAGTGGTTACGTCATGGGCTTGGTTTAGGAATATTTAAGACTGGCTTGCAAAAGTGATTATGCTCCTTTTGTTACTTTTGATACTTTCCCAGCACAAACTTTAGTCGGTTTTTGGGGGATTTTATTTGACAGACCAACAGAAAGTACAAGCAAATGGAAGGAAAATGTGCACGGTGTTGAATCAACAATCGACTTTTTTGAGGTTTACATCAAGATACAATGTTATTCTCTTATCAAAAACATACTTGGAGTGCTGATTGATTGATTCTTTTATGCCTGGTTGAGAAACCTTTTGACCACCTTGCGACCGTTCGAATAGCAAAATGCTTGGTCAGATCTAGCACCGCCTTCATGGTGGATGTCCTCTGAGCTACTGACTCACAAAGCATCCCTCCACACCACTTCCCAGTCAGCTCCTTCAGACTAGCCAGTAGCAATTAGCAAACACCTGCAGAGCTCATCATACAAGCTACTTCTCAGAGCAACACTGGTAAAAACATTGTTAATGTTGTGATGGCTTCCTGAAGGCAGCGCTTCAAAAAGATCAGGAGACTGATTCCTAGTTTTTAAGACGTTAAACTACATGGTAAAATTTATATTAAATTACATATGTATTTATATTCCTTTTTTTTTTAACAGGTGAAGTTAACATAGTTACTTGATTATGCTGCAAAAAAGTGGCACTAAAGCCTTGGATTTGCTGTATTCCGACATTTATTTGTTTGTTTCATTTGTGCTGGTGTCAGACTAAAAGGCCTGAATGCAAATGTATGCCACACTTTACAGATTTTCATAAGGAGGATGAAAAAAATCTTTGGAAATCAAATTTTGTACCCCACTTGTTGGTCTGCGACATAAAATCCCTACGATTCATTCAAGTTTGTGGCAGTGAGGGAACAAAAAGTGAAGGACGTCGAGGGTTTAGAATCCTTTTACAAAGTATTTACGTACTGGGCTTCAGTGTTGGTGGGTATCGAAGGAACACTCTGTGTGTGTTCATGCTGTGATTCTACCTGGACCTCCAAATGAGCAAAGTCAGTAATAACAGGGTAATTTCTGTCCTGCTGCTTTTTCATAACATCCACCCTGCATGGTCTGCTCTTTGCTGCATGACTCTTTGTTTCTTCTTCTGTTTTGTTTTTTTGTTTTTATACCCCCTCCTTCCCTGAACTGATCAGGGAAACAAACTGAGGATGTACTGTCGATACTAAAGGCTTCTAGGCTCCTAACACTTTATAATGAATCCCCTTCACAAGACTATAAATGTGATTTATTTTTAAAGACAATATGCTGCATCTGTAATAAAAAAACAAAACACCAGCAGCTCCACTCCACTGGTGCTGAGTTGTTGTTGCAACATTACAATCCGGCAGCGTACCGGCAAATTTATTAAAGTGTTTACATGCCGCGGCGCAGAGAGCGCGCAGCATTCCTGAGGTCGGCGTGCTGCTTGTGAGCTGATGGCGATTGGCACATGATCAAAAATCTGAAACCCAGAATATCAAATAACTCTGCAGGTGTTTTGTTTTTTTGGGGGTTTTTTTAGCTGCTTTTACTATTATTATTATTATTATTTGTGCGCATGTTTGTGTGTGTGTGTGTGTTTGAACTCATCTTTGTGCTTTTTTGTCTTTCTGTAATTTTTAAACAAGTGGGAAGGCCTCGTCAGGTTGTAACGCCGTGTTTGTCTTTCTCCTTCCTCGACGCCTGCAGAGATTTTACGTTGCCACGTCGCGGCAGCTGAAGCGCCTGGAGTCGGTTAGCCGCTCTCCCATTTACTCCCATTTCTCTGAGACTGTCACCGGCTCTAGCGTAATCCGAGCCTACGACAGACACGATGCCTTCGTTCTGATGAGCGATATAAAGGTGGACGAGAACCAAAAGAGTTACTACCCGGGTATAGTGTCCAACAGGTAAGTCTCCTTCCAGTTTAGTCAGAAAACACCCACTACCTTGTTCTGCGAGGAAACGCTTGCAGAAAATGTAAATATTTGACCGAGTAACTTTAGCTCGGCTCCAACAGCAGAGTGAAATCATGGCGGTTTAATCCCCACTAAAATAGAGCAAGGTTTCTGTTTTACACTGTGTTGCCAAAGATATTTGCTCGCCTATCTTTGAATAGATATGAATTAATTCAACATTTTCTTTTTAATTTATGGGGTTTAATCTGATGTAGGGCTGAAATGATTAATTGTATAAATCGCCACCAATTTAGAAATTGATTAATCGTTTAGCGATTCATTTAAGAAACCATGTCTGTTTGTAAAAGAATAATCTGGCTAATGAGGAATACAGTTTACGAAATCCAAAAACTAGCTTATGTTGTTAGATGGATTCAATTTAAAAATTTGTTTGACTGTAAAAAACAATAACTTTGTGGGTCGTAACCAACACGAATCCACTGACATCTGACTTCACAGAACCGTTTTTGCCTGTTTTCGTTCCCACTGTTTGCTCAGTCTCGAATTCACAAAGCAAATGTCTATTATTAGTAAAGAAATTAATAATTAACAGTAAGAAATTAAAGTGGGAATTAACAAGGTGGAGACTTTATTTGAGCATGTTAACATTTTCCAAAACCCTGTCAGTGGAAACGTTGATGGTCTGTAAAGATACTTCGCTGTTTAGAAGTTGATTAGAAATTTAGAGTCATGTTGAATCAGTTAAATAAAAAAACGAATCAAAGTTCTATTTCAGGTCATCTCTTTTCAAGTCCTAACAAGATGCAAGATAATCATTTCTACTCGATGATGTAATTATTTCTTATAACCGTCATGGCGAAACGTTTCATTTCCTCTCAGCGCAACAACCATCACCTGTCTGGCCACATGAGTCAGAATATTGTTATCTTTTCATCCTGGCACACAGTGTTTGCATAATCCCAGCATAAAGGGGGACGGTTTCTAACTGGAAGCCCGTTGTCCCGCAGGTGGCTCGGAGTTCGTATCGAGTTCATCGGGAACTGCATCGTGTTGTTTGCTGCTCTTTTCGCTGTGATGGGAAAGGACACCCTGAGCCCGGGCCTCGTGGGCCTGTCCGTGTCATACGCGCTCCAGGTGACAAAACTCGTGATATGAGCAACTTTTTTTCTGCATGTGCTGCACTTTCGGCACCTTTTCCACTCAAACTCGATCACATTTTGTCACTTAAAAAAAAAAAAAAAAAAAAACAGCGTAAATTTGAGTGTTTGGCTTGATTTTTAAGAGAGAGACCAACACAAAGAGGAGCATCATTGGGGAGTACGTAGCTTCACAAAAAGTATTTATGTATGAAATGTGTGATGTGCTCCCTTCATTTTAATGCCTGCAGATAAAATCCAGAGGAAGCAAATTTCTTCAGAAGTCATCTAATCAATGAACTGAAAATTATGGCAGAGAGACAAAAGGAAAGTTATTGTTAAAAGAAATCAAGTCCTGTTCAACAATATGAGTTTTTGGCCATATTTGGAGGAAAACATCCCCAGCAGCTCTAGACTGAAACATGGTGGTGGCAGTGTCATGCTGTGGTGTAAGGGCCTCTTTTCTGAAGCCACCTCAGAAAAGAAGTGGCTCTTTCTATGCCCTCTAAAAAATAGATTTTATCCATGGAAGGTGGCTACATGTTGGTCCCAAAAAGTCATGTCTTAACTTCATCTTTATATTTGAAGATATAGTGTTATTTAAATTACTGCGCAGCTACTCATAACTTGGTCAGTGGATTTCACCATGTGGCAACTTTTAAAACCAGGATCATTTGAACAGGTGACCATGTCTCTGAACTGGATGGTGCGGATGACCTCCGACCTGGAGAACAACATAGTAGCGGTGGAGAGAGTGAAGGAATACTCCGAAACCAAGACTGAGGTATGTGGAGCACCCTCAGTTAAAACAATTAATCCATTATTGGAATAATCGTCAACTTATTTGTGCAACAAATAATCATTAAGTGGAGTATAAAGACTGTTAAATAGGCCATTTGCTGAATGAACCACACAGTTTAGAGCGGTAATTAAGCCAAAACGGTTAAAAAATATTAAAACTTTTTGCATTCAAGATGAAAAACCTTCTTTGTAAATATGTTCTGCTATGTTACTGCATTTTAGGCAATATAACGTTTATTTTTGTTATCGGAAAGGGAAATTTGTTCTTCTAATACATAAAATAAGCTGCATAATTTACCAATTTGTTTCTGTCCGAGTAATCGATTAATCGTCATAGTAATCGCTGGGAAAATAATCGTTAGCTACATCATTATTTTATGTTTTAAATTTCTTTAGTAGCAATGCTTGTTTCTCATGTTCCACAGAAGCTCATGCAGGGCTGAGCATGTGTTTGCTTTTAAATCAGAGATGCCGCCCGCCCTCACACACACACAGACACACACACACACACACGCACAGACACCTCCAGACCGACTCCATGCTAGACTGAAAAACGCAGGAATTCAGCCACATTTCATAAAGCTGCTGTGCTGCTCAGCTCGAGCTACACGGCACCTATAAACTGTAACTAGATCCAGAAATGTTACCTTACCTGCTTCCAACAAGCCCCCCGTCTGTTGCCCAACACAAACACGGCGTTTTGTACACTCTGTACTTTAGCAGCACAGCTCCCTCCGTTCACTAGCTACGCGTGAAGAAACACTTTGGTTCAAAAGAGAAATACAAAAACAAAATGTCCCTTCCAATAAAAGTTACCAGCAAGTGTTCCTGTCAGAAAAAGGTGTGCTCTCTCTTCTAGGCCCCGTGGGAGCTTGAGGACAAGAAGCCCCCTGCGGAGTGGCCCACACAGGGCAAAGTGGAGTTCAACGAGTACAGCGTTCGGTACCGCGAGGGTCTGGACCTCGTCCTGAGGAACATCACGCTCAGCGTCAAGGGAGGAGAGAAGGTAGTGACAGTTTTTTTTTAATTGAGATGGATTTTTAATCAGGCACGGAAAAGGTGACGGCACGGGTTGCTTCTGAGCAGATCGGTATCGTGGGTCGCACTGGTGCTGGGAAGTCCTCCATGACGCTCTGCCTCTTCCGGCTGCTGGAAGCCGCTGGAGGGGAGATCACCATTGACGGCGTGAGGATATCGGAGATCGGCCTGCATGACCTGCGGTCCAAACTCACCATCATTCCTCAGGTACAAACCTCGTCACAGCACAGTAGCCGTGTTTCTGTCAGCTGTTTGTGATTCTCTTTTTGAGGTATCGCGTAAGAAAACAGGGTTTCCTCCACCATGTCTTTGTGTCGAAGATGTTAAAAGTTGCGTCATCATTTGGAAATGTGTGTGAGGCCAAGGGGCAGCGGCAGCCATAGGCGTAAATCTGGGAGGGTTCAGGGGGTCCGGCCCCCCCTCCAATCTCGGAAAAGTCTAGAATTGTTAAAAAAAAAAAAAAAAAAAATCATTCAAACCATCAGATGGAAACACGCCTAATTTTCTTTTTTTTTTTTCAATATTTAAAAGAATTTGCTGTCTTTTAAAATTTTCCATCTTTGTTGTCTGTAACAAGCCAGTGTCTGTCTCTCCCCCAGGAGCCCGTGCTCTTCTCGGGGACTCTGCGGATGAACCTGGATCCGTTTGAGAAGTACAGCGACGAAGACGTGTGGAAAGCGCTGGAGCACTCGCACCTCCACAAGTTCGTCAGCAACCAGCCGGCAAAGCTGGAGCTGGAGTGTTCGGAGGGAGGAGAGAACCTCAGGTGCTCTTAGCAGACAGAAAAGTAGCCGCTGCACAGACGCGGATCGGGTTTTTGTTGCTGAACATGTGCTGGTCTGTAATCTGCAGCGTGGGCCAGAGGCAGCTGGTGTGTCTGGCTCGTGCTCTGCTGAGGAAAACCAGGATCCTCGTCCTGGACGAAGCGACGGCTGCTATCGACCTGGAGACGGACGACCTCATCCAGTCCACCATCCGCACTCAGTTCGAAGACTGCACCGTCTTCACCATCGCACACAGACTTAACACTATTATGGACTACACAAGGTCAGACTAGGGCAGATTTACAAACAGCAGCCTTTTTTCCCCCCACATCTTCTCACCACCTTGAATGTATTTTATTACAATTTAATAATAAAACAAAAGTTTTCAAATGTTTTACTGATACAAATCTGAAAAGTGTGGTGTGCATTTGCATTCAGCCCCCTATTATTCTGACACAAAAACAATTTTTAGATTGTGAGATTATTAAATCCACCTTACAATTGACGATCACTAATTTGTGTTAGGGCTCGGCGATTCGGCTTAAGCATAAAATCTTTTTTTTTTTATACCAATTTTAATCTATTTTTCTCTCAGACCTCTTGTTTTAAAAATCAATAAATATTTTGAAGAGCTGGTTTTTAGTTCAATCATCTTGTTTGAACAGAAGGGTTGAACTGATCTTAAAGCCCAAATAAATAGAATAGAATAAAAACACACTTGTCAAACAAGATGGCAGCCATGGGCTTGGTGACGCCCCTATTGGTGAAAAAAAAAAAATCCAGATTTACCAAAAATCATCTTCAAAGGCAGAACATGCGATTAATTGATCAGATCGATTAATTGCCCAGCCCTACTTCTCACAGAAAAATTACAATAAAATCAAATTTTTCAAGACTTTGGATCAGAAAAAGACGATTCAATGAGCGACTGACGATAAAAAAACACAAAGTGGAGACACAGATCAGAGTCCCCGTCTGTTTCTACGCTACTTCTGACGTCACTGTACAGCGAGCGCTTTTATAGACAATGTCAACACTTTGTCATACATTACCGTGAATTATTGATCACAATATCCTCTGTCCTCTGAATGATCTTTTAATGCCTCCCGTTGCCAACACGAGCGTAAAGATCAGCTGTTCGAACCCGGCTTTCATTACATCTCTCACATTTTGCTGCCAACATCCATCTTGGGGAATCGAGTGGAGTTCTGATCGTCGGGAACAGAGCCGGTGGCAGCTGGGTCCTCGTTGGGGAACAGGAAGCAGGACTCATAGTGAATGAAACCGTTGATGTTCACGGTTAAGCCTGATGGAGACTGATGTCTGCAGATCATTGTCCCTCACTGCTATTATTCTGAGAAAGTGGCAGCTGGGACAACAACGTATGATGTTGTTGTCCCTGTGTTTTGACTAAACACTTTAAAAGACCAGAACAGGAACTATTCCCACATCTTGACGAGCTATGATCGCGAACTTTAGAGTATTTTATTAGCATTTTGCGTGATAGTCCAACACAAAGTAGATGATCTACTTGTAAAGCAGAAACATTATTATGCCCAGACTTACCGATTCTTACAAATCAAAATATGAGTCTGGCATACAGTTTAAGATTTCCCCTTGGTAATTAAACCGAAGAAGCCCGTCTCTCCATGGTGTGTTCGTCAGGGTGTCCACGCGTCCTTAAGAAGTCTATTTTTTAAATTAAGGGCTGCAATTTTGTCATGGCAGGTTTATTTAATCTCATGTATTCTCATCAATGCCATTTTCTGTCAACCAAAAGTTTACCTTCTTCATTGCGTTCAAGAGGCAATTGAGGCTAACGCTAACCGCTAGTTGGTAGCGACTCAAACTTAAGACTTTTAAGACATTTTTAATGCCACCTTCAGTTAAAATTTAGACTGAAAAAACAATATATTTTGGGTAATGTATTGTTTACCCAAAATAATTATGTTATACATGTATAACATGTATTTCTCTCTCGTTCCAGAGTGCTGGTGTTGGACAAGGGACAGATAGCGGAGTTTGACACACCCACACACCTCATATCGAAGAGAGGAATCTTCTACGGCATGGCTAAAGACGCAGGACTGGCGCAGTAGAGGATCAGCTCAGCTCATCACAGCCCGACTCTGGGCTTTAAACCTGGCAGCCGAGCTGTTCGTCACTTACTTGGACTCGCTACATGACATGACTGTGTTTATGTTTTCCTTTAGGAGCACTTTCTGCTCGTTTCGAATGAAGCCTGAACTCATTTTGCAGGCTTGGGTCAAATTGCACTTAAGGGGGGGGGGAAAGTTCTAGTTCTCATCAGAAGACACGTCAGGTCTTTTTTTCTTTTTTTTGTTTTTATGGAGTGGTTGTTAACCCTTGCAGCCACTCTTCCAGCTGTCCTGTCACATGAACAGGAAAGAAAAGCCATACACACAGATGCTGCTTGACCCAAGCCTGCTCCTTCGTGCCTTCTGCCAGTGTGATAAGCCAGTGAATGTACCATATTTTAACTTGGCTCATTGCTGCAAAACAGCTTACAAGGAGCAACTTTCATTTTACTATACAAAGAAGAAGACTGTGCCACTGTACCGTCCTCACGAGAGACAAAAAAAAGAAAAGAAAAAAAGATGACACTTTTGTGATAAAAACCCACATTATTTTTGTACTGTACCTTTATTTAAACTACTTTTGAGATTTGTATCATCTAGGGATGCTTCAATTATGTGTGATTCTTCTGTGAACCAAATCTATAAAAACTTGAATTCTATACCACCAAAATATGAAAATAAATAATAATAATAATAATAATATGCCTTTATTAAAAAACAACGGAAGAATAATCTGTGTGTGCTTTGTTGCTGACATTAGCTCTACCAGATAAAAACTATTTGTTGATGCGGTAACATTTGGCCCACTTTCTGACTGACTCCCACTGAGAATACTAGATGTGAAAGCTGCCATGTCGTGTCAAAACTGAGGAAAAACTCCTTATATATATATATATATATATATATATATTAAAAGTTTTAACCCAAATTTATGTCAAAAAACCAGCAATCGACTTCGAAATACCTCATAAAGCTAATTGAACTGTTGTAAGAATCTGTCAGGAAATTATGAAATGCATAAATGAGTAAATCATTAAACCTTGAATTTATGACGTTTTAAAAATATCTGGTTATATCTAATTAGTTAATTCCCTGTTCTACCATTAAATAACCTGAACTGAACCTGAAATACTTAATACTTACTTGCAGTTATTTTTGAATTATTACATTTATACATTTTATTTATGAATTTTCTTACTCTTACCCCCCTCAGTACATTAGTCTTTGGGTTATTTCTTTTAACAGTTCTGTTGTGTTTTTGAGATTTAACCAGTTTTTTTCCTGAGACTCATTTAGGTTGGTGCTGCTATACTCTTTGAACGCCAGGGGGCGCCTAGTGAGCACGTTTATTTATCAGTCTATAAAACGTGCAAAGGCCCACAATAAACACCAGATGGCGCTTTCAGTCCAAGGGTGGCGCTCTTTAAACTTGAAGCCATCCGAATGTTTACGTTGCACTTGTAAGTTCAGCCATCTGAACTTATTACGGTGCGATGTCCTGGAGCTCGTCTACAGGCGAGTTTGGATTACCAGGATGGTGGAGATGAACATAATCCCGTTCCTCTTCAAACATCCAGGTGTAGCAGTCTTTGGTAATTACCAGGCCCCCTCTCTCGCAGAGAGGTTTTACTCTTTGGGATCCCGCAGGAACCCGCCACCGTTGTTCTCAGTAAACATTTTTTGCTGCTGCTTTTCTAAGAATGTTCTCGCTGGCTCCCCGAAGGGCTTGTTTTCCTCCTGCAGTCTGACTGACGGTGGCCTGTTTTGCTCCCTGTTTTAAGGCTGCCTGGTGTGGTTTTTCAGGAAAAAAAAAAACAAAAGAGAGAGAGAAGGATTCCAAATGAAAATCCCACACCTGAAATGACCTCTGCAGCTTGTACCCGCTTTGCCATGAGACGGCGTTTGGGAAACAGATGGAAAATGTGAGTCATTTGTAAAACTGTGACCTGGGTTTTATTTCCGATAAGTCCGCAAGTCAGACCCAGCGAAAGAGATCCGGGCTGCAACGGCTTTAGGAAGAGCAGATCTCGGATCCCTCACGGCAAGATGCCTCTCGTTCTACTAAGAGGCAATCTGCGGCTAGGATTTCTTAATATTTCCTCCATACTTGATATGTGGAGTTTTTACAAGCTCCAAACTGATGATGGCTTATGAAAGCTGATTATCTATGCACCCTGTTTTTGTCTCTGAGATGCCAAAAACTGAAATGGCTTGAGGTGGTAAGGCGAGAGCTCTGCTGCCAGAATCGTCTGTTGTCTGGAGTGGCAGGAGAGTTGGGTTCTGGGGTTCTGACTTGCCCCAGCACTTTGTACCACAGGCACCTAACTCAGGCATAAAAGCATGACTGAGCAAGAAGTTTAGAACTTTCTAGAAAACTTCATTCAGAATTTGCCAGAACGTTTCTGAATATTATTGTCTGCAAAGATGATCTGACTAGGATGTTCTTTCGCTCCCCAGAGTTCTCTGAAAAGTTAATAGAAGTCCTGGGCTTTCCCGTCACCGACATAAAAGTAAGATCAGGCTTAGACCAGGCCTGTTAGACGCTGTGGTCGTGTTGGGGTGGAAAAAAGTTGAGTGCTATGGGCATGTGGTAAAATATTTTTGCATTATCCTGCTCTATAATCTGAGCTATTCAGAGAATATGACTGATACAAAGAAGTGGGCCGTAAGCAGAGCCTTGGGGAACCCCACATGCATTGTTTGTTAAATCAGATTTATGACGGTAATGAAACAAAGCAAACCCAGTCTGCCAGGTAGGTTGATTTGGTCAGTGGTGCCATGTGGCACTGACTTTTAGTAGCATGACAAGGAAAACACGTAAGTAGCATGGCAAGTGGGAACAGCCAGTTAACCTTGACATGAAGATTTTCAAATGGCGAGAGGGACCTAGAGAAAACCCCAGACTGGCCTCAACACTGTCCCTTTCCATGTTGTACCATGAGTTCTTATCCTGGTCTCCCTGTAATGTTGAAATACTTTTGTGCTCAAACAAACTGGCATCAAAAATTGAATCCTTAAATAACCTGGCCTCAAGGTAAACTCATTCCCACTTGATTACAGAGAACAAGTTGGGGATTTCCTCTATGAACCATCTATAGCCTAAAGACACAACAATTTAAAAAAAACATTTCATTGAAGACTTATTAGTTCATGCTGACCTGTCTAGACTAAATTCCCCATCAATGAGCTTTACTTGCATATTTTATAGAAAACAAATCAATTGTTATTGGACTCAAACGGTTCTATTGGAACTATTGATCATTTAACTGATCAGGGTTTATGTTTGGTTCAGATGATGGTTTAATTAGTTGCAGCCATCTTGGGTTCTGCAGCTGTCCCATCCGTTGGTTCTGTGATACAGTCTGGACCTATTGGTGGTTTCCATCTTTTGGAAATCAGGACTGACATGTCAGGGACACTAAAAGTAATCCTGCTGGATAAGTTGGGGTTTCGCCTTGGGCGCAAGAAGACCATGAAGGTGATACGAAACTTCACTGGAACTTTAAAGATGAAAGCATTAAAAGTACAGTAAACAAAAGCTATTTTGCAACTGGATTGCAGAGGAATGAGTCAGGCTTGGTTTTCATTCCAATCGTATTTCTTCTTCCCACTGGTTTAATGTCTCATGACCCGGCATTGGGAGCCGGCAACCGCAGTGCCTTAGCCAAGGGTGCCATGTTTCATTATATGGCTGTTAAGAAAGACGGATTCGAAAACCCTGGTGCTTCCATTTCTTTGTACGAGTCGGTGCCAGAAACATTCTGCATAAAATATAACCAGCTCGACCCAAGAATGCATCGATTTCAGCAGCTTACTGTGTCTTGAGCTAGCAGGATCCTTTGCCTAAGAAAAAACGGCTATTTGACAGTTCCCATTTAAAGCGGTTTCAATTTGATACTTAATGCATTTAGACATAATCCATCAACCCAAGAGACATCTGCATAAGACTGTTTCAGCTCAATAATGAAGACCTGAGTTTTGGTCCTTGGAGTGGGTTAGGGTTAGGGTAGGGTTAGGGTTAGGGATAGTGGCAGGATTGCGCGCACAGCCTCCGTCAACAACATGCTATCACTAAAGACGCAACAAAGGACATCATGTGTTTTCTTGCACCGACGTTTATTAGGTCAAATGGCCGGCTTGCTCGGGCGTTAGCAACATAGCTTTGCAGAGTCGATAAGCTGACCTTAGACATGCAGAATATGAGCAGTTGTTTGTGATTAGTGGAGGAACACAACAGTTATAATCCCTCTTGCAGGTTTGAGAGCCTCGGCCTCATCAAGGTCCCAGATAAACAACGGCTTTGCTTGTTGCACACAAACAAAACGCAGACATATTCAGAAAAATCAGTGTCTGCATCCAGAACAAACAATCCCCACCACATACACTCTGGCACAGCGTGAGTCCGCAGTTATTGCACTGGAAGGCAGACTAATAGCTCCCCTGTCCTCAGCTGAACTGTGGGGGAAACCATTCAAAGCGGTTTACACGGGAAAGGAATGAGCAGCCCAAATTATAATAACAGCTTCATTCATTAAACGCTGCGCCAACACACACGCCTGCTGAGGGGAACGTCTCCTGCTCTTCAAAGTAACTCTTTTGTTTTTTTATTTATTTATTTATTTTTTTTTTTTTTTCAGAACTTGCGCTGTCCTCGTCTCACCCCTGCAGCTTCACAACTCAGGATTTGTAAGGGAGAGCGTCCATGTTTGCTATTTTCAGTCTCCATGGAACGACTCGTCGATGATTTGATTCAGTGCTGCGGAACACCTGCTGCTGTGTCCGTTGCACATCTGTGCAAGCCTTTTCCATGTCCTGCCAGTGTCGAAAAAACACACTATCGATTCGTTAAGTTACATTAAAAAACAAGCCAGTGAACACAAGTCATGAAAGGTCACACAGCGACGAATGTAAACGCTTACGTGACATCAACTGATAATTCAGCCAAGGCGTTCATGCTTAGCCAGTCAGAGGAGATGTCAATGTCTTATTCTGCGTTTTAAGTGACAAACTCCTAATTCGGAGTGGCTGTGTGGCGGCCTGGGGGAAATTGTAGTCTGTAATTTCACAGCAAATTACAGACTACAATTCAAGCGAGACACAACATTTTATGAAAAAAAAAAAAAACCCATCCTCCCACTACTTTCTATTGTCTTCTTTGTCATCTCCGCCAGCAGTAACATACTGCTGATGACCATGTAACTCGTGTGATGTGGAAGAAAATGTTTCCATTACAGTTTTGTGATAAGGCCAAACAAAAAAAAACAAAAAAAACCCTTCGTCCTACCACAAAAACCTTTCTATCAAAAACCATGTCTTTGTTTTTTTTTCTCAAAGTTGTTGTGTTTCTATTAAATTTATTTTCATAATTTCAATTTGCGCAATTCTGTGGTAAATGGAAACGCAACAATGAGTGAACTGTAGCTGTGTTCCCATTCACCACGTAGTCGTACAAATTGGGATCACGAAAATAAATTTGCTGGATGAAAGTATGTCAATTAAAAAAAGACCCCCCAAAAACAAAGACATTTCTGTATTGAAATGAGTGTATTTCACAAAACTACAGCATTTACACTTTATTTTTTTCTATATCACACAGTCGTGTGATCTACAGCTGGACATTGCTGCTGGTTGCGGCCGATGCATGTGGTGTTTGTGACCTCAGGACACGGTCAGTCTTCTGGGTGGAGAATCTCTTTGCTCTGGTGTTTTGGTGAAATGATTTAGGCCACGAAGCTTTTCATTCAACATTCCATCCAGGTCCAAAGACTCGCCTGTGGTCGTGATAAAAAGGAACGAGATCCGAAGGAGATCCAATCATGTCTGATTTTAGTAATTTCAAAATAGTCCAACAGAAGATTTTTAGAGCAACAAACTTAACTTGAAAGTTAAGTCTGTACACAGATCTCCCAGGGTTTAGACTCAGTGTTACTTCTATGTAACCCCAAATTAAAACTTAGGTTATTTTCTCCACTTTTTTTATTTATTTATTTATTTTTTGGGACAAAATGTAACTGTCTGTGTTTTAGGCTAGTTAAATATCTCACATGTGATGAAAACTACAAATCATTCAGGAAAGGCAAACGAAAAAACTCCCACGCAGCTTAGTTTGATTTCAACTGGAGAACAAACAAAGTATTTTCATTCTTCTACTCTCTGCGTGTTGCAGCATTAACTCAGTGTTTATTTGAGAAAACGGTGGTGAACATGACAACATTCTTTTGTATATTTGTACTAATGGGTGGACGGAAACAACTTTTATTTCTAAATCTGTTGTGGCACCATCAGCCTTTACTGGACAGTAAATGGACATGAGACGGAACGGAGAGAGGGGAACGGCCGGGAATCGAACCAACAACGGTTCGATTCCTAATCTTGAGCATTTTTTCAATTGGGATCTTGAAAGCATTGATCAACTTCTCTTCCTCTCTCTGCATGTAAATATAGTACATGTTGTTACTGCTTCCATTATATTGTAGAGACCAGTTGTCGCTTTGACATCAAATATATATATATAGATATATATATATCTATATATCTATATATATATATTTGGGGGGGGGGGGAGCAAAATACCCCGCTTTCGTTTATCTTGGTTCGATTTGTAAAAACAAAAATACGTTCCTTCCACTGTGTGTCCTGTTAAATAAAAATTTGCTGCTGTTGGAACTTTTATTTCTTTCATAACAAGTTGTTTCGATGTCAGGTCAGAGTCGAACACTTGAGCTTTATCGGCCCATTTTTCTGTCAAATTCAGAATGAATTGGAGAATAAGTGTTATAACATAAATAATAATAATAAAAACGAGCCAAATTCAGATCATTCAGTGTTAATTAATTAATTTTATTTACTTTCTACCAGTTAGGTTTCTTTAACTTTTTATGGTTATTTTTTTCCATCTTTGATGTCATTTCAGTGTCACGGATTCCAACTAAAATCCACTTGAGTTTCTGTTTGTCACAAACTGAAGTGGAGTCGTGGAGCGCGTTTAACTTTCCGACGCCAGGTGGATTTGAATTCACCTTTGAACCTTATGTAGACCCGGGTCCCAAACCAAAACCTTAGGAACCTCACCCAAAAAGATTAGGGTGATGGCACAGAACTCAACAAAGACGTGTCATAAAAATCAGGATAACAACCATAAGAAAGACTTTCATTGCTTTGACACCAACATATCCACACATTTTGCTGAGAAGGTCATGGATACTTCATGCTTTGGACCTGTGATTTTTTTTTTTTTTTTTTTTTATGTTCAAAATTTATTATTGCTCAGGAGAGTTGCATGTTCGACTGAAAAACGGCTGTAAATCCGCCAGGTGATTTAACGACTCAGTCATCCCGGACCGACGCGCGTGAAGTCAGCCTGACCTTCTGCCGCAGGACCAGCGGCGTCGACATCCCTCCTCCTCCTCCGGAGCAAAGCTCTTCATTTTTCATTTCCACCTTAAGACCGCGGATGAACGGGACATCTGGTTTTAATCTCAGCAGTCGTTAAATCAGTCGTCTCCAAAAGGCAACACGTTTCCCTTCCTGAACTCCTGCGCGTCTTGGCGCGCCGCGCGCCCTGGCGCCGCCGGAGACCGCAAAGGGTTAAACGGGGTTACCAGCAACCCCTTTAACAGGCAGGTGCCCCCGCTCGGCCCCCAGCCCCAAAGTGGAGCTCCGACTTATTAAAACAAGCTTCTTCCCGCATCGCAGGAGCAGCTCCTAATTGTCTCATCGCGAGCGATGGCCGCAGATTAGGGCGCGGAGAGCAGAGCGCGACTTCACCGGGACTCATCGGCTCGGACCGCATCGGGTCGCTTCCAGTCGCCCGGCATTTCTTTGAACAAGTGTCCGTGTTTCTCAAGGCGGGCTGGGGGCGAGGGGGGGGAGAGAGCTGGATCCCAGACCCGCAGCTCTGTCTCCGATCTTCACCACTTGTCGAGCTGAGATGCGCCGGATGCTGTTTCCACGGTGGATCTGGTTCCTGGCGTGCGCGTCCGCGCGGATGGAGCTCGGCGGCGCGGCTCTGCCCCGTGTCACCTCCTCGCACGCGGGCATCTGCCCCAATGACATGAACCCCAACCTGTGGGTGGATGCCATGAGCACCTGCACGCGGGAATGTGAATCTGATGAGGTAGTTTACTTTTTTTTTTTTTTTTTTTTATATCACCGGTATGCTGAAGAGTTTCAAAGTTTGATATCTGTACTTTCATGGTTATAAAGTGTTTTATAAAAACATGAACTTGTTCATGTTTTTATTGCTTATGAGTACAGATTGAAACACCGATACATTGTATTACATAATTGCAATATGAACGGAAATCGACACATCGCGGTCTTCCGTTTTTCCTTCTTCTACATTTATTTTACAAATAATTTTTTGTATGTGCGTCTTTAGCCCCAAATATTTTGAAAAAAAAAAAATCTAAAGCTCAGTCAGAGTACCACTGATTCTTAATATGATTTAAATCTGGACTTTGACTGGGCCACTCTCAACACCCACATCCGGAATGAGCTGCACTATTTCCTTATTTATCTGCCTTTAAATTTACAGTCAGGCTACACCTCTGACCAGTTTTCACCCCATGCATCACTCTGATGACTGTCAGTCTGCCTGGCCATGATGCCGCCACCACCATGTTTTAAGCTTGTTGTTAGTTTTCTGTCCCACAGTGTTTTCTAAGCCGCCCTGAACCTTCAAATTTGATCTCTTCCAACATTTATCATCTGAAACTGAACTTCTTTCAACAGTGTTTCTCTCCTGTTACTCCAGTAGTGCACAACTAATAGTTTTCTTGTCAACCTGAGCGTAGATTTGTCATTCCTGTTACCATGGCGCTGTCGGCTGCTCCTCTGCAATGGAGACACTTTTTTCATGTGACCACCAACCACTGGTGCAAACCACAAAGAAGACGGCAACAGGAAGTAGTCGGGGGAATTGTTATCATGTAGATCATTCAAATTGAGGAATTAGGTACATTTGTACCATTCTTCGTCAAATGGCATTATCATGCTCAGCCAACATTGTCCCTGCCTCCACCTATTCAGTGAATTTATACATGTTAATCTCTTAAGACTCCTGACGCTATGTCTTAGTCTGAAACCATGACGTTTACTGAAACGGAAGGAGTGTTCCCCAGGTGGTTTGCGCCATGTATTAAAGGTTTGTGTGTAAATACAAATGTCCTGCAACCCTTTGACACGCCATCGACTGTTTGGCTACGGCTATGGTAAAGTCTTAAGTCCTTTACAAAAAATCTTGATAAGAGTAAAGTACATACAATTGGGCTCTATAGGCCAACTTACATGAGTTCTGAAGGTAATTAATTGCAGTGGATTTTATTTATGGGTATAGCAAGCTGAATAGAATCCATGCCTAAGATTAGTATTTCTTTAAAAAGAAATACACAGAAATTCAACACTTGTTTAAAACCCACCTTGAAATGATGTGATGCTTTATTTTGGCCTTTCACATAAAATCCAAGTAAATGAGTTCGCAACTTGACAAAATGTGAGAAAGCTCCAGGTGTTGGGCTGCTTTGCAAGGTTTCGTATTGTTTTTGTTGATTGCAGTGTGCGAGGCACTTCCTGCTCCTCACTGGTAAAATCCACCCCATGCACCGAACATCCTTCATGAGCAATTTTCTCTTTGATTCTTACAGGAGTGTGAGTCCTTTGAAAAGTGTTGCCAAAATGTCTGTGGGAACCACAGTTGCGTTGCTGCCCGCTACGTGGATGGGAAGAATGGCCCTGTGGGAATGCCCAGAGAAGCATCGTGTGCCGGCTTCATGTGCACCCAGCAGGGTTCCGAGTGTGTCATCTGGGACGGCCACCCCTCGTGTAAATGCCGGGACCGCTGCGAGAAGGAGCCGAACTTCACCTGCGCCTCAGACGGCATGACTTACTACAACAAGTGTTTCATGGATGCAGAGGCGTGTTCTAAAGGCATCACCCTCTCGGTTGTCATGTGTCGATTCCACCTCACCTGGCCCAACACGAGCCCTTCGCTTCCCCAAATGACCACACTTCGTCCTACGACCGCCTCCTTTCAGCCCACCGTCCTGCTACCGACGGAACCCGAACAACCCGCGTTGGTCACCAGCCCCATTCATCAGACCATAAACGTGGGCGAAACGGCCAGCTTCCTGTGCGATATCACCGGTCAACCTCAGCCTCAGATCACGTGGGAGAAACAGCTGCCCTTGGGAGTCATGAGGGTGATCATGAGACCCAATACTGTGTTGGGGAACATGGTGGTCACAAACATCGGCCAGCTGGTCATCTATAACGCCCGGCTGCAAGATTCTGGGGTTTATACCTGCATGGCTTGGAACCCGTCTGGTTCAGTCCAGGCCCACCACCCACTCACTGTGCTCTCAGCAGAGGTGGTCAGCACTCTGGGGCCCAAGAACCTGACTCGTTGCCTCCCTGAAGAATGCCAAAACCCCTTTGAGAGCCAGGAGGACTGCGGAACAGAGCTGGAGAAAGTTAGCTGGTACTACGAGCCCAAATCCAACAACTGCTTTCCCTTCAGACACTGCCGCAGCAGCAATGACCAGTCACCCAGAAAGGTGTTTGACACGTACGAGAGTTGCATGCAGTGCTGTGGGCCGGAGCTGTCCAGGCCCTGTGGACTGCCCGCCCTGCAGGGCCGCTGTAAGGCCTATGAGCCCCGGTGGGCGTACATTACCACCGTGGGCAAGTGTCAGCCCTTCATCTATGGAGGCTGTGAGGGAAATGACAACAATTTTGAGTCAAAAGAGCTCTGCGAGGAGATGTGCCCCTTCCTGAAAAACCACCAATGCAAGGCTTGCAAGCCAAAAGGCAAGATAGTGACAAGCTTCTGCAGGAGCGACTTTGTAGTCTTGGGCCGCATGACGGACATTACGCAAGAGAAAGACTCAGGCCACGCCCTCGTGACTGTGGAGGAGATCTTTAAGGACGAAGATGGGTTTTGCGCTTCTTCGGCAAAGAACCTCTCGAAGTCACTTTCCTCAACATGGACTGGACCTGCCCATGCCCAAACATAACGGCCGCGGCCGCGGAAGGTCAGGTCATCATCATGGGCAACGTCAGCGAAGGAATGGCCGTCCTCCAGCCCGAGAGCTACGTGGGCGCTTCCAGTCCCCGTCGGGTACGGAAACTGAAAGAGGTGATTTCGAAGAACACCTGCGACATCCTCAAAGCAATCACCAACAGCCCTCAGTAGACTTGACAAAACTGAACAAACTGTTGTGAGCTCGACCTCAATGAGGCGTTGTTTGAATATTTTGATTGAAAGTTTATGTTTTCTGGAATTCTCTGCTCATTTTTTTGTCCCCCAGTTATATCGCGCTCATCTAGATCTTGTATATTTTAATTTCTGTTTCTCTTAATGATGTAGGATGGAGATGTCCTTAATTTGGTCTCATTGTGCTGTGAACAGGCGCCTGACTTGCAGATTTATTTTGCTTACTTTAGTCAAATCTAATGGTTTCAGGTCGCCAACAAAAACCTGATAACATTTAAATGCAGTGTGAAATTTTTTTATTTATAGAAGAGAAAATCAACCTTGTTTAAAGTGAAAATTTATGAAACTATAACATCGAACAAATTTTTAAAATGACAAATGTAACAAATGCTAAATAATAAAATTCCTGCAATCGACCATATTTTTTGGAAAGTTGGGTTTCGATCAACGCTCCAGTGTGGAAACGGTTACAGAGCCATTTGTAATCCTAATGCTTTAGTGGGGTTTGTATTCACCCAAGTTTTCTTTCCGATATAAAAATAGAATTTGTGACGCCAAAAATGTAAAAGAACCAAAAAGAATAAGCAAAAACAACAGAAATGTATTGGGGGCCTTCCTTTTTCACTGCACTGTAGCTTATTACTAATTATTGTTACTTTTCACGACCTCCAGCAGAATGGAGAACAGATCTTTTGTTCTATTTTTATATAATTTAAATGACCTTGTATGTGTAAAGTCTATTATTACAGCTCTACTTCCAATCAAGAACTTTGTATATACACATTATATCAAACCAAAGTACCTGTTAAACATAATATAAGCTTTGATTTGTTTGATTAAAAATGATTTGTCATTACAACTGATGTTGTCATGTACAACTCAATGTTGTTGTTCTTTTTTAAAATTTTTACTAACTTTTCTTTTTGGGGCTATTTATTGCCATGTAGGGTTTTGCATTTTGTCGTGTACGCATATATATCTCTATAAATAAATGGATATTTATAAGTGTTTTACTGTGTGCATAAAATACACACACACACACACACAAACACTCCCCCACAGACACACACACACACACACACACACACACACACACACACACACACACACACACCCATCACTCCATGGGAAGGATGCTTCCTGTGCTCCGCCTATCTGACAGGCTGATAAAAGAGACTTGGGAGTCGCACATTCCCAGCCGACTCTGCCTCCCAAAGCTTACCCTAAAAACTTCAAAACAGAACCATTCATTCTAAAGACCCCAGTGGCATTGTAAAAGCCCTTACCCTATTTTGATTTGCCTGCGAGGTCCAGCCTACCTGGGGTGAGGAGCCCGAGTTGTAAACCTCAGATCCACTCCCATAGAGGAGTTATGTGTGTTTCATGCGGTGCCAACAGACTCCTCTGCCCGAGGAAAGGCCTTGGTGGGCTTCACGAGGGTGTTCCATTTCCCCAGATGAGATTTGTTTCCCCCATCCACGTCGGGCGATGGAGGCAGGTTACCGCAACTGCAGAGAGTGAAGTACAATG